>CM076909.1:22021016-23246632 GCA_039519145.1 Kokia cookei
TCTTTCCCATTAGTAAGACAATCCAACTTTGGAGAGAGTTCTCGACATTTCGACAATTTGAAGGCGAAGGATTCCATGAAACATGGGAAATATTTAAATCACTGTTAGAAAAATGGCCACATCATAGTATGCCAGAATGGTTGCAGTTACAGTCGTTTTATAAAGAGTTGGACGCATCTGCTAGATCTAGGTTAGATGGTACAGTAAGAGGAGCCTTAATGAATAAAACCTATAATGATGCTTATGTGTTAATTAAAAATATGACAATGAACTCTTGCTAGTGGCCTATTGAGAGGTTCACATAAAGGCAAAAACCTACTTCGGTTAAAATGATCCAGGAAGATGACATATACTAACAACTATTGGAGAGACTGAATCGAATTGAATCTACCACATGGGCACCATCATCACAAGCAAAAGGTAAGCCTCTCTACCACTATTTTACTAACACTGAGGATGTTAACTATATTGGAAATAGAGGTGGAAATCCCTACTCAAATACCTACAATTCAGGATGGAAGGATCATCCTAATTTTAGATGGGGGAGGAAATCAAGGAGGAAGTGGTAACAACAACCAATCAAGAAACACAAGTTACCAACCTCCATTCTTGCAGAGACAATTAGAAAAAGCAGTTCAAACCATATTGTATGTAGTTAGAGATTAGACAAGATAGAGGGAGTGATGTAATCAATACGAGCGAAGGTAAAGTAAGTGCAGTATGAGTGCACTAATTCCACCAGATCATTGACAAAACTAGAGGAACAGATGGACCAATTGGTGAGTATGGTCGAAGATCTCATAGGAAAACTGAAACTGGTATCCCTAGAAACACTGGAAATAATCCCTAGAGGGAGGGGAAAGAACATGTCAAGGTTATCGAGCTGAGATTGGGCAAAGTACTGAGTAGCCCAAAAAGATCCAAAGAGGAGGAGAAACACAAAAAGCCAAATGAAGCTATAGAAGTCAACTTTCATGATGACAATGAAGTC
The DNA here is from genome assembly GCA_039519145.1 of Kokia cookei. Taxonomy (NCBI): domain Eukaryota; kingdom Viridiplantae; phylum Streptophyta; class Magnoliopsida; order Malvales; family Malvaceae; genus Kokia; species Kokia cookei. The sequence continues at coordinate 22,022,008 of CM076909.1, forward strand.
ACAATAGCAAAAAAGGTATCGTTGGAAGGACTATTAGAAAAGAAAGAGGAGATGCCAAAGGAGGATAAAGGTACCATTGTTCTACTCCCTAAGAGGTTAGCGGAGAAAAAGAAACAAGACGGTGATGACTTTATAAGTTTTCTAAATCTATTTAAATCCTTAAATGTTAACTTACCTTTGATTGAACTCATACAAAAGGTACCAAAATAGGCCTAGTTCTTAAAGGAGATGATGTCGAGGAGTAGAAAATCAAGGTAGGTGAGCAAGTGGAAATAAACACGTCTTACAGTGCTATTATCTCTAAAAGAATTCCTCAAAAGCTGAAGGATCCTGACAGTTTGACAATATCAATAAAGATTGGGAGCCTCCAGTTCAATAGAGCCTTATGTAATCTCGGCACAAGCATAAATTTAGTGCCTCTATCAGTTTTTGAGAAATTTAGGAGTGAAGATCACAATAATACCCAAGTGACTCTACAACTAGCAGATCAATCATTTGTGCGAATGAAAGGGATTTTAAAAGATGTGCTGGTCCAGGTGAGAAGTTTTATCATCCATGTAGATTTCATGGTACTAGATTTTGAAGAAGAGATATACTCATCTTGTTAGGAAGGCCCTTTTTAGCCACGTCTAGATCTACCATTGATTTGAACACTAATGAGTTGACGATGAGAATCAATGGTGATGTAGAAATCTTCAAATGTGGGGATAAAATGGATGGAACAAAGGAACGTAACGAGTGTTGTCATTTGCTTGACATGGATGAGAGCAAAGAACCCAATAAGATCCCTTTTATGAACAAGAAACAAATTAATAGGTTCAAAGAAATGGATCGATTAAAGAAAATGGAGAAGAATGATGGGAGATGGATGAATGTCGAAAAATTTTAAGAAGATCGATGAGGGTAAGCATACCGGATGAATCTAGTAGTAAGACATAAAGGTGGACAGTTGAAACTAATTTCTGTATATTATTATATATATTTTTAACAAGTTTTTCTTTCAGTAATTAACAAGAAACATGCGTATGTTGCAACAGACCACCCTCCGTATCACAACGTAGGAGACAAAATGAGGAGAATACGAAGCTGACATCAATGTTGCAACGAAAAGACCTTCATGTCACGACAAAGAATACAGATTGGAGGACCATTCAGAATTGAGGACCCTGTCGCGACAAAGAGTAGAGATTGAAGGACCATTTGGAATTGAAGACCATGTCGCGACAAAGAGGGACTGATGTGTTTGTCACAACATAGCTACCTTATGTCGCAACATCGACTGTAATTTTTGCAGGACCTACCCAACTGCACAACCTGACGGCTAAAACACTTATTTCTCTGAATTTTAACACTCTAAAACCTTAATTTCCATCTCCTATAAATACTAAAAACACTATTATAACTCTCACATTACAGTTTAGCCCTTTAAAATCCTCTAAAACCCTAAAAATCTTTCACTTTTCTATTCATTTTTTCACTTTCTAGGTTTTTGGACGATCATCAAGCAAAAGGGGAATCACACCAAGATAGGTTAAAAGTTCCTAATTCAATACTCTTTCATTGCTCATAATTAAGATGCCTCCTAGAAAGGTTAGACGAACTATTGAAACCGAACCATCAACGGGTACAAACTCTTTAAGATTTGCAAATGCAAATATAGAAGAATATTTTAATAAACTTCAAGGCAAAACATTTATCCAAGAGAGGGGTTTTGATCCATTAATGGTTTTATCTAAAGAAATATAGCCTCTAATTAGTTACCATAGGTGGGGGAAAATTTTGGACAATCCCCACAGAACTTGGAGTTATCCTATTAGTCCAAGAATTTTATGCTTCCTTTAGAGATTATATCTTTAGAACTAATGACGAAACTACATGAGAAACTCTAGTAGTTAGAGGAATTAGTGTTAAGGTAACCCTTAAATTCATATGAAAATTATTTGATACCCTGTATTATGAACAGGATTTTTTAGATCAAATTGATCTAGAATCTTTTCAGGATATAGACATGATTGAGGTAATCACCTATTTAATTGAGGGAAAGGGAGAATGAAAATTTAGGCTAGGCACTAGTGTCCCTACTTCTTTTAACCAATCCATTATGTTTTCGAAAGCCAAAATGTGGATCCAATTTGTGTGCACTTGTATGATTGATCTATTGATTTTATACCTAGCAGATTGAACTAGTTTTCACATTCGAAGAGCTTGAAATCAAGTATTTTCCCTTATGTTTTTATGGATTTTAGTCTAGTTTTATCTTTCGAATAAATTGTGCTAAAATGTTATTTTATTGCTTTTAAGGCCAAATGAGGCTTGAAGATTAGCTCACCTACTTTGTGAATGCACAGGAGACCATTAGCAGTTGAGCAAAAGTGAATCTGATCACTTTGTCATGACATAAGGAGCTCTATGTCATAAAAGAGGGACCAACAGTGAAGATGAAGGAGATTGCTTGCTTCGTCGCGACACAAGACCTAGTGTGTCACGACATTGAACCTAGAACACAACTCTACATCGAGTGAAAGCCATTTTGATCTTTACAATGTGACTTAAACACGAAAGATAGAAGCTAAACCTAGGGTTAAGGAAGATGATCGACCAAGGTTATAAATAGGGCCTTTAGTATTAGGTTTAGACACCATTTTTAATTAGCTTTTAGTTTTACTTTGTATTTTTATTCAGAAACGAGATTATAAAACTTGCATAAACGTTCGACAAATTTTTCCTGACAGATTGTCAATACAAATCAAGTTTCTCTTTCATTTGAGTTATTCAATTATATGTTTTCTATATATCATTGTTTCAACTATGATTAAGAAAACCATGAGGAACTAATTCCATTTTGAGGAATTAGAGAGTGGAAGTATGATTATTTAATTGTTATTTAATAGAGATTTTACATTTCGGATCAGCTGCTTGGGAAAGGAAGAACATCAAACAAACATTAAACCTGACAACCCTAAAACATCATTTAGGTGAGAATGTACCCAAAATTTGTATTGCCCATTCGTGAAAACCTTTTCCCCAAACTGGTTTAAACTGTGACATCTAGCGATAAGTAGTCTCTATCGACTTGCTATGCTAGCGGAAGATCGAGAGATCCAACTAGGGTAGTGACTAGTTGATTGAAGGAAAATCCCTAAAACTAACAATTGGAGAACTCATACTAAAGCGACCTAATATCCCCAAAGTTGTTTATCGATTTTACATCTCAATTCTTTACTTTTTTTTTTCTATTTATGCTTTCTACAATCAAAACTTTTATTATATTTCGTACTATATTCCTTAAAGTGATTACTAATTACTTTTATTCTCTACAGGGATTTAATTTACTATTATCTCACGCCTCCTTTGGGTACAATCCTCGGAATATTACTGAGTGTTCCGCTGTACACACTAAATTTACAACATGACCCATATACTTGCGGAAGTCTAAAACCTATACCAAATGTGAGTATGTTCGGAGGCGGTCAAGTTGCCGGCGTCGTTGCCGGGGAGACAACGCTTTAGTAAATTTTATTATTTCTTTGTCAATAGAATAATTAGGAAAATTTTAGTATATAAATACGAAACTATCAATACTAACATTTTTTATTCTTTAGATTTACTACTTTCCTTTAAATTCTATGAAGATGGGTATTATGAAGATGACATTTATGCCTACAATTATTATCAAACCATGTATGCCTACGATTATTTTCGTGTAGATGACATTTATGACGACATCTTTAATGATGATATCTATGAAGATGGGTATTATGAAGATTGAGAGATCCAAGAAAATCAAAGATTATTGTGCTAGAGTTTAGTAAACTCCGTGGAGAAATCCCGACTTCCGATCAACATAGTAGTCAATCTTCCAAAGGACTACATTCCAAATCTGAACATGTAGAACAAGAAAAAGAAAAAGGGCTAGATATAGAAACTGAAAAATAATTCTATGAAGAATTGTATGATCGAACCGATGAACAAATCGAGGTTTCATCATTAAAAGGGGAAGTTGAAAGTTTTGTGAAAATCGAGATTGAGCCCTAATCCAATGAAGAATAAATCCCTACAGTGGAAGATGATGGTTCTCGTACACAAAATCTAGATCTTCAATTAATTACTGTTACAAATACACCTACAAAAGAAATATTAGTTGAAGATATTATAAATTAGAGATTTAATTTCCAATGGAGAATGGCTACGATGAACAAAACTTTCCTAGTGCAACAAATTTATAAAGAAGTCACTAATGTGATTTTTTTTCAATTTTTGCAGATAACAGAAAATATTTACAATCTAGCGCCTCAATTTTCAGATAAAATAATAATCAAATCCTCAAAGAAGAAAGGAGCATGTCCATGGGCAAGGAAATTATTGCAATGGTACCATGAGCCAAAAGATGCAGAACGGTGTGATAGAAATTATGAAGTGGAAGAGATGGCTGGAGTAACACCAATGTAAAGAAATTCAGTAATTCAATCATTTTTACTGAATGGGGTAATTGAGCATCTATTAGTCTACCGCACAGAGGCATTCCAATTTCATAAGTGAATCAACAATGAATGCAATAATGAGAATTGGTGGTGGCATAAATTCATAGCTGTCGTGAATAAATATGACCAACGAAAGGAGTTGGCGATTATCAACGTAGGGAGAAAATGAAAATTTTGAGAAAGAGATAAATGCCAGAGAATAGCCTAGCACGACGATTGCTAGATGAACAGTGATAGAACAGACTGTTCTCGAGTGCCAAAGTGCACACTAACACCCTTGCCAGACTATTTTGACAAGTATTAACATGCATTTTTATATTTATACTAACCTAACTAACTTTATGATATTCTCAAGTTTTAGGATATTTTATTTCGAAACTAACATATTCGTCACAACACAGATATATGAGGTTGCGATAAAGTGACCAAACTACCCCAAGAACGTCCAAACATGCTATACCATGACACACCCTTGTGTATGTTGCAACAAAGGGGTCAGATTACTATATTTCAAAACTAAGAGGTTTGTCGTAACACAGAAGGTGCTATGTTGTGACAAATCGGTCAGACTTTTAGGACATCAAGACTAACAGGTTTGTCACTACACATGGGGAGCTACGTTCCAAAAAAAATGGGTACTGGAAGGTTGGTTGCTACATACCAAGGCTACATCGCGACATCGGCTGCAAAAATTACAGGGTTGACCCAACCCGCTTGCGCAACCCAACAGCCAACCCTATACTTTACCTGAATTTTTAACACTAAACACCCTAAAAACTCATACCCCTATATATACTAACTTAACTTAAACACATTTTCTTCACTTAACACACTCAAAACTACTCCTAAACTCTCACAATCCCTCATCTTCTCTTCACCTCCAAAATCGAAAACCTTTTTCCTTCAAAAAACTCAATTTCATACCAAGATTCAATCCACTCTCATTAGCAAGGTAACCCACCGAAAGCGAAGGTGTTGTTTACGTTTTACTGTTACATTCATCACTATTCATATTTGTTTTGACAGATTACCATGCCTCCCCGAAAGAAAACAATAGTGCAAGAAAGTGATATGATTCAGATTATAAACGGTTTGAAAATGCCCAAACCAAAAAGTACTTCCTGGCTTTGCAAGGTTGGACTCTCATTCAAGAATGAGGCTTTGAACCCTCAATGGTGCTCTGCAAGGAAATATGGCCACTGGTACGGCACCATTTGTTGGAGCTCAATTTGTTCTGGCCCAACTCAAAACCCAAAATAAACTAAAAAATAAAATTTTAAATTTAAATTTATTTTAAATTTAAAGATGTCCAAAATACATGTCCAAACCCAAATTACAAATACACATTAGCCCAAGTTCAACCTAATTACATGACCAAAAGCCCAAAAGGCCCAAACTCAATTTCAAACAGAAACCCTAGTTGGCAACTTGCACTGCTGCCGCCCTTGCCTTGGACACCTAGGTGCCTCCACATCAGCAAAAGCCACCCACCATCTGCCACTATCGAAGGTTGCCACCACCGCCACCTTCACTTGCAAAAGAGAGAAAAGACCAACATTTAGTTGAAAAAAAAACAAATTAGCATGATTGTAGTAAAAGCTATAAAGCCAAATTTGAAAACAGTTGTAAGGGTTGGATACCAGCATTCGAAGCAATTCAGAAAAAGAGGGCATTCGAAATTAATACACACAAAAACACAAAGGAAGTATTCAAAGTCAAATAAAATGAAGCAGTTGATATCAGATATTGATCGATGTTTTTACGTCACAGCGAATACACGTCGACGAAAGTATAGTTGATAGAACAATTCTATCGGATATCGATCCCACGAGGAATGGGTTCTTAATGTTTAAATGTCGAAGCAACTAATACTGCAATTAAGTGTAATGTGAGTACTAATGTTAGTGCATTTATGTCAGATCTACAAACTAAAATAATCAAGAATGTCAACGCAATTAGAGTTAAACTTCAGAGGTTAAATGTCAGTGTACTGAAAATAAATTCAATTGTGTTGAGTGTTGGTGCTGAATATTTAAATGCATAAAATGTAAATATGATCAAGTGTAGAAGGACAAAAATGGTTCTCTGATTCTGCTAAATCATAACGTTGGATGCTTCAACAAGGTAAAATATAGATGGAATGTTGTTGCAATTAAGTCCCTTTGAGTTCTTACCAACAACAACTCTCTACTTAATCCTGACTTAAATATCCACAATTACTCCACCTCTCAGTGCGAGCAACGATGTGTATTCAAGAACAAGTAACTGGAGTTTCTCCCAGTCCCAAGCAGCTCTCGCCTAACTTACTTGTTACCTGTCATCGCATCTCTCGATGTCGGTGCACTGCAATTTCACTCTCGTGCTTAAAGCGGCTAGATCCAAGAATAAATAGATAAGTAGTGTAAAATAAGATTCAGAATGAATTAATATTAAAAGACACTCTCGTGTTCATTTACTATCATCAAAATCCATCATTGTTTAAAAAGAATTAAAGAGTACAAAGAAGCTTACTATCTCTAGACTACTAGGCCTACTCTCTAATTGTTCCTCTTGCTATGCATCAAGCACTTCTCGTCAGAAGTGGTTGCAGACTTGCTTTATCAGCTCCCTGATTTCCAACTCAAATCTCCAATTCCACAGAATTTTCCGAATTAAATCCCTTTACTCTTGATATTTATCTCCTTCTTCTTTCCTCTATTTATAAGCTCAAGAAATTGCAAATTTTCTCCATTCTCAGATCCAACAACTTTGTACAGTTGTAAAAGTTTGTTATTGACAGCTACGTAGATCTGATTTATTTATTGGACTGTTACAGAATGTTGGCGTAATTTATAAATTGCACCGACAATTTGTCAGCATAATGTCGCCGCGTTTCTGGACATCTCTTCTCAGATCCAAATCTAATTATAGCTGTCAGAGTTAGTTAAATTCCAGCTGTGCACTCACGCAGATCTGGTCTTATCTTTATAACTCTGCAGATTGTCACCGCATCTCTGGTCGCAATCTAAAATCTTTAATTACGGCGACAACGTGTGAAACTCCTGCGCTAGTGCTTACAGATGTGCTTGTGGCTTGAATTCACTCAAACAAGGTAAATATTTCAATGCGTCAACATCTCTGGTCGCATTTCCAAGCTATACTTGTGGTTGCATTCTTCTTCCAGCATTAATCTTCTGAGATGAGTTCCTGCGCTGACAATTCTGTGGCGCAATATATCGACTGCTTGTAGCGACATTAGTGCAAAAAGAGGTAAAAATAACAAGAATTTAAACCAAACAACAATGAGTTAGAAAATATAAAAACTAAGTATGTAATGCCTATTATGCATGCTAAATATGCTACAAAAGAGACAATTAATACCCAAATTTAGGGAGAAAATATATGTCATTTGTAATACCATCAGATATCAATCAGATTATAAGTCATTCTGTTCTCAAGGTATAGATTCAAATACACATTTATTATTTGTTTATTTATTATTAGAAATTTGAAATGTTTTTAATATGTATTAATATATTTACTATATCATTATCATCATTTATTATTATCATTAATTTTGAAACATTTTTAAGTAAATAAAAATAATAAAAAAGAAATTTGAGAAGGCACACTTGGATATGATCCGACGCTGTCAGAGCCATGAACGAAGTCACTTCGAGCCATTCCATGTTCACGAGGGACTTCATTATTCAAACACCTGTGAAAAAACAAACAAACATAAAAGAATAATGTAAAAAAGGGCAGATTTTGAAGGAGAAAAATATAAAAAAAATCTTCAAACCCTTTTCTTCGTAAAAATTCGACTCTAGATCTAGGTTTAATTTTTTAAAAATAGTAACAAAAGAAATAAAAACAAATTTTTTAATAAAAAAGGAAAAATCAAAACCTTAAAAAAAGAATATGAAACGGATTTTATAAAAAGAAAAAAGGATAAAAAAGATTCGTTTTTTTTTAATTTTTAACAGATCTAGGCTCGATCTATTGATCGTGAACCGAGATCTGTTTGAAATGAAAAAGAAAGGTTTTTTTCATACCTGGGTCGCCGTGGACGGTGGCACGTGATGACGGAGGTGTGCTAGAGTATGGCAGAGGGACGACGGTCCCTTTGGTCGGACTTAGTGCCGGCCTTGAAGGTCAGAGAGAAGAAGAGAGGGATCTAAAGTTTTTTTAAAAGAGGGGGGATATGATTTTTTTTTCAGATTTTTTAGCCTTTTATAAGCTCTTAAAACGGCACTGTTTTAGAGGGTGTTTTAACACCAAAACGGCACTGTTTCACCTGACTCGACCCATGACCTGATTCGACCCAAGAGGATCCGCGTCTTTTTGAAGGATAGGTTATTTACCCATTCAGCCTTTCCGCATTTTTGGTTGTTTCAATCTAGTCCTTAATGCTATTTTTAATTATTTTAAATTTGCCCAACAGTTTTAAATGATTTTCAATTCAGTCCCTTACTTTTGGAAGTCGAAAAACTTGCCACATGTCACATCTTTTGGGTTTATTGCATAAAAGAGCCCCCAAACTCTTCCAAATAGCATTTTGACTCCTAAACTTCTCTAAAATTACATTTTAGCCTCCGAACTCATTCAAAATTGTATTTTAACCCCGAACTTCTCCAAAATTACATTTTTAACCCTTAAACTTTTTTAAAATTAAATTTTAGCCCCTAAACTCTTATAATATTGCATTTTAATCCTCAAACTTTTCCAAAATTCTTTACCCCTTTCCAAATCACATTTTGATCCTCAAACTTCCCAAAATCACATCTTGACCCCCAAACTTTCCCAAAATCATATTTTTACTACCAAACCTTTCCAAAATCACATTTTGACCCCAAGCTTCCTAAAAATTACATTTTAACCCTTAAAAATTTTCCAAAATTACATTTTAACCCTTAAAATTTTCCAAATTTACATTTTAACCCTAAATTCTCTAAAATTTCATTTTTCGACCCTTTTTTTTATTTTCTTTTGCTTCGATTCTTTGTACATGAAATTAAATTATTTTTTTTGTATTTTAAATTAATCCTGTTATTTTCTCAATGATTTCAATTTGCGATTCTTTCATATTTCATATTTTATTAACTTTATGCTTAAGTTTTGCGTATTTATTTATCTGCTTAATTGTTCTGTCTTTATATTATTAAATCTTGCCAATAAATTGCATATTCGTGTTTAATTACACACTTATTTTTAATTAAATTAAAATTATTTCGGTTTTTTAAAAAAATACATACAAATAACTTTAAAATCGAAGCAGTATCCTTTCGTGTGAAAGTTTCAGAAAATTATGCCCTAACGTGCTGGGTATTATTTTTTTTATAATTCATACAATTGAATATCTTCTTTTAAACTTTTCAAAATGTCCTTCAATTTCGAAATTTCGGTAACGTCGTGCCCTAACGTGTTGGACACAACTTCAATTCTCCGAGAAATTCGAAACATACGGGCATTTTTCTTCCAATTTAATTTTTGTAAATCATGCAAAATAAATTATACATTCAAGGATCGTATTTTAAATTTCACTTGATGTTTCAAATTTTTAACAATCAAGACTGGAAAATAATTGACGTGGTACCAATTTTAGGCGTGTGAGGGTGCTAATCCTTCCTCACACGTAACCAACTCCCGAACCCGTTTTTTGGATTTCAAAGACTAAAATGTTTTTCAAAACAGATTTAAAATGTTTTGTGGTGGTCTAATCACACTAAATAAAAAAGATTGGTGGTGACTCCCTTTTTCAATTGAAAATATTTTTCAAGACTTTTTCTAAAAAAACATTTCGACAGCTTAGCGACTCTACCAGGGATAATTCTTAAATAAAATAGAGTCAAGCCAAAATTGATTATTTCTGGGTCTTCTTGTTAAAATTTTTAAACACTCGATTTTGTTTAATTTCCGGGATATTATGTTGATATTTCTAGTTAAGTTTGCATTAATATACATTTGTTACTACCCCTTTAACTGGAAGCGAAAAACTACTCCTTCGTGAGGTTTTCACCTTCGTGCAGGATAATGGATCGCTTTCGAGATTACATCCGTACCCATGTTTTCGTGAAGTTTTCACTTCCGCGCAAACATGTGGGAAATGTGTCCCCCTAAACCGAACTCATCCGTATGAGCCTGTAATGGGTGAGGATCAAGGTATCTGCTAGTTTGATTACCCTTTACTCTAGAACCTACACCACATATAATGAGCCATAAGTACTTGCCTTAGAAGGAGTTACACCAAACCTTTTAACAACTATCCAAGACAAGTTCTTAGGTTCTTTGTTTTATACCTATATATTGATATTGATTTATTTTGCTAACTTGTTTTGTTTTGTCTCTTTTACTTGTATTGCATCATCATACAAGAAAAGGTATTAATTTAAGTTCGATTACCAAATAGACAATTTCGTCATGGAAGACGGATTTCTTGATAGAGTGGAAGATAACATAGCCGTGCGCATATGGTCAAAGGAATCACAACGTGAGAAAGGAGACAGTCTAAAAGAGGGGCATTTATCAGAATTTTGGGATCATACTCGGATTAAGGTGACTCAATACAGTTTGTAAGAATTGATAGATATTTGGGGTCAGTGGGATAATAAGATCAAGCAGATGTTTTATAGGGAATACGGAGACCTGCCCTACTTACTCGAGGTGAAGATAGACAAACACCTCTTTCAAGCTCTCATCCAACACTGGAATCCTGCATATAGTTGTTTCACCTTTGGAAATTTCGACATAACGCCCACGATGGAAGAATACACTGCATTGATTCATTGCCTAAGGATTCAAGTCAACAAGGCATACTCGAAAGATGCATGTGCCTCGACCTTTTTGAAAAGACTAATGAACATAAACGAGATGAGTGAATAATGAGTTGCGTCTCCGATTAAAGTAAAAGGAGATAATAAGTGTATCAATTGGAAAAGTCTGTGAAATCTAATACTAAAACCCTCGGATATGAAGAAACGCATCGACATCTAATTGGCGGCAAACCCGATAATTCTTTCGAAAACACATTTGTATACTCTTTAACAACCGATACCTGATTCAACTTTGTACTCGAACCTTGAGTGTCAAGTATATATGCCAATAATGCTTTACAGCCTCTACGAACCATCTTCAGTGCTGATATTACCGAAATCACCCTGGTTTCACTGTTCAGTCTGCTAAACTCCACTGTAATTACCTCGTATGTCGAACATTTCAAAATAACCCGCCTTTGGATGCAATTTACTATTGCATCGTGCTCAAATAACCAATCCATACCCAAGATCACGTTTAATTCGGCAAATGGAAATAGCATTAAATCAACAGAAAATTCACAGCCTTAAACTTTTAGTGGACATTTACGACAGATCAAATTAACAATGACACTATGACCAACAGGTATGTAACTTGCACATCATATTCAGTTAACTCTACTGACAATTTTTTATCAGTTGCTAATGCAGTGCATATATATGAATGAGTCGAGTCTGGATATCAATCAGAGCACACACAATATCATTATAAAGGTAAAATATACCCATCACGACATCGGGTATGGTAGCCTCTCCTCTAGCTCTGATGGCATATGTTTGTGCAGGTGCTTGTGTCTCAGACCGGGTTACGTTACCCCTATTATCGCCTTGATTTCCACCCATACTGCTACTCTATCCAGGGCATTTACCTTTTCACAGTGAAATAGAGGGTTACACACTCTGGTTCTCTTTTACCTCTGAAGTCATTGAGCAGTTTCGCATGAAATGATCTGTACCCCCACATCGATAACAAGCCCCTTTTATCTTTCAACCTTACCCGCATGGTATCTTCTGCAATGATCACATGAAGGGTTCACAAATTTCAGACACTGGCTACACTGGTTGCAAGATGATTATGAAATTTAGACTCCGGTGGTCCCGATCTACTCCTCAGAAACACAGAAGGAACTACTCCATGATTTTCATTTTCTCTAAATTTCTTTGGTGACAGTATAGAAAAAGTTTTGGTGATGCTCTTTCTCTCAGATTCTTGAAACCTCTTCTCTCTTTGCCTCTTGTTGCGGTCAATTTCTTCTATCTTTTGAGCTCTATCCGCAAGAACCACAAACGATCGTAGCTCGGACCCTCCTACCATCATCTTGATTTTGTCATTCAGCCCGTCTTCGAAACGAATGCACATTGCCTCATCTATCGGTACAATTTCCCTGGTATACTTACTAAGTTGTACAAATTCTCGTTCATATTTGCCACTGTTTTGTTACCCTGTCTCAATTTTAGAAACTTTTTCTTCCTCTTGTCCAGGTACCTTTTGCTAACATATTTCTTTCTGAATTATACTTGGAGAAACTCCAAAGTAACTTCATTTTTAGGCATCACTACTAAAATCATCATCCACCAATTGTAGGCCTCGTCCTTCAACAACAAAGATGCATACCTCAAGTAGTCTTCTAGAGGACAAGCCATCTCGTTTAGGACTCTTAGTGTGTTTTCCAACTAATATTCAACTCTAGAAGGATGGTCTTCTATGTTTCCTCGAAATTCTTCTGCACCATATTTTGTAACCTTGTCCGTCAGAATATGACGTCTATGTTTCACGAGTGGAGGAAGTGAAGGCATAGCGGGAGGCACTATGAGTCGGGTGGCAAGTTGTGTAACAAGAGGTGGAGGAGGAGGTGCCATCGGGTTATTCCTTATGAACTCCGAGAACCACTACCTCATCAATTCGAAAAACATATTCTTTGCTTCATTTTTTGCCATCGGTAATATCGGCGCCCCATGAATAGCTCCAAAATCATTAGTAAGAGCATTACTATTCACCTCATTAGTTTCCTCTCTTTTTGAGCCAAACATCTCGCGTTTATCTACAAGAAATATGGTTAGCTCAGATCCATCTATATCACACTATCACAGGTTCATTTGGCACTATATTATACAACTTTATTTATTAAAATTTTTCACTTTACATGTTACACTTCGTCACTTAACATAAACACAAATTAACAAGGGTAAAAATGGCATTTCTAATATTTGAGAGGCTTCTACCGATACCTGATGGTCAAGTATCGGTAGTAGCCTTGTCAGTAAATAATTCTGAAACAGTGTAAATTTTTATCGGTATCTATGCTAGTTCTATTAATACAAGTATAATTTCTACCGATACAAGTCATGCATCTATCGATACTAAAAACTCTAAAGAGCTATAATTCTCACCCTGCAACTTCTATCGATACAAGTATGCAATCTACAAATACATATATACACATAACTACCGATACTAACAATTCAACTACTGAAACAACTCAAGTTAGTGAACAACCTCTCTCCTACCCTGAACTTCTATTGATACATAAGTGAGTTCTATCGGGACAAGTATGCAAAATCTCAAGAACTATACCAAGACACAAGTTTAACATCTCAAACACATCCAACAAAAGTTATGCATTAGGTCATCACAAAACATACATAACTTCTAGTCTTTACAAGCATCTCAAGCTTAAACATCTAGATTGTACATCATGCATATACACATTCAACATAGTAAGATTTCGACATCTTTAATACAATAGCAAAGGTTAATATCACCTTAGTACATGCCAAATAATCGAGTGATGTAAATACTACCAACGAGCTCCCAGGATAGTGTGATGTCTTCAAGATGATCAGATCTTCAAGTCACAAAATGAAATCTACAAAACAACAATAAGTTCACTGGTAAGCTTCATAGCTTAATAAGTTCGCAAAGTTCATCAAATTACCAAGTCTTAAGTGATAAGCAACTCTATAAATCTGTCGAGCCAGCACAACTAAACTTCAAAGATCGTTATTAGTTTTACTTCCTGTTGACACAAAGGTCATCATGCTCACTTACTTCCTATTGACCCCGAGGTCATGCATGTTACTAGTATACGATGTTATTCTTAACCATCGATACGGTATATCTGTTCCCTACGATGCTGCTCACACTAAGCTACCGAGAAAACGTAACAAGCATAAATCTCAGCCATCATAGGGCCTGTAATGCATTCATTGATTTCATTCACCTTATGGTGACTCACGATTCTAAAGATAATCCACAACAAATACAAGATCTCAGACATCGGACCATTTTCTATCTTCGACATAAGGCTAAAAATTCTTAACTCGTCTTTCCTATCTTTCACATTTCTAATCGTCGTTTCTCATTTTTGACAATCATTAGAAAAGTGGTTATAAGCAATTATTAATAAGAATTTAACATTACGAACATACAAGACTGAATTGCAGTTTGGGAAAGACTTCAGGGAGTAATCTGCTATTTTCCCTTTTTTGCAGTCTGTAGCACGATCGTAGTCTACATTCACAAATCATTCAATTCTCACATTACGTTACATAATTTAATCATTCAACACAATTTAGTCCTTTTAGGAAAATTACAATTTTACCCTAATAATTTCCTTTTATTCAATCTAGTCCTTTCAACATAATACATGCAAAATAATCATTCTCTCACACAACCAACCATACTCAAATTCTCTTGAGTGTCTATCCAACCTATTCACAGATTTATTTTTACAACAACACATGTAATTTCACCATTTTAACATTTTAGTCCTTAAACCTTAATTTCATCAAAAATCACTTTATAAAAAGATTTAACCCAAGCATCAAACATTCAAATATATCAAAAGCCTTTAAGAACAACAATTTCAACAATGGAAAGTTTCATATCATTTGACAGATTCCCAAATTAGTCCTTGCATAAGCTAGATTAAGCTGATACGGACTCAAAAATATAAAATTACTAAAAACGATCAAGGTTTGCTTACCCAAATCAAAGCTCAAAGTTGACAAAGAAAAACCTTAGCTTCCTTATTTATTATCATGAAAATGAAGAAGATGAGTGAAAATTACTTTATTTTCACTAAATTTTCTTTTAAGTTAATATATATATTAATGGCAATTTTGTAATTTTTAAGACTTTCATCATTAAGTCTTAATTAATCACTTTTAACCTTAATTAAACTTAATTTCAACTAATATGAATCATACTAATCCACCCACTAACACTCCTTTGGTTAATTTACTCATTTGGTCCTTCAAATCTCTTAACTCAAATTTTACACATTTTAAATTTAATCATTTCTACTCAATTAACTATCTAAACGATAAAATTTCTAAAAACCAAATTTAACACGAGGATATCTACATCATAATTATTAAATAAATAATATTTACGATTCAATTCATCGGAGTTGTTGTCTTGAAACCACTGTTTTTGACTCCACTAAAAATCGGGTTGTTACAACTCTCCCTCTTAGGAAAATTTCGTCCCGAAATTTCTTACCAGTAAACAAGTTAGGGTACTGTGATTTCATCGAAGCCTCTGTCTCTCATGTAGCATCCTCAAGCCCGTGACGATTCCATAAAACCTTCACTAATGGTGCTATTTTCTTTCCTAGCTCTTTTACCCCGTGAGCTAGAATCTTGACCGGCTCTTCGAATATGTCAAATCTGGCTGTATCTTAACCTCACAAGGTGTAATCACATGGGAAGGGCCCGATCTATATCATCTCAGCATTGAAACATGAAATACATTATGAATCTTCTCTAGTTCCGATGGTAAAGCCAGCTTATATGCTACAAGGCCAAACTGTTCAATAATCTCATACGGCCCGATGAACCACGGGCTCAACTTTCCCTTTCTACCAAATCGCAATACCTTTTTCCAAGGTGAAACTCTTAGGAAAGCTCGGTCACCCATTGCAAATTCTATATCTTTTCTTTTAAAATCTACGTACGACTTCTGTCGATCGGATGCCGCTTTCAAACAATCACGAATTACCCGCACCTTGTCCTAGTCTCATGAACCAAGTCAGTTCCAATCAACTTAGGCTCACTCAACTCTAACCAGTACAGGGGTGTTCTACATTTTCTACCATATAATGCCTCAAACAGTGTCATTTTAATACTAGACTAATAACTGTTATTATATGCAAACTCTACCAGCAACAGAGTTTAAACTAAATTTTCTTTTAACTTAATATATATATTAATGTTAATTTTGTAATTTTTAAGACTGTCATCATTGAGTCTTAATTAATCACTTTTAATCTTAATTAAACTTAATTTAAACTAATATAAATCATACTAATCCACCCATTAACACTCCTTTGGTTAATTTACTCATTTGGTCCTTCAAATCTCTTAACTCAAATTTTACACCTTTTTCAATTTAATCCTTTCTACTCAATTAACTATCTAAACAATAAAATTTTTAAAAACCAAATTTAACACGAGGATATTTGCATCATAACTATAAAATAAATAATATTTACGATTTGATTCGTCGAAGTTGTGGTCCCGAAACCACTATTTTTGACTCCACTAAAAATCAGGCTATTACACTAGCCCCCATGTTCAAAGTAAGATTCGAAATAGAAGTGTAACCTATACAGCTAAGGGTCAAGGACTCATCGACCCACTACGCGGGAGTAGAATCGGGAATAGATGGGAAGCCATGGTATTTTGACATCAAGCAGTATTTGCAATACCAATAATAACCAGATTGTGCCTCTAAAAGTGATAAACAAATAAATATGAGGCTGGTTATAGGTTTCTTCTTGGATGATGATTTTTTGTACTAAAGAGGATGTGACCAAACACTGTTTAGATGTGTCAAAACAGAAGAGGCGAATAAGATAATGAAGGAAATCCATGATAGAGTATTTGGAGCACATAGTAACAGACATATGATGGCAAGACAAATCATGAGGGTTGGATATTTCTGGTTGACGTTGGAACGAGATTGTTTAAATTATGCTCGAAAGTGTCATAAATGCAAGATTTATGTAGACAATATTAACACTCCTCCTATTAATTTTTATATATTGGTAAGATCTTAAATAATGCCTTAATAGAAGAGGTTTGCACACAATCTAAGATCAAGCATCATAATTTTGTGTCATATTGTCCAAAAATGAATGGGGCAGTCGAGGCCGCAAACAATAATATTAAGAAGATCATTTCTAAGACAATAAAAATGTATAGGGATTGGCATGAGAAACTCCCTTTTGCTCTCCACGAATATCGCACATCAGTAAGGACTTCAATTGGAGCTATTCAATTTTCCTTAGTGTATGTCATGGAGGTCATGTTACCTTTCGAGGTACAAATCCCATCTCTACGAGTGTTAAGGGAGCTGTGATTGGAGGAGGCTGAATAGGTGAAAGAGAGATATGAACAATTGAATTTAATTGAGGAAAATAGTTTAGCAGCTTTATTTCATGGCCAATTGTATCGACAATGAATGATGAAGGCCTATGACAAGAAGGTGCGACCAAGGCAATTTAGAGAAGGGGAGGTGGTACTAAAGAATATTCTACCATATGTTCATGATCATCGAGGAAAATGGACGCAAAAATGGGAGGTACCGTATGTGGTGAAGAAAGCTTTCTCTAGTAGAACATTGATTCTCACTAAAATGGACGGAGACTAGATGTCAAATCTTGTAAATCCTGATGCAGTGAAAAAATACTTTACTTAAAAACTGAGCTTGATTTTTCTTAAAGAGTTATTCACATTAAGTAATATTGGCTGTTTCTATTTTGCTTTTCTTTGTGCATCATGTTTGAGGTTACGTTTTGCTTTGGAATCTTACATTCTGCTTAAGGTTAATTACTTAATAAGTTGGTAATGTCCAAAGTGATGAATTGCATTTTTTAAATATCCTTCTCTTGATGAAAATTTCATCCTTTGTTAATCACTTTGGGGCATCTTGTTTGTTCAAAATTAACCCTTCACATTGGAGGACAAATTGTAAGGTTTAGGGTATTGATCGATGATTTTACAACATTGTGAGACAAACATGAGATTATGCATGATCCAAATTGAAAAGATGGGCACGTTCCTAAAAATGACCTTTATGATGAGACTAACCATATTTTGAAATGATAAATGACATCCTTTTGTTCTCCCGTCACTTGGAGAAAACTATATCTCTTACTACCCCATTTTGAGCTTGATGTATCTTCTTTCTAAACCCTAATTAAATTCATCTATCGAACATCATGGATTGACAAGAAAGATCATGAAGAATGAAAGCAAAATTTTTAATTCTTAATCTCTTTCCAAAAAAGAAAAAAGAAGAAACAAGGAAAGCGAATAAAAAACAAAATATAAAGGAAATAGAAGTAGTAGAACAAAGAAAAGTGATTGCGAGATGGAAAGAGCAATAAAAAAATTCAAAATAATTCCTCATGGTTTTTGTACTCTTTCACATATTTTTTTTAGCCTAGAAAACCTTTCTATAATTGACCTTTAACCTTTAGACCACATTACAACCCTTAAAAGACCATTTTGATCGAATATGTTTGTTTAAATCAAGAAGTTAATCCTTGTGAAATTGTGACATTTTCAAGAGCATAAAAGAGGGAGATGATCTATAGGGTGAAAACTCATAAATAAGTAGTCTAGAGAGATTTTTAAAAAGAAAAAGGGTTACGATATGCCCTGAAGGATATGAAGATTTTCAGAAGAAATTGATCCTTTGGTACGAGCCCTAAAGTCATCTATTTGAGTCTATTTTAGCCCTTTCTTTTGCACTCAAACTTGAGCCGACACTATAAACTTGGAACAAGTTCATCTCTGATTGCTCATGGCTGGTTTAAATTAGGGAATTGACCTGCCAATTTCACACCTAGCAGATTGAACTATTTTTGATACTTGAAGAGCTTGAAATCAAGTATTTTCATTTTGTTTCTTTAGAATTTGGTTTAGTTTTCTTTTATTGAATAAATTGTGTAACCTAAGTACTAAAATGTCATTTTATTTGTCTTTAGGGCCGATTGAGGCCTAAATGTTAGCTAGTGTACTTGGTGAGTGTGTAGGAGACCACAAGAAATGTAACAATAGGAGACTGATTACTTCGTCACAACATAGGCTGAGCTACGTCGCAACCAAGGGACTAGACATCAAGAGTTCGGAGATGAACTTCTTTGTCGCAACAACGCTTGTAGGATGGCACTTCACCTGGAGACTGATGTCTTTGTCGCGACACAAGTCTTGGTGTGTTGTGACATCGACCCCTAAAAATAGATTTCAGAGTAAATGAAGGGCATTTTGGTCTTTACAATGCCACTTAAACACAAGGAATGGTAGCTGACCTAGGGTTGAGGAAGAACTGCCATCTAAAGTTATAAATAGGACCTTTAACACTAGGGTTAAAAATAACATTCAGTAGGTTTTAGTTTTTAGTTTTACTTTATATTCTTTTTTGGTTTGAAACGAGATTGTAGAAACTCGCTTAAATGATCGAGGAGTTTTTATCGATAGATCGCTAATATAATTTTAGTTTCTTTATCATTCTCTTCTTCAATTATATGTTTTCATATATTGTTTTATTGATGATCAAAGAACCCATGAGGAACTAATTTCGTTTTTGAGAATTAAGGAGTAGACGTATGAATAATTAATTGTTGTTTTACAGGGATTTTAGCTTTCGGTTTAGCTGTTTGGAAAAGAAAGAACATCAAACAAACACTAGGCCTGACAACCCTAGAGAGTCATCTAGGTGGGAATGAACCTAAAATTGATATTGTCCATCCGTGAACACCTTTTCCCCAAACTAATTTAGTTTGTGACATCTAGCGATAAGTAATCTCTATCGACTTGGTATGCCGATAGAAGATTAAGAGATCCAACTATGGTAGTGACTAGTTGCTTAGAGGAAAATCCCCAAAACATAACAATTGATGAACTCATACGAAAACGACCTAATATCCCCAAAGTCGTTTATAAGAATTCTACATCTCAACTTTTTTATTTCAATTTTTGTTTTATTTTATCCTTTATTTCATGCTTTCAATAATCTACTCTTTATTTCTTCATACTATAAACCCTAAAATAAGTACTAATTAATTTTCTTCTTTGCAGGGATTTTATTTACTATCGCTTTATGCCTCTTTTGGGTATGATTCTCAAAATACTACTAAGTGTTTCGTTGTAACACATTATATTTATAATCTGACCCGTATACTTACGGAAAGCCTAAATCTACGTCAAACGGGAGTACGTTAGGGGGCGATCAAGTTGTTAGCGCCGTTACCGAGGAGGCAACGCCTTAGTAAAATTTATTCTTTCATTTCTAATAAATTAATTAGGAAAATTTTAGGTTATAGATACGATTATCTTTAATTTTGCCTTCAAATTCATTTTACTCACATTAACTCATAAAATGATGAAAAATACATTAGGGATGTTTTTTTTTATTTTGAGTGGTTACAATCTAGTATTGTTAAACAATCAATTTATCAAAACCATTTTGAATTAAATCCATACTTAATATCTTGGATTACTAACAATGTTACTTTTTCTGATCCCTCGACAGAAGATCCAATCATATTTTTATGAAAATTCGAGGCAATTGTAGCACATTTTCCTATGCATGGGTGGCCCTACATGCGATTAGATTGTTATTGATTCTTTTCACCTTAAATGGAAAGGCCATATCATGGTTGGATTCTTTACCTCCAATCACTATTACTACTTGGGAAGAATTTGTAAATATGGTTTTTCAACGAATGATTTCTATGCCCGAGATTATGTAGGGATATATACAGATGTTTCATTTTAGGGAAGCAATGATGTAAACAGTAGGACAAGCTTAGGAAAGATTCAAAGTCATAATTTGATCCATATTAGGAGGAGGAATTCATATTGCTATTCAACTTTAGCACCTTTATGACGGGTTCAGTATGGAAAATAGACGCAAGGTAGATATCATGACTAGAGGAAGTATTTGGACCAGGACATGGCAAGATGTTACAAACATACTAGAAGTAGTAAGTGCAAATGAAATATTCTAGGAGGAACGATTAGACCCTTCAAAAGAGATTAGAAACCTTGTCTGCAACCAGATTGTGACCGATCATTGCAAAGAGGAAAATTCTGAGGATGAGAAACCTATGGAAGAAGAGACAAATGAGGAATCTTTAACAACTCAGTTAGAGTGGTGGCAGTAAAGCAAAGGGGCGGTAGATCAATTGATGTCGAATGTTACTAAAATGATACTATCAATTGTGAGGCTACCAGAAGTGGAGTTAAAGCCATTACCAGAACATTTGAAGTATGGATATTTAGGTGAGAGAAATACTTTACCTATTGTAC
The DNA here is from genome assembly GCA_039519145.1 of Kokia cookei. Classification (NCBI taxonomy): domain Eukaryota; kingdom Viridiplantae; phylum Streptophyta; class Magnoliopsida; order Malvales; family Malvaceae; genus Kokia; species Kokia cookei. The sequence goes on from CM076909.1 coordinate 22,043,603, forward strand.
TTGCATCACGATGAAGTAACTCACAAGAAGTAGCTTTATTGGAAGTGCTTAAACGTCATAAAAAGGCTATTGGGTAGACGATCGCTGATATAAAATGGATAAACCTAGCATTTTGTCAACACAAAATTTGTTTGTAAAAAGGAAAGAAACCTATGGTAGACAAACAGAGAAAACATAATCCGACCATAAAAGAAGTGGTAGAAAAGGAACTAGTAAAATGGTTAGAAGCATGTATAGTTTATGCCATTTTCGATAGTGAATGGGTAATCTCTACGCAATGCGTACCAAAAAAAGGTGGGTTAACTGCTGTAGAAAATGATCACAATGAGCTAATCCCTACAAGAATAGTTATCGGGTGGAGAGTGTGTATTGATTACAGAAAATTAAATGATGCAACAAAAAAAGATCACTTCCCACTACCTTTCATTGATCAAATGTTGGATAGGTTGGTAGGTAAAAAATATTATTGTTTCTTAGATGGGTATTCAGGATATCATCAAATCCCAATACATCCCGATGATCAGGAAAAAACCACTTTTACATGTTTTTTGGGGACTTATGCTTTTAAACGTATGCCTTTTGGACTCTGTAATGCACCATCTACTTTTATGAGATGTATGACAGCTATTTCTATAGATATTCTAGAAGAAGGATTAGAAATTTTCATGGATGATTTCTCAGTATACGAAGACTCTTTTAAGGATTACTTGTTGAATTTAGAGAAAGTCTTAAAGAGGTAGGAGAAAACTAATCCAGTGCTCAATTGGGAAAAATATCATTTCATGGTAAGAGAAGGGTTAGTTTTGGGGCATTAAATACCACAAAGAGAGTTAGAAGTGGAGAAAGCAAAAATCGAGGTAATAAAAAACCTACCACATCCCACAAATATCAAAGGTATTTGAAATTTTTTGGGACATGTCGAATTTTATTGAAGGTTTATAAAAGATTTTGCTCACATCTCTAAACCTTTAAATTTATTACTGTAAAAAGATGTTCTATTCATGTTTGATAAAAATTGCATTGAAGCTTTCGAGAAGATAAAAGAGAAACTAATAAATGCTCCCATTATTATCACACCAAATTGAAATGAACATTTTATTATTATATGTGACGTTAGTGATTATGCCATAGGTGTTGTCTTAGGGCAAAAGAAAGACAATCTATTTGGAGCAATTCATTATGCCAGTAGGACTCTTAACCCCACTCAATGAAATTACACTACTACTGAGAAGGAAATGTTAGTTGTAGTTTTTGCGTGTGAAAAATTTCATCCTTATTTAATGGATAATCGTGTGTACATTTAAATAGATCATTTAGCTCTAAAATATTTGATGAAGATAAAAGAAACCAAAGCAAGGCTAATGAGATGGGTATTGCTGCTACAAGAGTTTGATTTATGGATTATGGATCAGAAAGGAATAGAGAACCAGATAGCAGATCATTTGTCACAATTAGAAAATTCCACTACCTTTGTACCATTGGGAGAAATATAGGAAACCTTTATGGATGAGAAACTATTCAGAGTGGAAACCCGATCCCCAAACGCAGGAGCACCGTGGTATGCAGATTATGTGAATTATTTGGTAAAAAGGGTGTTCCCAGCAAAAGCATCCTGGCAACAAAAGAAACGAATTATGCATGAAACAAAGAATTATATTTGGGAGGATCCTTATGTATTTAGATAATGCCAGACCAATTAGTATGAAGATGTGTAGCTGAGGAAAAAATAAATGGCATTCTTGATGGATGTCACGACTCTCTTTGTGGAGGACATTTTGGCGGAAAATGTATAACTCATAAAATTTTGCAATCTAGATTTTATTGGCCTACTATGAATCGGGATGCTCATATGTTTGTGCAAAATTGTGATCGGTGCCAACGAATGGGGAATATATCAAAAAGGGATGAAATGCCATAGGTGAGAATTATTGAGGTAGAAATCTTTGATGTTTGAGGAATTGATTTTATGGGTCCTTTCCCTAGCTCATTCGAGAATCAATATATCTTAAGAAGAAACATCTTTTCAAAATTTGGATCTCCCAGGGCATTGATTAGTGATGAAGGATCAAATTTTTGCAGCAAACAATTTGAAGCCACCCTCGTAAAATGCAATATCTGACACAAGATGGGAACTGCATATGACCCTCAAGAAAATGGACAAGCTGAAGTTTCTAATCGAGAAATTAAACAGATCCTTGAGAAGACAATAAATCCTAATCATGAGCGAAAAAATTAGATGATGCATTATGGGCCTAACGAACAACATATAAAACACACCTTGGTATGTCTTCTTATAACTTCATGTATCGAAAAAATTGTCATTTGCCTATAGAATTAGAGAAAAAAGCATATTGGGCTATTAAATAATTAAATCTAGATCTTAAGTTAGCAAAAAAAGAGAGATTGTTTCAGTTGTAAGAATTGGAGGAGTTTCGATTCATGACCTACGAAAACATGCAACTTTATAAAGAAAGAAGTAGGTTACGCCATGATACCAAGATTAGGAAGCAAAACTTTGAGCAAGGATAGAAGGTCCTCTCTATTTAATTCTAGGCTCAAATTATTTCCTAGGAAACTCAAGTCACGATGGACAGGGCCATATCTCATTAATCAGGTAAAACCATATAAGGCAGTTGAGTTGTTAGGTAAGAGTGGTGAAACGTTTCTAGTTAATGGGCAAAGGATAAAGCCATATTACAAGGAACCACAGATATAGTTATTGAGGAGTAACCTTTACATTGCAAAATGATATGGGATAAAAAGCAATGTTAGACTCAGACACTAGGAATACCCTAAGGATAGATAATAACTCAGACTCTGAATCAGAGGGAAGCTGGTATCGATGTCACGACGACCACATCCAATGTCATGATAACCACACATCAAAGCAACATGACTACTGGGCTCGATGTCGCGATGAACAATACTCCGTGAAACAACAGTTCTGGAACCGACGTCACAACATACGTAGTGTATGTCGCGACACACCAATGTAACAATAGCAGTTCAGGTAAGATTCTAACTCCTAACAATTTTAATTAGAATTAGATAGTGTAATTTTTTAATAACACTTAAGCTTCTAAATTTACTGAAAGTCCTATTGATCATCCCCTATAAATAACATACTTTCCATGTTATCTTTCATTCCATAAAGTCAAATGGCTGATTCAAGTGAAAGTGTTGCTAATCTTATTTGAATTCCGGGAAGATGATCTAGACAGGTATTTCAGAAACTACAACCGCATACCTTCATTCAGGAGCAAGGGTTTGATCCCTTGATGTAAGCTTGTCGAGGTATTTGGGAAATAGTAGTCGATCATGAATGGACTCAATTTTGTTTACCCTGCAAAGAACCGATAAATGTTTCAATAGTTCCAGAATTCTATTTAGCTCTGAAGAAACGCGAAGCCGAGAGAGCTTGTGGCCAAATTCAAGCTCCAATGAAGATTCGAGGAGTTGAAATATACTTGAATGAGGTTCAAATTTGTTGATTTTATAATGTACCATATTATTACCAAGATTTTCTCCATAAAGTCGACTTTAAGGAAATTAAGAATATCGACACTAAGGAGATCCTAATTTTCTTTACAGCGGAAAAGAAGTATGGACCTATCGAGAAGGTACTACAATCCCAAAAACTTTCAACCAAGAACTCATGATGCCTAAAGCCAAGATATGGATGAAATTCATTTGTTCCCGAATACTTCCCACTTCCAATACGACAGAAATATTTCCAATCCATGCTATAATAACACATGGAATTCTCAAGAAGAAACAAATTTATATAAGAAAGTGGATTCATCGAAACATGGTGGAATGCGCAAAGAACATAGGGAAAGGTCTACTTTTCCCTCATTTATTTTTTTCCATGTGTACAAAGGTCGGAATTCCAACTGAGAGATTTGATCGAACAATGAATCCACCGAGCAAACTTTTAGGAGATGATTTATTCACATAATTCACATTATTGCAATAAAGTCAAAGTGAAGAACAAAGGAAAAGAGGATTCAATGACGAAGAAGAATAGGGACTTATAATCTTATCAATGTTTAGAATGAGATTTTCTTTAATTTTCTTTTTTATTGTTTTAAACAATTTAATTTAATAGAATTTGGATAATTTTTTGTTTTTATTTAGACTTATATAATTCATAGGACTAGGATTAAAAGTTATCTTTGTGTGTATGCTTTAATTCTTTTTGTAGGAAGCCCACAATATGGAAGACGTAACAATTTCAAGCATTAATGCCAAAAGGAGAAGGACAACCACCATAAAAAGAAGAGAACCTTCACGATAAATTAGGTAACTTCTTGTTTTATTATTTGAGGGCACTACACATTAAGACCAATGTGTTTTCTAAAGTGTGGGGGATAACACAAGAATTTTTGGCATATAATTTTTAGTTTTTTCATGTGTGCTTGAGCTTGTAGAAAACCAAGTAATCGGTTAGGAGCATGTATAATAGGTTGATTGTGTTGATTAATAAATTTGGCATGATGATAAGAAATTTTTAGTTTTTGAGCATGAAACTTTTGAGTCTATAGGTTATATTAAGTATAGATAGAAAGGTATTATTGATACCAAATGATGTGCAAGATATAAGGAAACGAGCATGCTAGTATATGTGATAGATGATAATTTTAAAATTATGTGATGAAATTGATATTTATGCATATTCAGGTGTTTAGGGATGACATAAGACATTGTTTGCACACACCTAGAGCTAAAAAGTCAAATCCTATTCTAAATTTCCAATTAGTATCATCTTTGAGCCCTATGACCCTTTTTAATAAACCACACTATAAGCCTCTTTAGCCTTAAATGAAAGATTTATGTATACTCCTTTCTTTGGTCCTGTTTTGCATGGAAATAGTCATATGGCCATTGGTATTGACGGTAAGTAGACACATTAAGGTGGAGGTTACAAAATAGAAATAGGGAACTCAATATTATGTATAAACTTTAGTTTAGCCAAAAAGAGAGAAATATAAAAAAATCAAAAAGGGAAGAAAAATTAGTAGAAACAAAAGAATAATGAGTAAGAAAACATGTGAATAGTGACAAAATTACAAAGTCACCAAAAAGAAGAAAAAGAGAATCTTACTCAAGAAATAAAAGGAAAAACAATACTTATAGGTTAGCTAAAGGGATTGCTTTATATTGAGAGTTCCTGAAATGAAGAAAAAAATGGATGGTGAGAGAAGGAGAAATAAAGGGGGTGAGATGGAGTGGGACATAAAGGGGAAGAATAGGGAACAATATAATGTGTCAAACTATTTTCGTGTTTGTAACCCTTTGTGGTTAACTGTTCTTTAAAATTCATACATATCCTAAGCCTCAACATATTACAAGCCGAAAAGCCCTATGTGACTTAAACAACTCAATGCATGAATAAGATATGGAAATTGCATGATCTCATTATGGTTGTTTGTATTGTACTAGGATAATTAAAATACTTATATTTGGCATTGATGTATATATATTGATAAAACCTTAATACGTGTATTTCCTATAACTTAATGAACTTTTATTGTTTCTAATAAAAAACTGTAAAGTTGCTTAATTATCATGTCAAAGTTATTAAGAGATGTATGATGTCTAGACTACATGCTACGATCCCACTCTTTGTATAGCTATGAACTCAAGCTCTTTATTTCTCCTTACATGTTTTGTTTGCTTGAGGAAAAGCAAAGTCTTAAGTGTGGGGGAATTTGATTTGTCGATTTCATACCTAGCATATTGAACTATTTTTCACACTTGAAGATCTTGAAATCAAGTATTTTCGTTTTGTTTCTTTAGGATTTAGTTTAGTTTTCTTTTATTGAATAAATTGTGTAACCTAAGTACTAAAATGTCATTTTATTTGTCTTTAGGGCCAATTGAGGCCTAAAGGTTAGCTAATGTACTTGGCAAGTGTGCAGGAGACCACAAGAAGTGTAACAATAGGAGACAAATCACTTCGTCATGACATAGGTTGAGCTATGTCACAACCAAAGGACCAGACTTGAAGAATTCAGAGACTGACTTCTTTGTCGCAACATACATGAGGCGACAACATGTAACAACCCATTTTTCTGTGATATCGAAAACAGTGGTTCGAGACCACAAATTTGACGAGTAAATTCATATAATGAGTATTTAAATTATATGAGTCAATAATAATTTTATATGGAATTCTAAATTGATTAATATTAATTATTCAATTAAAAGTTAGTATAAGTGGTTTTGTTCAAAAGTCAAGTGGATTTAGAAAATGAGGTATTGAGATATCATTTTTGAAGTTTAGGGCCATAAATATTTTTATTAAATATTTACAAAGTTTTATTATATGTGAATTAAAGTTTGGTCAGGTAATTTTGATGATTTATTTCTTAATGAAGGAAAAAGGAGTAAATTGTAAAATAGGTAAAATTTAATTGCTATTGATTAAAAAATAGTAAAAGAACCAAAATGGTAATTAAACCATGACCAAAAAGTCCAAGCGGTGGTGGATATGATTGATTCCATTAACTTTTTGATTATTTATTCATTTAGTCCTAATTAATTTAAGGCTAAATTGAAACAAGTTTGTTTAATTGAAATTTAATATAATTGAAGGACCAATTGTGAAATTAGACACTCCTTAAATGGCCTAATAATAGAAATGATGTGGAACTCTTTAGATTTTTGTAAATTGCAATTAAATCCTAATTAAATTAGGATTTATTAATTAGTTTATTTTTAGTATGATTGAGAATGGTAGTTTCGAGACCATAAATTCGATGTGTTAGACCATAAATATTAAATAGGCCATTAGAATCGTATTAAAATTTGGTTACGAAATATTATTATTTAGATAGTTAATTAAATAAAAAGGACTGAATCGAAAAAAAGTACAAAAGTTGAATTTTATTAATTAAAGTATTAAATGATAATTGGAGGATAAGGCAAGGCACTATGATGGACGGTTCTAGTGTGTTAAAGGCATGAAATTTGCTTAAGCCTTTAAGGGTAAAATAGTAAAAGAATGAAAATGGGTAGATTTAATAAAAAAACAAATGTTTTATATGTTATTTGCAAAAAAGAATTAATTGCATAAAATAAGTTTATTTCACTGTTGGAATTAGTTAATTGAATGAAATTATTATTTTAGATCAAGAATGGGTTGAAAATCGAGGCAGGGAGAAAATTATGGGATAGTCTCTATGCTATATACCGCTGCAATTTAGTCAGGTAAGTTCGTACTGTTATTTATAAATTTTAGTATTACTAATTACTTTTGTTTTGGATATCTTTTGGATGAATTGAACAACTCGAAGAATCGTTGCTGACTACGAAAGGTGGCTCAGGTAGAGCAATACTCTACTTATAGCTCGGGTAGAGCTTTGATTTACTTACAGCTCGGGTAGAGCTTTGGCCTACTTATGTCTCGATTAGAGCATAATGCTATTATAGCTCGAGTAGAGCTACAGACTACTTACGTCTCAGTTAGAGCGCAATGCTGTTATTGCTCGGGTAGAGCTTTAGACTACTTACGTCTTGGTTAAAGCGTAAAGCTATTTCAGCTCGGAAAGAGCGTTACTCTGTTTATGGCTCGAGAATAGCATTGTTCTATTTTTGGCTCAGGAAGAACGTTGTTCTGTATCTAGCTCGGGTAGAGCGTAAATCTATTTTAGCTCGGGAAGAGCGTATTTTCGTATCGGGGTTCAAATGAGTTATATTTGTACAAGGCACTAGGTATTGTAGTAAATTTATCTAACTCTGCGAACCTACTAAGTTTTATAATCTTACTAACGGTTTTGTTTGTTGTTTTGTAGATTTCATTTTGCTATTAGAAGATTGAATCATCACGAAGAATCACACTATCCCGGGAGCATCATCTATAGATTTCATATCACTTGGCTTATATGGCATGTATTAGGATGATGTGTTTGGCCTTATTTGAATATGTTTAAAACCATATGGATGAGGATAGTTTAGAAGAAGGAAGTTCATTTTGATGTTAAATGTTAGATGTGGCTTGAGTTTTGGCATGTATTTAAAATGGAAATGTGTTTTAAACAAATAAGTAAATGAAAGTGCATGGTAAGTCACTTATATGTGTATTGATTGTAGGAATTAAGTGGAATATCTATAGGTATATAAATGGTTGTAAGATATATGCATGTCTAGCTAGTTCGTAGAGTTTATGCATATTAATTAAGGATTTTTTATTTTACAAATGATCGGGAACACGATCCACTACACGGGCGTGTGCCCGGGAGAATAGAAGCAGATTTTACAATGGCTAGGACACGGTCGTGTGTTTGAGACATATGGTCGTGTGTTTGAGACATATAGCCGTGTGACCCCTATTGTTGGAAATTTTATGTTTTCGTGTGATGTTCAATTTCAATTCAATCAAGTCCTTGCTAATTTGAAATGTTATAACGAGAATGAAAATTTTAATTGAATTGTAAACTAGTTTGATGAGTGCAACTATTTGAAATGATGTTTGAATTGTATTTGTTTTGGTTGTAAATGAACCGAAAGACCTTGAAATCCTAACCGATGACGGTGTTGGGTTTTGGGTATTACATAGTGATAGTAAGAATGATTGATGTAGCTTGGTTGGTATTTGTGGTATTATGGTTTGATATGAAATATAGATGTCATGATATTTGATATGAGTATTGATTTTCTTGGCGAATGCATTGATGAGTATGTCTTGGCTTAGAAATTGACTAGTTTGTAATGAAAGTTGTGTTTTAGACATGAGGCCATGTGACCCCGATTGGGAAAACTTTCGATATGATCCTAAATTCTTGTATGATTAAATTTGATCCCTTATTTGATTGAAATGTTTAAATGAAGCTAGTATTCTGAGTTCTTAGTTTGTAATTGCATTGTTTGTGATTGATTTGTATGTATACAAAACTCTCGTAAAGTTCTATAAACCCTTAAGACCTTAGACCGGTGATGGTTATGGTTTTTGGTGTTACAGAACACCTGTAGGATGACACCTCACCTGGAGACTGATGTCTTTGTCGCGACACAAGTTTTGATGTGTCGCGACATTGACCCATAGACGCAGATTTCACACTAAATGAAGGGTGTTTTGGTCTTTACAATGCCACTCAAACATGAGGAACAACAGTTGACCTAGGGTTGAGGAAGAACGACCATCTAAAGTTATAAATAAGACCTTTAGCACTAGGGTTAAAAAAACCATTCAGTAGATTTTAGTTTTTAGTTTTTCTTTATATTAATTTCAGTTTGAAACGAGATTGTAGAAACTCACGTAAATGATCGAGGAGTTTTTCCCGACAGATCGCTAATACAATTTTAGTTTCTTTATCATTCTCTTATTCAATTATATGTTTTCATATATTATTTTATTGATGATCAAAGAAACCAAAAGGAACTAATTCCATTTTGGAGAAATAGGGAGTGGACATATGAATAATTAATTATTGTTTTACAGGGATTTTACCTTTCGAATGAGTTGTTTGGGAAAGGAAGAACATCGAACAAACACTAGGCCTGACAACCGTAGAAAGTCAGCTAGGTGGGCATGAACCCGAAATTGGTATTGCCCATCCTTAAACACCTTTTCCCCAAACCGGTTTAGATTGTGACATCTAGCGTTGAGTAGTCTCTATTGACTTGTTATGCCGGTGGAGGATCAAGAGATCCAACTAGGGTAGTTTGATTAGAGGAAAATCCCCAAAACCTAACAATTGGGGAACTCATACGGAAACGACCTAATATCCCCAAAGTCGTTTATAAGAATTCTACATCTCAACTTTTTGCTTTCATTTTCTATTTTATTTTATCCTTTATTCCATGCTCTCAATAATCTACTCTTTATTCCTTCATAATATAAATCCTAAAATAAGTAATTAACTTTCTTCTTCATAGGGATTTTATTTACTATCACTTTATGCCTCCTTTAGGTATGATCCTCGGAATACTACTAAGTGTTTCGTTGTAACACACTATAGTTACAACCTGACCTGTATACCTGCAGAAAGCCAAAATCTGCGCCGAACGGGAGTACGTTCGGGGGCGATTAGGAATTAATCTACTTGAAGAATGTAATAGTCTATAGACAAAAGATTTTGTTTAAATCAAGAAAAGTAACACAAGAAAGATAGAAAAAACAAAAAAAAAAAGAAGAAAAAATAGAGAGAGCAAGAAAAAGGAACTATATTGAAGAATATCTACTTTAAGACGAATTTTGCAAAAGAGCATGGTACAGGGTTCATAGTCGAAATAGTCCAAAGTCAGGAAAAGGAAATTCGACTTCATGAGAATTAATAAGTTGACTCTCGATGCAAGAAATTCATGTTTCAAGGGTGGATTTATGAAATCCGTAATATCAAGTTTCTTAAGTGAATTATCATTTGAGAACTTGATTTACGGATCATAAAATCAATTTGAAATTTGTTAAGGTGATATCTCATGGAATTTAATTTTCATGATCTGTTATGTGTTGATAGAGATTTGATCTTTTTCAACCTAAAAACATGATTCTCAAAATGCTAACCTTTTATGAAAAATTCAAGAAAGGAAGAAAGGAAAACATTCATTGCATTTATAGGTCTAAGGGTGGAGGTTCATTTACTTTTCATTGCATTTAGAAGCCCAGGTGTGGAGGTCTATTTACTTTTCGTTGCATTGAGAGGCCCAAGTGTGGAGGTTCATTTACTTTTCATTACATTTAGAGGCCCAAGTGTGGAAGTCCATTTACTTTTCATCGTATTTAGAGGCCGAGGTGTGGTGGTCATTTACTTTTCATCGCATTTAGAGGCCTAGGTGTGGAGGTCTATTTACTTTTCATCGCATTTAGAGGCCTAGGTGTAGAGGTCCATTTATTTTTCATTGCATTTAGAGGCCTAAGTGTGGAGGTTCATTTACTTTTCATCGCATTTAAAGGCCTAGGTGTGGAGGTCCATTTACTTTTCATGGCAATTAGAGGCTTAGGTGTGGAGGTCCATTTACTTTTCATTGCATTTGGAGGCCCATGTGTGGAGGTCCATTTACTTTTCATTGTATTTAGATGCCCAGGTGTGGAGGTCCATTTACTTTTCATTGCATTTAGAGGCCCAGGTGTGGAGGTTCATTTACTTTTCGTTGCATTTAAAGGCCCAGGTGTGAGGTCTATTTACATTTCTTTAGCATTCTCATTTCAAAGATTTGGTTGTGAGGTCTGAATTTATTTTGTTTTCACTCATCATGTTTTGATGGATTGGTATTTACTTTCTAGTTTTGGATGACGTAACATGTTTTGATCTATTTCAGGTTTGGTGATTGCAAAATCTGTTATTCCTTGTACTGCGATGTTGAATGGGATTTGATAATAGTTAGGTGTCTATGAATTTGTACATTCCTTGCTATGCAAGCCATGAACAAAAAGGGGCAGCTGTAGACACCCAATTTTGTCCGAGCCCGATTGGGGGCTGATTTGTTCCCTTTAAATATTTGTTCTCTTTCAGGCCCATTCAAAATCCACTCGATTTTGGTCAAACAGTGATCTTTGTTTTTTTTCTTTTTTTTCTTTCCTTTTTGGGCCTATCAAGGGCCCAAACTATTATTATCATTACTACTACTATTATTAAATATTACAGAAACATAACAAAAAATTACAACTAAACAAAATTAAAAAACATTATTATATATGCATGAAATGAAAGAAGAAAAGGGGAGACTATTCATATTCTTATTTTTTTTTAAAAGATAAGAAAAAAAATAACAACAAGCATGTTATTTCTCTTTCTTTTTTTTTTTTGTCATGGACATGTTATGAAAGATCGGGTTTGGGCTCCGATGAAGGGGACGACACAAGACCGTCGATTCTCCGCCCTTAAGAACCCCAAATATCCCGTTTATTTTCCTTTTCCTTTTCTAAAAAATATTTTTTTTAAAATAACTTGATCTTGGGAAAAATTTTAATTTTTTAAAAAGAAAAGTTTAAATTTTTAAAAATAAAAAACTATTTTTTAGTCATTTTAAAGAAAAAATTTAAATTTTTAAATAAAATTTTGATTTTTAACTATTTAGAAATAAAAGTTTCGATTTTTAAGAAAAATAATGTCTTTCTTTAAAAAATAGAAAGTTTAGATTTTTTTAAATAAAAATATGTTTTTTTAAACATTTTAAAGAAAAGTTTAAATTTTTAAACAAAGTTTTGACTTTTTTAATTATTTAGAAATAAAATTTTTTTATTTTTAATAAAAATAGTGATTTTATTTAAAAATAAAAGTTTAGATTTTTAAAAATAAAAAACTATTTTTAGTCATTATAATTTAAAAGTTTAAATTTTTAAACAAAGTTTTGATTTTTTTTTTAACTATTTCGAAATAAAAATTTTTATTTTTAAGAAAAATAGTGATTTTCTTAAAAAAATAAAAAAAGAAAGTTTAGATTTTAAAAAATAAAAAACTATTTTTTAGTCATTTTAATTTAAAATTTTAAATTTTTAAACAAAGTTTTTTATTTTTTTTTAAGTGTTTCAAAATAAAAGTTTTCATTTTTAAGAAAAATAGTGATTTTTTTTTAAAAGAAAGAGAAAATATAGGTTTTTAAAAATAAAAATATGTTTTTAGTCATTTTAAAGAAAAAAGTTTAAATTTTTAAATAAAGTTTGATTTTTCTTAACCATTTCAAAATAAAAGTTTTGATTTTTAAGAAAAGTAACGATTTTGCTTACAAAAAAAAAATTAATTTTGCAAAAAAAAAAACATTTCGGCCATTGTATGCGATAGCTTCACCACCGAAGCCGAAGAACTGTTAGGTTCTCTGATCATGGAGCCATGGCCAACATGGAATGAGGAAGAGAAAGAAGAAGAATTTTTTTTAAGGAGGCTAAAAATGAAAGAATAAAATAAATTTTCCCTATTTATAAGTGTCAACATGGGTAATTTATTTTCACCCCGTTACTTTTTAAATTTATGAAAAATATCCCGTTTTATGTAGAGTCGCTCTCACTCTCTGACCTATTTACACCTGTCACCTTTTGTTTAATAAAACCTTCAATTTAATATGAAATTTCAAAATTAAAAGCAAATTAATTGTTACATCAGTCTTCTGTCTTTCTCATTTTTTATCTTTTAGTCTCAAACTCAAGCTATATCATTTTGTTTGCATATTTAATAAGTTATTTATATTTATATATTCCCTTTCATTTGCATTTATAGTTTATATATTTGATGTCAATTATGCATTTATTTTAATGTTTTTATATTTATTCACATTTGTATAATTTTTATTTATTCTTATTTCATCTTTATTTATTTTCATGTCTATTTATATTTATGTTTTTTTACACATTCCCCTTACAAACATTTTAATATTATTTGTTTATGTTACTTTGATTCTTTTATTATATTATGAATAAGTTGTAATATTGTTATTATTATTATCATCATGTCAAGGTCTTTTTTTTTTCTTTCATTTATTTAAGTTTTCTTTTTATTATTGCCCTTTTTGAAAGAGTTTTAACTTTTTATTAACTTTAATCAATTTAATTAATTCTCCTATTTTATTACTATTCGTTTTAAAATAGAGAAATTTAGGTCATTTTTTCATCCTATAAATGTTGGCATTAAGTTAAGTGTTACATTGTAATGAAACCATAAGATTTTTACATTTGAATTTAGGTTACTCTTTCAGATCTCATCTACCATTTACCTTAGAAAATTATAAATAATATGTAGGATATTTTTTTATTAGGGATTTAAACTAATTTTAAATATTGTATAGGATAATTAATATGTAAATTTTCTTTAGGACTTGGTTCAAGATTAAAAATAAGGATTTGTGTAGGTGAATTGTAAATCATGAGTAGGCTTAAGTATTTTATTTTAGAAACTCTTTAAGAAAGTTAATAAATGTCATTTAAAATATATTATTTTAGGATTTTGATGAATTTAAACCTTAGATCAAGAATTTTAAAGTAAGATAAATCATAAACCCGATATAGGAAACTTTCATAAGATCTTGATAGGTTTAACGTTATTAATTAAATCTTTGAAAATAATAATAATGATAAAAGATCGAATAAGTTGTAGATGGATTATAATATTTCTCTTAATTCATTGGTAATTTCTAGGTTTTTTTTTTAGAATTCCAAAATAGAATTAATTTTAGAAATTGAAGATATTTTACTAGAATTATTTAGGTATACTTTAGGGAAAAACTAGCACCCAAAACTCCGTAAGACTATCCCGGAAAAGCCATTATGGGGGTGTTATAACCTTCCCCACACGTAATCGTACTTCCGAACCCGAAATTTGGTGATGAGATTGAGTATAGACTTTTTGGATTTTTCATAGTATTAATGCTAGACTTTTAGACGATAGGTGGCTAACCAACCTAGCCCTAATTGGTTAGAGGCGACTCTACGTTAATTTAGGCCCTCTGTGTCTAGCTTTACTTACTAGGCCCCCGTACCCTTATGTAGGCAACATTATGACAACTTGAGGACTCCGTTGGGGACGTTAGTGAGTTGGCTTGCACAGGTTTAAGAGCCAGATTTTTTAGTATTTGTGCATATTAGATTTATTTATTCATGCATAAATTTATTTAATTGTCTAATGATGTTTTAAATTGTTGAATATGTGTTAAATATTGATTTATTTGTTTATTTCATTTGCTTTTCCTATTTTGATATGTATCTCAATGTGTTTGTTTATTCTTTTATTGATGAAACTGATTAATGCGTATGTCGACTCTACCATCGTGGGGCGACTATCATTGTCATTCACGATGCATCTTGCTTTCGATCCTATGCCCAGGCCTATCTCGTTTAGGAGGAGTAGCCTTAGGCTTTCATGTGTCAATATGTCACCTAATAAGTTTAAGGACTACTCCATGTTTAAGATGGACATAGATGTTTGTGTAGGAAATGCTACCGTGTATGCTATGGAAGTTTTACCATACAAAGGTCAACCTTTTTTAAGGGGAACGCATCCTTATGGATGTAGTATTTAAGCCTCGGGTTCCCCGTGCATTAGAGTCAACCGTAAGCTAGCATATAATGGCCATTTTAAATGTGAAGCCTAGACATAGAAGTCGTACCTTATCCCTCGTAATAATACCTTATAGGACCATATGAGCATTTATTTGTATGTTTTGTGTTTGAATTTGTTCACAATGTTTTATGATTTAATTACGCAATTTTTTTATGCTTCATTTGACTTTATTTTTTTACTATTTTTTATTTTCTTGTGTCTTTGTCTCTCCATGGCATAATTCATGCATCATTTAAATACATGGGGCACAATGTTGCATCTATATTCGACATGAACACACTTTGAGAAGATTCAATTGTTCGGCATAAGGTAGAAAATATAGGGATAATAGTGAGAATGTTAGAGGATACTCAGAGCAGAGAAGGTGATTGCGAGATAACTAGTTTTGACTCGAGCCTGCCTCAAATAGTCCGCATGGACTATTGGAGAAATCGAGAAGATTAGTTAAAAGGAATATGGCAATCATGAGATGAGGCTAAGAAAACCTGCTTTCGAGACAAGTATGGCGATGTAGCACAACTTCTATTCGTTAAACAAGATGATGCCCTATGGAAGGCCATGGTACGTTTCTAGGATCCTACTTATAAGTGTTTTACATTAAATGGAGTGGATATGGTACCGACTATCGAGGAATATTCTACCCTTCTCCATTATGACTTTAGAGATCTACTCAGGATATATTAGAAGCAAAACATTGATTTTCGGGGACCCTTAGCCAATCTGATGGGATTACCTATAGATACGGTGAAAGTAACGTTAAAAGATAAAAATGGTCCTTGCATTTCCTAGTTTGACATTAGGGATGCTATAGGAAAGGCTAGTGGTGATAGACATTTGGCATTGTTCGCATTTGCCGCATACGGGTTGATTGTGTTCTCGAAAGCTCTGGGATATGTGAGTATGGAGCCAGTTGATTTTCTGTTTTAGATTGAAAAAGGGGTGAATCCTACTACAGCAGTCTTAGCTAAAACCATCATTTCAATCAATTTCATCAGAAGGAAAGGAGACAGGCATTTCTTAATATGTGCGCAGTTACTGTTTGTATGGATGAAAAACCATTTTAGGTGCCTCTATAAGTGTTTTCATCAAGTGTTTGTTCCTTCGAACAGGCCTATAAAGGAATTTTTGGAAAGTAAGTGGCCTCCAAATCAATCAATTGAGGAGTGAGTTCAAAACCTTAGTACATTGACATACCAGGGAATAGAATAGAGGGCTCCTTGAAAGATCCAGAGCACGGTACTCATCGGATGCGGTGGTCAATGATGGGTTCCCTTAATTGGCATATGGGGAGCCGTCCGTTATTCCTCATTAGTGGTTCTAAGCCAATAGGGGTATGATCAATGCGTACCTACTATAGTTGGTTTAAACAAGGTGCAATTTTCGATTCAAGACACAGGATTTTGGAAGAAATTGGAAGAGATACGAATCAAGTGGGGTCAAACCTTGAGCAGGAACCTTTTTCAACCATTTCCCCTAGGAAACGTATATCTAGTGGCACTTAAAAAGAAGCAAAATCTCCTTGTTAGCACAATTCAAGGGAAAGAGAAAGATCCCAGATGACGTAGCCAAGCTAACAGAAAAGATACGTGATTTAGAGATGCGTCTGAGGGGGAGAGATGAAGAGGTCAGACAGAAACAAGAGCAACATCAGGCATACATAAAGTAAAAGGAGGAAGAAATCATGAGATAACAACAACAATACCAGACAAACATGAAGGGAATAGAGGGAGAACTAAGAATACTGTTAGAAAGACGTCAACAAGAAGGATATGACTTGTTCACTCAGATTCAGAGGTTGGTGGCGGATTTGAGTCTATCGGCTAATGAGCTCAAGAAAGCGCGAGAACAAGAGCAAACTTGGAGGAGGGTGCCTAATGAGAAAACTATCTGACTAAAGAATTAAAAACAAAAGAAGAGCAAAACAAATAGGTAACGAAAGAATATACGGAGCTTGCGGAGCATTTATCGCGGTGGAACAAATGGTAGTAAGCCGACAAGAGATGTTTGCAACAATGCACAAGTAAGGTCAGGTTTTCGCTCAGCAAGCCGAAGAATAGATTGAAGAACTCAAAAAAGAATTTATCCCTTTTGCGACTGGGAACGAGCCTGCAATGAAACTTCTAAAGGTGGCTCAAACACATTACCAAAAGTTCATCAAGTACATGAGGAGGAAGAAGAATAACGATGAGTAGAGATTTGCCCTATGGCAATAGGATCAATGAGGATTTTCTTTAAGAGTGAATGACAAATGAAAAGAAAACTTTGTAAGCGGAACAGTTTTCGAACCTTCAATGAAAGAAATGTTTATATTTGAGAATATTTACGACAATGTGTCCCAATTTCATTCATTCATTCACTCACTAATTTGTTTATTCACAAATTAGATTTTTCATAGGGATGACGTGAAATCATAGTTTCATACAATCTCATCTCATAAAGTATATAGATACCAATCAAAATAAATATTTAAAAAAGTTTTAAATCAATGGGTTGATTGGACAAGACTAAAAATAAGCTTAGTCAAAGAAAATAAATAAATTCCAAATAACTAAAATATGACAAAAATGAACCGACCACAAATAAATATTTATAGCTTGAGTTATTAATATTTCTAAAGAAAGCTACTTGGAAAGTTTTGGATATAAGTAGAGTCGTTTATGAGTTGAGTGATTCTTTTGATCCGGCTCGATTTGGATTAAACTTGGATAATGATTTTCTATCTTTAAGTCTGACACGAATTTAAATTAAATAATTTTAAAATATTTTATTAATTTTATTGATTAAAATATATAAATATTAATATCAAATAATATACTTTTAATATTTTATTACTTTTTAAACCATGATATGAGTTTTTTGGATGGATTAAATCGAACACTTATTTAAAAATCTTTTTAGAATTGAATTTTGACTCGAACTTGAGATGACCCATAAAAACCGTTAGATACATATACTTAATTGATGCTTAGATTTTTCATATCTATATGTGAAACTTGAATACATAAAGGAAAAAAAATAGTAAGGGATGGCAGCCCCCATAATAACATCAAAAGTTGTAAAATATTAGCCGAATACGATATTAGCATGCCGTTTTAGCAGTCGGCTTTCCATTTGACAAAAGGATTCAATATTCCCTAGAATTGTCCAAAACTGGCCACGAATGGTCAGGATGCTGGCCAATTGTTGCAGTTTGGCGAGCCTTGAATTTGTAAACATATGCATCTGTTTAGGTAAAGTTGACCCCTTTTGTGATATTAGCAGCTTAAATTTTTAATTAATTAATTCTATATATGCCGATCGTTGAACCAGAACCAGTTAAGCAGAGGAATTGTTTGTGTTAGCTGACCTTGTTAATTAATTAATTAATTAAAATTTGTAAGAAATAAAAATATTCTGAACTACTCGTATAGGCCTCGAAAACCCTTTGTCACCTTCGCTGATCTATCAATGGCTCTCTCTTCTGCAAAACAAAACCAGAACTCTCCTATTATCAACCTTTTCATTTCCTTTCTTTTGTTAATCGCTTATGCCGAGCCACTTTCCTTTGACTTCCCCAGTTTCAGTCCAAACACACCAAACATTCACTTCGAAGGCGATGCTTTCTCCTCGTATAATGTTCTGCAACTCACCAAGAACGCTGCTATTGGCAATCTCACTGGTAGCACTGGATGAGCCTCTTATAATCAACCGCTGCGCCTTTGGGATGCTCGTAATGGGAAGCTAACGGAATTCACCACCCATTTCTCCTTCATCTTAAACGCAGTCAACCCCGATGAATATGGTGACGGGATAGCCTTCTTTATTGCACCTTTCGACTCCAGAATCCCTTCCAATTCCAGCGACGGTTACCTTGCACTGTTCGATCCTAACTCTAACTCAAACTCTTCCACCAATAACGTCGTTGCTGTGGAGTTTGATAGTTACCTAAATGAATGGGATCCAAGTGACGATCATGTAGGCATCAACATCAACTTCATCGTTTCAGTAAAAAACGTGACATGGAGAAGTAGCATCAAGTCTGGATCAACAGCCAACGCATGGGTGACTTACAACTCTACCACAAGAAATCTCAGTGCTTTTCTAACCTATGCTGATCAACCACTCTACATTGGGAATTCAAGCCTTGCGTATGTTGTAGATTTGAGGGAGTTTTTGTCAGAATGGGTTAGAATAGGTTTCTCAGCATCTACTGGGCGTCAGGTTGAGATTCACAATACTCTTTCTTGGAGTTTCCAGTCAAACTTAGAGACTGTTAAAAGTTAATTTGCAATTTCAATTCATGAAACTAAACCATTCTTGAATCTAAAGAATTTAAATAAATTTTTTAAGTGAATAGAGTCAGTCCATTTATGACAATTTTAGAGAATTTAAATAGTTGGTTAAGTGGATTTAAGTTCTTTGTAAGCTATATAAATATGTTAAAAATAAAGTTGTGATAAAAAAGGTAACTTAAAGCAAATTGCTTCAATATCGAAATCTGTTACTTTTGTTTTTCTTCTGATTTTTTTTCCAACAAATTATTTGGTAGCAAGAGCCAATATGGCATCTTCAAACTCTTTAATGTTCTTCGTCTATTCCACCAGTCAAATACTAATATTCGAAGAAAAACACTATGAGTATTGGAGCTCTGAAATGGAGACCATTTTCTCTTCTCAAGATCTATGGGATGTGGTGGAGCAAGGATATGAAGTCGAATCCTAATCGGATGTGGAAGAAGAACAAGAGAAGTAATTGAAGGAAAAGAAAAAGAAAAATGCAGCAGCTTTGCGATTGCGAATTATTCAACAAGGGATGTGATGGGTGTCAAATCCACCAAATATAAATTTCCTACTACAAATAATACAAAACAGTAGTATAAGGCAGTAGGATCGATTCCACAGGGACTGGTTACTGTAATCTACTTTCGTGTCCTCTTGAACATCGTGTCAAAGGGCGTGCCCACGACTTGTGACTGTCTTCCTAAATAAATAAATAAGAGAGGGTTTAGAGGTAAATTCTAAATAAAAATAAAACGAAAATAAAATAAATAAAGTGAAATAAATCTTGATGCAAAGTGAATTAATCGAGATAAAATGAGAAAAACTATATTTAATAAGTTTAGCCTTAACCTCGATTCTCTCCGAACTTGAACTGATCCTCGAAAATTGATCTTCCCTTTTTAATCGATAAGTTGGTTATAGCGCTCGAGAACGTTTCAACCGCCAACTTTTCCTCCAGTAGCCGGTTCTGGTATGACCTGCAAACCGATCCTTGCCGAATGTCTAACCACGTTGCACGTGCTCGCATTTAAGATTTTGATAGCCTTGAGTTCTGAAAAGCCCAACTCGAATTAATGGCCTTAACCGCGTGAGTCGTTTAAATCCGATCTCTATCACTCTTGACGCCTGGGCACACCAATTTGTTCGCCAAAACTCAAATGCAGCACGACCGACTCGACTTCCCAACTGTACGCCAACCTACTTCAACCCAATGCGCGCTTTTTGGATTGCAGTCGAATTAACTTTGAGTGACGAATTTGTACTATCCCATAAACCAGAGTGATAGCGAGTACCGATTAAAAAAGGTTTTTAACACGGTTTCATAACTCACGATTATTTCTTGACGGAGCGATAACCAGGCTAAGGCTAAAAAGAACTTAGTGGCACATGATTTTAATCATGCTTGATGGATGAATGTGATGAATTATTTGTGATTATGAAGGATGAAAATGGGAAAGGACAAATAAAGTAATTGGACAAATTTTGTAAATGAATGAAAATAGAAATGGAATTGGTAGAGAGAACTGACGAAATTGAAGGGGAAAGAAATAAAATGCACAATTACTTCAATTACTCACAAATCAAAAGTACATTTTCAATTGAAACCAAAAGACCTTATTTATACACAATTGGGTTACTAAAAATAGCTTGACTCATTCTAAACTAAATTTCCCATTTACTTAAAATAAATAAATTTTAGTCAAAATAAAATTAAGAAAATAACAAACTTTGAATATAAGTTATTGATCATTTCAACTAAGAATCTCTTTGCAATTAAGCCCTCAATGTCCCAAAAATCCTAATATAACCCATCTCTTCACATATTTCCTCAATTTAGTCCACTTTTGCTTGCTTTTAGGTAAAAACACCAATTTGTGTACCTGATAAGAAAATGTAGGAAATTAAAAGTATTTTTCTCAAAATTAATCTAAAATACACAAATTAAATTAATTAAATAATTTACTTATCAGGGTGAGTAAATCCATTTACCCTAGGATTTTTGGCATCAAGAGCGCCCAAGAAGCATGGGATGTTCTGAAGAATGAGTTTAAAGGGGCTCATAAAGTAATCTCCATAAAGTTGCAGAATTATTGAAGAAGTTATGACAATTTATCCATGAAGGAAAACGAATCTGTTAAAGATTTTTCTTCAAGGGTGGCCGAGATTGTAAACCAAATCAAGGGATGCGATGATACTATTCCTAAGAAGAAAGTAGTGGAAAGAAATCCCAAGTCTTTGCCGCAAAAGTTTAAGCATATTGTTGTTGTCACAGCTAACTCTCTACGAGTTGTTTAGCTCTCTAGAGGAACATGAAGTCAGAGCCAATGGCTATACAAATCAAACACTGGAGCAAGCTTTTCGGTTAAAGGTTAACCTTGGGGAAAAGCAATATGATAGTAGCTCTTGAAGTTGCACTAGCTGAGAAGGAATTCTAGAAGACGAATACTGAAAAAGTTAAAGAAATTGGCTTATTGCAGATCAGAGGATCAGATGACAAATATTTTTTACTAAATCTTTCCATGTTAGTTGATTTGAGTTTCTTATGAATAAATTTGGTGTCTACAGCACTTGATTCAAGAGGAGAATGTTTGTGTCTCAAGGGCTGCAAAGTTTTTTTTATTATGACAAAGCCTTAGGGAGATTTGTTAGCTTGTTAGTAGGAGTAGGAAGGTAGGTGTTGTTACCTTGTTAGTAGAAGTAGGAAACTAAAATTTGGTTGAGGTTGTTACTTGGGACATATATATAAGGGTTGTTTGGCTAATGAATTCAATCATCCTTTCCATTTTTATTTTCTATGCTTCTGTTAGTTCTCTGTTAAACCAACAGAAATGGTAGGACAATAATATTTTGGTTTGATAATTGGTTTAGATTAGGAACATTCCATAAACTAATTCAAGGCTCGCTAGGAAGAAGGCAGTTGGAATTCAACCAAGTTAGAGATAAATGGGAGGAGTTTGGTTTACAATGTTTATTTGTGTCTCTCCTAAAAGAGTTGATCGATGCTTTCTTGAGTACCCTACTTACTGATTTAATTGGGGCAAATGATACTATATGTTAGGGTCCATCCAAGGATGGTCGTTTCTCGCTTGCAAGTGTGTATTCATTACCATTGGAGAAGTGCTTGTCGGGACCAAGCCATAATTCTCAATGGTCACTCATTTGGAGAATTAAGATACCTCCAAAACTTAAGATATTCTTTTGGAAATGTTGCCTAAAGGTGGTCCTCACAAAACTTATCCTCTTACATAGAAAATAATGAAGGAGAAATCATGTCTTTTTTGTCTAAATGCTCAAGAATATATTCGACACTTGAATGGATTTTCAGTTCACTCATAGTGTATGGAAGGTAATTCATGATTTATCGAAGTTCCACTAATTCCTGGTGTTGAATGGGTAGATTAGATAGTAGATGATATATATGATAAGGTTTGGTTGACAAAGCCAAAAATTCCTTAGAAGTTGATATTTGCCTTCAACCTATGGGAAATTCTGCTCACCCTCAGCACCTTGGTTTTTGGAAATGATCACCAGAAAGAACGTATTCCTGAAACAACGTTTTCTATAGCAATAGAATTTTTTTTCTCTCTCTTCATTAGTAAATAGAGTACATCTACCCGAGTTTGTCCGTCTGTCTTGAAAAGCCCCTTTGGAGAACTGGTTTAAACTAAATACTAATGGATCTTATCTAGGAAATTCTGGTAGAGCGAGTGTTGGGGTTCCATAGAAAACCATTTTAAGAATTGGCTAATTGGAGCGTATCAACATATCACATAGAAATGGATGAACAAAACTTTGCTAGGGGCCTAAACATTATTCATCTAGAGATAGAAGTGAATGCCACTACTATTATACATTTTATGTCTATTGATACAATTTCTAATATCCATTTATCTTTTTTGACCGTTGACGACAGGATGCTCCATTATAGTATGACTTCTAGGTCAGCAAAGCATGTCTTTGGAGAAAGACAATAAGTTTGCGGATGCTTTAGGACGTCTTGGAAGCAATTCTCAACCTGATCTTTCAATAGCTGAGGACATTACATCCCACAATTTACTTTATTTATGTAGAACTCCTCCTAGTTGTGTAACTTCCTTATTAGCTATTGATATGCAAGGAAGTGTATTGTATCGAACAATTTAATAATTCGGATTAATGGTATCTAGTTCCTTTATTTACAAAAATAAATAAATAATTTAGTTGAAACTTTAAAGAACATAATGTCTTACGTTCAAATATTATCATAACAATATTAAATCAAAATAATATTTTATATAGAAAGAAAAACTATCGGGTTTTTAATTATTTTCTAACTGAATTGGTATGTCCAATTGACTTGTTATACTAATTCCCTCAAGAATTTAAATAATAGTACAAATATTTACAGTAAAAATTAAAACATTATTTTGTATAATTTTAAGTATAAACTTTCAAAAGTTAACTAAAATATATTTAAAGTTAATATTAAAAAATTTCAAAGACTTTACAAACTAATTTGGACTTTGGATACGTAAATTTCTTTTACCGGATTAGTTTGATCCAATGATAAAAAATTCGAGCGATAAATCATTAAATTTAAATATTATATTTGTTATTAATATTGTAAAATATTATAAAGTTCTCATAATAATAAATTGAAAACTTAATTTGTAAACATCATAAATTAAGTTACATGTATAAAGTTTTTATAAGAATGAAAGCTTTATTGTAAAAAAAATCTATATTGATTATCTTCATATGTATTGAACTCATTTATGTGAACAATAATTAAATAGATAATAATATATACGAAAATAATAAAAAAGAATTACACTTTTAATTTAATTTATTGTTAGAACTTTATCTTTTTTTTTTATAATTCAAATAAAAAAAACTTCTATTATGGACAAGCCTTTTACCAAAGGAATTATAGCCAAATTTTCACTTTTTCCCTCTACAAATTACAACATATATTAATATTATAATCACATACTTTTTTATTTAACTGGACAAATAAAAAAATGTTATTTTAATTGTTATTTAAAAAATAAAAAAAAAACTATCATAATGATCTGGTGAAATAATTTGTGAGATAAAGCTCGTATTCTTCTTCTAGTTAAATCTTCTTAATTTTTCTCAATTAAACTCTTATTATTTTAGGAAATTTTAGTATGATTAAAACTCTAATATAAACCTATTTAAAGGATATTATATCCCTGATTTGATATGACACGATGTAGTCGCATATGAATTTTGATGAGATTTTCGTGATAATTATGGAAAGTATTTTATACTCTTTTTGTGAGTGCCCTATGAAATTTAAGGTTTTTCAATATTGTATTTTCGTTTGCTTACTCATTTAATGAAAAACCGAAGCCTTATTCGTCTGTGCTTTTTCCCACTTTAAAAATTTTTCACATAAAATATTTGTATTTATTTTTCTTTATTTTTATTATTTCGTTGTTTATACAGTTGATCTCCAACACTTCCGTTGACTCATCTAAATTACCTGGTGTGGGACTGTAACTCAATATACTCAATACTATCCAAACCAATAGAATATATATATATATATATGCTGTCACCAGCCCCATAGCTGCATTACTCTTCATCTCCTTAAACATTGACTAGGACAAAAAGCAGAACCATTAACAAGGTTCAGATTGGTCAAATTTTGCAGGGCAGCAATGAATTTGGCCTGCAATTTTTAATGAAAAAGAAATGTTAATGTCCAGCATTTGAAGATCCACAGCAAGACGGCAGTATCAAATTTTTTAGAACCTGAAGTTGGCTACTAATATTAACATAAAATATTTCATTCTACTGTTTACTGCATATTTGTTTGCGTCCATCCCTTTCCGCATCATAACCATACCCAAATCTTATGGCTCAAATAATCATCACCAAACATGTAAACCAAAACATTTCAAAATAAGTGTTGCTGCAAGGCAGCCCTGATAAGCTCGATACAAGTCGGATTCAATTTCAACAACAAAATTTTGATTTTATCTGAATTCACTTCGCGTCAAATTACTATTTTATTAATGAATAATGAAATATTACTATAAAATATGATAAAAGATTGTAAGGAATTGTGATTTTACTTTATTTTATCTCTTTTTAAATTTGATTTGTTATTCTCTTATTAAAAAGAAAATAAAAATGAAATAAAATCACAGTTTCATACAATTCATTCTCATAAAATATATAGATTCCAATCAAAATATATATTTTTAAAAAGTTTATATTAAATCATTGGGTTGATTGGGCAAGGCTAAAAATAAGGTTAGTCAAAGAAAATAAATAAATTCCAAATAACAAAAACAGGACAAAAATGAACCCACCACAGATAAATATTTATAGCCTGAGTTATTAATATTTCTAAAGAATGCTATTTGGGTGATTCGTTTTACCCGGTCGGATTTGATTAAACTTTGATTTTTATTTTTTTAAGTTGGGTTCAAATTTAAATTATATTTGATTAATTTTATTTATTAGAATATATAAATATTAATATTAAATAATATATTTAATATTCTATTAGTTTTTAAACAATTATATGAATTTGGATGAATTTATAAATTCTTTTAGAATTGAGTTGCGGTTGGAGCTAACCTGACACATGGATATCGCTAAATACATGTATTTAATTGATGCTTAGATTTTTCATATATAAAATTAGTATACATAAAAGAACAGAGACGTAAGGGATGGCAAGCCCTCATAATAACATAAAAAATCGTAAAATATTAGCCGAATACGATATTAGCATGCCGTCTAAGCAATCGGCTTTCCATATGACAAAAGGATTCAATATTCCCTAGAATTGTCCAAAACTGGCCTTGAATGGTCTGGATGCAGGCCAACTGTTGCAGTTTGGCGAGCCTTGAATTTGTAAACATATGCATCTGTTTAGGTAAAGTTGACCCCTTTTGTGATATTAGCAGCTTAAACTTTTAATTAATTAATTTTATATATGCCGATCGTTGAACCAGAACCAGTTAAGCAGAGGAATTGTTTGTGTTAGCTGACCTTGTTAATTAATTAATTAATTAAAATTTGTAAGAAATAAAAATATTCTGAACTACTCATATAGGCCTCGAAAACCCTTTGTCACCTTCGCTGATCAATCAATGGCTCTCTCTTCTGCAAAACAAAACCAGAACTCTCCTCTTATCAACCTCTTCATTTCCTTTCTTTTGTTAATCGCTTATGCCGAGCCACTTTCCTTTGACTTCCCCAGTTTTAGTCCAAACACACCAAACATTCACTTCGAAGGCGATGCTTTCTCCTCATATAATGTTCTGCAACTCACCAAGAACGCTGCTATTGGCAATCTCACTGGTAGCACTGGACGAGCCTCTTATAATCAACCGCTGCGCCTTTGGGATGCTCGTAATGGGAAGCTAACGGATTTCACCACCCATTTCTCCTTCATCTTAAACGCAGTCAATCCCAATGAATATGGTGACGGGATAGCCTTCTTTATTGCACCTTTCGACTCTAGAATCCCTTCCAATTCCAGCGACGGTTACCTTGCACTGTTCGATCCTAACTCTAACTCAAACTCTTCCACCAATAACGTCGTTGCTGTGGAGTTTGATAGTTACCTAAACGAATGGGATCCAAGTGACGATCATGTAGGCATCAACATCAACTCCATCGTTTCAGTAAAAAACGTGACATGGAGAAGTAGCATTAAGTCTGGATCAACAGCCAACGCATGGGTGACTTACAACTCTACCACAAGAAATCTCAGTGTTTTTCTAACCTATGCTGATCAACCACTCTACATTGGGAATTCAAGCCTTGCGTATGTTGTAGATTTGAGGGAGTTTTTGCCAGAATGGGTTAGAATAGGTTTCTCAGCATCTACTGGGCGTCAGGTTGAGATTCACAATATTCTTTCTTGGAGTTTCCAGTCAAACTTGGAGACAAGTGGGAAAGGGAAGAGCTTGGGGCTGATTGTTGGTTTGGGTGTAGGCTTCGGTCTAGTGGCTTGTGGGTTAGGTTTGGTTTGCTTCATCATGTTGAGAAAAAGGGCACGTTTGAAGGACGGTGAAGCCATTGATGTCACCATTGAGGATGAGTTCGAGAAAGGGACGGGGCCAAAGAGGTTCACATATAATGAACTATGTCGAGCGACAAATAGTTTTGCTGAGGCAGGGAAGCTTGGAGAAGGAGGATTTGGAGGAGTTTACAAAGGGTTATTAAGTGATTCCAACACACAAGTGGCAGTAAAGAGGGTTTCAAGAGGATCAAAGCAAGGGAAAAAGGAGTATATATCAGAGGTGAAGATTATTAGCCGATTGAGACATAGGAATTTGGTTCAACTCCTTGGTTGGTGCCATGAAAAAGGTGAACTCCTTCTTGTCTATGAATTCTTGCCTAATGGAAGCCTTGATTCCCATTTATTTGGAGGTAAAATCATGTTAACTTGGATTGTAAGGTACAAAATTGCACTCGGTTTGGCCTCGGCCTTATTGTATCTTCATGAAGAGTGGGAACAATGTGTAGTTCATAGAGACATAAAGTCTAGCAATGTAATGTTGGATTCTAATTTCAATGCCAAACTTGGAGATTTTGGTCTTGCAAGACTTGTGGACCATGACCTGGGTTCACAAACAACTGTTTTGGCAGGCACCATGGGCTACCTAGCCCCTGAATGCGTCACTACGGGTAAGGCTAGCAAGGAATCCGATGTGTACAGTTTTGGCGTTGTGGCACTTGAAATTGCATGTGGAAGAAAGCCAGTTGAACCAAGGGAAGAACCAAGCAAGGTAAGGCTGCTAGAATGGGTCTGGGACCTATATGGAAAAGGCCAACTTCTTGAAACTGTTGATAAAAGACTAGGCAAGGTCTTTGATGAGCGGCAAATGGAATGCTTGATGGTAACTGGGTTATGGTGTTGCCATCCAGATTACACTAGCCGTCCTTCTATAAGGCAAGTGATAAATGTCCTAAACTTTGAAGCTCCATTTCCTAGCTTGCCATCCAAGTTACCAGTACCTGTGTATTACGCACCTCCGACGAGTCTCTGCAAATTTTCCTACACATCATCATCAACGGGTGTCACAGATTCGGAGAATTGTCGAACTCAGTGTTCATGTAGTAGCTGCTCTACTCATACATATTCATCATCAGCAGCAGGTTCTGGGAAAGCTCTTTTAAGTTCTCATAAGCCTAAATATATCCCCTCCAAAACTCCATTACATGCAAATATAAGCAAAGAGATCCATGGAATATAGTTTGAACATGTTACTTTGTGTTTTAGTTTATGTATTTTATGAAAATTGTGAGAAATGGATGCAGAATACCCAGAATTTGGTTCTAATGCTTGAAAATGAATTGAATTCGTAAAGTCATTTCACTTGTAAGCTTGCTGAAATCAAATTTCTGGAAACTTATCCATTGTAATATTAACAATCAATGCAATCTGTCGTTTTTCTCAGGATCGGCTTTGGGCTGCTTTTGCCCATAATTTTTCTTTGTAAACCTCTTTTGGTACTTGTTTAATGAGTACTCTCGACTCGTGACTGCATAATTCTTAGATTTGCAAATTAGCATAATTAAGCCTCTTGGTTTTCACTTCTTCATTCTTTAAATCAGTTTCAAATGATTAGCAAAATATAATTAATTTGTTATTTGAATACAAGCTTAAATTAGAGATACGCCGGAATATAATTACATTTCTTAAATGCCTCCTCAAGATAGGTCATGAGTGTGTATGTGAATATGTTCCTATAAAAATTAAAAATTGAGAAGTAAACAATGGTTTGATTAGAAGATGAGTGACATGAAGTAAACAATGCCTCTTGTCCAATGTGTTACAGACATATCACAAAATGATGGAATTTAGAGACTCCTGTATAGAGAAAATGTCAACGCTTCGTATATTCAAATATTTTCAATTTTGGAAGCAGAGGGCGAGCGTAACTTCCCTTTTGGAAGTTTTAAACATTGAAAAAATGGCAGAAGCGAGTATATAAGCGTTTTTGTCGGTGTCGTTAACTGTCTTTTGTCTATAATTTTTTTTATGCATTTTCAAATGAAAAATTTGTTCCTTTCGTTTTTGTTTTAGGCTTTCATGAACTTTTCCTTCATAGAAGTAACGTTTTTCCATTAAAGTTTTCGTAATACGACTTTGTCTACTTTTATGGCACAGTTATGTTTGCTTCTATAGCACAATTATGTATACTTCTATAACACGATAGTTTGGATTTTTGGTTAGTTTTTTCGATTTTCCAAGCATCTAGGAGAAAGAGGGTAAAGCCTTGGTTTGGCGATTTGTTGAGTGGTTATGGTGATGGTTCTAGTGGCACTGTCCATAGAGGGCGGCAAAGTTGACGAGTGGCATATCAATTCCGGTGAGGGGGAGGAGGAAATCGGGCGAGGGATCGACAGACGAGAGGCAACGTCGGACGACAAGGGGATGGGTTATAGGAGAAGCCTTGCTGTTAAGCGTCGTGGTGGATCAAGTGGACTTTAAACTGTTGAGGATGTTGCCATTAGATTGATGAGTGGACTCGGACTGAATGTTATTGTCTTGGAGAGGAAAGAAGGCAGATTGGGTGTCACATCCCAAAAACCAAGTTAGTAAAAATTGAGTTAATGAGCCGAGAATGGTCAAGTCCGAATTTTTTTATTTATGACCTTAGAACATTTGATAATAAATAAATATCAATTATAGTGATTGAGTAGTGGTAAAGCTATCTTTGATGATTTGAGTTTAAATCCCTTCCCTCTCATTAATTTCTATTTGGTCAAATTTGTTTCAAACCCTTAGCAAAGGTCATCTCATGTTTTTTTAATTTTCTTACTAAAATTAGAATAACAAAGTGAGTGGTAGGGTGGTTAAGTGCTTTTATTAAATTCTTAAGATTTTAGGTTCAAGTCTCCTCATCACCACCTTATTAATTAATTTTTGTGAGTTTTCCATATGCTAAATGCCCTTTCCTCTCTTTTCTCTCCTTCTCCCCTTTGCATCACCTTGAATCACCATTATTTTGATTTTGGCCTCCTTTCCTCCACCGTTACCCATCACCATTCTACCTAAACACCACTAATTCATCACTCATCCTCCCCTTCTACTCTTATTTTTCTCCAATGTCGCACCTAGCACCTCCACCGCCATGTCAACCATCGCACACCATCGCACAATTCCTCCCTTTTTCTTATTTTTTTTCTCTTTTCCTTTCCCCTTCTTTAAATAAGTGATCGAAACTCTTATTTTTCTTCCTCCTCCATTGAACCATCGCCGCTATCGTTGTCACAGTCGTCGTCACCGTTGTAGCACCACTGCCGATGATTGTGATTTCTTCCTCCTTTCTTCTTCAATTTTCAATCTTTTTTATTCTTTTTAATCATAAAAAATTATGTATTATTTATTTTAAATTAGTTCTTAATCCTAAACTCTTTCATGGACTTATTCTCAAAAATAGTCCTCCTCTTTAGATACTCATTTCCTCTCTAATTTGTGTTCAAGACGATCTATTGATAATTCCATTCCAATTGTGATAGAGTAAGTGTAGGGGTTGTATAAAAATATTTTTCTCCTCCCTATTTTCTTCCCTAGGCCAAATGCTTTTGAGGACCTTAGTGAATTATTTTCTCAAGTACTAACATCTCGTATCTCATGTTTATTGAAGGGTCGATCGATACCAATCCGAGAGGTCGTTAACATGGGAATCGAAATCACTAATCCAAGTGATTATTTTCTAAGGGTAAGTGTTAATGGAGAAACGATACCAACTAATGTATCAACCTTATTAACGATCATTACTAACGTAAGATTGTCATTTGTTGATTGAATTGGTAATCTAATTGTTAGATCAACGTGTGGGCATTCTTAGAGAGTTGTTGCACATGGAACCTACAATCAAGTGTGGGTTTTAACACTAAAAAAATTAAGTCTATGTTTTATTTTGTTAAAATCGTTATTATTTAAATTATGTTTGTTCATAAAGAGTGATAAAACTCACTGTTATGGACTATGTCAAGTAAGTGATTCCAAACTTTATATGTTGTGAAAAACATGTTGTGTGATATTGATGATTATTATTGATTTGAAAATTATGTAAATCTCATTCTCATGTTATGTGATCTTATGTCATATGTGATTTTTGCATGATTTATAAAATGTAAAATTTTGGTAGCATGTGTACATATGTGATTTGCATGTTAAGCATGCCTATGTGATTTTAAGTAATTTTGGTCATATCACATGCATGAGGTGGGATATGTGAAATGTAAGGCCCTGAAAATAGATCTAGTAGTTTCTGGTAGTTTACCGGGTTCGAAGTGAAAATTGGGAATTAATCGGCTTAATTAGTGATTTATATTCTTAATTAGTTAGCTTAATTTCATTTAAAATCCAGTAAATAATATTCCAGAAAATAAAAAATATTTTTAGAATAATTAATTTTATAGTTTTAAATAATTTTTGGGTAAAATAAATATTTTAGGTTAAATTGGAATTTAAAAATAATTTAAAATGAGGTTTTAATTGTGTGGATTTAAAATATTAACTAAGTAGGACCATTTTGCAAAACAAGGAAAATGTAAGAGTGGTTTTATAGCAAATTATCCTTATCTTCAAAATTTTGGAGCAAAATGAGTTTTGAAAAACAAGGAAAAAGTGGGAGTGGCCTGATGGCAATTTCCCCAATATTTGAAAATCAGGTGAGGGTTTTCAATTTTAAAAACATTGCAACTATCTCAATTTGCACACCATTTTCACTCGGATTAAGAGGTTTTGCTCTTGTTTTTTTGCTCATTTTCATAGACCACATATTGCAAAATAGATGTAAACTTTTACTCTCTCAAAATTCTCTCCAAAATCTCCATAAAATTTTCCAAAGTTGAGCAAAAGTCATCCAAAATTTCTTTAAGGATCTTGATTC
Source organism: Kokia cookei (assembly GCA_039519145.1). Taxonomy (NCBI): domain Eukaryota; kingdom Viridiplantae; phylum Streptophyta; class Magnoliopsida; order Malvales; family Malvaceae; genus Kokia; species Kokia cookei. The sequence goes on from CM076909.1 coordinate 22,075,736, forward strand.
AATCTTCTAAATTGATGATTTGAGATCAATTTAAGGTAACTCTTAACTCTAAATTCATTTCTAAGTTATTTTCTATCATCATTTATTTAAATTGATTAAAATGAATTTTTAAGTTTTTATTTCTTCTTTCTTGAACATGGAACTCAACAATGCTGAATCCATGATTTTGAGTTGGAATCCAAGTTTTAATGGATGTCTAAGCTCAAATTACGTTTATTAAGAGGTTTTTAATCATAAAATAAGAGATCAAACTTGTTTGGTTGATCAATTTTGATAAATTCATTTTTAATCAAGAAGATGAGTTGATTTTTCGAAAAAAATTTAAACGATTTAATAGATGAAATTAACACTTAGGTTTTATGTTAATGGACTAGGAATGAAGTTTAGAAGTGGTTTGTGGAGCTGAGAAGGTCATTTAGTTGATGAATTTTATGTTTCGACTTAATTGTGCAATTTTGGTAAAGTAGATTTGAGAAACGATTTAGATCCGTATAGTTTATGAAATTTCGACTTTCTTGATGTTAATGTTAGTTTATAATGCATATTTTATCTCTATTAAAGCTTCACACCGAGATGAGGGTGATGCTAATCGGATTTGAGGCTCAAACTTACCTAGTTGAACACACTTCTATTTGAAAAACTAAGAGGTGAGTGATTTTAAAGGCTATTGGTAAATTTGCCTTTTTTATGTGTTAAATTGAAGTTTTAAATAACGTTTTTAATGATTTAATCGTATTTTATTTGGTTCGATTTGCAAAAATTAATTTTATTTTACAAGAGTATTATTACACTTGGCTTTTGGAAAAAAAAATTGTTTGTTATGCTGGCATATATAATTTGGATTGAATGGATTATTAATTGGAGCATGAGTTACTGAATTTTTGAGCACTTGATGTTGGTGTTATGATTGGTTTAAGATATTTGGACAAAGGCATTTGTTGTGCTTAATTATATTGATGTTGGAATTATTAAGCTACATACTTTTGATTGCATTTTTACATCTTAAATTAAATGCTAAACATCAAAATTTATGCCTTGAATATATGATTATATTGGCAACATTGCATGGTGGATCTATTGGATATAGTTGGCATGCCATAGGATTTGTGAGTACTCACCATTATTTGTGATATTGTGAGCGTATTGCTCATGTTGGACTGATTTGTTTAGAGTAGATAAGGGAGTGTTGAGCTTGAGTCTCCACTCATCAGGTTATTTGAGGCCTATAAGGGAGCGTGTGGCTTCAACCCTCTCAATTCCGAGGACTATATCTGATTTGTGGGAGTTTGGAGATCCGTTTATCCAATGTATAATCACACGTTTACTTATTGCCATAGATGTATTATGTCAATATAATTGATTGATTGTTCCAATATAATTGAATATTTTTTTATGTTAAAAGATGGTTGTACATGACATGGAAAAAAATGATTCTTCACTCTTGAAATAGCATGTGAGGTTATGGTGAAACGTTAACATGTTGTACTTAAAATTTAATCTTTAATTGCTTTGATTTATGCATGATTGGGTGCAATTTACTTTATGTTTTTACTATCATTCACTGAGTTTTTTAAGCTCACACCCTCACATTTCGTGTAAAGAATTTCCGAGTGTAAGGAGTTGAGAAGCGAGTGCAAAGGCAATCCAAGAATAAGGTAGTGGCTTAAGAAATTTACTTTAGAAACTATATAGGGGCATTGTGGTGCTTTTGAGACTAGTGTTATTTTACTTGTAATGGACATTGGACACTAAATTTTGGACTTTAATTTTGGTGTTTTTTTATTGCTTTAATATATGATTCTATGTCTAATTGATATTTGATTTATGGTATGCTGATGAGTGTTCGTACGGTGGTTGATAACATGATGTATGAGGCATGTATTTTATACTAACAATGTTTAATTGAAGCTTACCTAGAGTGGATTGCTTGCGATTAAGGTATATAGCTTGTGTGAATTAATTGGTATTTGCTAAGCGTGTAATTAAGTGTTAAATTTTGATTAATTGTTGTATATTTGTTGTAAATAAATTAAATTGGGGATGTGTAGATGTTTATGGTGATTAATTGTAGCTATTTCAAGTTTGATGAGTAGGTAAAATATGTAAAATCGGGTAATTAAAACGTATTTTTGACAAAATAGGTGCAGTGGTAATTAAAATGAATTTTTGGCTTTTTGTAATCTAGTATTCTAATTTGCTTAATTTATAATTTAATCCTAAAACTTGATTAGATTAGTTGAAGCCTTTAATGATAGGGAAACTTGGTAATATTTTAGGATTAGACTTGTAACTGTTAAAATTGGTAGAAACACTCTTAATTTTTAATTTGGAAAATTTACTAAAAGTTTATAAAAGTTATGATTTAGTCCCTAATAATAAAACTTGAATTAGACATAATAAATGAACTTGAATTAAGCTGAAATTTTTAGTGCTTACATAATTTTAATAAAAGAAGGTCAGTAACTTTTTAGAAATAAAACCGGGATAGTTTAAACTTAGGTGGTGGAATGACCAAAATACCCTTAGGTTAAATACATAGAAAAAGTAAAAAAAAAAAAGGTTCACTAATTGCTTCCGCATCAATAAATGATTGTTAATTAGTTATAAACGAGGTGTTATAAGGTTGGGGTGTACGTCGGATGGTTGTTAGCTGGAGAGTCACTACAGTGGCTAATGTAACGCTTCGAATTCGGGCCGGTCCGTCACGGTCGGGTTTGGGTTGTCACATGAAAGGTGGAAGTATGTGGCAATTTATCTGTGATTTGGTGACTTGTCCATGATTTTTATTATGTGGCAATATATATGCGAGTTTGGTGGCTTGTCCATAATTTTTATTATGTGGCAGTTTATTTGCATTATTGTGATAGTGTTCACAATTTGGTGTTTTATTGGATGGACGAGTTCTGGGAAACTCGATTTTGGTGTGTAGCGGAGATAAGTAAGATCGTTTTCAAAAAAATTGCATCGTTTTACAGTATATGCATTGACATGATCATGCATAGTATAAGTGTGAAATATTGAGTTATATGAAACTGATATGATTATTATGATTGTATAATGTATATGTGTATATGTATGTGATTATGTTTGAGTTAATCTCACACTAAGCTTTATAGCTTACCCCTTTTAGTTTTCTGATTTTACAGATAAACTCGAGGTTAGGATTCGATGATGACATTTGGAGGAGTTTCATGGAATTCTTTTTAAATTAAAGTAATTAAAATTTATTTTGATATTTTGATATTTTGGGTTTGTAATAAGTTTGAGTATGAACTGTGGCATGGGACTTTATTTTAGGAATTTTTCATTTTGATTTGCATAAATTGCTTGCATGACATTAAGTTTTAAAAACTGTATAAATTAGTATTTGATAAGATTTCGCTTGAAACTTGGTTATTAAAATAGAATTTATCAATAACACATTTTTTGCTGCATTTTATTAAAAATGAGTTTTTAATCAAATTAGACTTTGTTTTCAAAATCATTAATGATTACAAATGAGTTTTCTAAATACATTTGATTTATTAAGTTAATATGTTTTTAATTCTAAAATAATGACGAATAACCAAGTTCTCTAATTTTGAATAAAAATACAAATGATTCAAAAATATGATTGAAAATCCAAAATAGTTTTGAATAAATGATTGAATGTTTACAATTGAGATTATTTATTTTGATTCCTGAAATTTGCATGGTTTTTATGAAATTAAATGTTTTATTTCATTTGTTTTTAATTGATAAGCCAATTGTTTTAAAACATTTTTCCAAAATTTCGAAAGTTTATTTCGGCCATTTTCGTGGACAAATAGTTTTGAAATGTGATTGAAAATAAAGTTAAACATTCAATTTCACTAGTTTTGAACGAACTATGCAAATGGTTTAAAAATATGTTTGAAATTATAGAAGTTTTTTTCGGCCATTCCAATGACCAATGTAGCTTTCCAAATTTGACCTTAACGATTGGCTGAGTTTTGGGTGTTACATTGGGGGTGATCAGAGGGTGGTGATATTGTCAGAGTCAAGGTCTCTCATTATTCATTTTTCACAAGTGATGTGTGGTATCAAGAGAGCTCTGTACGTATCAACGTGAAACTGTCGGTTTGCACGAGGGGCAGCTCAAACAGTAGCATGATACGCATGGATCTTCCCTTTGACAGGATGCTCATCAGCGAAGGGGACCCCAATCGTTATGTTCTTGTAGAAGATGAAGGACGAAAATTTCCCACGGAGGTGATATGGTGGATGGGTCAAGCCTGAGGGCGATAGTGGTAGGAGGATTGGAATGGATCTGACCAATCAAGGTGCTTACCATCGACTTGTTTTTTGTCGGTTTCTTCTGCCACCGTCTGCAACTAGCAATGGATGTGGGAAGAGGTGAATTTAGGAGCTTTTCAATTTTTTGGTGTTCTAGTTTTTAGACACAGAAAGCTTAAGTGCTGTTGTAATCTATGCTTTTGTTTTGATGTTTTCTTTTTAAGTCCTAAGGATTGTGTTTTATTTGGTTGTTTTTTCTTTTTTATTTCCATTTGTAAAACGTTGTTGGCTTACTTCAATAAAGATGTCCAGCCTTTGATTCAAAAAAATATTTTCAATTTTTAAAGCGATAAAATGGTAAAAAAAGTTAATTGTACACTATTCATTTAAATAACTTAATTATGTGATATTAAACTTGAAAATCAAGATTGAATAGTAAAAATCACAAAATAAATATATATTTTGTACCATTATACCTTTTAAAATTTTAAAAGTACATTATTTAGAATTAATTGATATCAATATTAACAAATGAAACACTTAAGAATAGAAATTCATTCTTTCAATCATGTAACATTCAATGTACAACAGCCTTACTTATACTGATACAAGAAGATAACTGCAGTAACAGTTAACATGTTAACTGTTGATAAATAACTAATAACTGTAGAAACTGCTAACTGTAGTAACTAACTAATCTAACCACTAACTCTAATATCCTCCCTACACTTCTTTTACAAAGTGTGCAAATGAAACCACACCTAACTGATCTCAAAACCTTTGAAAACTTCTAGCTGTCAATGGCTTGGTTAGGATATCTACAACCTGATAATTGCCTGGAACAAAGTTAACCTGCAGCTGACCTTGTAAGACTCTATCACGGACAAAGTGAACATCAAGCTCAATGTGTTTCGCTCAAGCATGAAGAATTAGATTCACTGCTAGTGATACAGCACTAACATTGTCACACCATATTGTTGGCACTCCATTTGAAACAATTCCAATTTTTGCAAGTAGAGACTAAAACCATGCAAGCTCAGAAGTGGCATTAGCCAAACTTCTGTATTCTGCCTCCGTTGTTGACCTTAAAACAACACTCTACTTCTTTGAAGACCATCTAACAAGATTAGCACCCAAGTACATACAATACCTAGATGTAGACTTCATGTCTTCCAATGAACTAGCCCAGTCAGCATCAGAAAAACCTGTCAACATCACTGCAGAAGGCTGAAACTTCAACCCAAAGTCAACAGTCCCTTTAACATACCTCAATATTCTCTTCACTGCACTCCAATGATCATCAGTAGGAGAGTGCATGTATCGGTTGGCCTTGTTAATAGCAAACGAGATGTCTGGTCTAGTTAGACATAAATATTGTAATCCGCCAACCACTTTTCTGTACAAAGTTCCATCAGTAAGTTTAGTACCAATAAGCGAAGACAGTGTTGGTACACTCACCATTAGGGTAGGAACAGATTTGGCATTAGTCATAGATGCTCGTTCGAGCAATTCATGAGCATATTTCTGCTGTGACACATGCACACCATTCACTCCTCTATTAACTTTAAGTCCAAGAAAGAAATGAAGATCACCAGGATCCTTTAATGCAATAAACTAATTACCATGTCAATATCAGCCTCCTTATCTCCTATTACAAGTATGCCATCCACATACACAAGCAAGAAAACACAACCAGTAACAGTTTTCTTGAAGAACAAAAATGAATCATCTCGACAATTCTGAAACGTCAACTCATCAACCAAAATATTTCTCAAGGTATCAAACCAAGGACGTGGTGCTTGTTTAAGTCCATATAGGGACTTCTTAAGCTTGCACACTAATACATTTCTCTGTGCATCACACACCTCAAACCCAGGAGGTTGCTTCATTTAAACTTCTTCAAGCAATTTTCCATTTAGAAAGGCATTGTTCACATCGACTTGCCTAATCCTCCATTGCTGAGATACCGCCACAGCAAGCATCATTCAAATTGTATTAGACTTAATTACAGGGCTAAACGTCTCATGATAATCTTACCCTGCTGTTTGTGAAAAACCTTGTGCCACTAACCTCGCTTTGTTTCAAGCCACACTTACATCAGAATTTTTTTTACTTTGAACAACCACTTACATCCCACCAAATTTCGATGTTGTGGGATAGACACTAACTCCCATGTATCATTATTAATCAAGGCTTAAAATTCCTCTTGTACAGCTTTCTTCCATGAAGGAATTTGCATAGCTTTAAACACATCTTTAGGTTCAACAAAGCTCAGTTCAGCAGTATAAAGCTTAGGCTTGAATATCCCTACTTTGCTCCGTGTGACCATAGGGTGAGTATTACCAAAACCAGAACCCTCATGCTGAGAATTAGACACATTAAATTCATGGTTAGTAACACCTGCTGCAACATCACCTGTATTGACCAAGTTTGTGTCAAACCAACCATGCTGAAAACCAAAAAGAAATCTTATTCCTATTTCAAGATCGCCAACACTCAACTTTTGGATTATAAGTTGACAATTCAACATAGCGATTCATATTGATTTTATACCAAACACATACAAAATTAAACTTCCCCATCTCCACATTATCAAACACCACCTCCAAAGATAAGAAAAAGAATTTCCCCTTACTTTAAAAACCCACCAAATTTTATCCTTTAAAAGAATATCACAGCCTTCCGTTATTGTTTCTCTTAAGGCTTAAAAACCAATAATCCATAAAAAAACAATTTCCAAGCATTGGTCATATCTTTTCAATCTTAAAAGGAACTTACAAATTTGACATCTTAAAATAAATATATAAATAAACCTTCACACCACATGGAGCATATATGGCCACAACAACCAAATCAAAAATGAATTCACACCGCTACCCCTTCCTATACAAGCATTACACAACCCCAATTTATCATTCGTCACACTTAACCACTATGACACAACCCCATAAAATAAACATCCCGCCTTACATCGACGAATGTGAAAGACCATACCTTTTCAAACTACTGTTACGTAAACTTCTCCAATTAAGACACTTAATCAACTTTATGCTTCTAAATAAATAACTTCAAAACTCACCATAACATCGACTTACCCACACCTCTAATATTCCAAGAAAGAATAGGCAAGGTTCTCTTTCACACTCAAACAAAAAGCTTTAGTTATTGAGCTCGCACTCTAGATCTCCTCTGGCTTGCAAGATAGAGACAAGATCCTTCACTATAAGTTCCCTATCTCCTTCAATTTGGAGACCGGAAACTTCCCAAACTGTAATGTCTCATCCGCCTCTCTTAAGATGACCTTTTTTCGATTCTTGAAATTGAAGTCTGAAAGTGATGCATTAGACACCAAACACTTGTTCCTCTTCTTATGGTCTTTCACATTGAATTTCCTTTGATTTATGCCATTTGCGCATTTTTTTTATGTTTTGGGCATCTTCTATCTCTTTTAATAACTTAACTTTTCTAAACCTTCTACGAGCAATTTTTGTCTCAAAGCATCTTTAATCATCGTGGCTCTCCTCATTCTTCCTATTCATTTCCAAAGCCCCATTACAATAGGCCACCTTAGTATCTATAATTCATGCTGTTGGCCTAACATCCAAATCAACAACCCCATTATTGGAACGTCGATATGCTCCATGGCATAGCAGAAAAAATTATTTTGGCGATCAACAACCATGGATCCAAGTACGAGGAACGAATCAAGTTGAAACAAGGTTGAAAATATACCTTTTCAATCTAATTCCTTTGCACAATGTCGATCCCAAGCTGCAAAAAATCGTCTCGACCTCTACGTAGTTCACCTAATCAAAAAAATGAAATGCAAAATTCTCTTGAACCTTTTAGAGAGAATTTTCAAAAATGGTTGTTATACCCCCTTTTTCCTTTTTTTGGTAACCTACACACCTTTTGTGATTGTATTCATTTTTCTTAATATCACATAATAAAAACGAAATAATTTATTTTTTCATTTTTAGAGAAACATATGGAAAGTATTAAAGAGTTATATTCTTTTCAAAAGAATATTAACTTCCATATTTTTTTATCTTTTATCGAAATTATTATTAGGCATAATGACAAAATTAGTCCCTAACTTTTGGGTGTTTTGTCACTTTAGCCCTTATCATTTTTTTTGGCTCACTTTCATACATAACTTTTTTTTTGTCAAATTGATCATTTCTAACGGTGTTGCTGACGTGGTCGTTAAGGGACTATCGGCACTGATGTGGTGATTTTTTTCCTAGTCGGGCGCATCCACGTAAGCATCTGCTGACGTGGCATATAAGACAAATATGTCACATCAGCAAATAATTTTAAAATTATTAAAATTATTTTTAAAAAATATAAAATTATTAAAATTATTAAATAATTTTAATATCCAATTTCATCAACTTATTCTTCATCTTCTTCTTCATCATTTTAATTTACAGATTTTCTTACATTTTCCCATCAACCAAATACCCAAAAAAATTGTTTTTCTTGCATACAACTGAGATTCTTGCATAGATAGCAATTGTGTTATCATAGTTCAAATTTCAAGCACAAACACATCAATCTTTCCTTCCCCAAGACCCAATCACAGTTCAAAATCAAGTGCAAATTCTTCAACAATAAGAAATTTCTAGATTTTCCTACATTTTCCCATCAACCAAACAGGACTTGCAGATTTTCCAAACTTAAAATCTGACTAGATTTTTTAAGAACACCTATAAGCCGTACATAATGCTCAACCCTTTATCTGCTCAAACAACTACAACTCATCATCTCCCAAGCCATTGTTTGCATACCCATTTATCTTCAAATGCTAAGAACCCTTCATTTGCTCAAAAGAACTTCTCTTTTTTTTTCAACCTCAAAAGGGAATTAATGTTTTGGCACTTAAAGCTTTTGTCTTTTTTGTGTGAATCAGATTCTTGGTGCGTGCTTAACGCTGGTTGAGATTTTCTATAAAAAAAAGTTGAAAATTTTGAGAGTTTTCGATGATTTTGAATTTGACAGTTAGGATATAACACCAAATAAAGAGAAGGGTTCAAGGAGGAGCAAACATGTTGATGATGAGAAAGCTCCCTTGCTACCATAACCTTTTAGCAATTAACACATGTTTGCTCAACTCCACCATTAATACCATCGAAATGGCAGCCACCGTCTTTTCCTTCATCTTTAAAGAGCTTGAATCCAGTAATCATACTAGCACTGGAACCACACCTTATGCTACAGTTATCATCATGTTTTGTATCATCTTCTTGAAGCAAACCTAGAAGTGAGTCCATGGTTGAGTTCTTCGACTCATTTGTCCCAATTTGTAATCGGGTTATCAAATTCCTTGACTCAACTCATACTGCTTCTTTCTTTGAAGAAAAATAAGAAGAAGGGGAAGGGGAAGGGGAAGGGGAAGGGGAAGGGGAAGGGGAAGGGGAAGGGAAAGGGAAAGGGAAAAGGGAACAAAAAAAACCTAGAAAAACTTAAAGAGATGATGATTTTAATAATTTTATATTTTAAAAAATAATTTTAAATTAATTTTAAAATAATTTAAAATATTTTATATTTTAAAAAAATAATTTTAATAAATTTAAAATCATTTGATGACGTGGCATATTTTTCCTTATATGCCACATCAACAGATGCTTACGTGGACACACTCAGCTATAAAAAAAATCGCCACATCAGTGCCGTTAGTCCCTTAACGACTACGTCAGTAAGACCGTTAAAAAATGATCAATTTGATCAAAAAACAAAAAGTTATGTATGAAAGTGAGCCAAAAAAACCAAAGTGACAAAACACCCAAACGTTAGGGGCTAATTTTGTCATTATGTCTTATTATTAACAAACAATGTAAAACGAGTATGTGATATATATGCATGTTGATGGCATGATTAACTATCGAGGTAAATTTATACTGTCATATGAATTTATTCGTATTTAATGATATTTTCTGTCAGGAATTGACTGAATTGAATATAGTAGAAAAGAGTATGATATAATTGATAAATGATTTGTGATACAAAATGACGATGAAAATGGTATGAACTATGTTATTTGGTATTGGATATGTATGTATGAATTGATGATGAGATGAATTAAGAATGATGATATATGAGATGGTTTATTTAATGTAATTCGAATATTGGTACCTTAACAATCGTTCGAGCATAGTCATATATAATCAACATGCCATAAGATTGAGGATTAGGTTGTGTACACGTTATACTTCGGCTATATGTCGATGAGTGTTGGACGCATATTGCTTTGGGAATTCCGATTAGTGTTGGGCACACATTTTACTTCGGCTATATCGAAGAACTTTGGACGCAATTTATATACTTCGAACGTTTCGATGAGGCACTGGGTGTCAGATTGATATGTTTATCGGATGATCCGTGTATCTATCCTAGGTCTAAGTTAGGTTAATAGGGATTATAAAGTATGAATTGGATAAATGATATTTGAATTGAAATTATGATATGAATTGGTAATATAAAAGCGTATATGTGAAATGTGATGAAAGAAAGCATGTGAAAGACCATAAGAACCAATTTATACGAGCCTTGAGGGCCAACATGGAACAAAATGAATCAATAGATTCAATTCAAGAATGAAACATTGATATGGTTAATTGGTGAGAATTGAAATGGAATATGTCACACCCTAAATCTTAAATAGTTAATGTTAGTTCTTTAACAAGTTTGTGAAATGGTATAGTGGTAAAGTAGTTTCTGAAACTCTATTGTGAACTAAGTTTAAGTCTTCATATTCTCAATTTTTTATAATTTTTTGGAAAAAATTTGGTCAACTTGAGCTTGCAAACCACCCATGCATGTAACCCCCTTATTCAAATTTTTGTAACTTCCTTTTTTCAATTCTATTCATGTTATGTTTTTAAACTCCCATGTTAATTCACCTTCAATACAATCTAACTCCCTTGTCTCCTCATGAATGTCATGTTAGAAGTTTGAATTGGTTTTGCTTGGTTGTGTCATCCCCCTATTGCCATTGCTAGCAATTCCTTTGGATTTTGCATTACAATTCTCTCATTTCTTCATCCATTTCAACCACCGTGAGCCACCCTCTTTTGGAAGTTTTTCACTACTTTTTACTTTGTTTTCCTTTTGTTAATTATCGTACATTACTTCTCCTGCACGTCTATTATTTTTGCACCACCACTTATCACCCATAACATCATACCACCACCAAAAAACCACCTTGTGCCACTACTCTTCACCAACTTTCAACTTCGCATCACCACTCTTAACCATTCTTTCTTTTATCCTTTTCCTCTTCTTTTTTTTTTTCATTTCATTTCTTTTGATTAAAACAAATTGACGTCCCTCTTCAATTCTTTTTCAATTCATCTTTTGTATTCACCACCACTGTTAACCGTCGTGCACCGTCATCTACCATCGTTCGTCATTGAAAATTGTGTATTTTTATTTAGTTCTCCTTTCTTTTCTTCTACTTTCTTCATAACATATTTTTTGTTTTAAATTTATCATACTAATTTCTTCATCTTGTGGGTTGTAGGTTCTCACATTAATTCCGATCAAATCCTTAATTAAGTCGTAGTGTTGTTCTGACTCATCTTTAGTATCTAAAAATGTAAGTATTTAAAAAAGTAAGTTCAGTTCTGTATTAAGATTTTGATTTTCGTTGATGGTCAAGTGATCATGCTAACTACGAATTATTTTGGATTGAAAGATTCTTTACCAATGTATCAAATCAATCATGAATTCAAGGAGTAATTAAATAATAAGTTGTTCAAGTATTTGTGACGTAGAGTTTACACGATTTAGATTGGTGATTTTGGACCGTTTGTCAAAGGTGAGTGATTTATTTCATGTGATAAGTATAAAACATGTTTAGATTTTTTATTGATATAATATTGTGAAAATTGTTACAAGTAACATAAAGTGGTCGGATGTGTCAAAGAATTTTTTAATTGAAAAAGAAGGCAATTTTTCTATTTTTATCTGTTTGGTGATAGTTATGTGATTATTGATAAGCTATTATTTGTTCTAATTCCGATGGCAGTTCTAATTAAATTGTTTTGTTATCATTGAAATCTAAAACATTTGTTCTACAAAGTATGGAATCCCATGCCTACTGATTTCTATTAAATATCGGATCGAATGTTCAACATGCTTACTGTTCTGATTATGTATTTGCATGTCATGTCACATTGCATGGGGTTGGAACAATATTATACGAAAGAAGTTCTGGTAGTTTAATGATCTGTATTATCTGGTGGTTTAAACACATTTTTATTCTAATAGTTTGTCTGCGAATCTGGTGGCACTGTCCACATTTATCTATTGATGTGTTTTAGATGGATGAGTTTTGGAAACTCTATTTAGTGTGTAGCGGAGTTGGGAAGGAATTTTCTGAAAAATATGTATTATTTTGTGAAAAATTTGCATTGTCATAAACATGCATTCTGAAGTCTGCAAATTTAAAATTTGTGAGTTCTTTATAATTAACTGATTTGTTTGATATGTTAACTGTTTGTATAATTGAGTTAAAACTTACACCAAGCTTCCTAGCTCACCTGTTTATTTTCCAAACTCTTTTCAGATTCTACTCGTTGCTAGGACTTGGATAGTACATCGGAGGGAGTCTCTCGAAATAAGATTTGATAAAAGCATTTTATGTTTAACTGGGACTTGTTTGGACTTTGAAATGTATTTATTTATTTTGAACTCTGACATGTAGATTTTATTTTGGTAATCTGAATGCATGCGTATGTTGAAGAAAAATAGTTTAAAAACGCAGCGAAAAATAAATTGAGGGGAAAATGAGAGTTTTAAAAATTTTTCCAAAACAAGATCTTTGGTTGTGATATCTAAAGTAATAAACACTTAACCAAATTTGTACCTTTTCAATTCGTCTAGGATGAGTACTTCGACCGAGTAGTCTTCTCCGCTATCCTCAAGCTCACGTTTTTCGAGTGTGAGCTCGCTTCGAATCTGAAAATTTTCACAAAAATTATCAGTGGGGTAATTTTGTAATTTCTCTAAACTTTTGGGTTAAGTTGTAAATCAAAAAAATATCTGTAGAGATTTTCTAAAATAATCTCTTTAGAGAATTTTCTCTCTACAACTTTCTCTATCTTCCTCTCTAAATAATGACCCAATGCTCTCTTTATATAGTGAGAGTTTAGAGAGTTTAACTATAATTAAAATTAATCACTTTAATATCAAATTAACATAATATTTATCATGATAAATATTAGATTAAATTTAATATTAAATTTTATTAAAATAATAAAATGTTTATCTACAAGATAAACACTAAATTAAATTTAATATATTAATTTATTAAAATAATATTATTTTTGTAATAGCCCAATTTCAAAGTTCAATTACCCATTTTGCCAATTTTGTGACTTGAAAATTAATTTCCAAAATATCATATTAATTTTAATTAATTTGATTAATTTAATTTTACTTTATTAAAATTAATTTCCAAAAATATCATATTAATTTTAATTAAATTGATTAATTAAATTTTACTTTATCAAAATTAATTTTCAAAAATCACTTAGATTTTCCAAAGTAATTTTTCAAGAAAATTCTTTAATCAAATTCTCTAGTTGAACAATTCTCACGACTACCTAAATTAATTTCACGTCGAATAAATCAACTCAATTAAATTATTTCCAAAGTTGTAGAATTTTATTCTAATTCAATGCAGTTTGATCTAGCTTTTGTTGAGCTAACGGAGGGACCAATCGGACATATACAATTGGCTCAGATAATTTACAATTATTTAATCATAGAGTCAGTTCATAAGAAGTATCATGATTGAAAACTCCTTATTGTATATTTTTTATGAAAGCAATTCATCCACCTACTTTGTCTAATGACCTCGTCATGTGTGTGTTACCCTCATATGATATCCTTGATTCTTTTGAGTTAAATCCGTTCACTCAATACAATCATATTTTATCTCATTGTCACCACTGCGTCTCCTTAATGATTAATATGATCACTATTAACAAATGACTTTGATAAATTGCTTGTTCGAGAACAAGCAACCTGTGGCCACATTTCATATTTATCAATCCACACAATGCCAATGAGAGGATATCATTAACTCTTTAATTGATCTTTGAATTACATTGTTGCTAGTAAAGTCATGCCATACACAAGTCATGTACCCAACATACCGCCTATAGGCTTGATCATCTTTAGAGCATAAGCCTCCACTTATATCAAAGCACATGAGTTGTATACACATGGTCAGTGACTAACTCAGGATTTAGGTAAATCACACCATGAACGCCACAAGTGAATTAATTTATAAACGGATTCAAAATTAATTCATCTTGGGTTCAGTCCAATGTATCATTCTACCAATGAATACATCTATGTCTCTACCCATGGAGTCAACTGCTCCAATAGCCAAGACTAGTCATCTCTCCAATTGGATTTGTAGATGACATAATAATCCTTCTTAGTATTTGAATCTAACACTCAGTTTGATTCTTTTTTGGGATTATGGACTCATTTAGATTATTCACTAAAGTAAGTTGTCTTTCTCACAATGTAAACGTTATTAAAATGCCACTTATCTTCAGTTTGAACTTAGACAATCAATGAGCTCATATTTTCTTGTCACAATTTCGCTATGCATGCAAAATATGAAAAAATAAAAAATAAAAAAGACATAATAATAAAATGTGAAGTTAACTTTATTTATTTATTCATCGTTCAAACCAATAGAAAACAATTATATGTTTACTACAATATGGACACATTTCCCAATAGCATAAACTTTGAATTTTAAACTTTTTAATTATTTATTTTAGTTAACAAAATGTTTTATCACATTAAAAATATTTTTAAATAAAAATATAAAATTTCCATTTATTCCATTGCAAAAATTTGATAACAAAATTTTGTAAAGTAAATTCTTCAAGTTGAAAACAAGTTTGTTTTTCAAAACAATCAAAATGTAATAATATGAGTTAGAATGTAAATTTACTTAAACTAAACGTGTTTTAATACAAATCCTTATGGCAACATTTTCTTTAAAAACAAGCAATATTTTCAAAAAGACGAGTTAAACACAATTGATTCAAAATTCATTTCTTGGTGGTCATTGTAGCTTCCGAGATTTGATCATAATGTCTAGGTCGGGCTTGAGAGGTTATATTTAGTGGTATCAGAGTTCGAATTTAAAACTCAGATTATGGAATTTAAATTGAGCCTGCATGCATGTTTTAAAGGGTATTTTGGAGAAAAATTACTATTTAATTTGACAATTAAATTTTTGAGAATTTGATGTTGATTCCTCTTTAAAGATTGTTACTGAAAAACTATGGTTAAGATTGAAATTACTGCTATTAAAATCTTAAGCATAAGATTGTAAATGTGTGAGAATAATTAAGAACATAATTTTTGAACTGTAGATTCTCATGAAACTCATTTGGAAATTGAAATGAAACTCATAGAATGCAAACTCGTAGAGCGCATCGTTGCACAACTCAAGATGAGTCATCTGTGTCACAAGTGTGTACGCCAAAACTTGGAGTCAACCCTACCGAGAATGTACCTGTTGCAGATAATGTGAATCAGGAGCCTGAGGAGCCTATTACTGAGGATGTGAATCCGAAGCCTGTATATGATGTTGTATCCTAGGCTATGTTGAGAGTGTTGCAACATGTTGTTGAAACTCAAACTGACATTAGGGTCATAGTTCTGTGATTGAGAGGCTTCGTTCTAATAGAATCGAGCTATTTAGGGGAGTTGTTGAGACGACCCCTAGAGTAGTCAAGTATTGGATGGTGGTTACTGAGAGGATACTTGATGACATGGATTGTACCCCAGAGCAGAAACTAAAGGGTATTGTGTCGCTTTTGAGGAATGAGGCTTACCATTGATGACAATCTATTGTCGAGGGCACTCAAGTTGAGAGATTGACTTGGGAGGCAGAATTAAATTATATATTTTTTATGATAGTAAAAATGTAATTTCACATTTTTAATAGTCTATATCTTTATAAGTTTTAAAGGATTAAATCAATTTTTTATCATTTTCGGTGGCAAAGTGTAATTTTACTATTACTAAATTAAAATTTATCAATTATAAAATGTCTAAATGAAAAACTTTCCATTTTAGGGAGACCTGGTCCCTGCCAGCCTTCTTTCGCTCCACCCTTGCTTTAGAAAGTTATTTTTTTATAAATAAGTTATGATAAAAAAATTATAACATTTTTTATGAATAAGTGTATTATTTTATAATATATAGTATGGACACATAAATAAGTTATATCTATACTTGACCATCACTTTTTATAAATAAACATATTATAATATTTTTATAATATGTAAATTTTTTTCATAACTTTAACATTTTTTAAGATTTAAATAATATAATTTTTTAAAAATACAAAAAATAATTTTTATAATACAATCTTTTAAAATCTATACTATAAGAATTTTTTACAATAAGTTATCATAAAAAATTATAACACTTTCTTTTACAGATAAGCATGTTAATTTATAAGATATAGTAAGGATACATAAATAAATTATGTTCATACTTCTTGACCTTAATTTTTTATAAATAAATACATTGTAACACTTTTATAACATGAAAATTATTTTTGAAATAAACTTTTAGCCATAACTTTAAAAAAATTAGGATTTAAATAATATAAATTTTTGCTATAACTTTATAAAATACATATAAATTATTTTATAATATATTTTTTAGGATTTATAATATAATAATTTTTTTCCACAACCATCTCAAACACCCATACATATTTTTATGCTTATAATATAAAAATTTAAGGGAGAGATCCACTCACACAGTATAAAAAGTAATATAGTTTTACACAAATCCGTCATTATTTATATGATTAATATTTTAATAATCTAACAGTTATATTTTATGGGCTATTTATATATATCATGCATGACAAATTTTATGTAAATTTAAAACTTCTAATTAATTGTTTTATGTAAAAAAAATCAATTATTGAATATAGAGTATTTTATATCGATATGATAGAAATGTCGAATCGGTTCAAAATTTTATATGTATGAAAAGTACAATTATATTGATAAATTCAATGATTGAATCATTAAAATATTAATTACATAAATAGTTACGGAAGTGTGTAAAATTACTTCAGTTTTTATATTGTGTAAGTTAAATTTAAAATTTAAATTTGTATAAAAATAATTTTTTTTTTAAATTTAAAACTCCCACCCCTTAAAAATTGAAAAGTGTAATTGGGTGCTCCATTTACACCCAATTTAACAAGACCCATCAATTTTAATGAGTATCCAAACATACTATTTCTATATAATTATGAACAATTACACTAAAATCCAATTACTAATAAACTTTCCAAACCCTACCTAAATAAAATTTTCATACTAGAAATCATTGTATTCTGAATGATCAGAGTACATCTTTTGTATGATTATAAATTAATAATTTCCCATATTTAACATTATTTATAAATATTTACTTTATAAAGAAAATATTTTTTTATTTCTTTTATTATAAAATATATTATTTAATTTAATAAAAACTATTATATTTTATTTATTAAACAAAAAATCTCCGATGGTTTTCCATAGATAGAATATGGTTTTTGTAAAAGATATGAGAAAATAACCGTAAAATCAAAAAATTCAAAATAAAATATATGAGATTTTATTCTTATATATATACTGTTTCAAATTTAAATAAGATTACATTTTTTAAATTTTAAACAATATTTCTATGGATGACGATGTATATAAATAGACCTAATTGTATCAATGAAAGCAAGCTTTTTATTTTCTTATTTTTTCAAGGAGAAAAGAAATATATTTTTTTTAAATTACAATAGTAGAGTAAAATCTCAATAATAAACATAGTTTGAATCTAAAAAATTAAACATTTTTAACTATCAAGCCATCACATAAAATTTAAAAGAAAGCAAACCCTTTTAACTCTCTTTTCTTGTATCATTATAGTTTCTTCCTTGTGCTCCAATCCATGGCTGTAATTAAAGAATTAGACAATTAAAAGAATTGGTTTATTTTTAAAAAAAAATTCAACATGGCCAATTAATTTATTTATTTATAAAATAAATTACTCGAGTTCCTGCTACAGAGTATATACATGCATATTTGTCCAGCTGACTGTAACATTATGGCTTGCGCACGTTTTCAAAAGGCATTAAGAAGAAATCCCTTGCCACATTTTATAACGAAAAATGCGAGTATTTACAGCAGGAAATTCATTGATTTCTCCTTTTTTGTTTCCTTTTGCTTCGGAACCATTGAACGTTGTCATGTCGGACTTCTTTCCATTTATGTTGATCCCCAATGCTCTCTTTCATTTCATTGCCAAATTTTTGGGATTCTTTGCATTTAAGGCTCTGAACAACACAATACACAATTAGTATTTGAACCCTCTTCTTGTTGTTTCATCATTTGCTCTACTAAGAATGATGGAGAAGGTGGTGGTGGTGCTAAACCAGACTCACTCCAGACACCCTCTTTTATGGCTAATTATCATCTTTCAGTTTTCATTGCTGTTTTTCTCAGCTTTCTCTGCTGAAATCACAGCCAGGTTCGTTCTTTCTTCTCCTTCCACATTCTCCCATGTTTTCTTCCCTTGTTTTGCTCTGTTTTATGCTATGAAAGTAAATGCATGTTGGTAATGCTGAGACCAAAAAAAAAATTGCTGATATGTGGATTTGCTTGCATGTTAAACTTTGGGTTGGATTCCTTTTTGTTCTATATATGTCTTTTTCTTCATCTTTTTAGACCTACTGGTTTTAGACACCATGACTTTTTCACACTTAACCTACAGCACAAGGCATGACCAAATTGTGAAACCTGACAGTAACTTTTAGTAAGAGTTGGTAACAGTTCTATGGCAATGCTTTTTGGGTGGCCATAAAAATTCCCTGTAAGGAGCCTTTTGGTTTACATCAACATGTGAATGCATGGTTTTTACTCTCTTTTTTTTTTTTTTTTTTTTTTTTACTTATACTCCATTAGAAACATCAACATGACATGTCAATATATATATTTATGTTTGAATTGCAGAAAAATCCTCAAAGATAAAAGCAGGAAGTCTTCCAAAGTCCGTTTGGAAAAAAAAGCTGACAAAGTAAGATCAAATTTTCTCCATTTATTATTGAAATTTGAAATCATAATATTATTAATTACCAAATGGATACTTTTTCAGATAATTATTGATAATGGACTTGTTAAAGTCACTATCCAAAAACCTACTGGTCATTTGTTAGGAATTAAGTACAAGGGAATAGATAATGTGTTCGAAACTGAAAACGACCACGACAATAGAGGGTATGCACTTTTAGAAAAGCATTTCAGTATTGAACTAAAAATCGAATCAAATTGAAATTCATTGGTTCCTTATATGTTTTAGGTACTGGGATCTTGTGTGGGATCATGAAATGTATGACAAGTAAGTACTTCATTAATTTTTACATACAAATATATAGCGTCACTGTTTTATATATTCTTTTTCTTTTTAATTAACACGATTTTTTTTTTTTTTAAATCAGATTAGCTACACGACATGTCATTATCATTGCAGAAAGTGATGAGTTAGTTGAGCTTTCCTTCACCAGACTGTGGAACAAAACAAAAGACCATGGCAACTCAGCTCCTGTAAACGTAGACAAAAGGTTGGTAAACATTCACCGAGATTGAACGTGGAACTTGAAAGGACAAATTTTTATGGTGTTTTTTTGCTTTGATTTTAACAATTTTCCAGGTATATAGTACGACGAGGAGTTCCAGGGGTGTATATGTATGGTATTTTCAAGCGACGAAAAGATTTTCCCCATAGTCATATTCATCAATTAAGGATTGCTTTCAAGCTCAAGGAAGACAAGTAAGAATTACGGAAGATCCAACTTTTTTTTTTTTATGCCTAGGGACCTAAATATTCAGCAAACTAACATATTTGAATGTTTTTGTGACATATTGATTCAGGTTTCATTTCATGGCGTTATCAGACACGAAACAAAGGATCATGCCTAGACGAGAAGATCGAGAAGATAGCCACTGTCAGGTTCTTGCTTACCCAGAAGCTGTTCTATTGACTAGTCCAGTCAATCCGAAACTTAAAGGAGAGGTTGATGATAAGTATCAGTATTCGGTTGAGAGCAAAGATAACAAGCTTCACGGATGGATAGCGGATCACGATGCTGTCGGCTTTTGGATAATCACCTCCAGCGATGAGTTCCGAACTGGTGGCCCGCACAAGCAGGACCTCACTTCTCATGTTGGTCCTACTGCTCTCTCCGTAAGTCTACACTTAGAAACCAAATCAAACAAACATACACACACACACACACACACACACACACATATATATATATATATAATGAGCTTGAATTAATGTGGTTGTTTTGCTGATGTAGATGTTTGTTAGTAATCATTACACGGGGAAGGAAATTCACGAGTTCTACAAGGAAGGAGTGTCTTGGAAAAAGGCTTTCGGCCCTGTTTTGATCTATCTAAACTCTGCGACTTTTGATCATGCTCATCGTTACCGCAAGTCACTGTGGAAGGACGCTAAAATGCGGTTGAGGAAAGAAATCAAAAGCTGGCCTTACAGTTTCGCTGCTTCAAAGGATTATCCTCATGCTGAACATCGAGGAGAAGTTAGTGGTCAATTACTAGTGCGAGACAAGTATGTGTCTTTTCTTCTTCTTCTTCATCTAATTAATTTAATATTCCCTAAGCTTATCTTTGCTTTATTTTCTCGGTTCAGATATTTGCACAAGCAATTAATGAAGGCCAAATCTGCCTTCGTGGGGTTGGCAGCGCCTGGACGTGCAGGATCATGGCAAACTGAAGGAAAGGTTAGTATCTAATAGTTTTAACTGAACCTAAATCGGTCAATAAGATAAGATAACAAGGTTATAATAAGTTCTTTTTTAATTTTCAGGGATATCAATTCTGGACTCAAACCGACAAGGCCGGTCGTTTCAGTATAAAAAATGTCCGACGAGGGAAATATAACTTGTATGCATGGGTCCATGGTTTCATTGGGAACTATAAATTAGACTGCAACATCAGTGTCCATCCAGGTTAATGAATTTCCTAGGTCGTTGGGCTATTTGAACTCGGCTTTATTGGAGACATTCATAAACATAAATATTTCTGAATGCAGGACATAAGAAAAACTTGGGTACACTTATATATGACCCTCCAAGAAGTGGTCCTACATTGTGGGAAATCGGAATTCCCGACAGAACAGCTGCCGAGTTCTTCATACCTGATCCAAACCCAACATTTGTTAACTCAATCCTTAACCATGACGATGAAAAGTAAGCTCTTTTGCTCAAACCTTTTTGCCACCCAGATTTCAATAACTTAAAATCATGTTCCTTAACGTAACAGATTTAGACAATACGGACTATGGGATCGGTACTCAGATACTTATCCTCACAATGATCTTGTCTTCAAAGTTGGGGTTAGCAATTATTCCAGGGATTGGTTCTTTGCTCATGTTCCCAGGTTCCATTTTTAACTCACATTTTCCTAAGGTGTTTTTGTTTTTAAAACTATTTTTGGTGCTAATATTTACGATCACAGGCGCACAGGAAACGGTACCAAGGCAACCACATGGAAGATTAAATTCAAACTCCAGGAAGTGAACAAGTCTGGAAAGTACACTCTCCAAATGGCCTTGGCAGCCGCTAACTTTGCTGAGGTTGAGGTATAAATACTAACAAACATCACATCCTCACCCATCATTTATCAGTTCTACTCTTTGACTCTTCACATCATCTTTCACAGGTTCGAATCAACAAACCAGATGGTAGACCCCATTTTACGACAAACAGAATCGGGTACGATAATGCAGTAGCAAGACATGGAATTCATGGATTGTACAGATTCTATAGCATAAATGTGCCTGGGAAAGGATTACGGGGAGGGAACAACACGATCTTTCTAACTCAGACAAGATGCGAAAATGAATTCATGGCAGTTATGTATGACTATATTCGATTAGAAGGACCTGCAGTTTAATCAATTAGCTAATCATGTACTAATAGGTAGTTGCTATATATTCTTTCTGAACATGGTTCAACCCCAATTTTGGCTAAAATAAATACATAAAATGAGAGTAGGAAATAGTTGCTTGATATTGCTCATCGGCTTGCTTTGCATTCTTTGATTTCGGAAACTATCCTAATTTCCCAATTGCAAGATAGACCAATCCAGTCCATTGAAAAGAAAGTTACCCTAAACAAGCCAAATCAGAACTTGATAAAATATTATAGCTTAACTTTAAACAAAAGCCCTCACTACAATTTTCGTCTATTACAACTGTTTATTTTCTTTTTCAATGGTAACTGTACCTGCCCGGTCTCTGTACAGCAAACAATTTTTTTACAAAATTATGGAGCAGGTAGGTTCTCTATTTAAAAAATATACAACTGCTGAATAAATATTAAATGATTGTTTTTAAGTGGGTTTTAAATTTAGAAGTTAGTGAGAAAATAAAAGGTCAAAAAAAATTTTTTTTAGGTGAAAGGCCAAGGATCAAGTCTTTTATGGTTTTTAATATAATTTAGTTTTTAGTTTTTTAACAAGAATAGTGCTTAGTGTCTATACAAAGGTCTTGTTGATTTCGTTTGTAAAATAACAACAAGTTAAAAGAATACAAAAGCTGTGTGTTAATTTGATTTTCAGTTTTCAAATTGGTATCAGAGCGAATGGCGAATGTGACTGATCAAATGCCACTATCACGACTAATGAAGGCGAACTACGAAAACTGGAGCTTACAAATGAAAGTCATTCTCGGATCTCAAGATTCGTGAGAGATGATCGAAGAAGGTTTCGAAGAACCAACAATTACCACGGATATACGACGGCTCAAACCAAGGCATTGAAAAAGGCGCGATTGAAGGATAAGGCGACACTATACATGTTGTTCCGAGCCGTTGACGAGTCTGGCTTTGAGAAGATTGCCGGTGCAGTTACTTCAAAAGAAGCGTAGGACATTTTAAAAAAAGTGTTCAAAGGAGCCAACCGGGTCAAGCAAGTGCGTCTCCAAACTCTTCGTGGCGAGTTGAAGAGAATGAAGATGAAGGAGTCGAAAAGTGTATCCGACTATATCACGGTTGTACAAGCCATGGTGAACAACTCATTTGTAATGGCGAAACGTTAACCGATGCGCGAGTTGTGGAGAAGATTTTGAGATCATTAACCGACAATTTTGAGAATGTTGTGTGCGCGATAAAAGAGTCAAAGGACCTTGCGACGCTCAAAGTCGATGAGCTCACCAGTTCTCTCGAGGCACACGAACAACGTAAGAAGAAAAAGGAGGAGGAGACACCCGAGCAAGCACTTAAAACCAATGCGTCAATCAAAAATGAAAAGGTATTCTATTCTCAAAATTTTCGAGGTAGAGGGCGTGGCCTTGAAGGTCGTGAAAATGGTCACGGTGGTCAAGGCGGCAGTCAGGAAGGATACTATAAGGAGAAGGGACAGTCAAGCCAACCAAATTGGCGTGAAAGAGGACGCGGTCGAGAAAGAAGCGACCGGTCAAACTATTCCAACATCGAGTGCCACAAGTGTTACAAGTATGGTCACTACGCGAAGGATTGCAACTCCGAAAAATGTTATAATTATGGTAAAGTGGGGCATTTTGCAAAAGATTGTCGAGTCGATAACAAGGTGGGAGAAACTATCAACCTAGCCTTGGAAGATGAAGCGAATGAAGGCCTTCTCTTGATGGCACAAAATGAAGTCAACATCAACAATGACACTCTGTGGTACCTCGACTCGGGCGCAAGCAACCATATGTGCAGTCATGAGTTCCTATTCAAAGAGATGCAAAAGATTGAAGATGGTCATGTGTCGTTTGAAGATGCATCAAAAGTGGAGGTCAAAGGCCGAGGTACGGTTTGTTACTTACAAAAGGGTGGCTTGATAGGGTCAATCCAAGATGTTTATTACGTACCAGAACTCAAGACCAACATTTTGAGTATGGGGTAACTCACGGAGAAAGGTTATTCGATATTTTTGAAAGACCGGGTACCACACTTGAAGGATAAGCAAGGACGTCTGGTTGCTCAAGTCGTGATGAGTAGAAATCGGATGTACAAATTGAATCTGAGAAGCGTGCGAGAAAAATGTTTACGAGTCGACGTAGAAGACAAGGCATCGTTGTGGCATCTCCGCTTTGGTCACCTATATCATGGTGGTTTAAAAGAGTTAGTAAAGAAGAACATGGTGCACGGGATACCGAACATGGATTATGAGGGCAAATTCTATGAAGAATGTGTGCTTAGCAAGCAAGCAAGAACCTCATTTCAAAAGAAGGCAGAATATCGAGCTAAATATCCTCTTGAGTTGATTCATATCGACATATGTGGACTAATCACCCCCGAATCTTTCAGCGGTAAAAGGTATTTCATTTCCTTTATCGATGATTTCTCACGAAAAACTTGAGTTCATTTTTTGAAAGAAAAATTCGAGGCATTTGAGGTGTTCAAAAAGTTCAAAGTGATGGTGGAGAAGGCAACTGGTAGACACATCAAAGCCGTACGATCCGATAGAGGTGGCGAGTATACCTCGACGGCTTTCATGGAGTATTACGAGGAGCAAGGCATAAGGAGATTTCTAATTGCACCATACTCTCCTCAAGAAAACGGTATGGCCGAGAGGAAGAATCGGACCATTCTCGACATGGTTCGATCAATGCTCAAGAGCAAGAAGATGCCAAAGGAATTCTGGGCAGAAGCCGTGCAATGTGCTATCTATGTACAAAATCGATATCCACATGTGAAGTTGGTAGATCAAACACCACAAGAGGCATGAAGCAGACAAAAGCCGATAGTTTCTCATTTCAAAGTGTTCGAAAGTGTGGCTTATGCACACGTACCGGATCAACGTAGAACGAAGCTTGAAGACAAAAGTAAAAGGTATATTTTTATTGGGGTATGATGAGAAGACAAAAGAGTATAAGCTACTCGATCCAATAAGCAAAAAGGTAATGGTGAGTCGTGATGTGCGAGTAAACGAAGCAAGCGAGTGGGACTAGAACAATTCGACAAAGGTTATCATTGAAGTTGGAGAATCATTAGTTGCAGCGTCAACAAGCATACCAACAAACTTTGAAACTACTGATGATGAAAATGAACCACGATAACCTAAAATGCGAAGTTTGCAAGAGTTGTATAATTCGAAAAATGAGGTACACCTTATATGTCTTTTGACAGATGCTGAAAATATCAGCTTTGAAGAAGCTTTGCGAGACAAGAAGTGACAAACTGCCATGAACGAGGAGATCAAGGCGATTGATCGCAACAACACATGGGAGCTAGCAGAATTGCCGAAAGAAAGTCAGCCTATTGGTGTTAAGTGGGTGTTCAAGAAAAAGATAAATGCTTAAGGGGAGATAGAACGGTACAAGGCGCGACTTGTTGCGAAGGGATACAAGCAAAAGGTAGGCGACTATGACGAGGTGTTTGCTCTTGTTACAAGAATGGAGAAAATTCGATTACTCATTTCACAAGCAGCTCAATTCAAATGACCGATATTTCAAATGGATGTCAAGTCGGCATTCTTGAATGGTGTGCTCGAAGAAGATGTCTACATCGAACAATCACCCGAGTACATTAAAGTCGGAGAAGAGAAGGAGTTAAAATTGAAGAAGGCACTTTACGGGTTGAAGCAAGCACCGCTGGCATGGAATACACGTATCGATATATATTTCAAGGAGAACGGGTTCAAGCAATGTCCTTACGAGCATGCCCTTTATATAAAGAAGAATGGATGTAACGTATTATTTATTGCTCTTTATGTCGATGACCTCATTTTATGGGTAACAATGATGAGATGATAAAAGAATTTAAGGGCACAATGACACGGGAATTTGAGATGACAGATTTGGGTTTTATGAAGTTTTTTCTTGGTTTGGAGATTAGACAAGTAGAAATGGATATTTTTGTATCACAAGAGACATATGCAAAAGAGATTTTGAAGAAGTACAAGATGGAAAATTGCAACCCGGTATCAACACCAATGGAACCAGGTGCAAAACTCTCTAAGTTCGATGGAGGAGAATGTGTCGATGCTAGTAAATACCGAAGTTTGGTAGGAAGCCTTCGCTATCTCACATGCACAAGGTCGGATCTTTCATTAAGTGTCGGCATTGTAAGTCGGTTCATGGAGGAGCCAGTTTATTCACATTGAAAGGCGTTAAAGCGAATCCTACGGTACATCCAAGGAACGGTGTCACTCGGGTTGTTCTACTCGAAAGTAGAAGATTACAAATTGGTTGGGTACTCCGACAGTGATTGGTGCGGAGACATAGTCGATCAAAAAAGCACAACGGGATATGTGTTCTTTATGAGGGATACTGCGTTTACTTGGCTTTCAAAGAAGCAACCGATCGTGACGCTCTCGACGTGTGAAATTGAATATGTGGCAGCATCTTGGTGTGTATGTCATGCGATATGGCTTAGAAATTTGTTGAGCAAGATGGAGCTAAAGCAACTAGGTGCAACCGTGATTCAAGTTGACAACAAATCAGCAATTGAGTTGGCAAAGAACCCGGTGAACCATGAAAGAAGCAAACACATTGACGTTCGTTTTCACTTTATCCGAGATCATGTAAAGGAGGGAAGTGTGGAATTGGTGCATATGGCAAGTCAGGATCAAGTTGTGGATATCTTCACAAAATCGTTACCAAAAGTACTTCTCGAAAAATGCAAGAAGATGATTGGCATGATGGATGGTAGAAGCATTTAAGTTTACGGGGAGTTTTGTTGAATAAAAATTAAATGATTATTTTTAAGTGGGTTTTAAATTTAGAAGTTAATGGGAAAATAAAAGGTCAAGAGTTTTTTTTTGTAGGTGAAAGGCCAAGGGTCAAGTCTTTTATGGTTTTTAATAGAATTTATTTTTCAGTGTTTTAACAAGAATAGTGCCTAGTGTCTATATAAAGGTCTTGTTGATTTCGTTTGTAAAATAACAACAAGTCAGGGGAATAAAAAAATAGTGTGTTAATTTGATTTTCAATTTTCAACAACTTAGTAAATTTATCGTGGACACCAGATTTCGTCATTTTAGGTTGAGGTAGTGAACACATCACTCTATTTGCTGAACAGACTACCAATCAAGGCTGTAGAAGAAATTTTTTTTGCTGTATTTGTTTTACTCATATGCCACAGATGAAACAGAGCAAGTTAGAGAGGAGGTCGCAGCCAAGTCTCTTCTTTGGGTATAGCAACAATAGAAAGAGTTATAGAATCTATGATCCTTCCTCTAAGAAAGTTTTGGAGAGCAGGGATGTTGTGTTCGACGAAGGCAGAACATGGAACTTGGATGCTACTAAATTTGAGCAAAGGATGTGTGAACTAGGTTCACAAAATCATGATGATGGTGGCGAGCTAGGGTCGTCATCTGGTGATAAACTAACTGAACCAGACTTCGACGACACTCCAGTAAGGGGCACGCCATCCATTGATGAGATCTATCAGCGAGCTAACGTAACACTATTTGAACTTGAAAGCTTTGAAGAAGCTGAAATTATAGAAGGCTGAAAAGAAGCCAGGCGAGAGGCTATGGGTATGATTCACATGAACAAAACTTAGGAGCTCGTTGATAAATCATCGCACAAAAAGATCATTGGCATCAAGTGGGTGTTCAAAACCAAACTAAATACTGATGATTCGCTTAACAAGCTAAATGCGAGGTTGGTTGTGAAAGGTTTCAATCAGCAATATGGAATTGATTACTGGGAGACCTTTGCACCAATAGCAAGGCTAACACGATCAGACTATTATTGGCCTTGGAAGCACAAATGGGTTGGAAAATTCATCCACTAAATGTCAAATTAGTTTTCTTGAATGGCTACTTGCAGGAAGAAATCTTTGTGGAGCAACCTCTTGGGTTCGCAATTAGAGGAAAAGAAGAGAAGATATATAACTTTAAAAAGACCTTCTATGGATTAAAACAAGCTCTGCGAGCTTGGTATGCGAGGATAGATGAGCATTTCACGAGCTTGGGATTTGAAAAGAGTCCTATAGAACTTACCTTCTATGTGATGAAGATTGGCGAAGCCTCTTCGTTTACTGTTTCCTTATATGTTGATGACATGATTGAGATTGAGAGCAGCAAAGCCTTAGTAAAGGAGTTTAAACAGTAAATGGAGAACATGTTCGAAATGTCAAACCTCAGAGAAATGAGATACTTCCATGGGATAGAAATATGACAAGGTTAAGAAGAAATTTTCATAAGTCAACAGAGTTTCGCATTGAAGATTTTAAAGAGGTTCGGCATGGAGAATTGTAAACCAATCAACACATCGTTTGCACTTGGAGAAAAACTTTGCAGCAACGAAGATTTTCAAAAAGTTGATAAGAAAAACTATTGTATCCTAGTGGGGTGTTTGTTGTACTTAACAGCGACACGACCTGATATTATGTTCACAATTGGCTTGTTGTCAAGATTTATACACTACTGCGATACCTTTCATTTAAAAGCTACGAAGAGGGTGATGAATATGTCAAAGGAACAATCAATTTTAGGGTATGTTACACAAAGGCGAACCTCTTGAAGTTTATTGGGTACACTAACAGACACTAGGATAGATCGGTGGATAATATGTGAAGTACCTCCGGATATTTCTTTTCACTTGGATTTGGGGTACTCTCTTGGAGTTTGAAGAAGCAATCAATAGTTGCTCAATCCATAGCTAAAGCAAAGTATGTAGCTGCAGCATCAGTAATCAACCAAGCAATTTGGTTGAGAAAACTATTGTCTAACTTGAATCTTGTGCAAGATTAAGCAATCCAATTTTTTTGCGACAAGCAGTTCACCATAGCAATTGCGAAGAACCTAATCTTTCATGAAAAGACAAAGCATTTCAAGATCAAATACTTTTTTTTTAGAGAAGTCAAACAAAGCAAAGAAGTAACTTTGGTTCACTACAATACTGAAAATCAACTTACAAATATTCTGACCAAACCACTTCGAAAGTCAAGGTTTGAGAAACTAAGAAAAGAAATTGGTTTTTACAGCATGAATGTCAAGGAGGAGTGTTATGAGATGACCATTCATGCAGCGTGCACACTTGGCGAACTCTCCAAGAATGGCGGAGTCTTCGAGAATGTCGAACTTAGAGTAGAAGTCGTTCCTTCATGTGCACCGCAAAGGCTATTCTTTCATGTCGTGTTTATGATATGGATTTGTCTAAACTCACATTTCATGAGGTTTCTCTATCATCGACTAGGGACACGTAGAGAACCCCAATGGGTAAATCACCATTCAATATTCCTTTCCAAAAGGTGCAATGATCATGGCTTAATATACATGTAAGGTTATCAGTCCAGGCTAAAAATTTAAAACATCAACAGATTATTAGTCTAGACTAAATCTATGTCACATATATCTTTGAGTCCGCAACAAATGCTGGAGCTTGGTTTCAACCCAGATTCACTTTACAGACACTTCATTCATTGAAACAAACTAGCACAATCATCTTAATTCACTAACAAACAACCAACAAAACACACATCTCATTACTCATACATCATTCATCACATACTTGAACTCATCATATTTTATACCAGATATACATACTATTCTCAACAAACATTCACACAATCATAGATATCCTTAGTAATCACTCATATGGACACATACATAACATACTATACCTTTCATGATCTCAACATCACTTTTTGATCAATTTCCACAGATATCATGGTCTGAACAGTACCCATGCAAAAGTTAGCACAGACACTCACTAGGGACCTACCTTTACCTTGACCTAGAGCTTCTGTTTCGATTGTCTTTCCTAATCTAGCAGCAACAACTGCTTAAAAGTTCATAAAATTTCCATTAGAATTCTCATTACAGATAATTTACTATCATTTCATCCGCATACGAACCCCAAGTAGGGGTGTTCAATCGGTTAACCGAATCGAACTAGCATTAATCGAATTAACTTTACTTTTTAAACCTTTAACTGTTAACGAACTGAAAATTATTCAAAAAAATTAACCGAACTGAACTATTTTAGTTAATTCAGTCAGTTAACCAAATTAATAAAAAATTTTATGTTTTTTGTTAAAAATAAAACATATCAAAAAATAAATTGGTAATGTTCATTTAACAGAAATTAACCAAAATTAACCAAATTGGTAATATATAATATTGGTTTTTTGAAAGTTCGATTAATTCGGTTAATTTAATTAATTACCCAATTTCAAACTGAATTAACTGATAACTGAACTTTCAAAAAACCATTAACTGACCTGCGACCGAATTAGATTTGTTAATCGACTGATTAACCAAATTAGTCTAGTTCGGTTGATTAATTTGATTTTAACCGAACTTTGAACACCCCTATCCCCAAGTAAGGCCTTCCACTCATATCCTACTGTTCTTACATCTTTTAACATCCTTCCCCTTTTATAATCATAAAACATAGAGCTATAAGACTTTCTAGAAGGTTGAATCATCCACTGATTAAATGAAATATTAGCTTTAGCTTAATGAAGAAGAAAAGAACATTTAGGTTAGAAGGAAGAACTAGAACATAAAGTAGAGAGTAAAGTCATCTGGAATGTCTTCTCCCTTATTAGAAATAAACTCACTGTCCCCTTACTATGAACTTTAACAAGTGGTGATGCTTACCTAACTCAAATCTCCTGATTTTCCCAAAAATTCGAGGAAAGGTAAAGAGAATCCGACGAAGATCTTTGTTACTAGCTAATCAATCACAAGGAGGTTCAAATCAATCCAATTGACTCCTAACTAATCCCATTACGAGAACTAACTAAAACAGTGCTCATGTAAATCGAGCGTACTATACCTTGGTGGTGACTCACGTATGGTGTGGCCTTAAAGACAATTAAGTCTTTTACAGCATTCTCATGCATCTGGTAAGCTCTTTGTGCCTAACCAAAACTTTGAGGTGTACTCTTCTTGTGCGTATTTCTTCTTCACTGAAAATATCATGTAATTAAATCCTTAGATACCGCCAACGGGTGGATACTTTAATGCTAATACTCTAACTCGCCAGCAAGTCAGTCGGGTGGCAGATTACTACCATAATGCGCCAAACAGTTTACATACATACCTACTTACCTAAAGATTGCAATACACCCAACCTAAACGCCAAAGAAATATTTGGGTGGATACTACTTTGCCACACGACCATCTTAAGACTATGTTCTATGACCTATAATCTGCCAGAATTGGGGTGTTACACTTAACCCCTATAGTATCGCAACAAGTTAAATAGAAAGCTCACATCTATAATAGTAAGGACTTGTATCAGCACAATTGAGGACTTGTGGTGCAACAACTACCCAATGTCTAAGTCACTGCATTGATTTACATTGTTTTAACTTCCCGAGGTTTGTTTCGAGTCCCAAAACCTCTAGTCACCCCATTTTTATTTTAAATTATCTCTAAATTCTTATAATTGTCCAAAAATTGGATTAGAAATTTTATAAAAATGTATTTTTTAAATTTTAATCTTTAACAAAACTTCTATTTCTCTCAACTTGTATGATCTAGAATTAAGTCGAAAAGCTTCAAACAATTGTTTTATGACTTGGCTATGTTACAATAAGCATTTAATGATCCAAAGTAATTTATAATCGTAATTAAACTTTTCTGAACCTTCCCCATTTTATTTAAAGAATATTAACATGTTACAAAACGAGAATTTTATCAAATAAAAAATTTTTGGTCAAAATCTGAAAGTGTTCCGATAGCATCTCCTCCTGTACCATACATCAAGACAAGTTAAGAGTTATACAAAGTTTTTATGCCAAAAAAATTATTATTCACTTTTACAACCCAAACTAAAAAAATATAAATAAAATAAAAAAAATTACATTTTCAAAATACATATTAACATCCTTTTTTAAATTCCATCTCACAAAAAAGATGTTAAAATTACTATAAAAATAAATGTTTAAAAAAATAGAACATTATTCAACATTCAATCAATAAATAAAACACCAAATAGCGTGATTCAACAAAGAAAAAAATATTAAATGCAAAAAACATGCCAAATCAAAATATACAACCCAAAAAACTACAAAACGTTAGTAAAATAGAATTAATTGATTGAATTTTAAATCAATTGATATCGTCGTTATTTTAAATTCGTAACAATAAAGAGATACAATTTTGAGCATATTTAGTTACATTTTTTCTTCCGATTTAAGGTTTTTTAGTAGCTGAGTGGAACTAGGCATTTTATCTATAGAAAAATAGCAGAACAGATTAGAATATAATGAAACAAAGATCATATGCACACGTGTCATGATAAGAGCATATCACAAGCGCACAACAAAAATTGGCAACAAAATGAACACACGTCAGCATAAGCATATGAAACCAAAAGTGACAACGGGGACGAGAGATAATATGACAACTATGGTATCATTTTTGTGGTAATTTTTTGAATGTATATTACTTGTACTAGTAATTTTTTTAAAGAAAAATTATAGTTTAACTTTCATATATCTTAATTTCTCTTTTCTTTAAATTACTTTCTAATATTTCATTCAAACAACCATATCCTATTTTTTTCATGTGCCTAACCTCTCTTGCTGCAACAACTTTTTGTAATAGAATCCTGGGTGCACTGGGCAACTAATGGCATCAATATTTAGTACAGGTACAGGCTCCTCTAAATACTCTTAATAGAAATTTAAAATATCAATTAATGACCTAACCAACAAAATAACTTATTGCCTAGAATAGTCATCCATTCTAGCCCAACAACTTGGCCCATTACTTCGGCTCGTAACATATTGATCATTGGCATTTCGATAAAAAATATAAATAACAAGATTACTTGAGTGAGACTAATAATTTAAATAGAAAACAAAAAACTAGTTAGAGTTTTTAATTTAAATTCTGGAAAAAAATTATAATTTAAAATTAAATAATATGAGTTATACTAATTTTTGAATTAAAATAATTTGAGGTGTTCTATTTTTTTATGGAAAACTTGTCACTTTATTGGAAAATCAAATAGCCAAATAAAAAACAGAGAGAACGTAATTATAGCAGACAAATTGTCCCTTAAACGTAAATAAACAGCCAAGCAAACTAAACAGAAAAACCCAAAAATTTTGAAGAAAATTGCAATCGATGATGCTCAAACACCCCACAGCAGAATCAAACATGAAAGATTTGAATGAGCAACTAAACAACAAACGAGGCAAAAATGCAATTAGAGACCCAAAAGGACAGATGCCCAGCAGAAATTAAGGTGGATCTACAAGGCGACGATCTTCAGCAACAACCAGAACAACTGAATCAGGAGCTCCCTCCACCAAGCACGAGCCATTGCATGCGCGACCCTATTCTCGAATCTATCCACATACTGAAAGTGACAAACTTGGAATGCCTTAGAAAGCTCCTTGGCATCCCAGGTAAATGTGCTACTCTCCTATAGATCTTATATTGTATCAACTAATTTCTCTATGATAGCTCTGAAATCCCCTTCTAAAACTATTGAATGAAACCCCATCTCACAAGAAAATCGAAGACTGTGGATAACTGCAAGTTCCTTAACCGCAAACGCCGATGCCACCGAACAGGTAAATCGGCTGCATGCTCCTTAAATTTAACCCAAATCATCCCGAATAATAACTCCCAAACATGATTATCTTTGTGCAAGGACAAAACTCGCATCCACATTTACTTTAACCATGTTCGGAGGTGGAAGAGACCATTTGACAAGAGAACCTGGGTTCGAACGAAGAGAAACAATAGTTAAAGCTGTTAATTCCGTACAATAGCCACAAATGAAGACCACTAACTCCCCCACTCCCTAGTGTACCCTCAT
Organism: Kokia cookei; assembly: GCA_039519145.1. Taxonomy (NCBI): domain Eukaryota; kingdom Viridiplantae; phylum Streptophyta; class Magnoliopsida; order Malvales; family Malvaceae; genus Kokia; species Kokia cookei. Next base: position 22,109,822 of record CM076909.1, read on the forward strand.
GCACTAACTTATTACAGGTGTACCAAAATGTCCATAATTTAATTACAATTTTAGAATGCTTAGTTGGCTAGAATTCACACTTACTGAATTTTGCATAAACTATTTTTCTTGCAAAACCCGTAACACTTCTCTCAAATGCTGAGTATGCTTTGACTCTATCTTGGAATAGATCGGTATATCATCAATAAACACAACTACAAACCTATCCAACTGAGACTGGAACACTCTGTTCATCAGATCCATAAATGCTGCTGGGGCGTTAGTCAACCTAAATGGCATAACCAGGAATTCATAATGTCCATACCGGGTCCTAAATGTTGTTTTCATTATATCGTAGTCTTTCACTCGCATCTAGTAGTAACTTGACTGGAGGTCAATCTTGGAGAATATGATTGCATCCTTTAACTGATCAAATAACTCATCAATCTAAGGCAACGGGTACTTATTCTTGATTGTCACCTTATTCAACTGCCTGTAATCTATACACATCCTTATTGAGCCATCTTTCTTTTTCAAGAATAACACGGGCGCACCCCAAGGCGACACACTATGCTGTATGAACCTTATGTCCAACAATTCTTACAACTAAGCTTTCAACTCTTTCAACTCAATCGGTGCCATTCTGTACCGTAGTATTGAGATCGGGGCAGTGCCAGGTAACAAATCAATATCAAACTCTACCTCTCTGATCGGTGGTAAACCCAGTAATTCCTCTGGAAACACATCTGTAAACTCACTAACAATCGGTACCTGTTTCAACTTCGTCCTTGAACCCCGTGTATCAAGTATGTATGTCAGGAATGCTTTACAGCCTCTACGAACCATTTTTTGCCCTGAAATAGTAGAATCACTCTAGTTTCACTGTTTAATCTACCAGACTCAACTGTGATCACTTCACCTGTCGGGCATTTTAGATTAATCAGTCTTCTTTTGTAGTTTACCTCTGCATCATGCTCAAATAACCAATCCATACCCAAAATCAAATTGAACTCAGTGAATGGTAATAACATCAGGTCAGCAGGAAACTTACAGCCCTGAACTTTCAGTGGACATTTACGACATGCCAGGTTAACAATGACATTATGACCTAATGGGTTTGTAACTTGTACATCAAATTCAGTCGACTTGATAGATTATTTCTTATCAGTTGCTATGGCAGTACAAATATAAGAATGAGTCGATCCCGAGTCAATCAAGGCACATACAATATCATTAAAAAGATAAAATATACTAGTCACAACATCGAGAGCGGTAGCCTCTTCTCAGCTCTTATGGAATATGTCCATGCAGGTGCTCGAGCTTCCGACCTGTTTACGTTATCTTTACCTTTCTACGGAGTAATTGGAGGGTTCACACTCCGATATTCCTTTGTTTTAGAATTCATCGGGTAGTTCCACATGAAGTGATAAGTACCTCCACATCGGAAACAAGCTCTCTTAATCAATCGTCATTCACCTGAATAGATTCTTTTGCAATGCTCACACACCGACTTCGATGCTTTACAAACACTAGTCACACTATCAGCTGGTCGATTTTGAAATCTGAACTTTGGTGGCCTTAATCGGCTCCTATTCAAAAATCCAGAAGAGACTGCTTCCCAAGCTTCACTATCTCTGAATTTCTTCGATGGTGGCATAGAGAATATTTTGGTAAGATTCTTTTTTCTGAACTCTTGAAACCTCTTCTCTCTATCTTTTCTGATTGTATATTTCCTCCATTTTTTATGCTGTCTATCAGGACAACAAATGGTCGTATTTCTTAACCACCTACCATCATCTTTATCTCATCATTAAAACCGTCCTCAAATCGAACACACATAGCCTCGTCTGTAGGTACAATCTCCCGTGCATACTTGCTGAGCAGTACAAATTCCTGTTCGTATTCTGCCACTGTCCTGTTTCCCTATCTGAACTCTAGGAGTTCTTTCTTCTTTTTATTTAGGTACCACTTGCTAACGTATTTCTTTTTGAACTCTGCTTGGAAAAATTCTCAAGTAACTTCATTTTCAAGCATCACTGCTACAATCATCATCCACCAATTGTATGTCTTGTCTTTCAGTAACGAAATAACACACCTTACATAGTCTTCAGGAGGACAAGCCATTTTATTTAGTACTCTTTGAGTGTTTTCCAACCAATACTCAGCCCTGGATGGATCATCCTTAGCATTTCTACGAAATTCTTTCACCCCATATTTTCTTACCCTATCCGTCGAGCAGCAGGCTATGTAGTTAATTGTGGAGGAGGTGGTGCCATAGGATTGTTCCTCATGAATTCTGAGAACAACTGTCCCATTAAGCCGAAGAACATGTTTTTGGCTTCACTTTCTACTATTGGCAAGATTGGTACCCCATGACTAGCCTCGAAATTATTCGTCGAAACATTACTGTTTACCTCGTTGGTCTATTCTCTCTTAGAATCAGACATCTTTACTTTTATCTGCAACTGTGGTTAGATCGGATTCATCCATATCACACTATCATAGGTTCATATGACATGTACTACTAGATCATTTAATACAGTCAATACAGTCCAAGAAACGGCTAAATCGTAAGCTCTGATACCACTAAATGTAACACCCAAAACTCGAAAGTCATCACCAACTATGGTCCTAGTGTCACTCTATTTATCTATCACTGTTCATTCTTTAAAATCATATCATTTGATCTTACACTATTAAAGAAATACACCCAACACGCCTTAAATTATCAATTAATTATAATCACCATCAACAAGGGCAAAAGGGTCATTTATAAGATTTTGGAGACTTCTACCGGTACTTGTTAGACAAGTATCAGTAGTTGTCAAGTTAGTAAACAGTTTAGGAATAGTACAGACTTCTAACGGTACAAATGATAGTTCTACCGATACCAGTGACTCTTCTACGGAAACAAGTCTTACTTCTACTGATACTAAAAACTCTAGAGACCTAAAAAGTCTAACCCTACAACTTCTACCGATATAAGTATCCCAACTACTGATACCTTAGTAAGCAGAACTACCGATACTTCTATTGTTACTACCGATACAATGCAAGTTAGAACCTCTCTCCTACCTTGTACTTCTATCAATACATGCATAAGATTTACCAAAACAAATATGTAGAATCTTAAGAATCATACCCAAAACACAAGTTTATCAACACATACCATTCCTAGCATCAACATACGTTAGGCTATTTCAAAATACATATTTCCAAGCCCTTACATTGTGCTTTTGAGTTTTTATTCCAACATAGCAACACACTTTACTACATTTAATATTTCATCAAACATAATAATATCATCACAATCTCAATACATAAAGCAAAAGATAACATCATCCTAGTACATGCTATAAGACCAAGTGATGTAAAAACTATCAAACGAGCTCTACGATAGTGTGACTTCGTGGAGATGATCCGATCTTCAAACAGCAAGGTAAATCTACAAGACAACAATAACATCTTTGGTAAGCTTTATAGATTAGTAAGTTCGAAGAGTTAAAGAGTTACCGATATATGCATAAAATAGTTATAACTCAACCGAGCTAGCATGAACAGTTGCTTCCTCAATCCATACTTAGCATTTCAAACTTTCTTGTCTATAACTTTTCTGTTACCAGTACTCGATGCTGCTTAGACGACCTGTCGAGGACTAGTAACATATGCGGTACCCCAACCATCGGTACGTTATCTGTCAGTAAACTGTCTCCTAACGATGTTACTTACACGAGCTGACGAGACTATGCATTTAAGCATAAATCCTAGTCATCGTAGGGCCTATAGTCCATTTAGGATTTCATATCTCTTTCGTTTCATTTCTTCAAATCTCGTTGGATCCAAGGTCTTTCATTTGTTAAACATAGATAAGAAACAAACAAGAATTATTTAAGTACAAAATTTACATTACGAACTTACTAGACTAGATTGTAGTTGTGGTTATACTCTAGCGACTATTCCGCCAATTTCCCTTTCCCGCGACTGGTGGCACAATCGTAATCTACATCCACAATCATTCAATTTCTCATATTAAATCACACAATTAGATCATTTAACACAATGTAGTTCTTTTGCAAAAATTATGATTTTACCCTTAACCTTTTACCTTTACTCAATTAAGTCCCTAAGCATAAAACATACAAAATAACCCTTCTCTTATAAGATCAATACCAACTGATATAACCATGTGTCGCCACAAGTCCCTACCATTCATTGTTGCACACAAAATGCATACAATTTCATCATTTTAATATTTTAGTCTTTAAACCCTAATTTCATCTAAAATCACTTTACAAAATCAATGAATCTATTCACCAAGCATACAAATCTATCAAAAACTTTCAAGAACAAGTATTTTTAACAAAGGCAATTTTTTATTGACGTATTCACAAATTGGTCCGTAGATTAGCTAGATTAAGTTAATACGGACTCAAAAACATAAAAAAACTAAAAACGGGTAACAAAAGCTTACTCAAATCAATACTCAAAGCTTAAAATGAAAACCCTAGCTTCCCCCTTTGTTCTTGCCGAAGAAGATGAAGAAAATATGTATTTTCCTTCTTTAATTTCAATTTTATATTCAATGGCATTTTTGTAAATATTTAGACTTCCTAATTAGCTTTATTAATCACTTAATTAACCTTTAATTAATCCTATTTATTATAATATATCCCAAGATAATCTACCCACTAATATACATTTGGTCCTTCTAATTAACCAACTCAACTTTTGCACCTTTTTTCAATTTAATCCTTTCTACACAATTAACTATTTAAATGACAAAATCTCCTAACCAAAATTTAATATGCTCCTAATTACATCACAAACATTAAATATTCAATATTTATGATTCGATTCGTCGAAGTTGTGGTATCGAAACCATTATTACCGATACCACTAAAAATCGAGCTATTACAAAACCCTTATTCCATATCATGTTATCGAGTCTAGTAAGATCCGAAACCCACAACAATTAACTCACCCTAACATATTGGATTTTCTGTGAAATTGGGCTTGACAACCAACACTCATCCCAAATACTAATCCTTCACCCTATCCCCACCTTTCACCTCGAGCCCATCTCTAGTAGTTTTTGAGCACTCCAAATCAACGATGGATTGGATCCCAACTACACGTGCAGGAACCCCAAATTCAGGAAATATTTTGCTTTAAGAATTCATCCCATCAAGGATGTTGGGTGCATTAACAAACGTCACCTTATTTTGCTAACAACGTAATATTAAACTTTGAAAGATCTTAGAATCACATCCCACCATCCTCTTTCAAATCATAAAGGGACGACCACATGCATCAATGAATAACCCTATTCTTAGCAGATTTCTGCCACCAAAATCTAGCCATAGAATCTTCAAGCTCCAACCGACTTGCAATCTTTTCCTACTTATGCAAAATGACTTAGGCAACATGAAACACAACACTGCATAAGTAGGAAAAGATTGAAGACATTTTATAAACACCTCTTTACCTCCAACCGAGAGATGATGAGTACTCAACGATAATAATCAACTAGGGAACTTATCTCTCAGATTTGCAAAAGCTCTCTTTTTATTTCTCCCCACAATACAAGGCAAACCAAAGTACCTCTACAAATTATCTGCATAAGGGACCCCCAAAATTCGTCTATCATCTGACTGATTACCAACATCCACATTCGCACTGAAAAAGACACTTGACTTTACAAAATTGATAAACTGACCTGAGCTGCTCACATAAAGCTATAAAACGTTCATAAGATTAAAGGCCCTCACATATGTAGCTTCCCCAAAAATAAGATTGTCATCCGTAAAAAGGAGATGAATAATCCGAGGATCACCCCTTACCACTCCCGCACCCAAAATGTGCCCATTAAGACTTGACTCTTGTCAAAGCCCACAAGTTAGCAGAAACTTCTCACCAACCTTCTGTAACACCCTTGTACCTATCCCAACTACCTAGTCAGATATAGAAATGTTACATTTGAGTGCCAGAGAAATCTTGGCTAAACTGTTTAATTTAAGTTTTCATCTAATTAAATATAAAACCTACTTAGGGGTTATTATCATAATCCAATGATAATGGATTAATTCGGGTGAATTTTTTTAATAAAAACTTATTTTAAGGGCTTATTTTACACAAAATAGGGCCAAGGTATCGACATAATGACAAGGGTATCGATACTATGGCTTAGGTATCGATACCTTATGATGTATCGATACCATTTTGAGCTTCGAAGTCCAAAAATTTGAGAAAAATACCCACGGTATAGATACCATGCTCAATGTATTGATATTTCCCTAAAAGTATAAATACTTTTGGCTAATATCAATACCAAATGGGTATTCTAGGGTTTAGGTCAATTTGTCATTTAAGTACTTCATGTTTTACTCTTGTTTAACACTTGATTTTAACCATTTCAATTCACCACTTAAACATTCTAATCAACTTGTAATATTCATATTTATCTAACTTACCTAAGAATATTTTAATTTCAAATAATTCACCAAATTAATAAAATTTGTAAAATATTACATTTTAGTCCTTCTATCACCTAATTTTATCCATAACTCAACAAACCTATGTACATGTCATTCTAAGTCAAAATTTGATACATACCCTCTTAGAACTTGGAGATGTGATGAGATGAGAGACTTATGATCTCAAAAAGGGTCGTCAAATGCCTCTACACCTACTCGTTGAAGATAAACGTGTTAAGTCTTTGAAGACTTAATAACTATCCATGATATTCAAAATCTATTAAATTCATTAATTTCTAATCTTTCATTTCTTTGTTTATTTATCAATATTACATCTCAATTTATTATATTATATTCATTTGTCACTCTATACTTATTTTACAATTTAATCCTTAAGTTCTCAATTAAACCCATAGAATTTACTATTCTTTTTAATAAATGTAATTTTCATAATTTAATCACTAATCCTTATCATTTTATTCACAATTTATCTTTATACATTTAACTTACTTGTCCTTTTCATTCCTACACTCTTTCAAATACATTCAATTTACTTGTGTCTTCACTTTTCTGATTAAATATTTCGAGCAATAGTCAAAGATAAGCTTTTACTTTATAATGAAAATTGTTTAACTTTTTAACAGAGGCCTAGTAGACTAAACAGAACACTTAGGATATATGAAACTGATGCAGAGGTGCATTAGAGTGCACTAATAAAACACGAGGCACCGAAGTGCGAAACAGTAAGCATTAAAGCGCAAGACGATAAGCGCGCTAAAATTTCCTTAATGACATGTCATCTACATCCCAATAGTTCTAATCTCGTCTACTTGGGAAAATTAAATCATGCACACATATCACTTTTACACTTTCACATAGCACTTTCACATGCTTTACAATTTAGTCATTATAACAATAATCCATATACTTATATCTTTCACTATCTTTAATACCTGTAATATGTCTCTAAACTCAATATTCATCTATAATTAACTAATATTTCTTATCATTCATTTTATATATCACTTTTGTGTATTTTGCAATTTAGTCCTCATCACAATATTTCATGTAGCAATATCTTTTACTTTCAATAACACATATAACATAATTCAATACTTATTAATATTCCAAAACTCGCCACAATATCAAATTTCTCATTTTAAGTGTTATGCACTTCACTTTTCTATTTCTAATATCAAATTTCCCAAATTCTCAATTTAGCACTTAATTTCCCCAACTTAGGAAATAATTGTAGTTTGGATAGAAAAATTCATATATTCTTGTATTTTTCACTACATACTTTATTTATCAATATTTTCCTGTAAATTTAATCACTTTTTTATCATAAAGTTCTATATTCACTATTAAATAAAATCCTTCTCATCTCACTGAAGTCACATAATTAATTCTACTATCTCATTTTCCATATCAAATTTTTATGTATTTCACTTGTATTATTTCCACCACATATATTTCTCAAGTCTTTCAATTTAGTCATTGTTTCCATAAAAATTCATATTTTTCCATAATTTCACTTATTTAATACTTTGTATTTTTTTCATAACTCAAACTATTATGCTTTAATAAGAACGTTCTATTTCATAGGTTAAATTATTTCATACCTTGTTTCATTAACTTACTACACATTTCACTAAGTTCACCTTAAAATCCTTAAATATGAAGAAAGTCCATGGGTATTTACCTCTTTTCTATCAAAATCTCTTATTTTTCTCTTCTCCTACCACTTGATTCACTTTCTCAACTTCTTTCTTCATCAACATGTCAAAAACAAAATATTTCCTCATGATAAATCTTTACTTTAAGACCATATTTATGCTTTTCTGTAGCTACTAAACTTGAAAATAACATAAAACCTTAATATCCTTACCTTATTATCTTGAAACCAAACTTTAACTTGACTTTATCTCTCCTCCAACTTCTATTTTCTTAAATCTAACTTGATATTCTAGCTCCCTATAATCTCCTTATCATTTTTCTTTCTTGGTTGCTATGAAAACTCTTTTGATTTCTAGGTGAAAATAGTGGATTTTTTGTGAAAGGACCAAATTGTAAAGAAAATAAAATTTCTTTATTTCTTCTTCTCACATTGGAAGCATGGAGAGAATTCTCCATCTTTCCTCTATTTTATACTAATAATTTAATAATAAAATATTACAAAAAATCTTAATAAAATATTAATTAAATAACATTTATCTAATTAATTAATTAAAAATATCACCAACATCATCATTACTCTTCAAAATAATCTTTCTTGCTAATGACTATTCTACCCTTTATGATCCTTCAAAATTCCTCCATTGAATCATCACTCATTTTAGTAAAATTACGATTTAACCCCTCATACTTTTTCCACTTACTCAATTTTTGGTCATAATTCATCTAGTTTCCTTAATTTTTACCTCCTTCCACCCTTAAAATATTTTCTCTATTGACTCTTCAAATTTTTTATATTTACACTTTAACCTGTCAAATTTTAAGTATTTACTCTAGGGCCACAAAACTTTTCTCACATTTACTGTTTAGTCCTTACTTGAATCAATACATCATATTATATATAACTCAACTTCCCTCCCTTTTTATCACTTTTATTTTCTTATTTTCTTATTTTATTATTATTATTATTATTATTATTATTATTATTATTTTTTATTATTATTATTATATAAAGGATAAAATCTTGATTTTTCAATGCTTTCATATTGTAACGACTTTTGCGGTGTTACACCTTCCTATTAACCACCACTAAGTAGCTAAGGACGTGGCAAAACTCATTATGCGATCAACCCAAACATTTGAAAACCCCATTTTTAGCAGCATAACCTCAATAAATTGTCATTCAACATAGTTATAGGGCTTGCTCATGTCAAGTTTGAGTGTAAACGTCCCATGATTACCTAAACTCCTATTTTTCAAAGAGTGCAATATTCCATATGAAACCACAATATTATCTAAGATAAGACGCCTAGGGATAAAAGCACTTTGAGCTTTGTCGATACACTGAGGAAGCATTTCTTAAAATCTATTAACCAAAGCATTCGAAGCCACCTTATAAACAACATTGCATAAACCGATGGTCGAAAATGTGTCATATTACGAGGATTTTTATCCTTAGATATCAAAACAATGTGAGTGTGATTAACATAATTGAAAGGGATATCACCTTGCAAAAACCCAATGAAGAAACGCACCACTTCACTACAAAAGATATGCTAAAACCACTGATAAAACACCACCCAAACCATCTTTCCCCAATGCCTTAAGGGGGCTCAACGACTTCAAAGTGGCATAGATCTCTATAGGAGTAAAAGCCCTATTAATTCTTTCATTCATTTCAATCGAGATACAACTGTCAACCTCTGACAAAACTTCATCCACATTTGAAACTCCCTATGTTGTAAACAGCGTCTCAAAATACTCTTGAGCCACCCTTCCACCACCACTCCCGTGCTATCCTCTATCTTTTTTATGCCATTCAATCACTTTCTATGTGAAGCAAACTGATGAAAGAAATATGTATTCCTATTGCCAAACTTTAACTAGTTTACTCTCGCCCGCTGTTCCCAATACAATTCATCCTTATTAGCTTCTAGGTTCATCGATAAATGTATATAAACTAACTCTTCCAAAACTACTTCAGAAGGGAACAAAGCACTTAACTGCTCAAGTTGATTTCGAAGGGTCGTCTTAGTCATCTTTTTCTCACATCGAATTTGGTTATACCAATTATTCAAACCAACACTAACATAACGAAGCCTGTCAAGGACAATGCCCGCCATTTCCTTCCAAAACCATGATACTTTCACCTCACAAGACTCCTCCATTAGCCAAGCTACCTCGAACTTAAAATGTTGCCGGCGAGTACTAAGATTGCCATAAACCATGTCCACCACGATCGAATAATGATAAAAAAATGTATACGGAAGATAAGAAACCCGATAATATGAGAATAACTAACACCATAGCTCGTTTGCAACAACTTTGTCCAACCTTTCTTTGATGTTATTATTATACAGTCGTCCTTTTACCCCAAGTGTACCAAACACCCTCATAACCCAAATCCTTAAAAGAACAATCCTATAACACCCCTTATCCGGTCCAATAGCTAGACTCCGAGCAAATAGGTGCCACAACTACTTTGATTTAATAAGAACCTTACTTACATATTATTTACTGGGTTATATTTTATTTAAAAGACATTAATGAAATCAAATTTATAAAATAAGTTGATTTACTTCATTTTTGTAAACATTTTTTTATAACTAAAAGGCTTCTACAGATACTTGCGTGGGTAGGTATAAAAAATATAAAGGGTAGAAAGGGTTTAGGATTTACTATAGAATTCTATCGATACTTGTTTGGGTTCTACCCATACAACCCTGCATTCTACCGATACCACACCTATTACTACCAACACTACAAGTTCCAGTGAGCAAGATAAAATTTGTCTAGGACTTCTACCGATCCTTCAAATTAACCTACCGTAACTATTATACATTTATCGATACTATTAAGACTTCTACCGACACAACACAAGTCAGTAGCTAAATACTTTTTCCCCTGTACTTCTACCGGTACTATGGTGTAATTCTATCGATACCACATTTCAAAACCAGAGTTCTACTGGTACAAGTGGTGAACTGCCGAAACAAGTCAACAATTTTCTAACATACATCACAGCATATTCACAAGCCACATCCCAACATCAATTAACAAAGTTCCTAAGGATTTGCAGGATATACGATCTATTACAACCATACTTAGGTACATGTCGACCCCAAAATAAAGAAAAACTCACAATCTCTTGAGTACAATATTTGTTCTTGGATGTCGAGCTAGGGATATATCAAAATATACCTAACCAACGCACGAGAAGTAAATCACATGCATGAGTATAACTCGGTGATAGTAATATCAACAAATATTAAAGCAAACATAATTATCATTTAAGTAATTAATTCAATAATAATTCATGAAGATTTCAATTACATTTTGCATTTCTTTAATACATTATATTCACATGTCATAGTATTAGTGTACATAATCACACCTCATTTAATTCCCGATGCATATTTCATAACCATCATTTTCAAATGAGAAAAAAAAAACATAGTATTTTCTTGCATACTTTATCTTAATTCTTTCTATCATCACATATATTATAACATTTCCAATTTAAATATGTGTATCGTTTATCATTTTAATTCCCTATTAACACGAATCAAACTCTGACGGATACACGGATCCAACCAACACATCAGTTTAACACCAGTGCCTTATTGGATAAATTCGAAGTAAAAATCGCGCCCAACATTGTAAATAAATTGATACCTAGTGTTTTATCGGTTAAACCGAAGTAACTTGGCACCAGTGCCTCATCGACTCGTAGTTGAAGTTACCCTGAACTCTTCCTATCCTATGGTATGCCGTCTATATCCGACCCAGCCCGAATAGCTAATAGGGTAATCATTTCCAGTTAATTCTCAAACCACAATTCAACTTTTGATTTTGTCCACAACATAAATGCAATTAGCATTCAATCAAATAATGATCATAAATTTACCAATATCACAATTTCACATCATACATTACGCATGGAGAAATATACAATTTAAATCCTCATAATATCATTTCATGCAAAATAATCCAATTAGGTAGAAGAAATCTCACACCTTGATTTCCCACCTTGAGCAACTAATTTATAATGTGACAAATAAATAAATTAATTTAGGCTATAGAAATACCAACCGTAAATTCTGAGCTACTCGTCAACGGCTTTATCCTTGCCCTTCCTTTTTTAGGAGTCCGGGTCAATGCTAGCTATGGAATTAATACATGACATATTCGTCGATACACAACAATTTTTATTCTAACTACATTGCAACCCCTATTTCTCATTCTTACAAGTATTTTACCGAATTTATGTATTTGGTCTTCATCATCTTTAAATCAACACTTTTGTTTCATACTTTAGTACCCTTCTTACTTCTAACTCAAAATATATCAATTTAATCCTAAAAGCTTCATCCACAAAACCATAGTGGTATTTAGAATCCTTAATCATAATGAAAAATATAATATGGGTTCATTAGCTTAAGGTATTGAGATTCCAAAAACATAAAAATCACAAGAAAATTATTTAATCTAGCTTATCAATTTGAAACTTAAACTTAGCAAAACTCCAAACTTTCTCCCTAATTTCCCTTTTCTTCTTGCTACTGAATTCCAAGCTATGAGAAGAAGATATTTTCTTCTCTTTCATCCAAAACCCATGTCTTTTATCATCATTACTTAATTTCTTTAATTAAAATTTTAAATAAAAAAATTTTGGAGCTATACAACTATACCTAACAGCACTAAGGGCTTTAAGGGGGAATTTCCCCTTTGGTCTTTCCCTTTTAAGTTCATTTATAAAATCCTTTTACAAATTTCACTTTTACCACTTATGCGATTTAGTACCCACACATAATTAATTCACTACACACTTAAAATCACTTATCCAAAAATCCACTTTTCTACTATTTATCTTCCATAAATATTTTTATTAAATATTTATGGGTCGGGTTTATAAATATGTAGTCTCAAAAATAGATTTTTTCGACAACCTTAATTCGATTCGTTACAACTCTCCCCCCAAAGAAATTTCGTCCTTGAAATTTTCTTGAGAAGTGGTGAGGATATTGGGATCTCATCATCTCTTCTTGTTCCCAAGTTGCTTCCTTTACTTTATGGCTACGCCATAATACATTCAAGAGAGAAATGTGTATGTTACGCAGCTCTTTCGCTTCACGAGCTAAGATTTCTAACTATTCTTCTTCATAGGACAAATTACGTTGAATTTCAACTTCACCAGTTGTAATGACATGTGATGGGTCAAAATGATATCTTCTGAGCATTGAAACGTGAAAAACATCATGTATCTTTTCTAACTTTGCTGGCAAAACCAAACGATAAGCCACTAGTCCTACTCTTTCTGTGATCTCATAAGGTCCAATAAAACGTAGACTCAATTTTCCTTTTTGCCCAAATCTTAGGATTCTCTTCCACGGTGAAACTTTTAAAAACACTTTATCCCCAATCGCATACTCGATGTCTCGTCGCTTCATGTCCGCATACGATTTCTGTCTATCAAATGTTGTCTTCAATCTTTCTCGAATTAATTTGACTGTACCCTCTTTTTCTTGAATCAACTCACGACCAACAATTTTTATTTCGCTTAGTTCTATCCAACAAACAGGTGTTCTGCATCTACGACCATATAAAGCTTCGTATGGAGCCATATGAATGCTTGACTGAAAACTATTATTATAAACAAACTCGGCTAACGGTAGATAATGCTCCTAACCTGTTTCTAAATCAATCAAGCAATCTCACAACATATCTTTTAAAATCTAAATAACACATTTAGATTGTCCATCTGTCTTAGGGTGAAAGGCTCTGCTGAAGTTGAGTTTCATACCAAGGGACTCATGCAATTGTTTCCAAAATCTCGAAGTAAATCAAGGATCTCGATCAAAGATGATGGGCACAGGTATACTATGTACTCTAATGATTTCTCGAATGTAGATTTCGACAAACTTTGAAAGCGACGAATCATTTCTAATGCCTATGAAATGAGTTGATTTCGTAAGTCGATCAACGATTACCCATGCTACATTTTTCTTACTTGGAGACAAAGGTAAACCCGTTACGAAATTCATTGTAATGCACTTCCATTTCCATTCAGGAATTGAAATGGACTGAAGTAATCTCATGGCACTTGATGTTCCGCCTTCACTTGTTGACAAGTTAAACACTTAGCCACGAATTCAACTATCTCTTTTTTCATACCAGGTCACCAATATAACTCTCGCAAGTTACGATACATTTTCATCCCGCTAAGATGCAGAGCAAAAGGACAATCATGAGCTTCTTGAAGTATCAATCCTTTAAAATTCGTAACATTAGGTACACAAATTCGATTACAAAATCTCAAACAATTCTGCTCATCAATGCTGAAGTTATCTAACGATCCATTCTGAACCATTTCTATTTTCCTCAATAGCTTAGAGTGTCTTCAAATCTTCAAGGCAAACACCACTACAACTATCTCTAAGTCGTGCGTTAGATAATTACGCTCATGGATTTTCAATTGACACGATGCATACGCGATCACCTTTCCATCTTGCATTAACACACAACCTAAACCGTTCAAGGAAGCATCGCTATAAACCACAAATTCTTTCCCCGATTCAGGTAAAGTTAATACTAGTGCCTCTATTAACATTTTCTTTAATTGCTCGAAACTTTCTTGACAACGATCACTCCAACTAAATAGAAGATCCTATTGTAATAGCTTCATCATAGGCATAGCTATCTTCGAAAATCCATTTATGAATATTTGGTAGTAACCAGCTAAACCAAGGAAACTACGAACCTCTAACACACTTCTAGTGCTTTCCATTTAATCACGGCCTCGATCTTCTTGGGACCAACTCTAATTCCATAGTTGAGATAACATGCCCCAAAAATGCCACTTTCGATAGCCAAAATTCGCAGTTGCTCAATTTCCCATACAACTGCTTTTCTCGTAATACTTGTAAAACAACTCGAAGGTGCTACTCATGCTCTACTTCAAATTTCGAGTATATCAAAATTTTATCGATGAATACTACCACAAATAGTAAGGCTGAAAAATACGGTTCATCATGTTTATAAAGGCTGTCAGAGCATTTGTCAAACCAAATGGCATAACTAAAAATTCATAATGACCATAACACGTAGGAAAGGCTATTTTTGAGATGTCGCTATCCTTTACCTTCAATTTTTAGTAACCTGATCTCAAGCCAATCTTAAAGAAAACTGAAGCTCCCTTCAATTGATCAAACAAGTCGTCAATTCGTGGAAGAGAGATTCTATTCTTAATCGTTAACTTATTCAATTTTCAATAATTTATACACAATCGCATCGATCCATCTTTCTTCTTAACGAACAATACTAAAGCTCCTCAAAGCGAGACACTAGGACGTATAAATCCTCGATCCAATAAATCTTACAACTAAATTTTCAACTCTTTAAGCTTCGTTGGTGCCATACAATAAGGAGATATGGATACCAGAGCTGTACCAAGAAACACTTCAATTGTGAACTCAACTTCCCGATCTGGTGGTAATCCTGGTAACTCCTCGAGAAATACATCAAGAAATTCGTAGACAACTCGAATTTTTCTAATCTGACTATCAACAGCATTCGAGTTTATCATATAAGCCAAAAAGCTTAACAACCTTGACTAAGCAACTTATTAGCTAAAAATACCGAAATGGTTTGAGTTAAACTATTAGGTCAAACCTCATTTACTTCGGTCAAACTTCCATTAGCACTTTAAATCGCAAACTTTTTCTTACAACAGTCCAAAACCACTCCATTCTTAGTGAGCCAATCCATTCCCAAAATTAAGTCAAAATCATCAAATGACATGATTAATAAGTCAACAGGGAAAGGTAGATTCTGAATCTCTAATGGACATTGTCTACATACTTGGTCAACCAATACTGACTGTCCTAAAGGGCTTGACATACCATGGACACCTTGGATATCTCAGATTTTAAACTCCCTGACTTAACCAATTTAGAATTAATGTAAGAATGAGATGATTCGGGGTCTATCAAAGCATAAATTGGTGCAGAACATAAAAGAAAGATAATTGTAACCACATCAGTAGCATCACCCTCCTCGCGTGTACGAACGACATAAGTACCAGCTAATACTTTAACCTCTGACTGGCGAGTAGTTGTATTACTTCCTCTTCTAACACCATCTCTAAAGACGGAACCACCATGACTCATCCTACGACCTCTGAACATATATGCAGATCTCTGAGTAGAAACGGGTGTGGTAGCATCACCCTCGGACAATCTCAAGTGATATGATCCAACGATCCACAACAAAAACAAGGCCGAGTTAATTTCCAACATTCGCCTCGGTGCTTTTTCCCATAATGCTCACAAGCTGGTATTTCAACCTTACGAGACGAACCTCGCACACTCCCTACAAACACAGTCGATTGTTGGTCTCTATTACCTTCAGACTTAAAAATTGATTTCCAAGTACCCCAAGTTCATTTCGAGTGAGGATGCGAATTGGTAGCCCCAGTTCATTTCCCAACAAAACATGCAGTCTCAGTCTTCTTGTCTAGGCTTAAAGCTTGTTCTACCATTTTTGCTCGCTCAACTAGATCAACAAACTCTAATATTCTATGGGATACTAACTGCACTCGAAGCTCATCACATAACCCTTGTAGAAACCGCTTGTAATTCTCTGCTTTGGAAGGAAGAAATTTAGTGACGTATTTACTGAGTCACAAGAATTCTCGTTCATAATCCATCATTGACATCTCGCTCTACTTTAGTGACAAAAATTATTGTTTCCTCTCTTCAAGGTATAATTCCCCTACATATTTCTTTTGAAACTCTCTCAAGAAGAATTCTTAATCTACTCGCTTTGTAGGTACGTGACGTGTTATCATCTACATCGGGTGTATGCTTCCCCTTGCAATAGAGATACAACACATATTACATTCTCACGGGGCATGCACTCAAGTTGTTGTAAGACTCGTTTGGTCGATTCCATCCACATTTCAGCTGCCAAGGGATCAATCCCTTTCAAACCCAAGAACTCGATTGCCCCGTACCTTCGCAATTCTTTTATAGGAGCCTGACGAACTGTAGATGTAGGCGTCACAGTAGAAGTGGCTCACGCGACACATTAGAGAGCTGCAACAATAGCTTGATGTAGGTTTGTGTCACCTTGAACTCTATTATTGCCTCGCTCATCGTTAGGTTGTTGAGCACCCGATCGATTAACGCTTGGTGTCAAAGACTTGGATCTATCTACATCATCGGTATTCTCATCACTAGTATACATCTCTTGGTATATCTCGTTATTCGACCCTTCTAACATACTTTTAAACTATAAAACAAGAACAATCATAATCAGCATCAAAATCCTGACTCAAAAATCGACTCAACTTGGCATGTACCTTTAGACTCAATTTTCGAGTTTGGTTCAATCCAAGAATCAGCTAAACATGTAGGCTCTAATACCACTAAATATAACACCCCTTACCTGGTCCAATCGCTGGACCCGAGCAAATAGGTGTAATAACTACTTTAATTTAATAAGGAACTAATTAAAACCTTATTTTCATATTATTTACAGGGTTATATTATATTTAAAAGACATTATTGAAATTAAATTTATAAAACAAGTTGATTTACTTCATTTTTGTAAACATTTTTTTATAACTAAAAGGCTTTTACCAATACTTCATGGGTAGGTATCAGTAGTACAAAAGGCAAAAAGGGTTCAGGATTTACTGTAGAATTCTATCGGTACTTGTTTGGGTTTTATCGATACAACCCTACACTCTACCGATACAACCCTACACTCTTTACTACCAATACTACAAGTTTTATTGAGCAAGATAAAATTTGTCTAGGACTGTTATTGATCCTTCAAATCAACCTACCGCAACTACTATAGATCTATCGATATTATTACGACTTCTACCGGCACAACACAAGTTAGTAGCTAAATATTTTTTCCTCTACACTTCTACCGATACTATGTGGAATTCAACCGATGCCACATTTCACCACTAGAGTTCTACCGGTATAAGTGGTGAACTACCAAAACAAGTTAACAATTCCGTAACATATATCACAACAAATTAACAGGCCACATCCCAACATCAATTAACAAAGTTCCCAAAGATTTTCAAGATATAAAATCTATCAAAATATAAAACATCCTAAATCAAGACCATACTTAGGTACATGCCGACTCCAAAATAAAGCAAAACTCACAATCTCTTGAGTACGAGATTTTTTCTTGGATGTTGGGTTACGGATATATCAAAATATACCTAACTTGCGACGAGAAGTAAATGCACGCATGAGTATAACTTGGTGATAATACTATCAACAAATATTAAAGCAAACATAATTATTATTTAAGTAATTAATTCAATAATAATTCATGCTATTTCCAATTCATGAAGATTTCAATTACATTTTACATTTCTTCAATACATTATATTCACATATCATAGCATCAGTGTATATAATCACACCTCATTTAATTCTCGATGCATATTTCATAACTATCACTTCCATACTCACTATGTATTGTATTTTCTTGCATATTTTATCTTAATTGTTTCTCTCATCACATTTATTATAACATTTCCATTTTAAATATGTGTATCATTTAAATTTTAATTCTATATTAACACGAATCGGACTCTGAATGATACACGGATCAACCAACACATCGGTTTGGCACCCAATGCCTCATCGGATAAATCCGAAGTAAAAATCGTGTCCAACGCTATAAATAAATTGACACCTAATGTCTCATCAGTTAAACCAAAGTAACTTGGTACCAAGTGTCTCATCGGATAAATTCGAAGTAAAAATCGTGCCCAGCGCTATAAATAAATTGACACCTAGTGTCTCATCAGTTAAACTGAAGTAACTTGGCACCCAGTGCCTCATCAACTCGTAGTCGAAGTAACCCTAAACTCTTCCTATCCTATGGTATGCCATCTATATCCGACCCAGCTCGAACAATTAATAGAGTAATCATTTCCTATTATTATCAAACCATAATTCAACATCTGATTTTTTCCACAACATAAATGCAATTAACATTCAATCAAATAATGATCATAAATTTACCAATATCACAATTTCACATCATACATTACACATGGAGAAATATACAACTTAAATTCCCCATAATATCAATTCATGCAAAATAATCCAATTAGGTAGAAGAAATCTCATACCTTAATTTCTCACCTTGAGCAACTAATTTATAATGTGACAAATAAATAAATTAATTTAGGCTATAGAAACACCAATCGTAAATTCTGAGTTAATCGTCAACGGCCTTGTCCTTACCCTTCCTTTTTGAGTAGTTCAGGTCAATACTAAATACGGAATTAATACATGACATATTCGTCAATACACAATAATTTTTATTCTAACTAGATTTATACCCCTATTTCTCATTCTTACAAGTATTTTACCGAATTTCTATATTTAATCTTCATCATCTTTAAATCAACACTTTTATTTCATACTTTAGTACCCTTCTTACTTCTAACTCAAAATATATCAATTTAATCTCAAAAGCTTCATCCACACAACAATGGTGGTATTTAGTATCCTTAACCATAATGAAAAATATAATATGAGTTCATTGGCTTAAGGTATTGGGATTCCAAAAACATAAAAAGTACAATAAAATGATTTAATCTATCTTACCAATTAGAAGTTTAAACTTAGCAAAACTCTGAACTTTCTCTCTAATTTCCCTTTTCTTCTTGCTGCCAAATTCTAAGCTAAGAGAAGAAGATATTTTATTCTCTTTCATCCAAAACCCATGCCTTTTATCATCATTACTTAATTTCTTTAATTAAAATTTTAAATCAAAAAATTTTGGAGCCATACAACTATACCTAATGGCAATAAGGGCTTTAAGGGGGATTTTTCCCCTTTGGTCCTTCCTTTTTAAGTTCATTTATAAAATCTTTTTATAAATTGCACTTTTACCACTTATGCTATTTAGTCCTCACACCTAATCAATTCACTACACACTTAAAATCACTTATCCAAAAATCAACTTTTCTACTATTTGTCTTCCGTAAATATTTTTATTAAATATTTACGGGTCGAGTTTATAAATACGAAGTCTCGAAAATAGATTTTTTCTAAAACCCCTAATTCAATTCGTTACAAATCCTCCAAAGCACTACTAAAACATTTCATTTGCCTCTTGCTTAATAACAACCCACCTTGTTTCTCAAAAGAAAAAATTATCTCATTGAAATCACTTATGAAGAGCCAATGCACATCCGGACAATCATTCAGTTGTCTAAGCAATCGTCAAGACACCTCCCTTCTTTGCTTTTGTGGTGCCCCGAAAAACCCCGTACACCTCCAATAATTATCATCCGAATCATCGTTATTTAGAACATCAACATTGTTGCCCGAAAAAGATCGTAACGTAACAGAACAAGTATTCTTCTAGCCAAGTGAAAGCCCACCATTACTCCCCACAAACGTAACCTCAATACTATTCAAGAAACCACAAACTCTACGAACACCCTCCATTCTTGTACTTTGTAACTTTGTTTCGACCAAAAAATAAAGAGAGGTTGACTTCCCTCAGCAAATGCCAAAGACAACAAATCATCCTAGGGTTACCCAAGCCCCGGAAATCCTAGCTTAAGAGTTTCATTGGGCCTAGCTGACCCCCTGAGCGAGGCCTACGGATGGTTCAGAATTGTTACTACCCACATTCGTCTCTACCCAGACCCTCGATTCCAAATTTTGAAACTGCGGTTGCTTTAGAACTTCCCCTTGCTCTATTGGATTATCCTCTACCATATCATCATAAAAAAAGGCCTAAAGGACTAACCCAAATACGGAAGAACAGAGCCAATAGATCGGCCCCTCAATTGCAAACCCCTCGAAATAGGCCTCCCGCAAGATATTATGGTCAATATTCTCCTTCAAACCCCGATTGAATGAATTACCATCCAAAGAATGTGTGTATTGTGTAGATCATGCTAATTGGCCCCTAAATCCATGATTTAATCCTCTAACCATGCGCTCCCCAAAAATCGATGATCTCGAACCCTCCTCCCTAAGCCACACACTTGACAGTGCCATAGCTCGCCTAACCCGGAGCACATAGAGAAATATCCCAGCCAAACACAAAATCTTGATGCTATTGTAAAATTCAATTCAGGCAAAAACTCTCTCCATGCCTCAATTTCCCACAGAGGAAATACACAAGGGTTAACTTTTCATAATAAAAGAGACATAAGTCAGAGATCCATTCGGTAAAGCAATTCGTTTCTTCCTCTTTAACGATTTTCAAACATCGACCCTTACCTGTACTCGCAAAACACCTGCATAGCCTAGAGAAACAACCTTCCCATCATACTCTAAAAACTCCCCAATGAAGTTACCCATCTGTTTTGCCACCAGCTCCAAAACAATACCTATATCAAAAAACCTACCGTAGTCAGCGAGACAAACCGAGGATCATCACCATCATGCAGCTGATACATCACTGGTAGATGGGAATTAAAATTCCAGGGGGTCCTAATTCAATATGATCAACACCGACTTTGTCGTATAAACGGAAAAGGTATCTACCATCTGAAATATCTGTTATGGTTATACCCCCAATGGGATGCCAAACGTTTGCCAACATCGCCTTCATAGACTGAAAATTCACCACACTCGTAGTAAAAAACGAACCCACAAAACAGTTCTCTAAAGAATCCTTAACGGCAGATTCGGGTGCATCCAATTTAACCACCGTCTCCTCCTTGGCATCCTTCAACGATAAACCCACTAGATTACCCTCCACATCAGACATTCCTATGATTCAACAACAGGCAATGAAAAAGAAACAAGAAAACTAAGATCTAGACTGTAACCGAAAAACGTGCTAAAAAGCAGAGAAAATTGTGCCAATAAAAGCAGGGTTATATTTTTTAATGAGATGTTCTGCTTTTGAATTCATTCAAATAAATAATTTGATTTTGAAATTTAACTAGAATTTAAATTGTTAGTTTCTTTTTCAAGTTAGTCATCACGTACATGGTTCATTTAGATTTGTGCTTTGATCACCATGATTCTTTTATAATGACTACGGTGGTATTAACTTAATTTGGTCAGATTGTTATTTAAATTTTTGAACGGGTAATTATAATTTAACTTAATTTAATTTGGTTTTTGTTTTTTCATATTAATTTTTGGTATTTAATTTTTAGATTTGTTTTGATAAAATGTGATTTTTATTACTTTTGAATATTATTTTATAAAATTTTAAAGTATTTTTCATAAATATGTTAAAAAATAATAGTTTTTCAAGTAAATAAAAAATAATTATTCTTTTATATGGTATTTTTTAAAAGTATTTTTATATAGAAATTTTAAATTATTTTCACTATTTTGCATATAAAATATATGTTTTTATACCATAAAAATTAAAATTAATTATAAATCAAATAAAAAATAGAATTCAATTCGATTTTAAGTAACTATAATTTTTTAACTATTCTATAAATTGTTCTTTCTTTTCTTTGAAGATAAAAGGTCATAACATCATAAGAAACTTTTTATAAACCGTTTAAATACCTAATTGAATACTCATATAATAATCTAATAAATATAGATTTCTAATCTAAAACTAGAAAATAAAAATCCTAATTTAAATCTCTCAACTCTCTCCAATCATTTTTAAATAACTGCTTTATATTATACCACATTGTTACATTGAAACTTTTTAAGTAATCTCAAGTTTAGGGGTGATTAATCGGTTAATTGATCCAAATTACCATTAATCGAATTAATCGATCCTTTTAAATTATTAATCGTTAACTGAATCGAATTTTTTTAAAAAAATTAACGGAATTGAATTTTTTCAATTAATTTAGTCGATTAATTGAATTAACCGAAATTTATATTTTTTTTTATTTTTTATTAAAACAAGTATAAAATATATTAAAAAAAAATAACCGAATGATTTTCGGACTAATACTTATATATTATAATATTATTTATTAAGTTCGATTAATTCGGTTAACCGATTGATTAACCGAATTTAATCGGTTAACCGAATTAATTCATTTTTACTCGAAATTTATACACTCCTACTCAAGAATCCAACTATTTACCTTTTAATTTAAACAATTTTCTATGTGAATTTTCTAAGTCATATAACATTTATTTTAAGTGATTATTTAACTCAACTCAGAATTACTTCATTCAAAGAAATTCAATCTCTAATTTTAATTGACTGACCCCAAAAATTCCCATTAGTTTTTGTCTACGTTCATCATATAAATTACTTCAAACTTTACTGTTGAGTAAAAAAAGAAAAGAAAAGTGTTCATGTTCACTCCACTTGTCCATGTTCTTAATTGCCTATCATGTTACCTACACTTCTTTATTTCTTTTTTAATTTATTTTTATCCGATGTTTATATAATAAATATTCTGCCATGAATAACCTACATTGGGCTGTTGAGTGCGGCGCAAGGCGTTGTAAAAAGTCAGCTTTGTTTATTTTTAAGCTGAGGGTAGGGTTTTCTTCCTTTTCTTAAAGTATAAATGAGGTTAGGTACAATGTTGGTATCCATACTGTACTATTTAATTCAACAACAATTCAGTTATATTATGATTAAAAATATATTATTATAATTATTGAATATTCAAATTTAAAAAATAATCTTCTACTTAAATTCTGTTTATTTATTTCAATTAAATTAGTCTAGATTATTTTATTATTATCTACGAATTTAGATAAATAATACTATTCTAATGTAAACATCAAAATAATGTTAAAAAGATTATATAAAAAAATTCAATAAATAAAAAATATATAAAATTATTAAATATTAAAATAAATTAAAATAAATATTTTTTAATGAATAATAAAAAATAATATGGGTAGGCCTAAAATGGACTTGTGTTAATCTTTTGTAAATATGGACAGGTTTAGGAAAAATTTTAGGCTTAGATTTCGACAAACATAAAATATGTTAATATCATGTTTAGATCCGACCCAAATATGACACGATCCGGCCCATGAACACCACTATAATCAATAATTCAATTATTTGGTTCAATGGAATGAAATAGAGTTGTAACAATATTCTTATGTTTGGTTGAATAGAATAAATGTTATAATAGCATAAAAAAAAAAGATTAAATGATTAAAGTACTCTTAGCAAAAAAATTTCAGCTAAATAATTATTGTTATTGTTATTAAATTTTAATAAAATTATTATTAAATATAATTTAATAAAAATAATAATTAATTAATTATATTTTAATATAATTATTATTAAACATAAATTAATAAATAATATATAATTTAATAACATTCTTAATATAATTATTATAATAACATTTTAACCGTACAATTTTACAGAGGAAAAAAAATCTAAACACAAACCAAATAGAAAAATTATCAAATTTTGAAAAGAAAATAAGAATTAAGTTGACCTTGCCTTGGCTCTAAGCTGGAATTCAAAGCACCACGGATTACATGCAATAGAAGTATTAAATAACCAGTTCAGTTTAAGGGGAAATTCTTAAAAAAATAATAATAACTTTTGAGTAACTAAGCAAAGAAAAGGAAAGGGAAATAAAGGTAATAAAGAAAAAAAATGGAATAATGAAAAAGGGGGTTGCAATATGAAAGAGCGGAGGAACGAAAGACTTTGAAATTAAAAAAAAAAATAGTTTTGTTCTTAGGATAACATAAAGAGGCAGAGAGGAAAACGAAAAGAACAACAGAAGAGAAAAAAAAACTTAACTGAAGGAGATTGCGATGGAGGGGAGAAATGCTAGTGGTCAGAGGCAAAGGAAGCAAGGGAGATTGGGATTGAGAGTGACTATCGGGTTAAGTGAGAGCGTTTTTGAGATGAGAAAATGAGAAAGGTAAAATGTAATTCTTTAGACACCAAATCAACCATTCAGTAGGGATGAAACGGAATAAAAATGTTTACTATTCCCTGCATAAACCCGTAATGAAATACAACTGTAATAAACATTTAATTGAACCAAACAATGATCCACAAAATTGAGTTGTAATGGCATAGTCATTATATTGAACCAAACATAATTTTATTGTGATTTTGAATATCAAATACTATATATAAACAAGTGCTACTATAAAAAATATATATACACATAATTTATTTTAGAATTGAAAATAAACAATATAATTTAATACATTATTAACATAATCAATTTATTTACATTGATTCCTGTAAATATCAAAAAGATGAAACTTGAAAATAAAAAAAAGTGTGAATTTGCAACATGTTTTTTTAACATTGTATATGTATAATATGGTACAAATACTTAAATTATGATTTCAAATTTTTTTATTTTAGAATATTATATATATTCTAATTATTTATAATAACAATTTACTTACATTAATTATCTAAAATAAAAAATTATTAAAAATAAAAAAAATAAAGACATACTTACAAGAAGGGAAAGGATTGTATGTAACAATAATGTCACGTCATCTGTATCTCTTTTTCAATAATTTTATGCCATATCAACATTCTCATCCTGAATTTTAGAATTTTCACCTTGAAAGAAATCAAATCCAAATTAAAATATTAAAATTTAGGATGAAAATACTAATGTGAAATAAAACTATTGAAAATTGATAATATTCTTGCTTCATACAATCTTTTCTTCTCACATTAAAAGTTAAGCTATAAAATAAATCACGATTGCCTGACAAAATATATAATATATACATATATGAGCATATATGTATGTATATCTATAATAATATAGACTACATTTTTATTCACCAAAAATATATAGACTACTTCTATAATGTCCATCTGACTGTAACATTATGGCTTTTGCACGTTTCTAAAACTCATTAAGTATCCCTTGCCATATTTTTGTAACGAAAAGTCTAAGTGCTAGCAAAGAACTCTCTGTCTAACCACAACATTCATTGATTTCTCCTCTTCTTTCTTCATTTTGCTGTGGAAACATTGAACATTTTCATGTTTTATTTCTTTCCATCTATGCTCTTTCTCTTTGATTTCCTTACCAAGTTTCTGGGATTCTCCCATTTAATGTTGTGAAAAAGCACAAACACCAACAGTATTTCAACCCTTTTATTGTTTGATCACTCACTCCACTAAGAATGATGGAGAAGGTGATGCAGATTAACCAGATTCACTCCAGACACCATGTTTTATGGGTTTTCATCATCCTTCACTTTTCATTACTCCTTTTCTTAGCTTTCTCTGCAGATATCCCACCCAGGTTCTTTCTCCCATCCCCTGTTTTCCCTCTGTTTTGCTATGTTTTTATAAATGGAAATGTTGCTGATATTCGGATTTCAATTCCAAATTGGAATTAAACTTTGGGTTCTTTCTTTTTTGTTCTACAAATGTCTTTTTCTTCATCTCTTTCTGTTATCTCTATCGGCCTACTGGTTTTGGACACCGTCACTTTTTCACACTTTTAACCTACACCTCAAGGCATGACTGAATTGTGAAATCTGATGGCAACTTCTAGTAAGAGTTGGTAAAAGTTCCTCATTTTCCCTTATGGTAATGCTTTTAGGGTGGCCATAAAAATTCTTTTTAGTTAACTTTTTTGGTTAACATCAGCATGTGAATGCATGGTTTTTTACCCCTTTTTTTTTTTTCTTTAGTAACACCAAAATTCTTAAACTAGTCTTAATCTTTCAAAGTAGAGGTTTGAAGCTCAAGTTCCAAGGGTGCTAAGTATGATCAAAGTTCTTTTTTATTCTTTTTCAAAAGTATTTGAAGAATGTTGGTAGTGACCCTGCTTTCTTTTTGTTTTATATGCCCAAAGGTCAAGACAATAACTTTTTATTTACATAAACATGAGTATGTCAAAATTTATTTTCTTCGTCTGAATTGCAGAAAAATCTTAAATGGTGAAAAAAAGAAGACTAGGAAAGTGGAGTTGCATAGAGAAGATAAGAGAGTAAGATTAAACTCTTCCTCTTCCATAAATGAAGAATAATTAAATTTTTATTCTTCAAATCATAGTAAGATTAATTATAGCAAATGGATACATTTTCAGGTTTTTATTGATAATGGACTTGTTGAGGTAACTATCGAGAATCCTTCTGGTCATTTATCAGGAATTAAATACAAGGGAATGCTTAATGTGCTTGAAACCAGAAACCATAACAATAACAAAGGGTATGCACTTTAAAATAGTTTCCTCTTTTGCACCTTTCCCATTTTTCGATAAACAATGTTGATTTTATATGTTCTAGGTATTGGGACATTGTCTGGGATAATGAAGCCTATGATAAGTAAGTTTTTACATTAATGGTGTTATGACTTATGAATATCATCTGTTATATCTTTAATTAACACTATTTTATTTTCCTGCATGCTACTGCAGATTAGCTACACAAGATGTCAAGATCATTACAGAAACTGACGAGTTAGTTGAGCTTTCCTTCACCAAAATGTGGGACATGACAAAAGACCGTGGCAACTCAGTTCCTTTAAACGTAGACAAAAGGTTTGCAGACATTCTCCGAGGTTTCACCATTGTTTATGGTCATTTGCTTAGTTTTAACATGTTTTTTTTTCCAGGTATATGGTACGACGAGGTGTTCCAGGGTTGTATATGTATAGTATTTTGGAGCGACAAGAAGATTTTCCCGATGCTCATATGTATCAAAAAAGGATTGCTTTTAAGCTCAATGAAGACAGGTTTCATTTCATGGTGATATCAGACACGAAACAAAGGATTATGCCTAGCCAAGAAGATCGAGAGGAGAGTCGCTGTCAAGTTCTAGCTTTCAAAGAAGCTGTTCTGTTGACGAATCCAACCAATCCACAACTTAAAGGAGAGGTTGATGACAAGTACCAATATTCGAGTGAGAACAAGGATAACAAGGTTCATGGGTGGATATCGGATGACGATGCTGTCGGTTTCTGGGTGATCACCCCTAGCAATGAGTTCCGAATTGGTGGCCTGCACAAGCAGGACCTCACGTCTCATGTTGGTCCTACAGCCCTCTCCGTATGTCTACACTTATAAACCAACACAAACATACAAATATATAAAATGAGGTTTCTTCCTTATTTGAATGCTTTCACTTTCACCATGTAGATGTTTGCTAGTACTCATTATACGGGGACGGAGATGGACGTATTGTATAAGACAGGAGAGAGTTGGAAAAAGGTTTTGGGCCCTGTTTTTATGTATCTCAACTCGGCATCTTTGGATAAAACTCGTCATTACCGCAAGGCGCTGTGGGATGATGCTAATAGACAGTTGCGTGAAGAAATCCAAAGTTGGCCTTACAATTTCACTGCATCAGAAGATTTTCCTAATGCTCAACAACGAGGAGAAGTTAATGGTCAATTGCTAGTGCGAGATCAGTATGAGTCTCGTTTTTTCTTTTGTTTTGTGCCCTTCATCCAATTACTTCA
Organism: Kokia cookei; assembly: GCA_039519145.1. Taxonomy (NCBI): domain Eukaryota; kingdom Viridiplantae; phylum Streptophyta; class Magnoliopsida; order Malvales; family Malvaceae; genus Kokia; species Kokia cookei. The sequence continues at coordinate 22,138,330 of CM076909.1, forward strand.
GTGTTGTTGCCTAATCCTTGCTTTGTTTTCTGGGTTCAGAAGCTTGGATAAGCAACTAATGCGGGCGAAATCTGCGTTTGTGGGGTTGGCCGCGCCTGGATATGCAGGATCATGGCAAACGGAAGGAAAGGTTAGCATCACGGGTGCCGAACTATTATAAACACATATAAATATATGTATTAGACTTGTTAATGTGACGGGTTAACCGTCCAAGCTTGAAGGCCGCCTGAAATTTAAAAATGTTTGGGTGAAAATTTAGGTTTAAAAAATGAATTTAGATAAAAATTAGGTCAATTTAAAAAAATATGTTTGCCGTGGGTTTGAAAATTTAAGGCTCGAGTCAGATTTGACTCGATTCATTTTAGGTTTATAATATTTTATATTATGTTATTCTTACATATTATGTAAACATTAAAATTATATATGTTAAATATATAACACTGCTCTAATGTAAACATTAAAATAATGTTAATGATTATATAAAATTTTTCAATAAAAAAATATATAAAATTATTAAATATTAAAATAAAATATAATAAATATATTTTTAAAAATTATATGGGTGAGTCTAAAACGAGTTTGAATTAGTTTTTTACAAATATGAGTAGGTTTAAGTAAAATTTTAAGTCTAAATTTCGAGTCAGGCTGAGTTTAGACAAGCATAAATTATGTTAATATCACCCTTAGACTTGACCCGACCCATGAGCACCCCTAATATGTATTATCCAAGCTATTATATTTATACACATAATGATATGTCTAAATTAATATTTAAAATTTTGATTTGGCTTAACTTTCAATTAGGTCCCATTGTAAATTTACTAAAAGACTTTTATTTTTACAAAGAGGTAAATATTATTTTGAGAACCATTTTTCTTTTTATCCTTTTATATAATATCTAGAAAATACATATACATGGGATTTAGACTCCAAAAATTAACTTTACTCTTTCGATTTTATCATTTCAACTAAAGACATATTTAGTATTAAGAAGTGATCCGATTACTTCGGTATAAAACTTAATAGTTTTACACCCTTAGTAAATTTTTTTATACAATTAATATTTTAACAACGTAAGCATTGAATTTCTCTATATATTTATACTTATAATGCATGTTAATTTTTTAATTGATCCAGAATCTCTATCATGTCTATCATATCTACAATATTGAATTTAACGGTTGAAAGTATTTTACGTAAAAATCAATAGTTATAATTTTTTAATTTATGTCAAACTTGACATGCATGATCTACATAAATAAAACATAAAATATAACGGTTAAATTATTAAAATATTAATAATATAAAAACTTATAAAAGAATATAAAACCACTTAAGTTTTAAATATAAATTATTAAGTATATACTTATAGCATCATGTGAGGTCCTGATGATTAAGGTATTCACTGTCCCATGTGTAATTTGAATTTGAGTCAAGTTAATCACATTTACTGTTCGAACTTTATCTGTTATTGTAATTCGTAAAAAATATATATATGAAAAGCGAACTAACATAAATCTAAAAGACTACATGGAAACCAGCCCATAAATCTAAAAGCAAACTTCCATTGATTATTAAGTATTGGTGCCGACTACGTCGGTCAGTAGTGCTATTGTGCTAACTAGTTTTGCATCTGGTTTTTGTCATCTAGGGCTACCAATTTTGGACTGAAACAGACAACACTGGCCGTTTCACTATAAAGAATGTCCGACCAGGGGAATATAATTTGTATGCATGGGTCTATGGTTTCATTGGAAACTATAAATTAAATCTCAACATCACCATCCAACCAGGTAAAATTAATCTCCTATTTCTTGGGATCAAACAAATAAGATCGTCTACACCATTTATACTCGCTTTAATTGGAGATTCATAAACTAACTGCAGGAAACAACATCAACTTGGGTACCCTTATATACGATCCTCCAAGAAATGGCCCTACGTTGTGGGAAATCGGGATTCCCGACAGAACAGCTGCTGAGTTCTTCATACCTGAACCAAACCCAACATTTGTTAACTCAATCCTCAACCATGACGCCGACAAGTAAGCTCTTTGGCTACACCTTTTCTGCCTAAGCTTTCCAAACCCAGATTTCATCAACTTAAATTCATGTTTTATAACGTAACAGATTTAGACAATACGGATTGTGGGATCGGTACTCAGATATTTATCGTGACGGTGATCTTGTCTTTACAGTTGGGGTTAGCAATTATTCAAAGGATTGGTTCTTTGCTCATGTTCCCAGGTGCCATTTTCAACTTGCATTTCCCAGGGTGTATTTTTTTTTTTTACTGTTTTTGGTGCTAATATTTTCAATTACAGGCGCATAGGAAACGAGACAAGGGCAACCACATGGCAGATTAAATTTGAACTCCAGGAAGTGAACAAGGCAGGAAATTACACTCTCCAACTGGCCTTGGCAGCAGCTTCCTATGCTGAAGTTCAGGTATAAATAATAACAGTAAACCTCATATCACATCCTCAGCCACCATTTATCAATGCTGGTCTTTCACTTAAACTGCATTTCTCATTATCTGTCATAGGTTCGAATCAACAATCCCGATACTAACCTACCTCATTTTACGACGGAGAGAATCGGGTACGATAATGCAGTAGCAAGACATGGAATTCATGGATTGTACAGATTGTATAGTATAAATGTGCCTGGAAATGGATTGCAGAGAGGGAACAATACGATCTTTCTAACTCAGACAAGATGCCATGATTCATTCGAAGCAGCTATGTATGACTATATTCGGTTAGAAGGACCTTCTGTTTAATCAAGTAGCTAGTCTTGTACTAATAGGAAGTGGGTTTATATTCTTTCTGGTAGTAATACATGATCAGATGCCTTGGCTACTGAACTTGGTTCAACCTCAATTTTAGATAAAAATAAATATATAAAATGAGATACGCACAGATAATTCTAGCAAAGGGTACTCAGACAAGTGTGGAAACTCGTTTTATATGTATTTTATATGGATTTACACATTCAATTAAAAGATGGGTGTCTGTGAACTCTATATGATGACTTGATGGTCAAGAATATTTATCGCCTCAAGTGTATTTTGAGTTCAGATCGTATTTATTATTCAGATTTTGCTTTATTATTATAATTCATCAAAAAAAAAAAAAAGATGGATCTCTGCTTTCAATATCAGATGAGCACAAGAACATATCGGATTAATCTAATAACCCCATTCAATCAACCTTGATTTCACCCTGAGTCTATCCAAAACTGCCAACCAAACAATGAAAGAATGTCTAGGGAAAGCTAGATTTCCCCATACCAGTCTATACCAAACAACTTTTTTCCTTTTGGGGCCTTACCTTCTTCCCTTGTAAGTGGATTGGAAACCGCCACACAATGTCAACAAACTTTTAGTTTTAACAATTTCTTCCAATACTAGCAATGTCGACAAACTTCAACCCAGCCACCCATAATGAGTCTGATTTAGGCTTTATTTAGTAGCACTCTTGACATGAAAAATATTTTTAAAATACAAGGAATTGTAAACAAGTAATTTTTGAAGAAAGTTTTTTACTTTCAAAAGCACTTCTCCTCAAATGTAAAGTTTAAAAATACATATTTATTATTTTATAACATCATGTTTAAAATGGACATTTTATTTATTAAAAAAATACTAAACACTTACGGCAGGTTTGGTTCATTGGAATGGAATAAGGTTATAATGGAATAAAGTTGTAATGAAATAGAATTGTAATCAGTAATTCAATTGTTTAGTTGAATATAATGGAACAGAACTGTAATAGTATTCTTGTGTTTGATTGAATGAAATAAATTTGTAATAACATAAGAAAAGAAGCTAAAATAATCAGAATATCCTTAGCATAATTTTTTTAAGTAAACGATTATTGTTATTAAATTTTAATAAAATTATTATTAAATATAATTTAATAAAAATAATATATAATTTAATAATATTCTTAATATAATTATTTTTATATTAAATTATATTGAAAGATTTTTAAAATTATATTAAAATATCTGAAATATTTTTTATTACACTTTAAAATAATACACTATTATTTGAATCCATTGCTTCTCAAGTTATCTCCATTATAGTTGACACTCAACAAATACATGGTTGGAATAGTGCATTTGCATTGTTTATTATGATATTTAAACCTTCAAATCACAACCACTTGGATTATACATGCTAGAATAAAAGGTCAAGTTTATTGCATAAAATGTTGTTTTATTAGGAAATAAAGATTCAAATTTAACATTACATAGATTGCGGTTTATCAACAAATGATATGAACAACCTTTAATTTTATTTTTGTTCCTCATTACTGTATGAATCAAGGAGATAACAAGAAATGCAAAAAAAAAATTCTATGTTACTTTGATTCGTGTAAAGAAAGGCCTTGGTTACAAGAAAATGTGAATGAAAAGGTTTAAAAGAAATCTGTAAGGAAAATTTGTTCTGTGCATCATCGAATTTCACCATTTATGTGTGAGATATATCATTCATTGTGTTTAGCTAATGTCACGAATCGTACACCAGGCTGCCGAGGAAGCACTCCACAGCATCTTGAGCCTATCACCACCCATCCGAGCTGGCCCATCCCTTAAGGTTGAAGAGCCTTGCAAATTAGATATGACAAGTAGCACATTAAGTCAGGCATATTCTTTTTGATTCATTTCTATATTTATTGTAATCTTTTATCTAGGAAATGTTTGACTTGATTTTCTTATACTAGGGGATATGATAGATAGCATTGTATCTCCACTGTCTATGTACTTTATTCTTAGCCATTGGATGTAGGGGGCTTCAACTATAAATAGAGGCTTACCCCCACCTCATTTCCTCTCTTCTGATTTAAGTAATACATAGAACATTTACTCAATTCCTTTACTTGTCTTTTGTTTGCCTTTTCCTTTCATTGTTCTTTCGCTTCCGCAAGGATCTAAACACTCTAGCTTTGATCGGTTTCATGCTTACTTAGGCGTTGCATTGATCGAGAGGTGTTTAAGGCTGCACGCTCCAGGTAATGAGTTTTTACCAACATGACAAGTGGTATCAGATCCTATTTGAGTGAGAGAGATGGCACCACAAAACCCAAGTGAGGTCCCAGCAACTAAACGAGAGACTTGTACTGCTACCGGAAAGAAGAAAGAGAGTTCTAGGGACATCATTTCAACCTTAAAAATGAGGGTCGCTAGATTTGAAGATTCCATGAAGGAAGTCAATGAGGCCCAAGAGGAGGCAGAACAATACCTCGAGAAGGTGGATTTTCTTAAGGAAGAGATCATGCTTACGATTTAAGGACTTCTCAACGAGAAGCTAGACCAACAAGATAATTCCCTTGAAGCTACAAGGAAGGCTTCCAAGGTCGAGTTGGTAGAGGAGATCAAGGATCTCCAAAGTAAGCTAGCTATATACAAGAGAGCCATGAAGAATGGCGTGATGGCAAAAGCGGTGGCACCCACACCCAAGATCGATGTCCCAAAGTCGAAGGTGTTCACGGGACACGATCAACCCAAAATGTTAAGAATTTCATTTGGGCCATGGAGCAACACTTTCGAGCCACGGGTATCAAGGACGAATCTACAAAGGTAAATACTACTTCTGCCTATTTGACTAATGTCGCTCTTTTATGGTGGCGACGTAGGTGCTCCGAGGAGAGCGGGAAAATTATCATTTGACATGAGGTGAGTTCCAATCCGAGTTCAAGGAGCAGTTTTATCCAAAAAATGCTCAACTAGAGGCCCGAGCAAAGTTACGACAACTCAAGCATGACGGCTCAATCCAAGATTATGTCAAGCGATTCAACGAGCTCAAGCTTCATGGATGGACTCCAACAATGGTCCAAGATGGAGATAAAAAGGATGGGGGGTCTAAGAGCTTTCCAAAGCCTTGTCTGTAGTCGAGTCTATTACCGAATTTGAGATCAAGAGGACTGAGTCTTTCAAAGGCAATGGTAGAGGAGACAAGGAGAGACCAACCAAGAAGGGATCTAAGAAGCCGACAGGTGGAAATATTAAGTTTCACAAGCCATGGGAGAAGAACAACGAACCTTTAAAGTGCTACACTTTTGGAGGCAAACACTTGGTGAGGAACTGTCCCCAAAATGAGAAAGTTGTTGCCATCCAAGGAAAGGATACCGAAGAGAAAGAGACTCTTAAGCTTAACTCCATCATTAGCTCCATGAAGGTTAAGAAGGGTTATAAGAAGAAAGGGCTGATGCTCGTGGACATTATCATGGTAGGCTAAAAGATGAGCATGTTAGTGGACACTAATGCCTCAAAATTATTCGTGTTAGAACGGGCTGCCAAGAAACTTGACCTTCGTGTTGAGAAGGCAAGTAGGTTTATTAAAACCATCAATTTCAAGGAGGCTCCGATTGTGGGGGTGGAAAAAGGAGTCATGTTGAACATTTGAGGCTGGACCGATAAGGAAAACATCAAGATAATCCCACTCGATGACTTCAATTTTGTGATTGGGCTTAGTTTTCTTGATCAGATTAATGTGTTCTCTATTATATTTGTCGATTGTTTATGCATTCTTGATCCAAAATACCAATGCATTGTTATGGCAAATTGAAAAGCCGAAGCTAGAGCCAAGATGCTATCAACCATCCAACTTAGCAAGGGGGTGAGCAAGGAGAAACCAACCTATTTAGCTACGTTAGTTGATGATGAGCCTACCATGTTCGTAGAAGTCCAAAAGGAGGTGGGAAAAGTATGGGCACAATTTCGAGATGTGATGCCTTCCAAGTTACCCAAAAGTTTACCACCGAAGAGGGAGGTAGATTACAAGATAGAACTTGTGCCAAATGCGGAGCCACCCGTTAGAGCCTCTTATCGAATGGCTCCGCTCAAGTTAGAGGAGTTGCGCAGACAATTGAAGGAACTCCTAGATGCGGGGTATATCCGATCGTTCAAGGCACCCTATGATGCATCGGTGCTCTTTCAGAAAAAAGCATGATGGTACGTTTCGAATGTGCATCGATTATCGAGCTTTGAACAAGCTCATCATGAATAACAAGTACCCGATCCCACTCATAACTGACTTGTTCAATCAGATTGGTGGTGCAAGGTGGTTCACCAAGTTGGATTATTACCAAGTGAGAATTGTCAATAGAGATTAATTGAAGACTGCTTGTGTGATGCGTTACGGTTTATATTAGATCCTTGTGATACCCTTTGGCCTCACGAATGCTCCCGCCACTTTCTGCACACTTATGAATAAGGTATTATAACCTTTTCTTGATCAGTTCGTTATTGTTTACCTTAACGACATTGTGATATATAGCAAGACACTTGAGGAACATTTAGGACACTTGCGAAAGGTGTTCAGAGTCTTACGAGAGAACTAGTTCTACATAAAAAAGGAGAAGTTCTTGTTTGCCCAAAAGGACATCCCTTTCCTCGGCCACATTATTGAGGTGGCAAGATTCGAATTGATGGGGCCAAAGTTCGGGCGATTGAAGATTGAGAGCCATTAACCAAGGTGATTGAGTTTAGATCTTTTTAGGGCTAGCCAACTATTATCGAAGGTTTGTCAAAGGATACTCCAAAATAGCCACACCCTTGATCGAGTTACTAAAGAAGGACAAGACGTGGGATTGGAGCATCGATTGTCAAAGAGCCTTTGAAGAATTGAAGCAGGCCATGGTGGGTGAACTAGTGTTGGTGTTGCTAGATTACACCAATCCCTTCGAGATATACACTGATGCATCCGATGTTGCCCCTGGTGGGGTTCTTATGCTAGAAGGACATTTGATTGCCTTTGAAAGGCTAAAGCTCAATGAGATCGAGAAAAGATACACATCTATGAGAAAGAAATGACCGCAGTGGTGCACTACTTGCGCACTTGGCGACATTATGTACTTGGGTCCAGGTTCATTGTATACATTGATAATGTTGCTAATAGTTATTTTCTGACCTAAAAGAAGTTGTCTCCAAAGAAAGCCCATTGGCAAGAATTCCTTGTAGAGTTTGATTTTTCCATGATGTACAAACCAGGAGAGGTGAATTTCGTTACCAATGCCTTAAGCCAAAGGTATAACATGGAGTTCGTTAGCTTGCCATAGGGATAACTGTTAGAGCATATCAAAGAGAGGTTGTCACATGACCTAACTGCCAAAATACTCATCGACTATGCCAAAAAAGGGAAAACTAAAAAGTTTTAGCTTGAAGGGGACTTGTTGTACGCTCGAGGACACTGTCTCTATGTACCTCAGTTTGGATAATTATGCAAGGGGCTCATGAGGGAATGCCACGATTCCAAGTGGACAGGACATCCGGGGATGAATAGAACGTTGGCATTGATTGCTTAGCACTACTATTGACCACACATGGGCATAGATGTTAAAGCCTATGTGAAGACTTATCTTATGTGCCAATAAGACAAGATAGAGATAAGGAAACCAACGGGACTATTGTAGCCATTACCTATTCTCGAGCGACCATGGGAAAGTGTTTCCATGAACTTAATAGTTTGTTTGCCTAACACTGACGATTTGTCAAGTATTATGGTTGTCCTTGACAGGTTTTCAAAGTATGACATTAATTCCAACATCCAAGGTGTGCCCAACCGAGGAGGCAACTCATCTTTTCCTCAAGCATGCGGTCAAGTATTGGGGTGTGCCAAAGACGATTATTAGTGATTGAGACACACGATTCACGAGGAGTTTTTGGATTGAGTTATTTAAGCAAATGGGATCAAGCTTGAACTTCTCAACTAGTGTTCACCCCAAACTGACAGGTAAACCGAACGAGTGAATGCACTCTTGGAGATCTATTTGAGGCACTATATGAGTGCCACACAGCTCGTGATAGTAAATTATTTAAGTAATTTTATTTGTGTATTTTGAATTAATTTTGAGGAAAGTACTTCTAATTTCTTACATTTTCTTATCAGCTACACAAATTGGTGTTTTTACATAAAGGCAAGCAAAAAGTGGTTATCGCTCTATCAAGAGATAATCGTGAGTTATGAAATCGTGCTAAAAACCTTTTTTAATTGGTACTCGCTTTCACTCCAATTTATGGGATAGTACAAATTCGTCCCTCAAAGTTAATTCGACTTCGATTCAAAAAGCGCACGTTGGGTTGAAAAAGGTTGGCTTATAGTTGGGAAGTCGAGTCAACCGTGCTGCATTTGAATTCTCGTGAATAAATTGATGTATCTAGGTGGGAAACGGCTAGTTGGATTCCGTTAAGGGTGACAGAGATCAGTTTAAAACGACCCATGCGGTTGAGGCCGTTAATTCGAGTTGAGCTTTTCAGAGCACAAGGTTGTCGAAATCTTAAATCGCGAGCACGTGCGACGTGGTTAGACATTCAGCAAGGGTTAATTTACAGGTCATACCAGAACCAACTACAGGAGGAAAAGTTGGTTGTTGGGATGTTCTCAAGCGCTATAACCAGTATCTATCAATTAAAGGGAAGAACAATTTTCGAGGATCGATTCAAGTTCGGAGAGAACTGAGACTGAGGCTAAGTTTATTAAATATAGTGTTTTTTATCTCGATTAATTCACTTTGCATCAAAATTTATTCATTTTATGTATTTTATTTTTGTTTTATTTTAGTTTAGCATTTTATCTCTAAACCCCTCTTATTTATTTATTTAAGGAGACAATCACAAGTCGTGGGCACGCCCTTCAATGTGACTTTTAAAAGGAAGACACGAAAGTAGATTATAGCAAACAGTCCCTGTGGAATCGACCCTACTTCCTTATACTACTATTTTGTATTATTTATCGTAAGAATATTTGTATTTGGTGGATTCGACACCCATCAAATTTGGCGCTGTTGTCGGGGACAAGTAACATTTTTCTAACTTTCGTTTGTTTTTTCTTTATGACAAGGTTAGAGTAGACACCTCTCAACAATTTTGAACAGGAGATAAAAAAATTAGCTCGAAGGTTGAGAAAATAAGCTCACGGTAAATGTCTACATATAAAGTTTGAAGAAGAAACTTTCATTAAAGAAATTTTCGGTGACAAGGAAATGAAGAAAATGGAAGATCTGACTATTTGTCAACTTGTAACAGCACTGAACGAACAACAACCGCTGTGTATAACTTATCCAGCGGGAGGGACACCGTTCGAGTTAAAATCGGGTTTAATCCATCTATTACCCACTTTTCGCGGGGTTAAAAATGAGAATTCACATAAGTACTCATGGTTTGCATGACCATGAAATCTTAGGGAGTAATCGAATACCAAATTAAACTTCTCACATTTCCTTTTCCATTAGCCGACTCTACTAAAGAGTGGCTATTTTATTTACCGTCGGGATCTGTTAACACATGGACTGATATGCCTTGTTTATTCCTTGACAGGTTTTTCCCAACAGCACGAGTAGTTGAGCTGAGACGAGAGATAGTGGGAATTCGTAAAAGGAGACTGAAATGCTCTACGATTACTGGGAGCGGTATAAAAAGTTGTGCGCAAGTTGCCTACAACATGTACTTTCTGAATAGTCACTGTTATAGTATTTTTACAAGGGACTACTCCCCATGGAGATGAAGATGATCGAAGAAGCTAATGGAAGAGCACTTGTGAACATGACTCCTCAAAGAGCAAGGGAGTTGATTTCAATGATGGCTATGAACTCTCAACAATTCTGACCGGCTACAGAACCCAGGAGATGGGTTCATGGGTTAAGTACTCTCACTTTAGAAATTAAATAGATAAACTCACTAATAGTGTGTAGAGTTTGCTTGTAGATAAGTCAAACTCAGTGAAGCTGTGTGGAATTTGTACCATATTAGATCAGCTGAAGGACTTATGTCCTATCTTACACGAGGATTCGGCAGAACAAGCAAATGCTATCGAAAACTTTCCTGGTCCACCCCAAAGATGGTACGATCCCTATTTGAACATATACAATGCGAGGTGGAGGGACCATCCGATTCTAAATTAAGGATCGAATCCTCGATTCAGTCAATCGTATCAGCATAAGCTGCCTCTAAATCAGTAGGTACCACCTCTAAAGACATCCTTGGAAGCTATTGTCGAAAGCTTACCCACCAAGATTGAAAAGTTTCAAGAAAAGACTAACATTCATTTGTAGGAGATAGACCAACAGATGAGCAAGCTGACACTCACGGTTAGCCGTCTAAAGTCTCAAGGAAGGCTACCATCCCAAACGGAGCCTAACCATCGACATAATACAAGCGCTATGATGTTAAGGAGTGTTACGGTCTTAGAACTCGTGACTGGCACGAGTCGTGCCCACGACACTTAGTGCGAAAAATAAGAACCAGATTTAGAAGCTCCAACGGAGTTGTCACCACCAAAACCACTTGTTGTACAACCCCTATTTCTAGAAAGGCTCGCCCAATGCAAAAAGGAGCTAGAAGAGAAAGAAATTTTAGAGATGTTTTGAAAGGTAGAAATCACTATTCCCTTACTTGACGCAATCAAACAGGTTCCGCGCTATGCAAAATTCTTAAAAGAATTGTGCACCAAGAAAAAAAAGCTTCAAGGAAACGAGTGGGTTAATATGGAAGAAAATGTCTCCGCTGTGTTACAGAAGAAAATTTTACCTAAGTGTAAGGACCAAAGTATGTTTTTAATTTCTTGCAAAATAGGTAATGTTGGCATTAAGAAAGCCATGTGCGATTTAGGAGCATCCATCAATGTCATGCCTTTATCTATTTTTAAATTTCTAAACGTTGGTCCTTGAAAGAAACAAAGGTGATAATTCAATTGGCGGATAGATCGTGCGTGTATCTAGAAGGGGTATCAGAAGATGTCCTCATTAAGGTAAATGAGTTAATCTTTCCTATAGATTTCTATATCATTGACATGGAGGACGATAACTCGAAGAATCCTTCTGATATTCTACTTGGAAGACCATTCTTAAGCACTACGGGTACAAAGATTGATGTTCGTAGTGGGACACTCAATATGGAATTCGACGATGAGGTTGTAAAATTTAATGTTTATGAAGTGATGGGCCAACCTAGTACAATGTCGAATGTTTCTAGTGTTGATGTTATTGAACCACTAACGAATTTGCATTTTGAATATTGTACCGTAGATGGGTTACAAATTGTCTTATGCAGGAGTTTGGATCTCGAAATTATGGACAAGTTAGTTAATGACATTCGAAGATCTAGTTCGTGAAGTCATTTTCCTTATGAAAGCTCCGAAATTTCCTCGAAGTCAAGGCAAGTATTTCTAACTAACTCCTTCTAGAATTAAATTGTTGCCTTCGATTTTATAGGCTCCAGATTTAGAACTCAAGCTGCTACCAGAACACATTAAGTATGCATTCTTAAGAGACAAAAACACTTTACCAGTGATTGTTTCGAGTAAGCTTTCAAAGTTGGAGGAGAAAAATCTAGTTCGAGTCTTGAGGGGCTACAAGGAAACGATCGGATGGTCGATTATCGATATTAAATGTTTAAGTCCCTCAACCTGTATGCACATAATACCAATAGTAGAAAATGTAAATCCGAAGAGGGAAGCTCAAAGACGCCTCAATCCACCAATGTTAGAGGTCGTAAAGAAGGAAATTCAGAAGCTGCTTGATGCTGGGATGATTTATCTCATATCTGATAGTAACTAGGTCAGCCCAGGTCATGTGGTACCTAAGAAAACTGGTGTGACAATAATAAAAAACTCAGTAGGTGAGATAGTTCCTACTCGAGTCCAAAGCGAGTGGAGGGTTTGCATAGATGATAGGAAGTTGAACTCTTTAACTCGAAAAGATCATTTTGCACTTCCTTTTATAGATAAAATGTTAGAACGACTAGAAGGGAAATCTCACTATTGTTGTCTCGATGGTTACTCAGGTTTCTTTCAAATTCCAGTAGCATCAGAGGACAAAGAGAATATGACGTTTACGTGCCCCTTTGGCACGTTCGCATACAGAAAAATGCCGTTCGGACTATGCAACACACCGGCCACATTCCAGAGATGCATGGTAAGAGTTTTTTCGACTATGTCGAGAAAATAATAAAGGTATTTATGGATGACTTTACGGTTTATAGTAACTCTTTCAATGAATGTTTATCAAATCTTAAAAAAAAATTTAGAAAGATGTTTAGAATTTAATCTTGTTTGAAATTATGAGAAATGCCATTTCATGGTTGATAAGGGATTAATTCTAGGTCACATTGTTTTTATTGAAGGGATTGTAGTTGATAAGGCTAAAACTGATGTTATTAACTCACTCCCATACCTCACAACTGTGAGGGAAGTTCGCTCTTTTTTTGGTCATGTAGGTTTCTACAGGCGCTTTATAAAGGATTTCTCAAAGATCTCTCAACCACTTTGTAACTTGCTATAGAAAGAAAAAGAGTTCGAGTTTGATGAAGCATGTAAGGATGCATTCGACACTCTCAAGCACAAGCTAGTCTCAGCTCCTATAGTGTAACCACCAAACTGGGACTACCCTTTCGAGCTTATTTGCGATGCGAATAATCATAGTGTCAGAGCTGTTCTTGGACAAAAGATAGAGAAGGAGTCGCACGCCATTTCTTACGCCTCTAAGACATTGGATGCTGCCCAAAGCAATTATTCAACCACTGAGAAAGAACTCTTAGCTATTGTATTTGCTTTGCAGAAATTTAGATCAAATCTATAAGGCACTAAAATAATTATTTATTCTGATCATGCAGCATTAAAGTACTTAATCGGGAAGGAGGCAAAACCAAGCTGATTAGGTGGATTCTGCTTCTACAAGAATTCGACCTTGAAATTAAAGACAAAAAAGGGTGCAAAAATTTAGTAGCAGATCATTTAAGTGGACTGACGACTTCGAAAGAAAGCACCTCTCTTAAAGATGAATTTTCGGGTGAATATCTACTTTCGGCCCAAACAGCCTATCCATGGTATGCGAACATGGTAAATTACATTGCAACAGGTATAATCCCTTCTGACTTAACTCGTTCTAAAAAGGACAAAATTAAGTGAGATTCGAGGTACTACATTTGGGATGACTCATATCTTTGGAAACATTGCTCTGATCAAGTAATTAGACGGTGTGTTGCTGAAATAGAGGTACAATCTATCCTAACTTTCTGTCATAATTATGCTTGTGGAGGTCATTTTGGTCCTAAGCACATTGCACATAAAATATTAGAATGCGGATTATTTTGGCCACACATCTTTTGCGATGCTTACTTATTTTGTAAGACTTGTGAGAGATGCCAGAAAGTGGGAAATTTAAGCCGACAAAATGAAATGCCTTTAAATCCTGTACATGTATGTGAAATTTTAAATGTATGGGACATCAATTATATAGGCCCATTTGCGTCATCTTTTGGTAATGTCTATATAATTCTTGCTGTTAATTATATTTCTAAGTGGGTGGAAGCTAGAGCTACCCGTTGTGATAATGCTAAAACTGTTGTGGACTTTCTAAAGAATTTTATTTTTTTAGGTTCGACACACCGCGAGCATTGATCAGTGATCGAGGAACACATTTTTGCAACAAGGTAATCAATGTGCTATTAAAAAAATATGGTGTGACACAACGCATGGGCACGACATATCACCCGTAAACAAACAGTCAAGCAGAGATTTCAAATCGTGAAATAAAATCAAATTTAGAAAAATCGTGAAACCGGATCGAAGGGATTGGAGCATGCGCTTGAACGACACATTGTGGGCATATCGCACAACATTCAAAGGCCCATTAGGTATGTCTCCTTACTGACTCATTTTTGGTAAACTGTGTCACCTCCCAGTGGAATTAGAGCACAAGGCATTTTGGGTGGTGAAACGGTGCAATATAGAGTTAGACGCTGCAGGTGATTTTTGAAAATTGAGTATTTAGAAGTTATAAGAAATTTGGCGCGATGCGTATGAGAACGCTCAAATTTATAAAGCAAAAACCAAGGCGTTCCGTGACCAAAAAATTTCTTGAAAGTAATTCTCAGTTAGGTAAAAAGTATTGCTTTACGATCCGACATTGAGAATTTTCGCAGGGAAACTTCGAACCAAATGGCTTGAACCTTTTGTTATCACTGAACTATTTCCTCATGGTGCAAATGAGATTAAGAGCGAGGAGTCCGGGAGATGTTTCAAGGTCAACGGACAAAGGCATAAACCGTATTACGATGACTTTCAAGTGCACGTGGTGTAAGAACTGATTTTGGAAGAGCCATTCAAATAAATCTATGGGTTATTGAGCCAACGACGTTAAACAAAAGCGCTTTTTGGGAGGCAACCTAAATTAATTTAATTTAATTTAATTTCGAGTTTTTTTTATTTTAGGATGAAAATAAAGGCTATTTGATCAAATTTCATGTGTTATTTTCAGGTACATTTGTGGAAGCTGTTAATTTTTCAAGAATATTGTACGAATCATAGTGTTGGCATACAGTGTTTAGTGTCACCACATACCCAAAATAAACAAATACCCATTTGATAAAAAAACCAATCCATTTGCCCTAAAATTAACCTAACAGCCAAAATAAAAACTCATCCTTTAAAACCAAAGAAACACCCAAATAAAAACCAAACCCTTACCCAAAACCCATTTCCTTCCAAAAACCAAACCCAAATTTTCCAAACAACCCAAATGTATGAAAAAAAAATAAAAGAGAGAGTGGGTTGTGGGAATAGGCTGAATGGGTGCAGCTCAAAGAAAAAAGAAGGGAAAAATTTTGAAGGAAAAAAATGAAATCGGGCTAAGGGAGTAAAAGAAAAAGGAAAGAAAGATGGAATGGGATTGGGTCAATAGTAGACCTAGCTCGAAAAGAAAAAAAATATTGGTCAAATACTGAAGCCCAAATCGGGCAAACAAAGGGGAAAACGAGAAGGGGAAAAAGGAAGAAAAAATTTTCAAAACCCTAAAACATCATTTTCTCCTTTTTCTCCTTTTTTATCGTTACCCTAACCAAACCCTAACTTCTCCCCTTCTTCAAAACAACAGCAGCAATCGACGATCACATGCACCACCGTCCATCACACATGCTGTAACACCCCTACACCCGGTTCACATGTATAAACCTGGTATAAGAGTATTACATACAGTGTTAGAGAATTAAAAATGAGTATAACAAAATTTTCTTTCAAATATTGTGTAATTTAATCGTTTTACTCAAAATATCACAAAATAATCAAGTATAATCAAAATCGAGACTTAAAACCTGTTTGAAAATAATGAAAATGTAATTTTTACTCAAAACAGGGAAAATGTCATTACATCATAAAAATAATGATACCTCTGTTCTAAAATCAAGAAATATAACTAGAAACTTCAACTAACCCTTGAAATTATATAAAAACTTTACCATTTGTACACGTCATTTCACACAAAATAAATATACCTCGTCTTGCAATCTTCCAATGTTGATGTGATTTGATGAGAGACACTTAATTCAACCTTAGCTTCTTGGAGGTCTTATACCTACGCGTTGAATGAAACGCGTTAAGCCGGTAAAAGCTTCGTAAGTACTACAAGTGTCATTAATCATTCATCTTTTAATCACTCATTTCAAACTCATTGATATAATTGTTTATTCATGTAAAATACATACCTTTTATGTATATAACATTTAACTTACAGTAGTGTTATGAAATTCAAATATTCTTCCTCATTTCACATTTTAGCCATTCCAATCTCTTAGATTACTTAGTTTTATCATTCTTTGATTTCTTATACATATATTGTACTCACCTTTCATGTGATTATCATTTCACTTACCTCAATGTCACAATTTGCACATTCTTTCTTTTTCACATTGTTTACCCTATTAACAAGACTCGGACCTTGGCGGATACATGGATCCAACCAAACACACCAGAATGGCACCCAGTGCCTCATTGGATAGTTCGAAGCAATAAAGTGACACCAGTGTCTCATCGGCCTACCCGAAGTAAAGTGGTACCCAGTACCTCATCGAATCTATCCAAAGTAAAATAATGACACCCAGTGTCTCATCGACTCAAGGTCGAAGTATCCCTGAACTCTTCCAATCCTATGGCATGCTAACTATATCTGACTCAGCCCGACTAGTTAATAGGGATTTTCAATTTACAATTCATATCACTTTCAATTCCAATTTCACTTTCACTTTCACTTTCAATTTTGATCACAAATCATTCAAATTCAATTCAAATATATTATTAATTCAATATCAATTTTCATTCATCTCAATATTAACGCTTACCTTATATTCACTTATTAAATATAAATATTGAAATACACATTAAATAATGAATAATTCAAATTATAGTAATACAAATAAATAACAAATCAATTTAACCAAATAACAACCAATTATCATAAACAATTAGGTACTATTAACTTTGGAAACCTTTGATTTATCCATTTCATTCTCATTTCTCAATTTCATCACATATCACTTTATATGCATCAATTTTTCATTTCTATTCAAATTTTCTTTTCTTTTTTACATTAATTTTCAAAGCTGTACACTTTCTCTTCTATTTTCCTGAATCAAGTCAGGACCTACTAATTTATCCTTACTTAACTCCATCCAACATACTGGTATCCTACATTTTCTCCAACACCTTGATGTAATTTCTGGATCTCTATCAGAAATAATGGATATAGACATATCATGAAGTCTTACTTTTTCATCTATAAACAACTGAGCATACTTATACAAGGAGAAATCAGTTCTGACCGGATGAAAGTAAGATAACTTAGTTAACTGATCATAAAATTTTACACTTCCCTCACTTATAGCTTAAATTTTAACCTTTCATTATTTAATCTAAATATGCATTTCCTTTATTTCACATCACTTCACTAAAATATAACATCATAACTCGTTGATTACCATTAAAATTATACAATTGTTTTTCATCTTCCTATATCAATACTTAAAGAACTCCTTGTATTTTCTTTCATCCTTTTATAACATAAATATGACTATTTTTATTCTCATAATTCTTCCATGCATTCAAATTTTATCCTTCTTCTATTATTTCTTTCATAACTCGAAAGTGACTAATTATCTCTCGAATCTCTATACTAGATTAATTACTAAAATATAATTTTTTTTCTTCTCACTTGTATCATAAACCTTATCATTATCCCATAACCTTTCATTCTTAAAGGACACTCCACTTTTACTTATTAGACTTCTTCCATCACTATTTTCATTTATATCATTTAGGAAAAATGATAGGATCAATGAATGTTTTAGAAGAATCCTCGGATCCTTGTCTAGTTCGGATTGGAGTGATGTATCTTGATCCTTCCCTCTAGTTTTATTGACTCTGCAGTGTCAATAAAATCTCGGAGTAACTATTAGCGATCAGAATTCATCTTCCTTCAAACATTCACGACCCTAGATTTTTCCATTCTTTCATTGAACGAACTAATTAGTCACAACTCTAGTATTTTAAACTTCGCTTTAGTTATTCTATGAATTTAAATTTATTCATGTTTCATTTTAAAACTTAAACTTTTTATCAGTATATTATTCACTTATCTTCATAAATTATAATCATTTCTTTGCTATCCGAAATTCTTAAAGAAATTCTTTTTCTTCTACACTCAACATTGACTTCACGTTTCTGACAGCTAATCTATTCACATTGTCACATCTAACTTGTAAAATATAAAGGTCATAAGATCTATTAGAAACTCATAACCTTGAATCTTTAAGGTGCACCTCTTACATACTTTATTAACTCTTTCCCTTTGTCCTAAAGGATTAGTAATAACTATCTCATACTTAGTAAGTTCTACCGTTAATTCCCTCTCTCTTTCACTTCTGATATGCATATATATATGAATGTGTCAATTAACACAATTTATAAAAAAATAAAAAAAAGAGATTTATCGGTATTCTCATCAGGAATGTCCTCTTCTTGTCTTTGTTCTAATAATAGAAGTTCGAGGTCTACGGACTTCTGATCCATCGACTACCTCTCTTGCCGATCTCGCACCAGACTCACCAGTGTTTCCATGTAATTTACCTCTTCGCAAGCAGTTTCGGATCAAATGGTCTTTTGACTCACATTTAAAACAAGCTCTACTATTCAACTAACATTTTCTCCAATGAAATCTTCTCAATGAAGTGGATATTCAACACTGTAATCCACTACTGATTCGCTTCACCTTTCAACAACAATACCACATATTTCAATTTTTCTTCTCAATACATTGTAGCTCTTCTATCACCCTTTAACTATTTTCTAACCATTCCTCAACCTCAGTTGGATCATCATCCTTTTTACCTTTAAACTTTTCGACACAATATTTTTCTCAATTTTTCTTTTCAAAGAAAATCGATTGCTAAATGTAGACAGTTATGGTTGAGGAGCACCAAGTAAGGAAATATTTGAGACATTATTAGCCCTCACAACTTGTTGTAACAATTGATTCATCGTTTACAATAGAATCATAATCGGGATTTCTTAATATCAACTCATTGGGGGTTGAGTTCTTTCTTTTAACATATGCCCCCTGTGATCATCCTAGTGTACTGATTCTCTAATAAGGTTTGGAGACCTACTCTCTACTTCAACTCCGGACTCATCATGAGCCCTATTCAACATTCTTCTTTCTACAATATTCACAATTTTAACAATTAAATAATTAAACATCCTCTCATCACATCAACATGTAAAATGGCATGTACACGTGGACTCATTCCCAATCTCAGACATCAGAAAACCTTTACTCTGATACCACCAAATGTAACACCCCTACACCCGGTTCACATGTATAAACTCGGTATAAGAGTATTACATATAGTGTCAGAGAATTAAAAACTGAGTATAACAAAATTTTCTTTCAAATACTATGTAATTTAATCGTTTTACTCAAAATATCACAAAATAATCAAGTATAATCAAAATCGAGACTTAAAATCTGTTTGAAAATAATGAAAATGTAATTTTTACTCAAAACATGGCAAATATCGATACCACCATAAAAATATTGATACCTCTGTTCTAAAATCAAGAAATATAACTAGAAACTTCAACTAACCCCCTGAAATTATATAAAAATTTTACCATTTGTACATGTCATTTCACACAAAATAAATATACCTCGTCTTGCAATCTTCCAATGTTGATGTGATTTGATTAGAGGCACCTAATTCAACCATAGCTTCTCGGAGGTCTTATACCTACACATTAAATTAAACGCGTTAAGCCGGTGAAGGCTTAGTAAGTACTATAAGTGTCATTAATCATTCATCTTTTAATCACTCATTTCAAACTCATTGATATAATTGTTTATTCATGTAAAATACATACTTTTTATGTATATAACATTTAACTTACAGTAGTGTTATGAAATTCAAATATTCTTCCTCATTTCACATTTTAGCCATTCCAATCTCTTAGATTGCTTAGTTTAATCATTCTTTGATTTCTTATACATATATTGTACTCACCTTTCATGTGATTATCATTTCACTTACCTCAATGTCACAATTTGCACATTCTTTCTTTTTCACATTGTTTACCCTATTAACAAGACTCGGACCTTAGAAGATACACGGATCCAACCAAACACACCAAAATGGCACCCAATGCCTCATCGGATAGTTCAAAGCAATAAAGTGACACCCAATGTTTCATCGGCCTAGCCGAAGTAAAGTGGTACCTAGTACCTTATCGAATCTATTCGAAGTAAAATAATGACACCCAGTGTCTCATTGACTCAAGGTCAAAGTATCCCTGAACTCTTCCAATCCTATGGCACGCCAACTATATCCGACTCAGTCCGACTAGTTAATAGGGATTTTCAATTTACAATTCATATCACTTTCAATTCCAATTTCACTTTCACTTTCACTTTCAATTTTGATCACAAATCATTCAAATTCAATTCAAATATACTCTTAATTTAATATTAATTTTCATTCATCTCAATATTAATGCTTACCTTATATTCATTTATTAAATATAAATATCGAAATACACATTAAATAATAAATAATTCAGATTATAGTAATACAAATCAATAACAAATTAATTTAACCAAATAACAACCAAATATCATAAACAATTAGGTACTAATAACTTTGGAAGCCTTTGATTTATCCATTTCACTCTCATTTCTCAATTTCATCACATATCACTTTATATGCATCAATTGTTCATTTCTATTGAATTTTTCTTTTCTTTTTTTACATTAATTTTCAAAGTTGTACACTTGAGTCATAGTCACTAAATTATTTATATCTTGAGCTACAAAATTCGAAATTATAATCCACTTGATGATTCTGAAATTAGACTCAAATATCTTTTTACCATAAAATTTTCAGAATTTTTACTTTATCCAATTTGTACAGTAAAATTTTTCAACTTACCCCTTCTTTGCTGCCTAACAGTTTCGACCTTTTTTTACTAAAAATTATTTATCTTTTAGTACAGGAATCCAATAATGTTTCCGACTATTTCTTTTGAAAATGTACTCATTAAGGAATTAGACATATAAATTTCAGTCTCTAATAATTTTTCTATATTTTTCTATGATTTTTCAAAGTCAGAACAGGGAAACTCAAACCTACTCTGACCTTGTTACACAAAAACTAGTATATCTCCAAATATAGAATTTCTTTTATTTCACTGTTTCTTTCATATGAAACTACACTCAATAAGATTTAATTAAATATTGAATTCAACTCTTAACTCTTTTTATATAATTTTTGGTAAATTTTTGAAGTTAGTCCTCTGATTCTGTCAAATCTGTTTTAATGAGAATAATTCATTTCTCATGTTTCTTTATACTAAATTTCATTCAATCATAGATAATTAACACTTATAATTAAACATATCATTTTTATCATAATTAACCATATATGTTAAAATTATAAACACTTTAAGTTAATTAATTCTAAACCTTTTAATACTTGTAGTACTTACCTCACTTGTAGATAATTTCTTCTCACACTTTATCTTTCTCCTTTCCTTTTTCTTCAATTTGGTCCTTCTCCTTCTTCCCTCTTTCTTCAATTTCATACAAACAAATATAAGCTTAAGATTAAAATTCAATACTTTTTCATGCTAGATTATGTAAATATACATGTTTATCATGAAAATTGAATCATCTCTTACCTTTATTCTTGAATTCCCAAAATTCTAATTCAATCCCTATCCACTTTAACACTTCAAAGTGGACTCTATAAGGAAATTAAGATGTCTACTAGCTTCCCTCTATGCCTTTCTTAAGGAAATTTCGAAGAAAATGGAGGATTTAGAAGCTTGGAGAGCTTAATAATGGTGAAGGGACTAAATTGGAATAAAAGCAAAAGTTTGGATGGAGAAGAATGACATGGACGGCTGGATTTTTTAAAGAGAAGATGATATTTTCATCTTTTATTTCCTTTTTCTTTTCTCAATTTCTCTAGAATTTTCCACTAAAATATCTCTCTTTAATAAAAATGGTAAAATTAAACTTTTAGTCCCTAGGCCTTCCAACTTTACACTTTGGCCCAAAACTTTGCCTATCTTCCACCAAATTACTCTTTTGCCCCTCCTTAATAAATCTAATTCCCTTGATGACTCATAATTTAATTTGGATAAATTACTATTTAGTCCTTCCTCCTTTCTCACAATTACTAATTAATCCTTAAATTTTCCTAATCTTCTTATTTTAGCTACATATTCTAATTCTTGACTCCTTCCCTATACTGTTCCAACTCTGGTTCAAAAACGTGGATGTTATACATGCCGCCGATCACTACCCTCTTTCCTTGCCCTTCTCCTTCGCACTATTACCACCATTCCACGAAACAATACCATTTTACCTTTTCTCCAAAGTTATTTTTCTTTCATTTAAAACCCACCACCGTCGGCCACGATCGTTATACCCACCACCATTCGGATCTCTTCCACCTCCATTCGACATTCCCTCTCCCTCCGACTGCGTTTCTTCATATCGCCGAACTTCAAAACCACCATCACGACATTTTTCCTTCCCGCCATTTTTTTCCAAACCACCATCATTAAACCCACCACAAATACTTCTCCAAACCCCATCACCACCTTCGAACTACAAGACCCCACTGTCAAAACACGTTTATCGCACCCGTCGCTATTCGATATCGCACCCATTACCGTCTTACACCAAGCACCGCCTCAGAGATAGAAGCACGAAAAACGATAGCAAGCATGGTTCGTACGCGAAGCCACTTGGTTGACTAGTTTCCAGCATCTTTAAACCATCGAAGAAATTGATTCACAATGCCACCAGTCATCGACGTCAATGATAATGACTCTAATTCATCCTCACCACCACCATCACCACCAGCAGTATGTACCACTAGACCGACTCAACGTCGACGTAATAGGAGTCCAACTCTGGTTGAACCAAAAGAGCTGAAAACTCAATCGAATGCCCCCGACGCAATAAGATATAACACTTCCACCTCTCACTCTGTTTTACCACTACTAACGTTTCATGCAGATGATTCGAATGAGACCAACTCCTCATATCATGAGGAAGCGAGGCCGTCGAACCGGAATGAGCAACCATTATCAAATAGAGCAAAACGTCCTAGATGGACATCAAGAAACCAGCAAGAAGACAAACCAAAATCGAACCCAGACAGTGGTATTGATGTCGCTGATGTGTCGAGTTTGCTAAACAGTCCGATGGAAGAACAACATCGACAAAATCGACGAGGATAGCAAAGGCGCACTTACATGATGCCCTCGGAATCAAGATTACGAGGCTTCCTCAATTTCATGACACCGAAGCATCAATCGAGATACGAGGAGACTCAACATCGACCCATGCCAGTATGTAAATTCATTTATGCCATTAGGATGGTTGAAACTCCGAATGTCATTAGCTTCAGATTGCTAGGTAGAATATTCAATATGTCTATTTCAGATTTTAACATTGAAATTGGATTTGCTGAACCTATAGATGTTGACACCGATTCATACCATAGTTCTTTGTTAGAAATACCTCGTGATTTTGGTGCTAATGAAGCTTACTAGGCTTTAACCAACTCGATTGCTCGCACTTATAATTCTAGAACTGCGAAATCTTTATTAGTGCATGAATCAGCTCTTAGATACAATCATCGATTTCTTGCTTTTAAATTTTCGGGCCGTAATGATTCTTTTACTGTTTTAACTAGGACGAAGTTATTCTTTTTGTGGTGCATGTTTTCTGGTTATAAAGTCAACTTAGATATTGGTTAGCACGTAACTTTCACACAGTAATTAGAGCACGTAGACCTCTAATCCTAGGTTTATACATAACGCATTTAACCATGAATACGTTTCCATCATAACGCATTTAGCCATGAATACATAATCCTAGGTTCATACATAACGCATTTTACATCTCTTACGCATGCTTATAACATGGATCCATTGGATGAATATTGCTTGGATTCTATGGGATTGCTTGTCGGCACCCCTTCTTCTTTTCATTTTTTTTCCTCCAAGTACATACACACCTCGAAGTAATAGAGTGTTCCGACGAACACAAAATTTTGCTCCAAGGAATTGAGATGAGCAGCCCCATTCACCATGAAGGAAAGAATGGACCATTTTGAAGCTCGTTTGGACACAATGAAAGTCAACATCGAGTGCATCCTATCGTTACTAGAGCGCGAGCACCGACGTCACCCTCTACCTCGTTAAATTTACACGAGGAGTACACTTTGGCCTATCTTTTAGATTCTTTAAACTTTCACATTGAGGGCAATGTGAATTAAGTATGGGGAATTTATCTTGCATGCCATGCTATTTTTCTTTGCATATATGTTTATTCTTATATTAATTCTATTTGATAATTGGTTTTGCAAATACATTTTTCTTTTGTTACTGGGTTCATTTAAATAATTAAGAAATCATGAATGAATAGTTGCTTATTTTAATCAAACATTCATTTTATAAAATTGAAAATATTATGGGAAAAAGTCAAACATTTCACAAAATTAGAGACTTTTTAGATTTGTTTAAAAAAGTACCCAAAGTATGTGAATAAATAAAATTTAGATGTGAATAAATAAATTAAGCTTGGCTATGAGTGAAGACTTAGAAATCTAATTGAATTGAGTAATTGGGTTGAGGTGCTTGGCTTGTCATCTCAATTAGCGTAAAAAGATTCAAGTGAAGAATCGAAGCTTGTAACATTCCACTAACAGAGCTACCTTGAAAAATAAGCTAAAGACTTTTCAAATTGAGTAACCGGGTTGAGGTGTTTGGCTTATCATCTCAATTTGCGTAAAAAAATTCAAGTGATGAACCAAAACTTGTAACACTCCACTAACCGAGCTACCTTGAAAAATACGATAAAGACTTTTCAAATTGAGTAACCGGGTTGAGGTGCTTAGCTTGTCATCTCAATTCGCGTAAAAAGAATTGATTAGGTCTCAAGAAATGTGTAAATAAAAAATACAAGAAAAAATCAAGAAAAAATGTATATATAAAATAAAAGTTGGGTACAATATTTAGCAAGTGTAATTAGGTTGTAATTCTGTGAAGTGATTGATTCTATTTCATAGTTTTTGAAAGTTTATAAAATGTGATTTTAGTAGACATAAGTAATTATTTATTTTTAATTTCTCTAATTATTGCATGACACTTGGCTAAGGAAAGAAATTTGGATTCATTAAATTTTTTTATCAATTAATATAAAATAAACATTATGCTTAATGACATGCATAGGCTAAGTAGGGGGACTTTGATAGTAAATTATTTAAGTAATTTTATTTGTCTATTTTGGATTAATTTTAAGGAAAGTACTTCTAATTTCCTACATTTTTTTATCAGGTACACAAATTGGTGTTTTTACCTAAGGTAAGCAAAAAGTTGACTCAATTGAAGAAATATGTGAAGAGATGGGTTACATTAGGATTTGGGGGAAATTAAGGGCTTAATTGCAAAGACATTCTTAGTTGAAATGGACAATAGCCTATATTTAATTTTTTCTATTTTCTTAATTTTATTTTGACTAGGATTTATTTTTTTTAAGTAAATGAGAAATTTAGTTCAGAAGTGGTCAAGCTATTTTTAGAAACCCAATTGTATATAAATAGGGTCGTTTGGGTTTAATTGAAAACATACTTTTAATTTGTGAGCAATTGAAGAATTGTGCATTTTATTTCTTTTTCTTTCAATTCATCAGTTTCTCTCTGCCAATTCCATTTCAATTTTCATTCCTTCACAAAATTTATCCAATTGCTTTATTAATCTCTTTTCACTTCAATCTTTCATAATTACAAACAATCCATCATCATCATTATCATCCACCAAGCATGATTAAAATCATGTGCCACTAAGTTCCTTTTAGCTTTAGCCCGATTATCGCTCCGTTAAGAGATAATCGTTAGTTATGAAACCATGCTAAAAACCTTTTTCAATCGGCACTTGCTTTCATTCCGGTTTATGAGATAGTACAAATTCGTCTCTCAAAGTTAATTCGACTTCGATTCAAAAAGCGCGCGTTGGGTTGTAGAAGGTTGGCGTACAATTAGGAAGTCGAGTTGGCCATGCGCGAACAAATTGGCATGTCCAAGTGGGAAACGGCTAGTTGGATTTCATCAAAGGTGATAAAGACTGAATTTAAATGACCCACGCGGTTGAGGTCGTTATTTTGAGTTAGGCTTTTCATAAGCTTATTAAATATAGTTTTTCTCATTTTTATCTCGATTAATTCACTTTGCATCAAGATTTATTTCACTTTATTTATTTTATTTTCGTTTTAGTTTAGTTTAGCATTTTATCTCTAAACCCTCTCTAATTTATTTATTTAGGGAGACAGTCACAAGTCATGGGCACGCCGTTTAACGTGACGTTCAAGAAGAAGACACGAAAGTAGATTACAGCAACCAGTCCTTGTGGAATCGACCCTACTACCTTATACTATTGTGTTGTATTATTTGTCGTATGAATATTTATATTTGGTAGATTCGACACCCATCAGCACTATTGGTCGAAGTTGTTAGATGTGGCTCAGCTTTCCTACAACTTGCAACAGAGCGAGGCCACGAACCAAAGTCCGTTCGAGATCGAGACCGGGCAGCAATCGCTTACACCCAACACGATTGTTACTCGGTATGAGGGGCCCAGTCCAGCAGCACACAAGTTTGCCACGAAGTGGCAAGAGCAACATGACCTAGCCCGAGCTTGTTTACACAAGGCAAGGAAACAGACCAATAAGTGGGCAGATAGAAAGTGTAGAGACGTGAATTTCTAGGTTGGTGATCTAGTCCTTGCCAAGTTAACCGAGATCTTGTGCAACCCATCCGTACACAAAGTGCTTGTGTAAAGATACAAGGGTTCGTTCCAAGTTATATAGCGAGTAGGCACCATGGCCTACAGATTGGAATTGCCATCGCCCATCCAAGCTCATCCAGTGTTTCATGTCAGTCTACTCAAGCCTTACCATCAAGATGAGTTAGATCCAGATCGAGGCAGATCACACCAAGCTCCAGTCGAAGTGAAGGTCTCCTACGAGAAAAAGTTCGAGAGATCTAAGTAGAGAGAGTCATTCGACGACCGAGTTATCGGCCAAGGCACGAATACTTTGTTTAGTGGAAAAGACTTACCAACAGTGAGGGTAGTTGGGAATCAGTCGAGGCCCTATGGCAATTCAAAGACCAAGTGGACTGGTACTATGCTGACCGAGCGATAAGGGCGTCGTCAGATTTAGTGGGAAAGAATGTCACGGACCGCACACCATGGCCCGAGACCAGCGCACATTAGGCTGTCGAGAAAGCACTCCACAGCATCTTGGGCCTATCACTACCTATCCGAGTTGGCTCGTCCCTTGACGTTGAAGAGCCTTGCAAATTGGATATGGCATATTCTCTTTGATTCCTTTCCATATTCATTGTATTCTTCTATCTAGGGAATGTTTGACTTGATTTCCTTAGATTACAGGATATGATAGATAGCATTGTATCTCTGTCGTCAATGTACTTTATTCTTAGCCATTGGATGTAAAAGACTTCAACTATAAATAGAGGCTTACTCCCACCTCATTTCCTCACTTCTGATTTGAGTAATACACAAAGCAGTCACTCAATTCCTTTGCTTGTCTTTTATTTGCCTTTTTCTTTCATTGTTCTTTCGCTTCCGCAAGGATCTAAGCACTTTAGCTTCGATCGGTTTCAGGCTTACTTATGCATTGCATTGATTGAGAGGCGTTTAGGCCGCACGCTTT
Organism: Kokia cookei; assembly: GCA_039519145.1. Classification (NCBI taxonomy): domain Eukaryota; kingdom Viridiplantae; phylum Streptophyta; class Magnoliopsida; order Malvales; family Malvaceae; genus Kokia; species Kokia cookei. Next base: position 22,166,399 of record CM076909.1, read on the forward strand.
AGGTAGTGAGTTTCTATGGTTGTGACACTATTATTCGACTACTCAACTACACCATGCGGAAGATACCTCCAATTTAACATCCTCTTCTCACCAAGTAGAAGTCTGCAATAATTCATGATTTGGTTTGTTGGTTAGTTGATTAGATTTTCACGATGCTTAATTTCTACCATGCAATATATGTATATATAAACCGAATTTCCCTTGTTGTTTCCCTAAGTTCCATGTATTTGCATTACAATGCCAAATTATATTGACTTTTGAATAATCCAATGTAGAATGCCCTCCTAATTTTTGAGAATACCAAGCTGAAGTGTTATCATATGGCCAAAACATGTAAAACCGAAAGGAAGAATTTAGGATACACAAGTCAAGGAACATAAATTCCTTGTTACAGTGCCAATACAACCAAAACAGTAAAAAATAAAATCACACCTACTCCAATAAATAAATATAAAAACCTACAAAATTAGAAATTGGAAGGTCAAAACTCGAAAGAACATGCAGAAAATTCTACTCAAATAAAGACTTGCAACCAATACAAAAATAAAAAACTAGGCTTAGCATAAAAAACCAAATAAAAGCCATATCTTAGTGCCACAATAAAGTCCCCAAAGGTATAACACAAGAAATGGTTAAGTTAAAATTACAGAGATAAAAATCAAACATATAGCATGAATTGCTCATCAATTAACAAATAGAGAAATATGGTACAAATATACAACCTTTGGACATATTAGTTGTAAGAGCTATAAGAAAACACCAAAAACCTTAGACTATTAGATCTAAAACTTGTACACTACTACATAAACACCATAAACAAAATCATAAGAATAGCTTCAAATCAACTGCAACATTCCAAACAAGCCATCCAAGAGGCATCTAAAATATAACATACAGCGTCAGATGCCTTTAAAAATATAGAACAAAACTGATAGAAAGAATTCACTAGCATGCTGTGTTAGAGCTTTCCTGCCTTCCCTAATCCAAGACCCTAGCTTTGAAGATTTATACTTGGCTTGCCTTAGTTTGTTTTTGTCTTAAGAATTTAAAAAGGATTCTACAGTTTTACATAACATAAAAAACAAGTGTGAGGAATATCTAAACAAGACACTTCACTTAAGATAACTAAAAATGTGCAAATAGTAAGATATCAATACATACCTCGCTTGTAATTCGTGAATTCCTTCATATAACCGATCTGCATGACTTCTAAATTGCAGTATAAGGTAAACAATGACAGACATTGACTTGTAAAGGTTTGAGATCTTTAACCCAGGAGTGATTTTTCTACAATTGAGTGGAGGTACTTCTCATATGCTGCAAGTAGATTATCAATATCTTTTGCTACTTTCATTTCATTGGAAAAATTGGATCATGACACCTCCAGGACTTCAAACATGATATAGTATTTCAAGTTGGTAACAAAATGATTCATCTCGTCCCAAAGAATTACCATCGCCTCAATGTTGAAAGCAATTACAATTTTAGAGCATGTTACAGCTTTGTGTATATATGTGAAGTAAGACAATTGGATTTATGGAAAAATACTTCCAATACCAAAATATAGAATCTTTTAACTTGGATTTAACTAGTTGGTTAATAAAAAGGTCCCAATACCAAAATCTACAATTTCTAACCTTATCCCCAGACTACAATTTTTGCAACAAAAAAAATTCCATTTTTCTTCAAAATTCAAGAAAATTATCGAAAAATAATTACTTAATGTGGACTAGATTTCTCAATATTCTTTTGGGTCAATCTTATAACAATGATAATTGAAAAAAAATTGAAAGTAAAGAGGAAAAACAAAACCAATAATACAAGCATAGTTGAAATTATAAAACAAGGAGAAAAAAAAAGGGAACTTACAAAGGTTCTCACAAAGGAAAGGAGGCAGCTTTGCGAAGGCGGGGAATGAGTCGAAGATGAATCGACAATTCTCAATGATAGAATTGAGGGAGGCACCATTTTTACCACAACGACGGAATCAATAGGTTAACAAATACAAGGTAAAATTATTTTGGGGAAATTTTGCTATTATGTCTGTTGTTGAATAGGCTATTCTTAGCTGCCTTCACCGAATGATGATTCGGTAAATTAGACAAATAGGAGAGGAATAGCAATTCGCCAAATGAAGAAAATGGTGAAACAAACTATAACTTAACTATTCATCCTAGAATAATGAGGGAATGGAATTACCATTCCCTCCAACCAAATGTGGTCTTAAATCTAAAACTAAACTTTTCAAAAATCCCATGTTTTTTTGCTCCGTTTAGTCTTGGAGTTAATGACATAAGCTAGAAAAGCTTCGTACCCTTGTTTCAACAACCTTTCTGCTTATATCGATAAGATCACCCGTGTTAATCCACTTGACTTAAACCCATTTACTTCAATTAATTTACCATTCGAGACTTGCACTGAAAACCTTTCCTTCGACAGTCGAGATTTACTCCATGCTCGGTTAACAAATCCATGCCTAAAATCACATAAAAATGGCTAAAAGGCATAGTTAGCAAATCTACTAGAAATGTTGAGTTTTGAATTATAAGTGAACATCTTTTACAAAATTGATTAACTAACATTGTTTGACCCAACAAACTCGACACAGCATAGCTACCCTTGACAATTCAGATTTCATACTCCTTGTTTTAAACAATTCAGTGCTAACATACGAATGTGAAGAACCTAGATCTATCAAAGTATACACAAGTGTGGAAAATAAAAGAAAAATACCTCCTACTGCATTGGTAGCAGCACCCTTATCACGAGTCCACACCACATAAGCACGAGTTAGTACCCTGCTCTTAGGTTGATGAATAATTGACTCACTCCCTTTTCTGGGTCCTCCTCTGACTATCGATCCTCCTCTATTCGATCCTTGACCCCGGTTAGCTGAAGTGGCTCTCTAAGTAACATCTGGTACCTCACCTTTATTATTCAGACACTCAAGAGCAAAATGTTTAAGTGATTTGTATCTAAAACAACCCTTTATTAACTTCTAACATTTTCCCCAATGCCTCCTCCCATAATGTTTACAACTCGGCATCTCAGAAGTTCTATTCATCCCTTTTTGACACTTCCAATAGAAGCTGTAGTTTGATGGTCTCGCATTCTATTTGATGCCGCTAATCTTGCAACTGATTTCCTGAAATCCCATGATTCTCTACTCCGTTTTGGTGTAAAATAAGAACAAGGGGTCCCAAAACATTTCCCCGTAACATGCAAAGGTTCAGATTTCTTATTTAAACCCAGAGATTGTTCTACCATTTTACCCAGCTTAGATAAATCCACAAAATCTTTAATCTTCAAGGTTACCAATTACGTTCTGATTTCATCTCGCATACCACATAGAAAACGTTTGCAACTCTCTTCTTCAGTAGGAATCAGCTCCATTGCATACTTGCTAAGTCGTGAGTACTCTATTTCATAATTTGCTATGGACATATCTCCTTGTTTCAACATAAGAAATTCTTGTTTTCATCCTCGATATACAATTCCCCAACATACTTGTTTTGAAACACAATTGGAAGAACTTTCAATCAACCACTATTGTAGGAACATGGCGCGAGCTATTTGCCACCATGTATAAGCTTCCCATTGCAGTAATGAAACCGCACAAATAACACACTCTCGGGGAGTACATTCTAGTTGTTGTAAAATTTACGTTGTTAATTCCAACAACAATTCTACCGTTGATGGTTCCACTCCCTTTAATCTGACAAACTCAGTAGCATCATATCTTCTTAGCTCCTTAATAGGAGCTCGTTTAACAGCAGACGCTGTCACCATTGGAGGAGTAACTCCCGCTACTCTTCAAAGAGCTTCAGCAATAGTACGCAACAAATTAGTATCATCTTGCCCCTCATTAAGGCCCCTATCACCACTTGATGTTTGTGCCCCATTGGACTGGATACTTGATGTTATAGATTCTAAAATATCTAATTTCTCTGTAGATTTATCATCACGAATTTCTTAATCCATAGCATTATTGGATTCATTCGACATCTTTTAACTATAAAATAAAACTATTCAGATCATCATCCAAATCCTGACTCAATTTCAACTCAACTTTGGCATGTACCTTTAGACTCAATTTCGAGCTCTATTTATTCTGAGAATCGGCTAAACCTGTAAGCTCTAAATACCACTAAATGTAACACTCACAACTTGTATTTACCGTCAGATTAGAGTTCTGAAGTATCACCAATTCATTTAGTATAAAAGTCTTTCTAAAACAATTTAATATAACTAAATAAATCATTCATAACAATTCAATAATAATTTAGCACAAAATAACATACATATATCAATTTTATACACAATCGAGTTTAACTAGCCAAAATTTATAATCAATATTAGTAAAAAAAAATAATATCAAATTAAGTCTAACCAATATGCCTTTCTAAAGACACCTCAACCAAGTCCTAAACAGTCAAAGAGGTCATCTAAATTTATGCACCATCTAACATTTTACCATTTGCACACAATAATAAACAAAAATGACTAAGCACCAATATGCAACATTTCATAATCCCAACTTAAGAATAACAATCAAGTTAAAAAACGTAAATCCTAATTCAACAAAATATCTAACTTAATAAGAAAAGCGCCATTTGAAAACATTTACATATTTTAAGTATTCAAATAACTATACATACACATAACTATAACAAAATATCGTTAATCAACTAAGACTCCCTAGGTACATGCCAAAACACAAAAGAGAACGTTCATCATGAGTATGGGATTCTTGTACGATGTTGATTTTGAATCTACTATTTACCTAACTTGCAAACATTGGAACCAATTCACATCAAGAAATTTTTACTTAATTAAATCAAGACAAATATATCCAACGTATTTGGAATTATTTCTCAACTTTAACATTAAAATTTAGGAATTATATCTCCTTCTGCAATGAACAAGTATATATATATATATAATATCCTCCTTGATACTACCATACACCAACCTTCTTCAATAGTTCATTAATCTTTCTCGTATGATCAAATCGATACATGGCACTCAGCACCTAGCAAGTAAACCGCAAAAGAATTTGCGTCCAGCGCTAGTCGGTTAAACTGACAAATGGAGTGCCCAACACTAGTCAAATATACTGACGATATAAAAGGTAAGCCTAGCTCTAGCTGGATAAACCAATGGTGTTGCACCTCGCGCTAGTCGGTTAAACCGATGATTTGTGTGCCTAGCACTAGTTAGATTAACTAACAAGGATTCTGCCCAGCGCTAGTCGGATAACCAATGAATATAATATTTATTTCCACAATTTCGTCATTTAACATTTAAAATCATCAATGTAAAGTATTAAATAACATTTAAATATTAATTATGTAAATAATTAGTAGAAAAGTTTGAGTTCGAGACTACGAACTTACCGAGTTACGATAGCTACGGAGATCGTAAATGACTACTCGACCACCTTCTCCTTTCCACGATTATCACTTGATCTTTTCGCTTCTCGATCTAAAAGCAAAAGCTTAATTAACATATTTGCATCAACCAACAAGGGCATGTATATTCATATCACTAACCCTTTTATCATACTCCATAATTTTGCACTAATTATTATTTCCAACATAACAATTCATCAATTCAACAAATATTGAATTTTAATCATCGTACCAAATACCCTGTACGAATTACCTACCATTCTAGCTCAACTAATTGATAATAACAATCAACCTACAAAATTTATTTAATTAATAACATTTTCACAAATTTATCCCATAACAAAAACAATTTCATTCTATCTAATCCTCACTTAAATTTTTAATCCATTAACATAAAAAAAAATTCCTCTATATCTAATCGAAATTAAATACTCTTCCAACAACCCCATAAGTATCAACAATTCTTTAATTAAAACCATGATATTTTCAATACATATCATTTAAATCTTTAAGAACTAACACAAGCAAAAATTACTAAACAAGATGAACATTTTTCAAGCTATCAAACTCAATACTTCAATCACATTTCCAGCATAAAGAACAGTCTTGAATGTCAGTCCTTATACTTATCATAATCTCATAAATTAGTCCCTTAACTAGCTTAATTTCTTAAAAATTAACATATCTAATTTTTTTACTTTTTATTTAGTCTCATTATACTCAACAACCCAAACTTCCTTTAATAATTAGCTCAAGACTATCATCAAATTTCAAATCCATGAATATTATCAATATAACTTCAAAAATATCAAAGATCACTCAATAAGCTTCTACATTTTCATAAACTATTCTTAAATCTAACAAATCTTCAACTTGGTGACCATAAAAATATCATTTTCAAAGAAAGAAAGAAAAGAGTCAAGAATCACTTTCTAAAGCACTCATTTCTCAAACCCCCACATTTTAATACTACACCCATTTTTTTTTCAATACCATTTTCAGACCTATGACAGACCCTATACTTATCCCATTTTGTCCATTTAATCCCCCATTTTGCTTAACCAAGCTTCAAGAATTCCAAAAGTTTAAAAACAATTAAAAATGAAGTACAAAACACTTACATGCAAGATCTTCAACCCTTCAAAGCTTAAGCTTTTCCCTCCAACGGTGTTTTCTCTCTCTCTTTAATTCCGGCACACCCAAAATTATGACCTCATTTTTTTTTTTGATTACTTTTTGTGTTTTCCCTTTTTTTCTATTATTTATTATGTGATTACTTAATTGCCCTTGCTTTATACCTTTACCATCCACTACACTTAGTTCAAGATTGTCAACTAATGTTAAACTTTGTTTAATTATCACATAGACCATCAATATTTTATCCAATAATTATTTAATACTTTTAACTCTAGAAGCATACTATTCAAGTCTTTATAATTTAATCCTTTTTATTGACTCGACTAATCAAATGTCAAGATTTCTTGATAAATTTTTAATATGACCTTCGCATATATGTATAAATATTAATTATTTAATGTGATATCGACTCAACCATCGAAATTAGGGTTTCAAACTATCTTTTTCGATGCTATTAACTTTAGGTTAAAAGTAATATTAAACTAACTATCTTTTTCGATGCTATTAACTTTAGGTCAAAAGTAATATTAAACTAACTTTAATTTAGATAGTCCACAAGTTTTATCTTAGGAGTTAAGATTTTGAAGTCCAAGAAAACCTTCACTCTTTGGATAACAAACACCCTCCAACTAACTTTCGGACCTTTAGTAGTTTCATCAACTCCTTTCCAAAGAAAAGCTAAACAAATCTTGGAAATATCGAGAGAAGTAAAATATTGCACCAGAAATTAGTAGGGTTTTTTTTACATAAATAATGTAAAATAAATAAATAAATACGAAAATAGGATAACAGGAACAATATTTACGAGAATTGACAAACTCAACAGTAATATATTGGTGTCGCCAGACCAAACAATGGCACCACTTTGTTTTTAATAAAAAAATCATTTCTTTGATTCCAGCCTGATCAATCGACGATACTCATATTTAATATGGCAAAATGAGTTTTTTAAATAGTATATGAAAAAAATAAAAAAATAATTTTTTATTGGTGTCCCCGATGTATCAGGCTACACCCAAAAAGTTTTAAATTTTTATTATTTTTTAAGCTGAAACGGTAAAAAATTGGTGTTTTAAATTTTTTCGAGTATTAAAACACTAGCTCATGACCGACGGATCACATCCACGTTAGCCGTCAGCCCAGTGCCGCTAGACAGATTGACAATACCAACCTGATGATTGATACGAATGTGACCCGTCGATCATGAACCAATGTTTTAATACCTGAAAAAAATTAAAATATCAATTTTTTTTTTTTCATCTTTAAAAAATTTTAATAAAAATATTATTTTTATATTATAAAAGGGTGTTGGTTTGGTTCCCAACCCCTACACAGAAAATTTAAGTTGAAGGTCCCCTCACCCTTTGTTTCTTTCCTTCCCTTCTTTTTTTTTCTTAATTAATATTGTTAATAGTAATTTAAAACTGTTAAAGTATGTTTTTTTTATGAAGAACTTAGTATTTAATAAAATTTATTATTACCAAAGGTCCGCTCACCCCTAGCACAACCAAGGTGTTTCCTTTCTTCCTTTCTTTTGTTTTTTTAATTAATATTGTTTTTTCTTTTTTTTAGAGAGTAAAAAGAGTGGATTCCAGCTAATAAAGATAGAAATAATTACAGTGCCTACACGGAGGACACGTGTCTTTCTTAATTTAAAACACCACACAGTGGTTAATCCTAGCAAAAGAAAAATAAATGCTAAACAAACATTAAAGGGATTTGAGTCGTCTTGATAGAAAGCTCTCTCTTAAAATCCTAAATAAAAAAAAAAAGAAAACAAACTAATCCTAAAATTTGAGAAACCCAGCAACCAAGAGCTTTTTTCATCCACAATCGAATTCTACTAGCCATCGAATCAAACGAAAAGTAGATATTTTCCTGTTTGTACATCCATAGAATTAGAAATCGTCGGAGTCATAAGTGTGTTCTTTCTCCGACCCATTTCCTTTGCCATTCACGAGCCTTTTGTCCTTCTCAACCACCTTTTCTACTCTGTAAGGAACCTCCTCGATCGATACCCTTTTATCTGGCCACTGTTTACCCTTTAGGACCATCGCATGCGTAGCTTGATTCGTCAACCTGCCTACACAAATGCACAGGTAAAGCTTTCGAACCTCTGCGATTTTCCTTGATTTCTTGTATTATCACCGTGATACTTGATCGATCTTCATTTTTTCCCTTATTTTTTCAATGACGGTCAAACAGTCCCCTTCTATTGCCAGTTTTCAAAAACCTAATTCCTCTGCCATTGTTACTGCCTGCAAGCATGCCTTCGCTTTTGCCGTGGTAGCGTCCGCTACATGGAGGCTATGGTAAGTACATGCCGTTATTACTTTACCTTCATTGTTTCTGAATATGATGCTTGAAACTGATACGAGTGTGTTAGGATTAAAAGCCATGTCAAAGTTACATTTGACCACGCAGTAGCTGATCAAATTGTAGATAATCTGGCATTCTCTATTTTGTATGCTTTTAAAAATGTTATTGTCCCATTGATATTTAGCTTTTCTCCTTGATGGTGTATTTTATTTCTCATCATCCAAATTGCCCGGAGTGCTGTAACGATATATAATCTTTGGTTCTCTTCCATATTCATAAAATTGTTTGCTAACCACATATTTCAACTTCTTCATGGGTGATGGGAATGGTGGAGATCCCCACTCCACTCAGGATGCGTTTGGAGACTAGACACTCCTAGAAAAGATGCTCCATTGTTTCTTTTGATGTGCGGTAGAGAGGACAAACATTAGACACCATTACATTTCTAACTTGTAAATTATTAAATGTAGGAATGTAATTTTTTACTATTCTCTAGAGTGTGCGTAATCTTGATCTTGTTTTCCAATTATAAGTTCCATATATTGTTGTAAAAATTGAGTATTATTGGTTGCTGTAATGTAGCCTCCCTTACTGTAGTATCCTCCTTGAGAAGTCATTTGTAACCACCCCTAGCAGAATATTTGCCTATATTATCCCCACTCCATATTTTAGCATCTTTGATGTTGGTTCTCATTACTGGGATGATTAATATTCTGTCTGTTTGGTCATTGTCAAAGATCTCCTCAAGAGCTTCCGTTCGCCAGGTAAACTGCTCAACATTTATCAAATCTGCCACTAGAGTGTAGTTGATATTAACTTTTTGATTTGTGATTTTGCCTTGTCCAGGTCTCGAAAGCCAGGCCTCGCTCCAAATATTGATATTTTTGCCATTGCCTACCCTTCATTCCATGCCCTCTTCTAAGAGTCCTTTCGCACTTCAGATGCTCCTCTAGGTATATCAAGGGTGAGATCCTAAACTTGCTTTTAGAAATTCACTATTTAGAAATATTTATCTTTCATGACTCTAGCTAATAAATAATTCGGATACATAATTAACTTCCACCCTTGTTTAGCAAGTAAGGGAATGTTAACCTTAGCTAAGTCTCTAAAACCTAACCCACCCTGTCCTTTTGGCAAACATAAATTCCTCCAATCACACTAATGTATCCTCTTTCCTGTTTTAGAGTTTCTTCACCAAAATTGACTAATTATTTTCTCCAACTCACAACATAAAGCAACAGGAAATAAGAAACATTGCATGGTGTAAACTGGGATGAGTTGCAAGATGGTTTTAACAAAAATCTCTACCTCCAAATGAAAGGAAATGAGTATTCTAATTCTTTATGCATTTTACAAATCTATCTTTAAAACTTGCGAAATTCTAACTCAAAAAGAAGCTTCAATTTGAATTCTAATATTTCTTTACACATTACTTCTAAAATAAATGATGGATTTATCAAAATTTATCAATTGCCCCAAAATCTCTTCATATTGATTGATAATGGGTTTAATGGATTGAGCTCCTTCCAAACTTGCATCACAAAATAGGATACTATCATTTGCAAAAAAATAAATGGGTTAGTGCTAAATTGCTTCTTCCCATTTTCACTCCCTTAATTATCCCTTCAACTTTTGCTAATTTCAACAGTGACGAGAATCCCTTCGAACAGAATAAAAAATGGTATAAGCTTAGAGGATCACCTTACTTTAGACCTTTAGAAGGTTTGAATTTATCTCTTTAATCCCATTCAACACTATCGAATATTTCACTGTTCGAACATAGTTCATACTAAGCCCACCAATGCCTCACAAAACCTTATTCGTAGCATGACTTTTTCAATGAAACTCCATTCAATCCTATCACATGCCTTACTCATGTCTACCTTTAGCGTGAATTGGGCTCGTTATCCTCTTTTTTTCTACTTCAAGGATTGTAAAATTTCATAAGCAGTTAAAACATTGTTTGTGATTTGTCTTCTAAGAACAAATGTTGCTTGAGCTCCATCTATATAACTATCAAAGACTACTCTAAACTTATTCACCACTACTTTAGCAATAATTCTATATATAACGTTGCCCAATCTAATCGGTCCAAATTGTGTCATATCATTCGACTGATTCACTTGGTAAAAGCACAATGCTGGTGTTGTTAATACTCCTAACTTCCTTCCTTCTATTTAGTATCTCTAGACAGAATTTTACGATTTCATCTCCAACAATATGCCAATATTTTTGAAAAAATAAAGTTAGAAAACCATCCTCTTCTGAAGCTTTTAATGGTGCCATATTTTTAACTACTACCTTTGCTTCCTCCTTTTGAAACTCCTTTGTAAGTACTTCATTCATGTCCTCGTGGATGCATGTTACTATTCTTGAAAGGACCCTCTCCTCATTTTAGGTTATTGAAGCTTTAAAGAGGTTCTCAAAATATTCTATTGTGATCTTAAACTTTCCCTTTTCATCCTCAACCTAATCATCATACGTTGCTCTTAATTTCTTCACAGTATTTCTTCTCTTTCTCTGGTTCGCAAAATCATGAAAGAAAGCTATATTATGGTCCCCAAATTTTAGCTAATTTGCTTTGGCTCGTTGCTCCCATTTTACTTCTTTGTTCCCCTCCAAGTTTAGTGTTAATTTGACTTCTTCCATCTCAAGAAGCGTTTCCTCATTTAGAACCATCAAATTAAGATATTCTAATTTTCTTGTCAATCGAACATCTTTCTTTTTATTGGTTATTAGTTGACTCATCTCCTTGGTTAGAAAGTCCCCTAATTATCGTAACTTTGAACCAACATCTTCTTTGCTCCTTTCCCCAAAATATTTTATATGTTGTTCACAATCTTCCTCTAGCACCCATCTCGCATTAAATCTGAATCTTTTATTTGCGTAGCTCCTTTTGTTTGCAATCCCTAAGTTTACTAGAATGGGACAACGATCAAAGATAGCATGTAAGAGGTGTTTTAAAGAGTGATTCGGGAAAGATACCTACCATGCTTTGTTTGTCATGCCTCTATCAATTCTTTCCCGTACATTATTTTATGAGACTTTACCCTTTCCCATGTAAACCATTTATCGATAAATCCAAGATCAGTAAGATCACATTCTTTCAATACCTCGCGAAACCGAACTATGTTTCTCTCATTACGTAACCTGCCCTTTTTCTTCTCGAAGGAATACATTATTTCATTGAAATCTCCCACGACCATCCACGGTATATTTTGGAAGTTCTTTAACCTCTTTTTTAGGGACTAAGAATCCTTTTTATTATTTTCTTTTAGGGCTCCGTAAAAACCCATAAGTCTTCATGCTGACATCTCGTCCTTTTCCAATATAATCTCATCGATGTGATTAGTTGAAAAACTTTGCAACTGTATCTCGTACTCTTCCTTCCATCTAATTAACAAATTGCCTTTGGAACCCTGCGCTCCTACATCGATTCCGTTAGAAAAACCACACCTTGTGCAAACTTTTTCCCTTTTTTTTATCACTTAATTTTGTTTTGATTAAAAACAAAATCTGGGGTTGAACACGCCTTACTAACCACTCGTGGATGCCTCAATCCATGAACGCTCTAGCTTAGAATTTTCATTGTCACCGATTGGCATGCTGGTTAGCGGCCTCTAATCTCTTAATAAATTGAATTAATTCCTTCGTATCATTTTCCTCGCATGATTGCTTGTTTCTTACTTTCGTCGAATTCAATTGGTATGTTCACCATAATATCCTCTCATTGTCCCATAGACTAGTCCTCATGGGAGATATCATTACTGGTCTCGACACCTCCTATTCATCTATCAATTTTCATATGGTTTCAATTATTTCCACACTTGGCTCCGCTCAGGCCTTCTTCCTTTAATCACTTGCCTCTGATACATAATTCTTCCCTAGTTGGTGCTCTGAGTTATAAATCCTATCCAAACTTAACCTCTTAAACCCCAATTGATTTTCTTATTGGGTAAAACCCTTCCTCATGCCTCAAATTTTCACAAAGAAAACATAATAAAGTACTACGTTCATATTGAAAGTATGTGTGTCCCTCCGTCCTATTCCCTAGCATTAGTTTCTTCTTCCTCTTCAAAGATTTTTGCCCTAAATCTCATGTATCTTCGTTCTCCTCTTGAGATTAAAGCAGCATCATATTGTATAAACTCCCCAATAAACTTGCTTAGTTTTCTTGCTAACCTTTTCGAAACTACCCCATATGGAAGATTATGGACTTGAATCTAGAAATAAAAGTGGCTTAGAGAAACTAGCTTCGGGCATTCTTTGCATCCCCGTGGATGAAAGATCAGGAGATGTCTATTGAAGGACCATGGAATCCAATCCATAACTCTCTTTATGTCGACTTCATAGAAAAACCTAAATAAATATCGCTTTATCTCTTTATGTCGACCATGGAATCCAATCCATAACTCTCTTTATGTCTATTAAATATGCACCAATTAAATATTGCATCCATTAATTACAATTTCAATCTGCTTAAATAATTAATTCATTTGTTACCTTACAATTGAAATGCAAGCATAACATAAGCATGATTATATTTAATTGAACAAATCAACAAGACCTATAACAACACAAACATGATGTTTAATAAATTAAGCAATCAGACATAATTAATCTAACACGAAATAAATTTAAGCCATTTTAATTAAATCAAAAGTAACAAAACAATAAGTATTCATCATAATAAAAACAAGAAATTAAAAGAGAAGGGGACTAGAAACAAATCTAGTGTTTCTCTGAAGCCATTAGCGCGCTCTTCTTCTCTGCTCGTTATTTCAGATCGAGGCCTTTACGAATACTCGAATGCTGCTACTCCAAGACAGAAAAAAGCTCTTTCTCAAGAGGGGAAATCGGCAAAGGAAAAGAGAATAAAGAAAATGAAAATAAAAAAGAGAAAAGTGAGTGAAGAGAGAAGATGTTGGAATGAATTGAGTGATGAATGAGATAGAAAAGGGGGTATTTATAAGTGGGATTCACTGTTAAATTTAGCAAAGATAAATCAGCCATTCAACCTTCCGATGACCAACTACCACACACTCAAAGTTGAAGCATTCAACTTTGCTAATTTTAACTAGGGGCAAATCTACAAAAGCTTGATAAGTGGGGGGGTTTGAATGCACTTTCAAGGAGACTTCAAGGGCTGATTTGCAAGTCAAATAATTAGCTTAAATCAACTAATTGGATCAGCTATAAGGGACGGTTCTGGGCTGCCCAATTGCTTGGGGGTTTAATCCTTCACACTTAGCACACTGGGCCACTTTCCTCCTCAGTTTTTATATTGAATTTAACCCAATTCAAGTTGGATAAAAATTAAATATAAATTATGCAAAATAATCATAATTTGGACCATCATTGGCTAGAAGAATAATCAACCTTCCTCTTGGTTCACTCGGTGTACAAATTATCCTAACGGTTTAGGCCTTTGTAATGTTCCTCGAGCCGATTTCATCATTTGTGCCAAATTATCGAAAATACATCAAATTCATGAATAAATATTATAAAAATCATTAAAATTTAATATGTTGGTAATTTAAGTACAAATTAATTATTTTATAATTAAATTATATTTTTTAACAATAATTACTACAAAATTGCATGAATTTGAGCTAGAAAGGGCATGAAAAAGTCTATTTATTTTTGTGTTTCCACACCCCCCAAACTTAATTCATTGCTCATCCTGATAATGCACAAATCAAAAAAGAATTTTATTTGAAATCATCATTTCTCCCCATAATTATGAGTTTAATAATTAAGTACAAGAACAACAATTTCGAGGTTATGCAGCTCAAGTATACATATTATTCAAATTAATCTCAACTATCATCATGCTAATAGAAAATAAACTAAATGCTTTCTTAATAAATATATTTCAAAATCTTACTAGTTGATTCTTATTCCCTTATATAAGACCAAATTGCAATCACTAAGTTTAATTTATGTTTTCATATGCTGAACATAGCAATTTCTCTCCACTAATGTAAGTAGCATAAAAATCTAAATCAAATAGGTCTTTTATATAAGTTGTAGCGGGGTTAGGCTAAAGGTAGGTAAAAGATAGACATATTTAAGCTAAAAACCCTATACTCAACTTGCATCAGACCTTTCGGGAAAATTACCTTCAAATTCACCAATTTTTTGAACTTGAGTACATATGCTCTTTTCTCATTTTCTTTTTCATCATTTTTTTTTCTCTTTTTTCCCTTTTTCGAGCATCATATTGTATGTATTATAATTTGTTGAGCATTTTGGTACTTCTTCTCAACTCCCTCAAACTTATTTTCAAAAAATATTCTTGATAGATTGAGTCTAGTGTTTGGGACAATTTGGAGATAAGTACGAGAGATAAGATGACTTATCATTGTAAGGTTAAATGAAAATCAAGCCATATAGTCTAAAAGTTGGCTTCAAGGGATAAAGTTCATTAATGTTAGCTTGAAAGGTTCAAACGGTCCAAACAAATATTGCCTAAATCGTTTTCAAAATTCCATGCCTCTTAGGATTTCGCCTTAAGAAATTACTAAGTCAATTCTAGATACTTAAACTTTCATGCATATTTAGCTTTTGGGTTAAATATAAAATTAATACCTAAACTTGTCCACTTCTCCCAAATTGATATCTAAAGTTTTTTTTGTCCCAGATAGGTACCCGAACTTTTTCCTGTCAACTAGATTGGTACTTTTTTTTAACATCATCAAATCTGAGACAGGTGGCAAAATAAAAATATGACACCTGTCATAATGACATCATGATGATGTCATAATCTAAAAAATATATTAAAAATTATTTTCATTTTCTTTTTATTTTTTTTCTTGTTTCATTTTTTTCCATTATTCTTTTCTTCTTCATTCTTTCTCTTTTCACATCATCTTTTCATTTTTTTGGGTTCATTTAATATTTCTAGGTTTCTTTGAAAAGAAATTTAAGAGCATTTTTTTCTTATTTTATTCTTTTTCCATGTATTCCTTTCTTTTTCTTTCTTCCTCTAGTCATTTGACGTTTTTCTTTTTTGAATTCATTCAACATTTTTGGGCTTCTTTGAATATTATGTAAAAATTTGAACCATAAATCTAGCCATTGTTGGAGGATAGTATGAACAAGCAAAAGATGTTCACAACAACAACCAAAACATAAGAAAATGACAATAAAATTAAACCAATTAAATTGATCCAATTCAAAAATCTACTTGTAATCTTTCCAAAATTTATCATCAATTTCATCCTAGTTTAAAAAAACATTCAAAGAGTAGCATGCATGGCAGACCCAAAAAGAGCAGCAGCAACCATGGGTTTTGAAAACAAAAAATAGAGTAGAAAAGAAAAGCGGAAGTAGGAGAGAAAGGAAAGTCGTTTGGTACTTCTCCGATCAGTGACGGCATCGAAGCAAGGTGATCGTTGGAGGAGAATCCCAACGGGATTTGCAAGAGGTCTCTGTGGAAAAAAAATTAGAGGAAATGAAAGAAAAAAATTAGAGGAAATGAAAGAACAAGAGTAAAAAGTTGACTGATGCCATTATTTGGACCGAAGAACAAATGTCGATGACAATGCCGAAGCGAAGCTATGGTGCATGTTGGCGGTGGCTAAGGTTGGGAAAGGGATGAGGAGAAGAAGAAAAGAAAAAATAAAATAAGATGGGAACAGGAAAGCATAAAAGAAAAGGAAAAAGGAAAAATAAAAAGTGAATAAAAAATAAATTATGACATCATTATGATGTCATTATGCCACATTCCATATTCTTATTTTTTCACTTGTCTCAGATTTAACGACGTTAAAAAAAAGTATCAATCTAATTGATGGAGAAAAAGTTTGGGTACCAATCTGGAACAAAAAAAACTTTAGGTACCAATCTGGAAGAAGTGGACAAGTTCAAATACTAATTTTATATTTAACCCTTAGTTTTTTTTTATAAGAAATTAAAAATTTTATGATATGATTCACATATTTTATTAAGATTAACATTCATGTCATGGTTCAACTAACATCACAACCATTGAGATAATTGAACTTTATGTATACTAAATCTTAGCATAATCAACAGAAATTCAAAATTTTTAGCAAAATTATAAGTAAATTCATAAAATAAGAAGAAATAATTATTAAAAGAAGTTTTCAATTTTCAGTCCGCTACCTAAAATAAACAATGTCCTCATTATTAAAAACAATCGAGAGAAAAATAAAAGTGAATAGACACTGTACACCAGGTAGGATCAAGGAAGAAGAGGTGAGTCAAATTTGACTACTTAAATACCAAGCTCTTCCAAGGTCCAATCCTAGACATGTACATATACATTACCACACTTTTTATGTTGCTAATTGTTTAATTTTATTATTAACTTCAACCTCTTAATTTATTATGCAAAAATTTAAAATAACCTAGAGACTTAAAACCTAAACCTTAATTTATCTACGAAAAAAATGAAATAACCTAAGAAATAAAATAAAGAAAGACAAGATCCCCCCTAATTATTTATGTGTAGACCCCTTAGACTTTGACTCATCTTTTGCTTCATTGTTCTTGTTGTTGCTCGAATCACCTTGCTCCTTCGGCATTGGAGTCCATGGTTCAAATATAAAATTTGGAAATTCAGGCACAAAAATAATCGAGTCATGAAGTATTTTCTCAAGTGCACATTTAAATGAGTCACCCGTATTTTTTAGTATCTCTAATAAGCTTTTTGCTGCTACTAAATATGTTACATTAAATCTATAATCTTTGACAGCTCCTCTCGAAGTTCTAAGTGAGGTGAAAAAGGTCTAACTATTGGAACTGATATGTCAGGTTCAGACATTTGTTCAGTTGACTCTACCTCATTAGGAATTTCTACTAGATGTTTTTGTTTTTATCTTTGCAGGACTTTACTCTTCTTTGGGTTCTTCACTTGAATCAGCTTGTTGTTCAAGAATGAATTTTCTTGCTATTCGAACAAGGTCCCAATTAGTGATTACACCTTCGTTATACCCCGTATTCATGTTCCCAAGGATTTCATCTTTTAAGTACAACACTGTGATCGTGAATGAGAAATAGGCTTGGCCAGCACGTCTTAAGGCATGATATGTCGGTTTTATACCTAACAGATTAAACTAATTTTCACACTTGAAGAGCTTGAAATTAAGCATTTTATTTATATCTTTGTTGTATTTAAAGTAATTTTTATCTTTGAATAAATTGTGTAAACCAAGAGCTAAAAGGTTTCTTTATTGTCTTTAAGGCCAATTGAGGCCTAAAGGTTAGCTAACATACTTCATGAGTGTGTAAGAGACCATTACAAGTTGAACAAATGTGAAATTGATCACTTCGTCACGACATAGGATACTTTACGTTGCAACAAAGGGCCCAGACTTGAAGATTAAGGGGACTGACTTCTTTGTTGTGACATACATAGGCAATGTCGCGACAACACTTGTACGATGATGCCAAATAAGGGTATTGACTTCTTCATTGCAACACAGGCCTAGTGTGTCACGACATCGACCCCTAGACGCGATTTCTACACTGAGTGAAGGGCATTTCGATCTTTTCAATGCAACTTAAACACAAAGAATGGATGCGGTTTCTACACTGAGTGAAGGGGATTTACTTTGTTATTTTCATTTTAGGAACTAGATTGTAAGTTTCGTTTAAATAGTCGAGGAATTATTTCCCAACAAATTGTCAATACAAAAAAGTTTTTTTTCATTTCATTTCTTCAATTCTATGTTTTAATATATTATTGTTTTTATGATGATTAAGAAAATCATGAGGAACTAATTCCATTTTGGGGAATTAGGGATTGGAAGTATTGATATTTAATTGTTGCATAAACAATGATTTTCAATCGAATCAGTGGTTTGGGAAAGAAAGAGCATGAAAGAAACATTAGACTTGACAACCGTAAAAAGTCATTTAGGTGGGAATGAACCCAAAATTGGTGTTGCCTATCGAATCTACACATCTCATCCTTTATTTTCTTTTATTTATTTCATGTTTTCTCGACAAACACTTTTAAAGCCTCTTTCGGGAACGATCCTTGGAAAACTACCAAATATTTTGTTGTACAATCTATATTCCAGCCTAGCTCGTATACTTGCAGAAGCAAAAAATACATACCGAACGGGAGTATGTTCAGAGGCGATCAAGTTGTTGGGGTCATTGTTGAGGAGGCTACGCTTTAGTGATTTTTATTTCTTCTTTGTTATTCGAATAATTGAGAAATTTTTAGGCTATAGATACGAACTAACAATATTAACAGTCTTTTGTCTCACAGATTAACTATTTTCCTCCAATTCTATCACATTATTCCTCCCCTGTGGACAATTATTATCTTTATTCAGATGATGATTACAGTTACGAGGATAACATCTACGAGGATGATATCTTCGAAGATGGATACTATGAAGATTAAGAGATTCAGGAAAATCAAAGGTTATTAATGCTAGAATTGAGTCAACTCCATGGGAAGGTCTCAAATCTCGATCAACATAGTAATAAATCTTCCGAAAGAATACATACAAAATCTGAACAAAGAGAGAGAACAAGAGGAGAGGCTATGCATGGAAAAAGAAATTTTTGAAGAATTTTCGTATCAAACCGTCAAACAATTCAACATATCACCAGTGGAAAGGGAAGTCAAAAGTATTTTGTAAATCAAGAATGAGCCCCACTCTAGTGAAAATTCAATCCCTATAGAAGAAGATGACAGTTCTCGTTCATAAAGCTTGGATCTTTAATTAATTATTGTTATAGACATGCCCATGAAAGAAATATTCACAATTGAAGATACTACGGATCAGAGATTCGATTTTCAATGGAAAATGGTTCCTGTTGCAACAAATTCCCAAAGAAATTACTAAAGTGAAAACTTTCCGTTTTCTTTAGATAACAGGAACAATTCATATTTATAAGCTAGCACCTCAGCTCTCGAATGTTAGAATAATAAAATCCTCATGGAAGAAGGAAATAAGTCCATGAAGAATTCAGTTATTGAAATGGCATCATGAACCAAAATTTGCAAGATTATGTGATAAAAACTATGGATGGAAGGAGAGGAAATTCAGTAATAAACACATTTTCACTTAATGAAGTAATTGAGCAGCTGTTAGGTCACCACACGAGGGCTTACAAATTCTATAATTGGTCCAATAATGAAAGCAGTCACAAGATTAGGTGGTGGTTTAAATTCATAATCGTCGTGGATAGATGCGACCAAAGAAAGGAACTGGTGGTTATGAATGCAGGACGAAAAGGAAAATTTCGGGAAAGAGACAAACACCAGAGGATAGATTGGCATGATGGTTTCTTGACGAACAATGATAGAACGAATTGTACTCGAGTGCCGAAGTGCACAATAACATCCTTGTCAGACAATTCTGATAAGTATGAATACGTAGTTTTATATTTATATAGATACTAACACACTAACTTTCTTATATTTTCATTTCAAGGTATTTTAATCGAAACTAACGTGTTTGTAGCGACACAGCCCATCGACGTCACGACAAAGCAACCAGTCTACCCTCAAGAACACCCAAGCATGCTATAACGCGACATACCCCTTTGTATGTTGCTAAAAAGGGTCAAACTACTAGAATTTCAAAACTGAGAGGTTTGTCGCGATACAAGGGGAGCTACGTCACAAACAAAAGGTACTGAAGGGATTGTCGTAACACAGCATGACTTCGTCGCAACATTGATTACAAAAATTTTAGGGTTGACTCGTTCCGCTCACGCAACCTGATGACTAAACCCTTATTTTACCTAATTTTTAACCCAAAACCTTAAAAATTCACACCTCTATATATACCACACTAACCTAAACTTATTTCCTAACACTAAACACTTTCAAAACTCTTCAAAAACTCTCTCAATCTTTCATCTCTTTTCTTTCTAAAAAACCTAAAAACCCAAACTCTACCATTCCTTAAGGAGATTCCATTCCATTTCTTCAAGGCTTGATCTAATCTCATTGGTAAGGCACGAACTCGAAAGCAAAGGTATTTATTATATTTTACTATTCTATTCGTTATGTTCATCATTGTTCAAAAGTGTTTGCAGATTACAATGCCTCAAAAAAAATGAACCATTGTTTAAGATAGTGATAGTGACTCAGATTACGAGAGGTTAGAGAATTTCTAAGTGGAAAATTACTTCTTAGCTTCACAAGGATGACCCCTTATTCAAGAACGAGGCTTTAAACCATCGATGGTTCTCTATAATGAAATATTACCGTTAGTGAGGTACCACAAATGGAAACAATTCTGTGTTTCCCCGACAAGTAACGCTGTCGTACCTGTAGTTAATCAGTTCTACGCATCTCTTAAGGATGATATCATTAAGCGAAAAACTCTCAAAACAGTAGTTGTACAAGAGAAGTATGTTCCAATTCTACCTTCAGATATTTGTGAGTTTTACAATGTTCCATATTATGAGAAAGACTATATTAATGAGATTGATCTAGAAACGTTTAGAAACATTAATATGGAGGAAATTATTAAATTCTTGACACAGGGTAAGGGTCACTAGAATTATAGAGCTGATACTGGCTCACCTTCGAATTTTGACTAGGTTATTATATTCCCTGTTGCAAAGATGTGGATGTAATTCTTGCCCACTAGGATTGCATCGGCCCTAAATGTTTCTAATGTTAATACTTTCTGAGTTATTTTGTTGTATGCTATTTTGCAGAAGAAATGAATTTGTGTGGGACAATGGATTTACAAGGAAATGAAAAATTACACAAAAAGTCAGAAAGCTAGATTCTTCTTTCCCTATCTCATAACGACGCTATGTAAGAAGGCATGAGTGCCAATGATTGAAAATGAGCAATTCTTGAAGTCAACAATAAGCATTATTGAGGATTCAATATATAAACCATACGTTGAGCTTTAGCGAAAGCAAATCAAGGAATTGAATCAAAGAAGGAAAGAAAAGATGGATGTGTCAGCATTACTAAAACGAAAAGAAGCTACAAGAGCTCAAAAAGGATACGTTCGTAATGTAGAAGGGAAATTAGATGGCATGATTCGGTGGATGCAGGAAACGAGTCTTGTGTTGATAGAATTTGCAAGGATAAATGGTTACCAATCCCCAATGACCTACCAAACATGTTTGGAAATGAAGAGGGAGGTGAGGGCAAAGTTGGGTTGGGAGGAACCAACGTGGCGCAAGATCCTAACACGAAAGATGAGTATGAGGCGATGTCTCAACCCCAATATTCAACTCCCAAAGGACCGATAATTCGAAGTTCGATTTGGAATCAAGGTGAGAGTTCTCACCACAAGTACTTCTATAAGGGCAAAGCTCCGATGGATCCTAATTCAGAGGAAGAAGATTGAAGATTTTTGAACAATTTTTATAGACTTTATTTATTGTTAAGACTTGTAATTTTGGGATGATTTTGGTTTTTGTTTTAAAGACTTAAAATTTGTAGGAGTAGGATTTAGTTTGTCTATATATGCTTAAATTTTTCTGTAGGAACCCCACACTATAGAGACACAAATTGATAACACATTAAATTTGTATTATTTTTTGTGCTTAAATTGGGTAAATATTGAATTGATCCCTACTAATTTGGCGAATTTATGTTTTAATCATGATTGATATTCAATTGGGATGAAAAGGACAATTGTAGCATAATCGACAAAATGAGGCCAAATCAAAAAGTTAGAAACGGTCAAGGATTTAATAGATTTTTGTTTGACAATGTAAAACTTAAAATAGAAGAAAAATCTAATTTTTTATTTTATTTAATTATTATTTTGAATGGTGGTTAGGTTATATTTAGTAAAATAGTTGTATATAAATAGGGTTTGGTGGTGACTTTGAAAGACACTTGAAATTAATAGAGTTTAATGCAATTATCCCTTTTCCATTTATTTTTCCATTGGTCTGTAACATTCTGCCATTTTCAATTCCAATTTCCTTTCATATCTTTGTTGGTTTAATTGTTCTTCAAGTCCCTTTCCCTTTTCCTTTCCACATTTTCCATTACCATTAAATCAATTTCCATAATCCAACAAGAGCATGAATAAATTCATGCTTCACTAAAACTCCATCTTGGGTTTAGGCTGGTGTTCTTTTAGGTCAAGAATTGTGAGAAACAATTCACATTAAACATCTTTTGTATGGTATTCACCATCTCTCCGAAATATCAGGATAGTACAAATTCGCCCCTTAAAATTCAACTCAATTTCAACACAAAGTGCACGTTGGGTTGGAGTCGTTTTGGCGTACAGTTAGGAAGACGAATTGATCGTTCTGTATTCAGATTCTCGCGAACAAATTGGCGTATCCTAGCAGGGTCATACTAGTGGGATTTTGGTCAAGGGAGATATTGATCGGATTTAAATGTCCTGCGCGGTTGAGGTCGTTAATCCGAGCTGGGTTCTTCAAAATGCAAGGCTATCGAGGTCTTGAATTGCCAACGTATGTATCGCGGTTAGACAATCGGTAAGGGTTGGTTTGACAGGTTGTACCGAAACCAACTACGAAAGGAAGAATTGACGACTAAGACGTTCTTAGCTGTTATAACTAGCTTATTGTTCGAAGGAGAAAACACCTTTTTAAGGATCAAATCGAAAATCGGAGCATATCGAATCTAAGGTTAAGGCTTATTAATTTTGATTACAAGATTTAAATTTATTTTCTTATTTTATTTTACGATTTTTAAATTGTTAAATTCTGCTTTTTCACTTATTTTCTGAACATTTCCTACCCCCGCTTGATTTATTTATTTATTTTTCAGCAGACAGTTTCAAGTCGTGGGCATGACTGTTGACGCGAAAGGAATCCTATTAAAGAGAAAAACATGAAAGTAGATTATGACAACTAGTCCCTGTGGAATCGACCCTACTGCCTTATACTACTATTTTGTATTATTTATCGTAGGAATATTTATTTGGTGGTTTCGACACCCATCATAAATATTTCGAGCCATTCACGACAAAAGGGAGAAGGACAACCACCATGAGAAGAAGAAGACTTTCACAAACAATAGGGTAACTTCTTTCCTTATTATTTAAGGGGCTACATATTGAGGACAATGTGTTATCTAAAGTGTGGGGGGTAACATAGGAATTTTTGCATATAGTTTTTATTTTTAAGTTTTTATATTTTTCTTTGACATGTGCTTGAGCTTGTAGAAATACAAGTGATTGGTTAGGAGCATGTATAATAGGTTGATTGTACTTTTTGATAAATTTAGCATGATGATGAGGAATTTTTAAATTTTTGAGCATGAAATTATTAGTTCTATAGGTTACATTAGGTATAGATAAAAAGATATTATTGATACCAAATGACATGTATAATATAATGAAACAAGCATGCTAGTGTATAATAGATAGTAATTCTGAAATTGTGTGACTAAGTTGATTTTTATGCATATTGAGGTGTTTAGGGATGACCTAAGGCATTGTTTGGTTACATCTAGAGCTAAAAAGCTAAACCCTATTTTGAATTTCCAATTAAAACTCATCTTTGAGCCTTATGACCTTTCTTGATGAACCACAATACAAGCCTCTAAAAGCTTAAAATGATGATTTGTGTGTACTCTTTTCTTTGGTTCTATTTTGCATGATAATAGACATATGACCATATGTATTGAGGGTAAATAGACATATTATGGTGGAGGTTATAAAATGAATAGTGAAATAGGAAAATCAATATAGTGTATTAACTTTAGTTTAGCCAAAAAGAGAAAAATAATGCAAAATAAAAAAGAAAACAAAAAATGAGTAGAAACAAAATAGGAAAATCATGAGTAAGAAAGCATATGAAAAGTGATAAACTCACAAAAATACCAAATAGAAGAAAAAGAATCCTTACTCAATAAACAAAAGAATACTCATAGATTAGCTAAAAGAATTAGACTATATTGAGATTTCCTATTTGAGAGAAATGGAAGGTAGGAGAAGGAGAAATAAGGAGGTGAGATGGAATGAGACATTAAGGGGGAGAATAGGGAAAAATGCAATGTGTCAAACTATTTTCGTGTTTGTAACCTTTTGTGCTTAACTATTTTTTGAATTTCATATCTATCCTAAGCCTCAATACGTTACAAGCCGAAAAGCCCTATGCGACCTAAACAACTCTCTGCATGAATAGATGTGGAAATTGCATGATCTCATTATGGCTATCTGTACTGTACTAGTATAATCAAAGTACTTGTATTAAGCATTGATGAATTCATATCGATAAAACCTTGACGTTTGTATTTCTTGTAACTAACTGAACTTGTATTGTTTCTAACGAAAAATGGTAAAATTGTTCACTCATCATGTTCGAATTATTAAGAAATATATAATGCTTAGAGTAGATGTTACGAACCCAATTTTTGAATAATATAGACTCAAGCACCTTTTCTTTCTTTGTCGCTTTATTCTGTTTTTCTTATTTTGTTTGCTTAAGGACAAGGAAAGACTTAAGTGTGGTGGAGTTTAATCTGCCAGTTTTATACCTAGCAGATTGAACTAATTTTCACACTTGAAAATATTGAAATTAAGCATTTTATTTATATCTTTGTAAGATTTAAAGTAATTTTTATCTTTAAATAAATTGTGTAAACTAAGTGCTAAAAGGTTACTTTATTGTCTTTAAGGTCGATTGAGGCCTAAAGGTTAGCTAACATATTTCGTGAGTGTGTAGAAGACCATTAGAAGTTGAACAAATGTGAAACTGATCACTTTATCATGACATAGGATGCTTTACGTCGCAACAAAGAACCCAGACTTAAAGATCAAGGGGATTGACTTCTTTGTTGCAACATACATATGCTATGTCGCAACAACGCCTGCACAATTACACCAAATAAGGGGACTGACTTCTTCATTGTGACACAGGTCCTAGTGTGTCGTGACATCGACCCTTGGACGCGACTTTTGCACCGAGTGAAGAGTGTTTCAGTCTTTACAATGCAATTTAAACACGAAGGATGACAGTTGACCTAGGGTTGAGGAAAAATGATCGACCAAGGCTATAAATAGGCCTTTAGCACTAGGGTTTCACACACCCGTTTCCTTAGTTTTAGTTTTATTTTGTTATTTTCATTTTAGAAACGAGATTGTAAGTTTCGCATAAATGTTCGAGGAATTATTTCCCAATAGATTGCCAATATAATTAAAGTTCATCACTACCTTGGCATCGTTCACAAAATGTGTCCCCTCATCACTAATGATAGCTCTAGGAGTTTCAAACCTTGTGAACACATGTTTTTACAAAAACTTCGTCACTACCTTGGCATCGTTCGTCGGATACGCCTTGACCTCAACTCACTTAGATACGTAATCTACTACTACCAAAATGTACTTGTTACCAAATGACGGGGGGAATGGACTAAGGAAGTTAATACCAAAACATCGAACAGTTCCACTTCAATGAAGTTTGTTCGGGGCATCTCATTTCTGTTAGTGACATTTCCAACTCTCTAACATCGATTACAACATTTTACATAGGGGTACGCATCTTTGAATAAAATCGACCAAAAGAATCCGGCTTGTAATACTTTGGCCGCAATACGTGAACCTCCAAAGTGTCCCCCGCTTGGAGCTGTGTGACACTAATATAATATTTCATGTACCTCATCTTTTGCCCCGTATCTCCCGATCATCTGATCTGTGTACTTCTTGAACAAGTATGGTTCTTCCCAAAAATAATACTTAGCCTCGTGAAGGAACTTTTTCCTTTGTTGATATGTCTTATCAAAGGGCATCAAATCACAAGCTAAGTAGTTAGCAAAATCATCAAACCAAGGGGTGTTATGGACATGACTTACCTTAAGTATATGTTCATCTGGGAATGACTCTTATATGGGTACAAGAGAAGAAGTTCCCTCTTGTGGCTCTAATATGGATAAGTGATCTGTTACTGGGTTTTCTAAACCTCTTCGATCTTGAATTTCTAAATCAAATTCTTGGAGTAGTAGTATCCATCGAATCAATCTCGGCCTGGCATCTTTCTTG
This sequence comes from Kokia cookei, assembly GCA_039519145.1. Lineage (NCBI taxonomy): Eukaryota > Viridiplantae > Streptophyta > Magnoliopsida > Malvales > Malvaceae > Kokia > Kokia cookei. The sequence continues at coordinate 22,193,202 of CM076909.1, forward strand.
GTAAGTAAGTACTTGATCGTCGAATGATCCGTAAAGACAACCACTTTAGTACCCATAAGATAAGATCGAAACTTGTCAAAAGCAAACACAATTGTAAGTAGTTCCTTTTTGGTTACCGTATAATTAAGTTGAGCTTTAATAAAAGTCCAACTTACGTAGTAGATCGGATGAAAAACTTTGCTTCTTTGCTGGCCCATCACAACTCCTACTGCGAAGTCACTTGCGTCACACATTAACTCAAAAGGAAATTCCCAATCTAAATGGGTTTGCTTAAGGGTTTAGCGATCTTAAAGAAGTCCTTGATGAATTGCTTCAGCACTTGTACATGCATACAGATGGACTAATACCACGAATGTTGGCTATGGTCCATCCGATAGCCTTCTTGAATTGCTTCAGCACTTGAATAAGTTTCTCTTCCTGTTCTTTAGTTAACTGAGTTGAAATAATCACAGCCAAAGCAAAGTAGAGGCGTCACCTAAATAAACATATTTTAAATGCGAGGGAAGTACCTTAAGTTCTAATTTAGGTGGCTCTTCGATTGATGTTTTGGTTGGACATAATCTTTGCTTTCTAATTCCAAAGATTTGAAATGAGTTGTGGATTAAATCCCCTCGGATTAGCTTCTAGGAAAGCTAAGTGATCCTCATCCTCTTCATCACTTGGAGGGTTTGACGACAAATTAATTTTCCAAAGGATCCTCAACAGAGTTGAATTCCTCTTTCACGACTAACTCTTCTAACTCAGCTACTGCAGAACAATCATCAACTACATCAGGAAATCGCATGAATTTAAAAACATAAACATTACCTGATCATCCTAAACACGCATGGTCAGCTCGCCCTTCTGGACATCAATAAGGGTCCTTCCAGTTGCTAAGAACGGTTTTCCTAAGATGATTGACATCTCTTTATCTGCTTCAAAGTCTAAGATAATAAAGTCAGCAGGAAAAATAAATTTATCTACACGTACCAATATGTCCTTGATTTTTCCTTTAGGATGTGCTATGGATCGATCTATTAGTTGCAGTGTAACCGTAGTTGGCCTAACTTCACCTATCCCCAACTTTCTAAATATAAGTAACAAATTAAGTCTCATTAAAAATATTTCGTATCATCCCGTTAACTTTTTTTTAATTGTACTTTCATCAAATTTATTAAAAAAATTAGTTTGAAAAGAAATGATGGTAAAAAAAACTCAAAGATTCAATTAGGATCATTTGACAAAATATGTAAACGATAGTGGCCAAATTAAAAAATTGTTTGGATATGAGAAGATTGAAAAAAAAATGATAATTGGTTCTAGTATGCACTAACTAATAAATTAGGGGTGAGCAAAACTCGATTCAACTCGAAAAAGTTTTGAATTTCAAGTTAATCGAATTATTCGAATCAACTTCAATTTTTTTTTTCAAATTTTGAGTTCAAATCGAGTTGATTTTCGAATTCAAATAACTCGAATTATTCGAATAAATTGAATATCAAACTATAATATTTTACATTTTTACCTCAAATCGTCGAACCTTTTTATTTTTCCCCCAAAATTTTTATTTTTCACTTTTCTCCCAAAACTTTTACTCCCGTCCCATCTACCCTAAACCCATTCCCCCCCAAATTTTTTTAATATTTTCCCACCAAAATTTTACTAACCCATTTACTTTCCCCCAAAATTTTACTTTTAAAAACCCTCTAAACTTTTTATTTTTTTTCAAAACTTTTATTCTCTTCTACTTTTCCCCTAAAACTTATACTCACTTCCCATCCCACCCCCATTTACCCCAAACCAATTCCTCCCCCCCCCCCCACCCATTTTTTTTGAATATTTTTTTCTCCAAAATTTTACTTTCAAAATACATAGTGACAATAATCAGAAGATAATTGAAGCAACCAAGCAAACAAAAAAGCTAACTCATGACGTGATGAAAATTAATAACAAATTTGATTATGGTTGACAAATTTAATTACGGTAATGACAGTAGTTACAATGACCAAATTTTTTTTAAAAATTTAACTCAGACAAATATATTCGATTTGAATTTCATCTCACTCAACTCGATTTGAGAAAATTTCAAATCGAGTTAAGATTATAAAATAGAATTCGTCAACTCAATTAACTCAAAAAATTTTAATTCGATTTGATCAAATGCTCACCCCTTATAATAAATAGGCAAACTTTGAGAAGAGAGGAGGTATAAAAGGTCTTTTCTTTTTCATGGATGGTGATGTGAAGATGAAGAGATCAATAACAATAGCAAAAACAAAAAGAGAAACCTCTACAAATAAACCGAGAAAGTTACAGAAAGAGAGTGAAAAGAAGATTTCAGATCCACAAGATAAGGTAGAGTAGTGAATGTATGGCTTTTGAAAATATTAAAAAGCTTTAGATGGAAAATGATGATGGAGGCGAACGGGAGAACCACGACGATTATGGAACTGAGAAGCATATGAAAGAAAGTTTCAACAAAAGAAAGAAGATTAATTAATTAAAAGTTTTTATTTTTAACTTAATTTTAATTTATAAAAATTAAAAATAAATTTAAAATTAAATATTTTTAAAAACTTAGTAATGTTAAGTAGATCTTTATGATTTTTTTTCAATTATTTAATGATATTTCAATAATTATTTTATTCTATTAACACATAATTTTGATAATTTTTAATTTTAAACCTCAAACCCATAAATTTTGAATATCGAACTTAAAATAAAAAAATTAAAACCCTAAATTCGAATAAAAAACTTTTGAATCCTAAACCATAACCTCATAACTTGTAATCATAAATTCTAAACTCATAACCTCGAATCATTAAACCCTAAATCTAAACTTTAAACACCAAATTCAAATTCAAACTCAAATCCTAAATTTTAAATCTTAAACCTTGAGGTTTAGGATTTTGGGATTTAAGATATATTACTAGAATAATGTGTCAATAGCATGGAAAAAATTACAAAAAAATTACCATTTTTTAAAAATTGAGTGCACAAAAATAAAAAAAATACTAACTTATGAAAAAAAATAAAATGATTAAAATTTGTAAAAGAAAAAAAAAGATGTTTGTTTATAATTAAAAAGTTAATTATTTTAATTAAAATTAAATCGAGATAAAAAAATATGATATAGGTGATTGTCTAATAATATTTTATTTTAATATAATTTATTCTTTCAAAATATTAATTAAATAAAAAAATTTAAATATCAAATAGATAGAAATAGTCAAATCCGTATATATTGTCACTGTTAATATATACGGAGTGGGGGATACGAATTTAGCTGATAGCCATAGAAACTTGAGACACATCCAACGATCCAAAATTCATAACAAGGAAATGTGATGACGTGGAGATGATGATGAATTAGGTGAGTGTGAAACCAAAATTCATAACAAGGAAATTTTTTTACTTGATTTTTAATTTTTTTCCTGAAAAAGTTAAATTTAACTGAAAATACTAAAAATAAAAAAAATAGTTTAAAGAATATAAAGAATTAATAAATACATTTAAAGTAATTCGTTTGTATATATGAAGCAAACAAAAATGTAAGATGTAAAAATAAATAAGTGGTTGGGCTGAGTTTAGAAAATTGAATTAAAGGGTGAACTTGAACCAACGTTTTTAGTTTTGAGTGAGTAAAGGTTTGGTTCAAGAAGCCTTCCCATGGCAGAAGAAGTTGCAGAGGCAGGTGCGCACAAGAAAGGTTCAACATTTCCCTAAGCATGATATTGTCAAGTTAGGTGAGAAAAATTTTCTTTTGTGGCAGCAGCAGATTACTTTGATTCTTGAAGGATATGATTTGCAGGGTTATATTTTGGGTACTCTGGATACTCCTTCTCAGTATGTTCTTAATGGTGAAGGACAAAAAATTGATAATCCTGAATTTTTAGTTTACAAGCAGCAAGATAAGTTGCTTGCTTCTTGGTTGTTGTCCACAATTTCAGATGCAATCTTGATCTATTTGACTCGTGCACGTACTAGTCTTGATATATGGCAGACTGTTGAAAGAAGGTTTGCTGCAAAATCTGGTATTAAAATTTCCAGTTTAAGACATGCTTTATATTCTCAAAAGAAAGGACAACTTAGTATTCAAGATTATTTGCTTAAGATCAAGAATATGTGTGACGGGTTAGTTGCGGGTGGATATATGGTGACTGATGAGGAACAAGTTAGCACCATCTTGGTTGGACTTCCAGTAGAATATAGTGCTGTCAGAGTTGTAGCTTCAACGACTCCAATGTTTTTAGATTTGTTGACTGAAATGTTGCTTGATTGTGAATCTCAGCAGTTGGATCTTGTTTCTGAGATTCCAATGCAGGCCAATGTGGTGAATCAACAGAAGATGGTGGTTGATCAATCCAAAGGTGATTACACTAGGGCTTATAATCCTGGTTTCAGGCAAGCCTTTCGAGGAGGGAGAGATTTTCAACGTGGTAGAGTGCGTGGCAGGTTCTCAGGCTCTCGTCCTCAATGCCAATTATGTGGCAAGATTGGTCATCTTGTGCAAAAGTGTTATTACAGATTTGTTGAAAATTTTTCTGGTATGGCAGATGTGGATAGCAGGTCTTCTATGGCTATTAATTATCACCGTTTTGATGATCAGGGTTGTTCTAGTCAAGGGCATTGTTCATCGAATATGCAGCATTGTTGTACTGCTCAAACTGGATCACTAGGCCCTACTCCTTTGGTTCTTGACAAATCTTGGTATCTGGATTCAGGTGCCACTAACCACATTACCAATGATGTGTCTAATCTCAACAATGTCTCTGAGTATACAGGTAATAATACTGTCGGGAATGAGGAGTCTGTTTCTATTTCTCATGTAGGGATAGCTGGTGTGTTTACTGGTGCTAGATTTATGGAATTAAAGAATGTACTTCATGTGCCTAGTGTGTGCAAGAATTTAATTTCAGTTGGTCAGTTTGCTAGGGATAATAAAGTTTATTTTGAGTTTCACCCTTACCATTGTTTTGTAAAGGACATACAAACAGGGGTCACATTGCTAGTGGGCCACATACATGATGGTTTGTACAGGTTTGATACTTCAAGTGTAGGAAGTGCAGGATCGTCAGTTTTTTCATCAAAATCTGCTCATGATGTTCATAATGTTCAGCTTGACAATGTTGACTTGTGGCATAGAAGGCTTGGTCACCTTTGTAACAAAATTCTTTTTCAAGTTCTAAATGAGTGTAATGTTGTTTTCAATAAAACTGATTTGTCATCTGTTTGTACAGCATGTCAGTTGGGAAAGGCTCATAAATTACCTTTTCCTACTTCTCAATCAGTGTATAATCTCCTTTTGAACTAATCGTATGTGATTTGTGGGGACCAGCTAACTGCTTCTGAGGGATATCAATATTACATTTCATTTGTTGATATGCATAGTAGATATACTTGGTTGTATCTTCTCAAGAGTAAAAGTGAAGCTTTGAGGTGTTTTTTACTGTTTCAGAAGCATATTGAGGTTCAGTTTGGGGGTCATATAAAGGTTTTTCAGAGTGATGGAGGAGGAGAGTTCAGGTCATTTACCAAGGTATTGTCTCAGCATGGTATTCACCTTAGGGTCACTTGTCCTCACACCTCGGAACAAAATGGTGTGGTTGAGAGGAAGCACAGACATATAGTTGAGACTAGTTTGTCTCTTTTGGCTCAAGCTTCTCTGCCACTCAGATTGTGGTCTCATGCTTTTGTACATGCTGTTCATTTAATCAACAGACTTCGTACTGTAGTGTTACACGGTCAGAGTCCCTATGAAAAGTTGCTCAAAGCAAAGCCTGATTATTCTCAACTAAAGGTGTTTAAGTGTCTAGACAGTAGTGGCAGAATTTTTTGTCTCGAGGCATGTTGTCTTTGATGAAAATAGTTTTCCTTTTGCAAAGCTCATACAATCAAGGTCTTGTTTGGATGCTGATCAACTTCATATAAAGACTTGTGTGCCTTTAGTAAAGATTTCTAAGCCTGTGTGTTCTCAGAATGGAAATTCAAGAAGTGATGGTACTCCCTCTAATCTTGTGGTGCCTACAAATTTTAATCCTGTGTTGTCTGCTGAAGGAGAAAATAGTTCTGAGACAGCAACTAGGAGTGGTGCTGGTTCTGTGCTACCAAATGTGGTAAGTTCTAATGCTTCTCAGGAATCTACAGGGTCTACAGGGTCTATTGTTCCGACTGAGGCTCAAGTGGAAGTTGGTTCAGGTTTACAAAGAGTGTCCAATTATCATCCCATGCAGACCAGATCGAAGAGTGAGATTTTTAAACCGAAAATATTTGCAACAGAACTGAATGAGAAAGAACCTGTAACTATAGAAGAGGCATTTCAAAGTACAGCTTGGACTGTAGCAGCACAACAGGAGTTTGATGCATGGGACTTGGTTCCACTTTCTGAAAATAGGAAGTCAGTGGGGTGTAAATGGGTTTTTAAGATAAAGAGACATGCTGATGGGTCAGTTGCAAGGTACAAAGGCAGGTTAGTAGTTAAAGGATATTTGCAAGAAGCTGGGATTGACTTTCTAGAGACTTTCAGTCCTATAGTTAAACCAACAACCATCAGAGTTGTTCTTACACTTGCTGTTACTTTTGGTTGGCAGCTTAGACAGGTGGATATCAATAACGCCTTTTTAAATGGAGAGTTGACTGAAGAAATTTACATGGTGCAACCACCTGGCTTTGAGAGACAAGGTGATCAGCAACTGGTGTGTAAGTTGAAAAAGGCACTCTATGGACTTAAACAAGCTCCTAGGGCCTAGTTTCACAAGCTGAAAGAATATTTACTGTCTGTCAATTTTGTTATGACCAAGTCTGATACTTCACTGTTTGTACAGCAGGTTGGCTCTACATTACTTTATGTTTTGGTTTATGTTGACGATATTATAGTGACTAGTAACAACTCAAATGCAGTAGATGAGTCTGTGAAGGCCTTGGATTCTAAGTTTTCACTCAAGGACTTAGGGAAGTTGAATTATTTCCTGGGGATTGAAGTAGCTTATACTTCTACTGGTTTGGTTCTCAATCAAAGGAAGTACATACTTGATTTGTTGAAAAAGAGTCAAATGGATAAATCCAATTGGTCTCTTACACCTATGGTTTCCTCTTGTAACTTGTCAGCTCAAGTGAGATCAGCTCTTGAGGATGAGTCAGTTTATAGAAGTATTGTTGGAGCTTTGCAGTGTATTGTCATCACAAGGCCAGATATTGCCTATGCAGTCAATAAAGTTTGTCAGTTTATGCATAGACCCCTTGATCAACATTTTAAAGCAGTCAAGAGGATTTTAAGGTATCTACAGAGTACTTTGGATCATGGCCTAGTGTTTAAAGCTGCCTCGAAGCTCTCATTAGTAGGATACTCAGATGCAAATTGGGGTACTGATGTTGATGACAGAAGGTCAACTACAGGTTTTTGTGTATTCCTTGGTGGTAATCCGGTGTCTTGGGGTTTTCGTAAGCAGCAAGTGGTTTCTAGGTCTACAGCAGAAGCCGAGTATCGGAGTCTAGCTCATGCTACCTCTGAAATGGTTTGGTTACAATCACTCATGACAGAGTTACATGTGGAGATCAGTGGAAAGGCTTCTATCTGGTGTGATAGCTTAGGGGCGATAGCGGTAATCCTGTACAGCATTCAAAGTTTAAGCACGTAGAGTTGGACTTGTTCTTTGTCAGGGAAAAAGTAGCAGCAGGGACGCTTCAGGTTGGCCATGTCCCTAGTCAAGACCAAGTAGCTGATATTCTCACTAAACCCTTGTCAGTTGGTTTGTTTTCAAAATTCAGAACTCGGCTAAAGGTTCTTAACAGTTTTGATGAAGTTTCAGAAGGCAAAAGTCAGCCAAGCAGGAGGAATGTTATGGATTATAAAACTAAAGATTAAGTAGTTAAGGTTGTTAGTGGTTACTGTTAGTTACTGTTAACAGTTAGTAAGCTTCAGCTTTGTGTATATATAGCTGATCTACTACAGTGCTTTGATTCAAGTATTTTCTTCATTAATACAGTGAGGTTCTTTCCAACCATTTATAGTTCTTATCATTGATAACCTGCCTCTTGACGCTGCCGCTCCATTGCTTTGTGCTGGGATTACAGTGTATAGTCCGTTGAGATACTATGGACTTGATAAGCCGGGTTTGCATATCGGTATGGTTGGACTGGGTGGACTCAGTCATGTTGCAGGAAAATTTGCCAAGGCAATGGGGGTTAAAGTTACAATGATCAGCACATCTCCTAATAAGAAGAAGGAAGCTTTGGAAAATCTTGGTGCAGATTCGTTTTTAGTCAGCCGACCAAGATCAACTTCAGGTTTATATATATTTTTTCTTTCAATGATTTATTAACGAGGGCTTTTTTGTGAGTGTATATAAGTTTCTAAGTCCCTTATTTGGTGTACAGGGTGCCATTGGCACATTGGACGGAATCATCGACACAGTGTCAGCTCAGCACCCTGTGCTGCCATTGCTTGCGCTGTTGAAGTCTCACGGGAAGCTTGTTCTTGTTGGTGCTCCAGAGAAACCACTTGAGTTGCCTGTGTTTCCTTTGCTCCAAGGTAACTATCAGTCGCTAATATCTTTTCTTAAGTGATATGGGATCTCAAATTCCCCATAGATATCTTAAATTGGAATCATAATTGAGTGCAGGGAGGGAAGTCATGGGAGGAAGCTTGATCGGAGAGATACAGGAAACTCAAGAGATGATTGATTTCGCAGCTAAACACAACGTAAAACCTGACATTGAAGTTATAGCCATGGATTATGTGAATACAGCAATGGAACGTCTTCTTAAAGCAAATGTCAAATATAGATTTGTGATCGATATTGGGAATACATTGAAGGTTTCTGCTTGAAGTGCTTTTATTTCTATTATTACGTAACAAATTGGCAACATCAGGCCAAATATTTTTGTCGTATTAGTAGATATTGCAATAGCAGCTATTATGTAATATCTTATAATTTAATAAATAAATCATTCATGATTTTTTAATAAATACAGTCTATTTTATTTACACTTTTTGCCATGCGTCTGGATTAAGAATTTAATTGAGAAATTTCATCTAAACAATGAGTTATTTATTTGAATAAAAAAATAGAAAAATTCAAATTTTATAAACAATAAAAGAATTTTAAGTAATTCAATTTTGTATTTCAATTTCATTTAAAGATGTGATGCTTTAAAATTTCCTTCATTTAATTTACATAGTTCACTATAAAAAATATTTTTTTTTTATCTTTATTGAGTTTTGATATATAAAATTTAAATATTATATTATTAAAAATATTTATAGTTAAAATTTATCTTTGATATTTATATGATATGGATTCAGAGTCATTCCTTTTTCATTTTCTTTAATATTGTAATGATAAAAAATATTTATATATTTTTATAAACATAATGACATTCATATTGTTTTTATATTATTTATTTTTAATAATATTTTTTTGGATCTTATAAAATGTAAATAACCAAACAATTTAAGAATATTCTTTTTAAAAAATAATGACTAAATTAAAAAATAAAGTTGCAATGTGATTTTTTGACAAGTTGTGTGCTGACGTGTGCTTTTTGAGCTTTTGCACTTTTATAAGTTTATTCGGACATGAACCTCTTGTCCTAATCGATGCATATGTACTTTTTATTATTGGAGATATATATAGTGTAAATTTATTTGAATATGCTAAAAAAATAAAAATTAAAAAACTATGCTATTTTCTTAATTTATTAATATACATTGTTTTAGAATAAGGAAAGAAAAATGTGTTTTATAGGATGTTTTTACTTTTTTTTAAGTGCAAACGTGTTATGTAGAATGTATTTTCTTTTCTTTCCCAAAGACGCGTCCTACATGGCACGTTTTCACTGGAAGAACAATGAAAATGCATTATATAGGACACGTTTTCTGTCCAACGATAACTTTTTCAATGCACAAAAGTCCCAACAGCTATGCATCCAATAAACATTTTTCCCTATACAAACCCTCCCATTTTCCTTTTTTTCATCTCATCTCTCAACTCTCAATTCTCACAATTTGATTATCAATTTTCTTGTTTTCAATTTTTTTTCTTAATTGTCAATTCTCGATTTTTTAATCTAACTTCCAAATTTCAAAGTAATTATTTTTAAAAAAAATTCTTAATCCTTTATTTTTATTTTATTAATTTTTCAATGGCATATTAACTTATTCGTTTGGATAACAAGCACATCTCCGACGTTCAATTACAAATGGTAAAAAAATATTATTAATTATTATGATGTTAAGAGAATATTATCAAATTATTTAATTTTAAATAGTTAATTATTATGTTATTTAGATTAATAATTGTGTATGTTTATATACTCAAGTTGAAGATCGAATTTTGGAGATGTACATAAATAACTTAGGTGAAGGTGCATCAGAGGCCATTCATGGACACTTATGAGACGTAGGATTTTTATATGCGGATCGCATGCTCGAGGGACTAAATTGGATCCCCCACTTATTAGTGCTTTGGTCGAGAGATGGAGACTGGAGATGTACGTGTTCCAATTTCCCTGCAATGAGTGTACAATTACACTCGAGGATGTTAGTTTACAACTTGGTCTACCAGTCGATGGGGATGTCATTACGGGCCCGATTGTTAGTGCCAATTGGAGTGCAACATGCAAGTAGCTGCTGGGTCGTCTTAGCAAATGTCGTCTCGATCAGGAGGATGCACTACGGTCGGCTAGGACACAGTCACATTCATCCTTGGAGGGAAGAGACGAGGTCAAAGATCAACTGTGACGTGCATGTGAAGACAAGGTTGAAGATGAACCCCGACGTGCATGTGAAGACGAGGTCGAAGATCAACCCCGATGTGCACGCGAAGACAAGGCCAAAGATCAACCCTAGCGTGCACAAGAAGATGGGGCCGAAGATCTAGTGGAGTTGCCAACCCAAAGTGTGCGACAGAACCCTGGGCGTACCCGACATGCACCCAATTGTGGCAGACATTCGGAGGATTGATGATTTTGTCTATTTAAAATTTTTTGAAGTTGTTTGTTTTGTTTTACATTCGCAATGTAAATTTATTTAACATATACATATCTTGTTAACTACAATTGGGATGCATGTACATAAATTTTTAAGTTAATGATTTTGAATATTTTAGATCATACTACAAACATCGTAATTCTTGAAGTATTTAATGAAAATTTAGTAAATTAATATTGAAGAGGAAGTCTTTTAAGTTTTTAAGTATTCACTGGAAGAACAGTGAAAACGTGTCCTGTAGGATGCACTTTTCTTTCTTTTTTTAAAATCATTGTAGATCTATAAATTTTAAAAAAAATAGAATTATTTTTCAAATAATTTTTTTTCAGCATATATAAGTAAATTTGCCTATATATACGCATAAAATTATTAGGAAAGATTTATAAAATATTATTTATTTAATTTTAATTATAGAATATATTTAAAATTATAAAAATATTTTTTTAATATTAAAAAATAAAAGGTGTTTAGGGAAAATTTTAGAGAAACTACGTAAATAATCACTCAATTATGAAAGTATTTTATATTGGTCATTTAATTATAATTTTTTTTATTAGGCACCAACATATTTGAAAATTTATTTTTTGATCACTCTGTCATTAAATCATTAACGAAAAGTTGACGTGAGTTTTTTATTAGTATAATAATAATTTAACCTTCAAATGTTTACATATTCTATCAATTTTTTCTAATTTAAAAAAATCAAATTTAACCCTTATCATTTACACTTCTATCAATCTAATCCTAATCTAAAAAATTAGAAAATAAAAAATATCAAAAATTAAATTTTTGATTAAAAAAATTATAAAATTTTATAAAAAACCATAAAAATTCAAAAAATATCAAAAATAAAAATAAAATATCTAGAATATTAATTTTAAATATATATTCCAAATGGATACATTAATGGATATAAAAGCCTGGAGCAGAGGTGGAGCTAAATGGTGGCCAGGGCCCAAAATTTTGGAAAAATCTCATTTTTTTTCCTTGAAATTTTAAAGACGTTTTAATTAGGTCCCTCCAAATTTTTTATTTCTCCCTTGAAACTTTTAGAAAAATTTAATTAATCTTTCTTAATTTTTTTTATTTATAAATTCTCATTAATCTAAAAAATTTTAAAATGTTTACCCAAAATCTACCTCAAGCCTTGGAGAATGATCAAATAACATAAACGAAAAAATTAAGAGTATATACAAATTTCAGGAAAAAATTAGGGATATAGGCCGAAATTTTGATTATTTAAGGAAATAAGTTGATTTTTCGTAGACGTGGCAAGAACACGTCCTGAGAAAATCTTTTTTTTTAAAGAAACTTTTTTACTATAAAAAAACGGTTTCTTTTAACATATTAACACCCCTTGTTTTTTTTTTTAAATAATCGAATTGAGCTATTATTAACTAAAGAAAAACCACAAAAGAAAAATCCAAAAACCATAAAAAACATAACCTACTTATAAAGTCAATTGGCCGAAACATAACTAAAGAAAGAATAAGAAAAGCCTAAAGTAAAAGAAAAACTAAAACAATTAATTAGGTTCTTCCCTTGGGAAACCTACATGTCCCATCAACATAATCAATCATTTACTCTACTTACGGTTTCATTTCCCAAATCAGCAACACTTTATCTGTAACCTTTGTTGTTGACAGAAACCAGTGTATAAAGATCATTTCTATTCTCTCCGAGCCGTAGAGATTAAAGATTAGAACCAAGTATTCCTCATTCAATTCGGCTCCCGAGCCCATTCCTCCTCCATCAACGACTACACGTAGGCCGGAACTGCTCCAACCAGATAACTCTCCTCTTTACTTTTAAAAGTTGTCAAGCCTAGACAATGTGCTAATCTATTAGCCTTGAGAAATGCATGCTGGAATTGAATGGAAGCTTATCTTTTATAGCAATGATGAATACTTTCTGTGTATGTCTTTAGTTCAGATCTGTCTTGTGATCTATTTTTGCATTTTTTGATGATTGTAAGGGAATCTTCTTCCACAATGGCCTCTGAAATCCCCATCTCTGACCCTGATTTAACTGCATCTAAACAGGCAACTATGTAATAGCTCGATTTTCAGTGGTGTCGAAAATAGTGATTTTGGGATCATAACTCCAACGAGTCGATTTATAAATTAGTTATTCTTAATATTTATGATGTCATTAGCATCATATTAAATTTTGATTATGAAATTTTAATGTCTAGATAGTGAATTGAGTAGAAAGGACTAAATCGTAAAAGGTACAAAAGTAGAGTTGATAAGTTAGAAGGATCAAATGGACAAATTAACCTAAAGAATTTTAGCGGGTGCATTGTCATGAGATATATTAGAAGTAAATATGATTAATTAAAGCTAAACAAGTGATTAATTAAGCTAATTATGAAAGTAAATATTTACAAAATTACCATTAATTATAAATATAAAATTTAAGAGAAAAAGAAGAGAAAATTCATATTTTCTCATATTCTCCACGGCAAGACCAAGAAGAAATTAGGAATTTTCATCCTAAACTTCAAACTTTGATTTGAGAAAGCAAATGTTAATCGTTTTTAGTAATTTTTATGTTTTTTAGTCTGTATTAGCTTAAGCTAGCTAATGTAAGGACTAATTTGTGAATCTATCAAATGTTATAAATCTTAATATTGTTGAATATGCTTGCTCTCAAAAGTTTTTGATGATTTTGAATGCTTGATGAATGGGTTGAATCATTTTGTAAAGTAATTTTTGATGAAATTAGGGTTTAAGGACTAAAATGTTAAAATGATGAAATTACATGTATTTGATATGAAATAGTTGCTTATAGGGTGTGAGAATATATCCTTTGATGTTCGGCTGGTGTTGGTTTGAATAAAAAATGGTTATTTTGCATGTTTTGTACTTAAGGACTAAATTGTATAAGAGTAAAAGGTTAGATTACGATCAAATTGTGATCTAATATGGAATTTTGATGATTTTTTTATTTAGATTATGATCGTGCCACGGAACGAGGAAAGGGGAAATTAGTGGAATAGTCCCTGGATCCTACCCATAACTGCAATTAAATCTGGTAAGTTGGTAAGGTTAAATTCTTATATTAAATGCATACTATTGTATTTTCTACAATTGTTGTAAATGAGAAATGACGATTGAAAACGGGAAAGATGGAAAACAAAGGAAGAAGAGTTATCAAGCTTTGAGCCAGAAAGTGAAACTGGTCCGATGGCTGAGATCTTGCATTTGTTGCGGATTCTCTACAGCATCGTGAGTCACTATATGTGAAATGAATCCAAGAAGGGATTACAGGCCCTACGATGGCTAAGATTTATGCTTGATTTGCATATTCTCGTCAGCGTAGTGTGAGCATTATAGTTAGGGAACAATTAAATGTACAAATACCGTATCGATGGTTGAAGTACCGCAAATGTTGCGAGTCTTTGTTAGCTCAGTGTGAGCAGCATCGTATACTGGTAACAGAAATGACATATGGCCAAAAAGGATGAAAACTGATTTCAGATTACTGAAGCACAGTTCGATTTTGATTCAAATGGTTTACAAATTTTACGATTCACATTTTTCAGTAAAATGTTAAACTTTACGAACTTGCTAAGTTATGAAAGCTTACCTGTGAATTTGTTGTTGTTTTGTAGATTCTATTTTGCTGCTTGAAGATCGGATCATCTCGAAGAATTCACACTATCCCAAGAGCTCATTCGGTAGTATATACATCACTTGGTTATATGGCATGTACTAGGATGGTGTATTTTTTGTAATGCTTGACTTTGAGTTAATTGGTACAATGTCAAATTTGTGTTGAATGTTTGAACTTCTACAAATGCTTGCTTGATGTTATGTGTAGGCATTTGGCTTGAAAATGTAATGCTATATTTTGTTCTTGAACACTTGCGTTGTCTATTTATACAATATGTTTACAAAATAAAGTTTGGTTAATGAACTTGTGTAAATATTTGAATTTTGCCTACTTGTTTCGATAGAACTCTTGCATGTATCGGTAGAAGTATAGAGTAGGAGAGAGGTTGGTTACTTGCATTGTACCGGTAGTACCATGATAAGTATCAGTAGTTTTGTTCATAGTAGTATCAGTAGTTTGGGTACTTGTATCGGTAGAATTTGCAGTGTAAGACTTCTTAACTCTCTGGAGTTTTTAGTATCGGTAGAAGCATGACTTGTTTAGTTAGAAGTTACACTTGTATCTGTAGAAATTTGCACTGTTTCTGAATTGCTTATTGACTTGACTACTACCGATATTTGTCCAACAAGTACTAGTAAAAGTCTCCAAAAATCGTGGAAATGATATTTTTGCCCTTATTGAGTTGTATTGATATTTAATTAATGAATTATGTTGTGCATAATGTATTACTTTATTAAAATATGTTTTAAAGAAGTAATATTGTGAGATAATCTACAATAGATGATCGGAAAGACCTCGAGACCCTAACTGACGATGGTATTAGGTTTTGGGTATTACAAAGTGCTTCTGCCATGAAGACAGAACCCACATTTTAATGTAACGCTGTGTGAGAGGCAATTACCTTTCCTCTTGCGTCTTGAACCACAATACCCGATTCTGATGTGAAGGAGGAATTATCAAATGTTGTGTCAAAATTAATCTTGATGTAAAAGTTCGGAGTGGGAGCCCAAGCAATGATACCCATCCATTTAGGGAGATCTGTAACTTTTAGTCTTTCAATTTCTTGAACATAACTCTAAATGAAGCTAACTATATCCTTTGCCGTTTTAATAGTGTGCTCATGTACCTATTTTTTTCGCGCGTTCTACAACGCCCACAAGCCACAACTTAGGGTTGTTCGATTTTGTGCAGAGCAGGACTTAAAGGCCCAGGTGAGCCATTCTAACATGTTAGGTACTGTATTATTCAGTAACCCACTAAATCCTAGCAATTGCCATACTTCTTTCGAAACAAAACAGTCCTTGAAGACATGAGGCACTAATTCATTTACCTCTCTACAGCGTGGGCAAGCGCCAGCCACAACAAGCCGTATAAATTGTAGGTTTGCTAACGTAGGTAGATAGTTCTTTGAGATGCACCACACAGTGATTTTTATTTTAGATGGTAGGCTTAAACTCCACAAATGTCTGTAAAAACTTCGGGTGTCGTTTGTAATTCATCTAGAATAGGGCCATGAATACTTGTTTGTAATATTTTATAAGTTACATGACTCAAAATTCACCCGAAGGTTCACCTCGCCACACTAACACATCATCATGAGGAGTCATTGCCAGCGGCATTCGAAGAATTCGAATCACGTCAACAGCATCAAAGGTATTGTGAATAACATCCTATCTCCATTCTTTAGTAGAGCTATTAATCAAGACAGCCACAAAATTAACATTATTATTATGATTTGCACCACTTAAATGATAATTTGCCAATCCTAGTATCCAAACAAAATTAATGTGAATCTTATCACCTTGCCCAACGCGCCAACATAAACCATCTTGTAATACTTTACGAGTTACGAAAATACTAGTCCAAGTATAGGAGGCGCCACTTTTAAGAGTATCTTGCATAAAATCAAACGTAGAGTAGTACTTAGCTTTTAGAACCCAAGCTAGCAATGAGTTTGGGTGAGTAATCAACCACCATCCCTATTTCAAGTTCACATCTACCGAGCGTGGGCTCGTTTCGAATTAAAAAATTTTCACAAAATTATCAGTGGGGTAATTTCACAATTTCTTCAAATTTTTTGGTCAAGTTGTAAATAAAAAAATTTATCTCTAGATATTTTCTAAAATAATCTCTTTAGAGAATTTTCTCTTTACAACTTTCTCTTGAATTCAAGTGTGTGTACTCTCTCAAAATAATGATTCAAAACTCTCTTTATATAGGGCGAGTTTAGAGGGTTCTAAGTATGATTAAACTTAATCACTTTAATATTAAATTAACATAATATTTATCTTAAATTTAATATTAAATATTATTAAAAAAATAAAATGTTCATCTACAAAATAAACATTAAATTAAATTTAATATTAAACTATTAAAATAATATTATTTTTGGAATGTTCTAATTTTCAACTTCAATTACCCATTAGGCCAATTGTTTGACTTGAAAAACAATTTCCAAAAATATCACATTAATTTTAATTAATTTGATTAATTTAATTTTACTTGATCAAAATTAATTTTCCAAAAATCACTTAGATATTCTAAATTAACTTTTCAAGAAAATTCTTTAATCAAATTTTCTAGTTGAACAATTCTCACGGCCACCTAACTTAATTCCACATCGAATAAATCGACTCAATTAAATTATTTCCAAAATCCTAGAATTTTCTTCTAATTCAATGTAGCCGGATCAAACTTTTGTTGAGCTAGTGGAGGGATCAATCGAATATTTACAATTAGGCTCTAGTAATTGCAATTATATCTAGAAGCATCGTTTTGAGAATTCATAATTACTTAATCATGGAGTCAGTCCACAAAAAGTACCATGATCGAAAATTCATTATAAACTCTTTACGAAAGCAATTCATCCAGCTGCTTTGTCTAATGACCTCGTCATGTGTGTGTTACCCTCATATGATATCCTTAATTTCTTTGAGTTAAATCCGTTCACTTAATACAATCTTATTTTATCTCATTGTCACCATTGTGTCTTCTTAATGATTAATATGATCACTGTTAACAAATGACTGTGATAAATTGCTTGTTTGAGAACAAGCAACCCGTGGTCAAATTCGATATTTATCAATCCACACAATGCCAATGAGAGGATATCATTAACTCTTTAATTTAGCTGTGAATTTCACTATTGCTAGTAAAGTCATGCCATACACTAGCCATGTACCCAACATATAGACAATAGGCTCGATAATCTTTAGAGCATAAGCCTCTACTCATATCAAAACACGTGAGTTGTATATGCACAGTCAGTGACTAACTCAAGATTTAGGTAAATCACACCATGAACATCATAAGTGAATTAATTCATCTTGGGTCCAATCCAATGAATCATTCCACCAATGAATACATCTATGTCTCTACACATAGAGTCAGCTACTTCGATAGCCAAGACTAGCCATCTCCCCAATTGGATTTGTAGATGACGTAATAATCCTCACTTTGATTCTTTCACGAGATTACAGACTCATTTATATTACCCATTGAAGTAAGTTGTCTTTCTCGTAATATAAACATTCTTACAATGCCACTTATCTTCAGTTTGAACTTAGACAATCAATGAGCTCATATTTGCTTGCCACAATTTCGCTATGCATACAAAATATGAAAGACAAAAAAAATACAAACGACATAATAGTGAAATGTGAAATTAACTTTATTTATTTATTCATCGTGCAAATCAATAGAAAGTAGTTACATGTTTACTACAATATGGGCACATTTCCCAATAATCTCCCACTTGCCCTAGTGAAGTAAATGTGTCATGTTTTGCATTCCCATATCCTCGACGTGTTTGTTAAAACTCCTAATTACAAGAGTCTTAGTAAATGGATCCGCAAGGTTATCTTCAGAAGCTACTTTCATCACATCTACAATTCCTTCGGCTATTACCTCTCGTATCATGTGATACTTTCGATCAATGTGTTTCGTCCTCTTATGACTTCTCATTTCCTCGATATTAGCTATTGTAGCACTATTATCATTATAAAGTGTTATAGCTTTCTCCATACAAGGAATGACATCAAGATCGGTTAAAAACTTTCGAAGCCATATTGCTTCTTTCATTTCCTCAGAAGCAACCACATACTTGGCCTCCATACTAGTCACCAATGTAAGTTTGTTTTGCACTTCTCTATATGGCTCCACTACCTAGAACGAATGCATTTCTCGATGTCGATTTCCTCGAATCTTTATAGGTTTGGAAGTCTAAGTCTATGTATTCGATGGAAGTAAGGTTCTCCCTAGAATACACAAGCATATAATCCCTAGTTCTTTCAAGATACCTTAATATATGCTTTACAGCTTGCCAATGCCTGAGACGTGAATTCGTCTGATATTGACTAACCATCCTATTGCAAAATAGATATATCGACGTGTGTAAAGCATTGCATACATAAGGCTTCCAACTACCGAAGCATATGGAACCTTACTCATATGCTCTCTTTTCTTCGCTATCTTTGGATAGTCATCTAAAGAAGATGAAAACCTAATGCAGTCAGCTGGGCCCCCGACTTCACAACGATCATTGAAAATCGTTCCAGTACCTTATCGATGTATGAAGCTTGAGATAGAGCTATCATTTTATGCTTTTGATATCTAAGGATTCGAATTCCAAGACTATAACTAGCTTCACCCAAGTCCTTCATGCTAAATTGTTGAACTAACCATAGTTTTATCGATGATAATTCTCTTACATTATTTCTAATAAGTAGAATATCATCAACATACAAAACGAGGAAGACCACCTTTTTTGTCCTTCATACACTTGTTAACACAAGGTTCATCAGCGTTTTGCTCAAATCCAAAAGTCTTGATCATTTGAACAAATATTATATTCCATGAGCAAGACGCCTGCTTAAGTCCATAAATGGATCTTAGCAGTTTGCAAACTTTCTGCTCCTTTCCTTTGACAACATAACCTGTAGGTTAAGCAATGTAAATGGTCTCATCAAGATAGTCATTCAAGAATGTTGTCTTGACATCCATTTGCCAAATCTCGTAACTGAGAGTAGCGATAATGGATAAGAGTATGCAGATAGACTTCAGCATGACGATCGGAGAAAAGGTCTCATTGTATTAAATGCCTTCTTTCTCTGTATAGCCTTTCCCTTCCGCATTTCTCTTCTTCTTGTAGATCCACTTACACCCTATGGGTTTAAGCCCAACTAATAAGCTTACAAGTTCCAACACCGTATTAGATTTCATATAATCCATCTCGACATCCATGGCCTATTTCTAATGCTTGGAATTAACATCTAATCGCGCTATGAACGTCACAGTAAATATGTGCAAACGCACACTGTCAATGTAAGTATAGTAGATAGGTTTAAAACTATCAGATATCGATCCCATAGTGATGACTGCTTATGTTTATAATTGTCGATGTAGAGGAAGTTAAAACAAAAGAGATTCTGATGAATAATGTCGGAGCAAATTAATAAGAAAATGTAGTAAAGGTTTGAGAATAATCTGTCGAAGCAATTTTAAGAAAAATTAAGAAGTAAAAATAGTGATAATGAAATGTGGTTCCTTGACTTGAAAAGATGGCAACAGCTAAATGTGACCACAAGGTAAATGATAGATAAATTGTCGTTGCAATTAAGCTTAATGAAATCTTACCAACCTCGACTTCTCTATTTATCAAAGACTCAAACACTCACACTAACCACACCTTCTAGTGCTGATAATGCAAAATATTCAAGAACAAGTGGACAAAATTGCTTCGATCCTCAAGCAACTTTCGTTGTCTTACTTGTTAACTTAATTTGTCGCTACACTTTTCAGTGACAGTGATTGCAATTACACTTTCATGGTCAAGCAATTAAATGCAAAGATAACAATGAAGGAAATATAGAGTAGATATCATATTTGATTTGGAATTAAATTGTACTTCCATACAAACTCAATCAATCAAGAATTCTTCAGCGTCTAAAGAGAGAATAACAGAAATAATTGAAGCATCCTATTCCTAGTCTACTAGAACTATTCCCTTACACTCCTCTTGCGTCGCATTTAGGAATGCTCCTCGTTAGGTTCATATTTGTCTTCTCGTCACAGTTAGGTTACCCTCAAGGAAGTTATGATGCCATGGAAGCTAGCTTAAGAAAATGTTGAAGGAATAGTTTTAAAACATCAAAGAAATCTGAAAGATGAATCCCCCTCGAAGATCCTCTCTCATCAGTATTTATCAACCATTACCAAGTATAGGTGTCCTTTCTTTTAGATCCAACTTCCTCTAGCTGTACAAGTTGGTTATACCAGCTGTACACTCATGCAGATCTGGTGTGTTCATCAGACATTTGTCGGTTATGGTGACATTTTTTAGCGCAAATTTGGATTCTATTTTTGCGGCGACAACCCTGGATACCTTTATGCGTTGATTTTTCCGGACAGACTCCTGCACTAACATCTTTGGATGCAATACTGAGCACTAATTGTGGTGACATTAGCAGCAAAAACAAGATAAAATTAAAGAAAATTAAACCTAGCATCACTGAGTTAGAAAATGCAATTACTAAGTTAAAAAGTGCTAAAAATGCATGCTAAAAAATGATAAAATGGAAACAAATAACAACATAAGTAAGGAGAAATCAATGGTCTTTTCTAATGCTATCAACATCCCACATAGTTGTTGTGGATGTATCGTATGCGCAAACTATGCAAGTATACACGTCACTCAAGTAATAAAGTGATAAGTGAGTTATTATTCTCCAAAGGGATCGAAACTGTTAATGTGATTCAATTCAATTATTGTTATGATAAAATAATGTCATGGTATAGTCAGTGTATGTTAATGTCATGACTCTAAAATTATGTCAGGGCAAAGGTTAGTAAATACTATGCTATGGCAAAGTAATATATATATAAAAATATAATACATATTAAATATATATATAAATAATAGAAATATATATAGATAGAAAAATACTGAATATATATATATATATACTGGAAAATAAAGGATAAAATAGTTGGTTGTTTTGGTGTGAGAAAACTAAATGCAGAAATTAAAATGCAAGAAAATAAATTGATAAATTGGAAGAGTTGAACAACAGTGGAAGTGTTGGTAAGATATCAAAGGGAGACAATCACTTTGAAATGGTTTTTGTGTTGTAGGTGATATCTTCGTTGCTCTGCTGTGGGACTTTGGCCTATTCACACAATATAGAGATGAGTGCAGGGAAGAATAAACTTCTTGCATTCCTTTGAGCGCGCTTGTGTACCTCCTTAAAATGATTCTGCCCATATTAATCTTCCTTCCTATTATTATTGAGTGAAAAAATAGTAGCCTATCTTTCAGAATGAAAGTGTGGTGCGTACATGGCATCAGACTAGCCTTCACAAAATGATTCTAGACTCGGTATTCTGGTTTCAGAGAATTTCTGTTAATGGTATAGCAGTCTTGCTTGGACACTATCCATTCAATACCTGGCACACACAAATCTGTCATGACATTAGGTTCTTCCTTTCTTCCTTCTTTTCCTTCCTCCTCTCTCTTGTCTTCATTTTCTTCTTCTTTCTCCTCATCAGTCTCCACAGCCTCCAAAGGTGTAACAACCTATTTTTCAGTTGTGTCAAAAGCAGTGATTTCGGGATTATAAACCCGGCGAGAAAATTTTTATAATGAGTGTTTAAATTAAGTAAGTTAATAATAATTTTATATAAAATTTTGAATTGAAAAATTTTAATTATGGAATTAAAAGTTAGTATAAAACATTTGGTTCAAAAGTCAAGTGGTTTTAGAAAATGAGATATTGACCTCGTTTTTTAAATTAAGGGCAGTAGATATTTTGTTAAATATTTACAGAGTCTTATTATATGTGAATTGAAGTTCTGTTAGGTAATTTTGATGATTAATTGCTAAATTAAAGAAAATGGAGTAAATTGTAAAAGAGGTAAAAGTTAATAGCTGTTGATTAAAAAAATAGTAAAGGGACCAAAATGGTAATTAAACCATCGTCAAAAAGTCCAAGCGGTGGTGGATATGATTGATTCCATTAACTTTTGGGTTATTTATTCATTTAGGCCTTATTAGTTTAGGACTAAATTGAAAACATGTTTATTTAATCGAAATTTAATATAATTGAAGGACCAATTATGAAATTGGACCCTCTTTAAATGGCCTAATAATAGAAATGATATGAAACTCTTTAGATTTTGGTAAATTGCAATTAAATCTTAATAAAATAAGGATTTATTAATTAGTTTAATTTAGTATGATTGAGAATGGTGGTTTCGAGGCCACAAATTCGATGTGTTAAACCATAAATATTAATTATTTAATATTTACGAGATCATTAGTATAGTATTAAATTTTGGTTAAGAAATTCTGTCATTTGAGTAGTTAATTAAGTAAAAAGGATTAAATTGTAAAAGGTGCAAAAATTGAATTCTATTAATTGGAAGGTAAGTTAAGGTACTTGAATGGTAATTATACCATTGAAAGTGTAACTGGATGATTTTGACATTTATTTAGCCAAAATTGAAGTGAAATTTAATGGATAAAATGGTAATTTTTTAAAATGTAAAATTAAAACAAAACAAAGATGAAATTTAAATCATCTTCTTCATTCTTAAGTTGTCGAATCCCTAAGAAGAAAGGCAAGAACATTCGGCCATTTTTGTATCCTTAATAGGTGAGTGAAACTGTAACACCCGAATCTCGTACATCGTTGCCGGTTAGGATTTTAGTGTCTACTATTCATTTTATACTGTTCATCTTTTACTAATATCCGACTATTTGCATCTTTATTCAATACCAAAATCATTTCTCACAATTTAAAACAATATCTAAGCATAACACAATTTTATCAAGGGTAAAAGTAGTATTTCTAACATTTTAGGAGACTTCTACCGTTACCTGATGGTCAAGTATCGGTAGTAGTCAATTCAATGAACAATTTTAGAACTATGTAGATTTCTACTGGTACATGTACTAGTTCTACCGATACCAAAAACTCCAGAGAGCAAAAATCCACTCCCTGCAACTTCTACCGATACAAGCTTACATACTATCGATACATCAGTACCATGAACTATCGATACTTTCAATTCAACTACCGATGCAATCCAAGTCAAAGAACAACCTCTCTCCTACCCTGTACTTCTACTGATACATGCAATAATTCTACCGAAACATGTACGTAGAATTTCATTAATGACATAAGTTTAATACCTCAAACACAACCAATATAAGTTATACATTAAAACATCACAACACACACATAACTTCTAAGTCTTTACAAGCATTATAAGCCTAAGAATCAAGTTATACTTCATGCATTTACGAAATCAAAATAGTATGATTTCAACATCTTTGGTTCCATATCAAAGGTTAATAACATCCTAGTACATGCCAAATAACTGAATGATGTAAATACTACCAATCGAGCTCCCAAGATAGTGTGATTGTCTTCAAGATGATCCGATCTTCAAGTCACAAAACGAGATCTACAAAACAACAAGTTCACTGGTAAGCTACATAGCTTAATAAGTTCGCAAGTTCATCAATTTACTTAGTCTTATGAGATAAGCAACTCTATAAATCTGTCAAGTAAGCACAACTGAACTTCAAGGGTCGCTATTCGTTTTTCTCCCTATTGACACAAAGGTCATGTTGCTCATTGGCTTCTTATTGACCTAAGGGTCATGTTTGTTACCAGTATACGATGTTATTCTTAACCATCGATACGGTACATCTATTCCCTACGATGCTGCTCACACTAAGCTGACGAGAACATGTAACAAGCATGAATCTCAATCATCGTAGGGCTTGTAATCCATTCTCAGATTCTATTCACCTTACGGTGACTCACGATGCTATAGAGTATCCGTAACAAATGCAGGATCTCAGCCATCAGACCATTTTCTATCTTTGGCACAAGGCCAGGAAATTCTCATCTCCATGTTTCTCATTTTCAACAATCATTAAAAAAGCAATTATAAGCAGTTATCAATAAGAATTTGACATTACGAACTTACTAGACTGATTTGCAGTTTAGAAAAGACTTCAGGAACTAATCCGCTAATTTCTATTTTTCATGGTCAGTAGCACGATCGTAGTCTACGTTCAAAAATCATTCAATTTTCACATTAAATTACATAATTGAGTCATCCAACACAATTTAGCCCTTTTTGGAAAAATTATATTTTACCCCTACTAGTTTCTCTTTATTCAATCTAGTCCTTTCAACATAAAACATACAAAATAACCATTCTCTTACACAAAAACCATAGTTGAATTCTCTTGGATACTTACCCAACCCGTTCACATATCTATTTTCACAACAATACATGAAATTTCACCAATTTCACATTTTAGTCCTTTAACTCTATTTTCCTCAAAATCCACTTTACAAAAAGATTTAATCCAAGTATCAAACATTCAAATATATCAAAAACTTCCAAGAACAAGCAATTTCAACAATGGAAAGTTTTCTAACATTTGACAGATTCACAAATTAGTCCTTGCATAAGCTAGCTTAAGTTGATACGGACTCAAAAACATAAAAATTATCGAAAACGATCAAGGTTTACTTACCCAAATCAAAGCTCAAAGATTGGGATTGAAAACCCTAAAATTCCCTTTTGTGCCGTGTGAAGAAGAAGGAAGAAAGAAAATGAAATGAAGATCCTAAATTTCTTTCTTTTAATTCATTATTTATGTAATGGCAATTTTGTAATTATTGAGACTTTCACTATCAAGGTTAATTAACTATTTTTAACCTTTATTAAACCTATTTATAAACAATATAAATCATTCCAATCCACTAACTAATACTCCTTTAGTTAATTTACTCATTTGGTCCTTCTAATTAAACATTTATACTTTTATCCTTTTTATGATTTAGTCATTTCTATTCAATTAACTATCTAATCAATGATATTTTCGAATCATAGTTTCATACGATGCATTCACCATAAATATTTAAAATAAATAAATTAACGACTTGACTCATCGGAGTTGTGGTCCCAAAACCACTGTTTTCGACACTATTGAAAATTGGGCTGTTACAACACTCCCCCTTTAGGGAAATTTCGTCCCGAAATTTCTTACCAGTAAACAAGTTAGGGTACTATGATCTCATCGAAGACTTCGTCTCCCAAGTAGCCTCGTCAAGCCCGTGTTTGTTCCATAGTACCTTCACTAATGGTACCTTTTTTTTTCGTAACTCTTTCACCTCATGAGCCAAACTTCTTATCGGTTCTTTCGAATACGACAAATCCGGCTGTATCTCAACCTCAGTAGGTGTAATCACATGAGAAGGATCCGATCTATACCGTCTTAGCATCAAAACATGAAATACATTATGGATCTTTTCCAATTCTGGCGGTAAAGTCAACTTATATGCTACGGGACCAACCCATTCTATGATCTCATACGACTCAATAAACCGTGGACTCAACTTTCCCTTTCGACCGAACCGCAGCACATTTCTCCATGGTGAAACTCTTAGGAAAACTTTGTCTCCTACAAAAAATTCTATATCTTTCCTTTTAAGATCCACGTATGACTTTTGTCGATCAGACGCTACATTCAAATAGTCATGAATTACACGAACTTTGTTTTTAGTTTCCTGACCTACATCGATTCTAATTAGCTTAGGCTCGCTCAATTCTGACCAATACAAAGGTGTCCTGCACTTCCGACCATATAATGCTTCGAATGGTGCTATTTTAATACTAGATTGGTAGTTGTTATTATATACAAACACCACCAACGGTAGATACTTTTCCTAGCTTCCTTCAAACTCAAGTGTACAACATCATAGCATATCCTTAAGAATCTGTATCACTCACTCTGACTGTCCATCCGTTTGCGGATGATATGCAGTACTAAAATTCAATCGAGTCCTTAAAGCTTCATGTAGCTTACCCCAAAATCTTGAGGTAAAGCGTGGATCCCTGTAAAAAATGATAGAGGCTGGTACCCCGTGCAGTCGAACTATTTTACACACATATAGCTTAACCAATCTCTCAAGTGGATAATCTACCCGAATGAGGATGAAATGAGCGGATTTCGTTAATCTGTCTACAATTACCCAGATTGAATCTTTCTTTCTCGGTGTCACCAGAAGTCTTGTGACAAAATTCATTGTGACTTGTTCCCATTTCCACTCCGAAATAGTAATCAGCAGTAGTAACCCGAATGGCACCTGGTGTTTAGCTTTCACCTACTGATATATAAGACACCTAATCACAAACTCTGAAATCTCTCATTTCATACTTGACTACCAATACAATTTCTTCAGGTCATTTTACATTTTCACACTCCCCGGGTGTATGGAATAAGTGCTGCTATGAGCCTCTGTCAGAATGTCTCATCTCAAATCCAAATCGTTCGAAATACATACCCTGCCTCTGTAATACAACATACCCTCTGTATCAATTGTAAACCTTGTAGTAGCATCACTCTGTATCTACTCCCTTTTAACTATCAGCTTTGGATAATTTCTCTATAATTCTCGAATCAACTGTAGAAATAACGGCTTCATCCTAAGCTTCACGGTGATTGAACCATCGCCTTCCAATGAAAGATGGGCATTCAATGCTCTCAAAGGAAACATCGATTTTTGACTCAAGGCATCAGCTACAACATTGGCCTTACCAGATGGTAATCAATCATAAGGTCATAGTCTTTTAATAGCTCTAACCATCGGTGCTGTCGCAAATTCAACTCCTTCTTTGTCATCAGATATCTCAAACTCTTGTATTCTGTAAATATATGACATCTCTCCCCATAAAGGTAGTGTCACCAAATCTTCAATGCAAAAACTACGACAGCTAACTCCAGACCATGAGTCGGATAATTCTTTTAATGTAGTTTCAACTGTTGGGAAGCATAAGCTACCACTGTCCAATCTTGCATCAAAACACACCTGAATCTGCTTAAAGATGCGTCACTGTAAACAATGAACTCTTTTTCTGTCTCTGGTTGCGTCAAAATTGGAGCTTCAATTAATAACTTTTTCAACTGGTCAAAACTTTGCTGACACTTTTCAGACCACACGAACTGAATGTTTTTCTATAGCAACCTCGTCATCGACAAGGATATGATGGAAAAGTCTTTCACGAACCGATGGTAATAGCCTGCTAGTCCCAGAACACTGCGTACCTCGAAGATGTTCTTCGGTACCATCCAATAGAGAATAGCTGAGACCTTGCTTGGATCGACACATATTCCTTTTGAACTACATGACCCAAAAATCCAACTTCTCGAAGCTAGAATTCACATTTACTGAATTTTGCATACAATTGCTTTTCTCAAAAAATATGCAAAACCTCTCTTAAATGCTGAGTATGATCTGATTCTGTCTTGGAGTAAATCAATATGTCATCAATGAACACAACCACAAACCTATTCAACTAGGGCTGAAATATCCTGATCATCAAATCCATAAATGCTACGGGAGCATTAGTCAGCCCAAATGGCATAACTAAAAACTCATAATGTTCGTATTGAGTTCTGAACGCCGTTTTCATTATATCACAATCTTTCACCCGCATCTGATAATAACCTGATCGAAGGTCTATTTTGGAGAACACGGTTGCACCCTTTAACTGGTCAAATAGTTTATCGATCTGAGGCATTGTATACTTATTCTTAATCGTCACCTTATTTAGCTGCCTGTAGTCTATACACATCCGAATCGATCCATCTTTCTTTTTCACGAATAGTACAGGCGCACCCCATGGTGACACACTAGGTCGTATGAACCCTCTGTCTAGTAATTCTTGTAGCTGAGCTTTCAATTCTTTCAATTCGACCGGTGCCATTCTGTACGACGGAATGGAGATCAAAGTAGTATCAGGTATCAAATCAATGTCGAATTCTACCTCTCTGACAGGTGGTAAACCCGGTAGTTCTTCTAGAAACACATCTGTGTACTCTTGAACAACTGGTACCCGGTCCAATTCTGTTCTCGAGCCCCGAATATCAACTATGTATACCAGGAATGCTTTACAGCCTCAACGAAACATCTTCTATGCTGAAATAGCCGAAATCACTCTAGTTTCACTATTCAACCTGTCGAATTTCGTTGTGATTACCTTAACTGTCGAACATTTCAAACTGATCTATCTTTGCTTGCAATTTACTATCGCATCATGCTCGGATAACCAATCCATACCCAAGATCACATTAAACTCGGTGAAGGGCAATAGCATTAGATCAGCAGAAAATTCATAGCCCTGAACTTTCAGTAGACATTTACGACATACTAAGTTAACAATGACACTATGACCCAAAGGGTTTGTGACTCGCACATCAAATTCAATCGGTTCAACGACCAATTTCTTATCAATGGCTAAAGCAGTGCAAATATATGAATGAGTTGACCCTGGGTCTATCAAAGCACATACAATATCTTTAAAAAGATAAATTATACCAATCACCACATCAGGAGCAATAGCTTCTTCTCTAGCTCTGATGGCATATGTCCGAGCAAGTGCCCGTGCCTCAGACCTGATTACATTACCCTTGTTGTCGCCTTGACTTTCACCTACACTGCTGCTCTGTCCCTAGTGTTTATCGTTTGACGGTGAAATAGGGGTTCTCACATTCTGGTTTTCTTTTACCTCCGAAGCCATCGGCCAATTTCGCATAAAATGATCTGTGCCCCCTACATCGATAATAAGCTCATTTTATCTTTCAACACTCACCTGCATGATACCTTCCGCAATGCTCACATGATGGTTTGGCATATTTCAAACATTGACTACACTGGCTGCAGAATGGTTCTGAAATTTAGACTCTGGTGGTCCCGATCTACTCCTGCTCAGAAGTCTAGAAGAAGCTGCTCCGCGAATTTCATCTTCTCTAAATTTCTTTGACGGTGGCATATAAAAAGTTCTGGGGATGTTCTTTCTCCTAGATTCTCGCAACCTCTTATCTCTCTGTCTCTTGTTATGGTAAATTTCTTCCATATTTTGAGCTCTATCCGTGAGAACCAAAAACGATTGCAGCTCGGACCCTCCTACAATCATCTTGATCTCATCATTTAGCCCTTCTTCAAAGCGGACACATATTGCTTCATCTGTCGGTACAATTTCTCGGGTATACTTACTGAGTTGTATGAATTTTTGTTCATATTTTGCCACTGTTTTATTCTATTATCTCAATTCTAGAAACTCTTTCTTCCTCTTATCCATATACCTTTTGCTGACATATTTCTTTATGAATTCTGCTTGGAAAAACTCCCAAGTAACTTCATTCTTAGGCATCACTGCTAAAAATTATCGTCTAGCAACTGTAGGCCTCGTCCTTCAACAACGAAGTCGCACACCTCAGGTAGTCTTCTATAGGACAAGCCATCTGGTTCAAAACTCTTAGTGTATTTTCCAACTAGTATTTAGCTATGGAAGGATCATCTTCTATGTTTCCTCTAAATTCTTCTACACCATACGTTCTAACCCTATCCGTCGAAACACGACGTCTCTATTCCACCACTAGAGGAGGCATAGTGGGAGGCACTACTGGTCGGGTGGCAGGTTACGCGATAGGAGGTGGAGGAGGTGGTGTCATCGTGTTGTTTCTCATGAATTCCGAGAACCACTGCCCATCAGACCGAAGAACATATACTTTGCTTCATTTTCTATCATCGGTAATATTGGTGCCCCAAGACATGCTCCAGAATCATTAGTCGAGACATTACTATTCACTTCATTGGTTTTCTCTCTTTCCGAGTCAAGCATCTCATGTTTATTTGCAAGAACTATAATTAGATAAAATCCATCTATATCACATTATCACAGGTTCATTTGGCGTGCACTTTTAAACACTATTATTATAGTCTAAGAAACGACTAAACTAAAGGCTCTGATACCACTAAATGTAACACTCGAATCTCGTACACCGTCGCTATTAGGATTTTGATGTTTACTATTCATTTTATACTATTAAACTTTTACTAATATCCGACTATTTGCATCTTTATTCAATACAAAAATCATTTCCCACAATTTAAAATAATATCTAAGCATAACACAATTTTATTAAGGGTAAAAATGGTATTTCCAACATTTTAAGAGACTTCTACCGTACCTAATGGTCATGTACCGATAGTATTCAATTCAATGAACAATTTTAGAATAGTGCAAATTTCTATCGGTACCTGTACTAGTTCTATCGATACAAGTACGATTTGTACTGATACAAGTCATGCAATTACTAATACCAAAAACTCCAGAGAGTAAAAATCCACTCCCTGCAACTTCTACCGATACAAGCTTATATACTACCGATACATCAGTACCATGAACTACCGATACTTGCAATTTAACTACCGATACAATCCAAGTCAGAGAACAACCTCTCTCCTACCCTGTACTTCTACCGATACATGCAATAATTCTACCGAAACAAGTATGCAGAATTTCATTAATGATGCCAAGATACAAGTTTAATCCCTTAAACACAACCAATATAAGTTATGCATTAAAACATCACAACACACACATAACTTCTAGGTCTTTACAAGGATTATAAGCCTAAGCATCAAGTTATACTTCATGCCTTTACGAAATCAAAATAGTATGATATTAACATCTGTGGTTCCATATCAAAGGATAATAACATCCTAGTACATGCCAAATAACCGAGTGATGTAAATACTACCGATCAAGCTCCTAGGATAGTGTTATTGTCTTCAAGATGATCTGATCTTCAACTCACAAAACTAGATCTACAAAACAACAACAAGTTCACTGTTAAGCTACATAGCTTAATAAGTTCGCAAGTTCATTAATTTACCAAGTCTTATGAGATAAGCAACTCTATAAATCTGTCAAGTCAGCACAACTGAACTTCAAGGGTCGTTATTCATTTCACTCCTTATTAACACAAAAGTCATGTTGCTCATTTGCTCCCTATTGACCCAAGGGTCATGCCTATTACCAGTATACGATGTTATTCTTAACCACCGATACGATACATCTGTTCCCTACGATGCTGCTCACATTAATCTGATGAGAACATACAACAAGCATGAATCTTAGCCATCGTTGGGCCTGTAATCCATTCTCGGATTCTATTCACCTTACGGTGACTCACGATGCTATAAAGTATCCGTAACAAATGCAAGCTCTCAACCATCAGACCATTTTCTATCTTTGGCACAAGGTTGCAAAATTCTCATATCGATGTTTCTCATTTTCAACAATCATTAAAAAGGCTTATAAGCAGTTATTAATAAGAATTTGACATTACGAATTTATCGGACTGATTTGCAGTTTAGGATAGACTTTAGGGACTAATATGCTAATTTTTCTTTTTCATAGTTGATAGCACGATCGTAGTTTACATTCAGAAATCATTCAATTTTCATATTAAATTACATAAATTTGTCATCCAATACAATTTAGCCCTTTTAGGAAAATTACGATTTTACCCCTACTAGTTTCTCTTTATTCAATCTAGTTCTTTCAACATAAAACATACAAAATAATCATTCTCTTACACAACAACCATAGCCGAATTCTCTTGGATACTTACCCAACCCATTCACATATCTATTTTCACAAAAATACATGAAATTTCACCAATTTCACATTTTAGTCCTTTAACTATATTTTCCACAAAAATCAGTTTACAAAAAGATTTAACCCAATTATCAAACATTCAAATATATCAAAAACTTCCAAGAACAAACAATTTTAACAATGACAAGTTGTCTAACATTTTACAGATTCACAAATTAGTACTTGCATAAGCTAGCTTAAGTTGATACAAACTCAAAAACATAAAAATTACCAAAAACGATCAAGGTTTGCTTACCCAAATCAAAGCTCAAAGATTGGGATTGAAAACCCTAAATTTCTCCCTTTTGTACCGTGTGAAGAAGAAGGAAGAAAGAAAATGAAATGAATATCCTAAATTTCTTTCTTTTAATTCATTATATATATAACGACAATTTTGTAATTATTGAGACTTTCACCATTAAGCTTAATTAACTATTTTTAACCCTTATTAAACCTATTTATAAACAATATAAATCATTCAAATCCATTAACTAATACTCCTTTGGTTAATTTACTCATTTGGTCCTTCTAATTAAACATCTATACTTTTATCTTTTTATGATTTAGTCCTTTCTATTCAATTAACTATCTAATCAATGATATTTTTGAATCATAGTTTCATACAATGTATATATCACCATAAATATTTAAAATAAATAAATTAACGACTTGACTCATCGGAGTTGTGGTCTCGAAACCACTGTTTTTGATGCCATTAAAAATCGGACTGTTACAACTCTCCCCCCTTAGGGAAATTTGGTCCCGAAAAATAAACAGGTTAAGGTACTGTGATCTCATCGAAGACTCCGTTTCCCAAGTAGCCTCTTCAAGCCTGTGTCTGTTCCATAATACCTTCACTAATGGTACCTTTTTGTTTCGTAACTCTTTCACCTCGCGAGCCAAAATTCTTATCGGTCATGAGAAGGATTCGATCTATGCTGTCTTAGCATCGAAACATGAAATACATTATGGATCTTTTCCAATTCTGGCGGTAAAGTCAACTTATATGCTACGGGACAAACCCATTCTATAATCTCATATGGCCCAATAAACCGTGCACTCAACTTTCCCTTTAGACCGAACCGTAGCAATTTTCTCCAAGGTGAACTCTCAAGAAAACTTTGTCTCCTACAGCAAATTCTGTATCTTTCCTTTTAAGATCCGCGTACGACTTTTGTTGATCAGATGCTACTTTCAAACAGTCACGAATTACCTTCACTTTGTTCTTAGTTTCCTGACCTAAATCGGTTCCAATTAGCTTAGGCTCGCTTAATTCTAACCAATGCAGAGATGTCTTGCACTTCCGACCATATAATGATTCGAATGGTGCCATTTTAATACTAGATTGGTAGCTATTATTATATACAAACTCCACCAACGGTAGATACTTTTTCCAGCTTCCTTCAAACTCAAGTGTACAACATCGTAGCATATCCTTAAGAATCTGTATCACTCGCTCTGACTGTCCATCCGTTTGTAGATGATATGTAGAACTAAAATTCAACCGAGTCCCTAGAGCTTCATGTAGCTTACCCCATAATGTCAAGGTAAAGCTTGGATCCCTATTGGAATGATAGAGGCTAGTACCTCGTGCAGTTGAACTATTTCAGACACATATAGCTCGACCAGTCTCTCAAGTGGATAATCTACCCGAATAAGGATGAAATGAGCGGACTTCATCAATCTATCTACAATTACCCAGATTGAATCTTTCTTTCTCGGTGTCACCGGAAGTCTTGTGACAAAATCCATTGTGACTCGTTCCTATTTCCACTCCGAAATGGTAATCGACTGTAGTAACCCGAAAGGCACCTGGTGTTTGGCTTTCACCTACTGGCATATACGACACCTAATCACAAACTCTGAAATCTCTCGTTTCATACCTGACCACCAATACAATTTCTTCAGGTCATTATACATTTTCACACTCCCCGGGTGTATGGAATAAGTGCTGCTATGAGCCTTTTTCAGAATGTCTCGTCTCAAATCCAAATCGTTTGGAATACATACCCTGCCTCTGTAATACAACATACCCTCTGTATCAATTGTAAACCATGTAGTAGCATCACTTTGTATTTGCTCCTTTTTAGCTATCAACTTTGGATCATTTCTTTGTAATTCTCGTATCCGCTATAGAAATTACGACTTCGTCCTAAGCTCCACGGTGATAGAACCATCACCTTCCAATGAAAGATAGGCATTCAATGCTCTTAAAGGAATCATCAATTTTTGACTTGAGGCATCAGCTACAACATTAACCTTACCTAGATGGTGATCGATCACAAGGTCAAAGTCTTTTAACAGCTCTAACCATCGGCGCTGTCACAGATTCAACTCCTTCTTTGTCATCAAATATCTCAAACTCTTGTGTTCTATAAGTAGATGACATCTCTCCCCATAAAGGTAGTGTTGCCAAATCTTCAATGCAAAAACTACGGTATCTAACTCCAGATCATGAGTATGAAAATTCTTTTCATGCGGTTTCAACTGTTGGGAAGCATAAGCTACCACTTTCCCATCTTGCATCAAAACACACCCCAATCCACTTAAATATGCGTCACTATAAACAACGAACTCTTTTCCCATCTCTGGTTGCATTAAAACTGGAGCTTCAGTTAACAACTTTTTCAACTGGTCAAAACTTTGCTGACACTTTTCAGACCACACGAACTGAATGTTTTTCTGTAGCAACCTCGGCATTGGCAAGGTTAAGATGGAAAAATCTTTCACGAATCGACGATAATAACGTGCCAGTCCTAGAAAGCTACGTACCTCAGAGACATTCTTCGGTACCTTCCAATAGAGAATAGCTGAGACCTTGTTTGGATCGACACATATTCCTTCTAAAGATACTACGTGACCCAAAAATCTAACTTCTCGAAGCTTGAATTCACATTTACTGAATTTTGCGTACAATTGCTTTTCTCACAAAATTCGTAAATCCTCTCTCAAATGCTGAGTATGCTCTGATTCCGTCTTGGAGTAAATCAATATGTCATCAATGAACACAACCACAAACATATCCAATTGAGACTGAAATATTCTGTTCATCAGATCCATAAATGCTGCAAGAGCATTAGTTAGCCAAAATGGCATAACTAAAAACTCATAATGTCCGTACTGAGTTCTGAATTCCATTTTCATTATATCACAATCTTTCACCAGCATTTGATAATAACTTGATTGAAGGTCTATTTTGGAGAACACGGTTGCACCGTTTAACTGGTAAAATAGTTCATCGATCCGAGGCATTGAATACTTATTATTAATCATCACTTTATTTAGCTGCTTGTAGTCTATAAACATCAACATCGATCCATCTTTCTTTTTCACGAATAGTATGAGCGCACCCCATGGTGACACAGTAGGTCGTATGAACCCTCTGTCTAGAAATTCTTGCAGCTGAGCTTTCAATTCATTCAATTTGATTGGTGCCATTCTATACGGTGGAATAAAGATCGGAGCAATACTAAGTATCAAATCAATGCCGAATTCTACCTCTCTGACAGGTGGCAAACGAGGTAGTTCTTCCGGAAACACTCTGTATACTCTTGAACAACTAGTACCTGATCCAATTCTGTTCCCGAGCCTCGAATATCAAGTATGTATGCTAGGAATGCTTTACAGCCTCTATGAATCATCTTCCGTGCTGAAATAGCCGAAATCACTCTAGTTTCATTGTTCAACCTGCCGGATTCCACTGCGATTACCTCACCTGTCAAACATTTCAAAGTGATCTGTCTTTGCTTGCAATTTACTATCGCATCATGCTCGGATAACCAATCCATACCCAAGATCACATTAAACTCGATGGAGGGCAATAGCATTAGATCAGTAGAAAATTCATAGCCTTAAATTTTCAGTGGACATTTACTACATACTAAGTTAACAATGACACTATGACCCAAAGGGGTTGTCACTTGCACATCAAATTCAGTCGATTTAATGACCAATTTCTTATCAATGACTAAAGCAGTGCAAATATATGAATGAGTTGACCTTGTGTCTATCAAAGCACATACAATATCATTAAAAAGATAAAATATACCAGTCAACACATTAAGAGTGGTAGCTTCTTCTCTAGCTTTGATGGCATATGTCCGAGTAGGTGCCCGTGCCTCAAACCTGGTTACATTACCCCTATTGTTGCCTCAACTTTCACCCACACTGCTGCTTTGTCCCGGGCGTTTACCTTTTGACAGTGAAACAGGGGTTTTCACATTCTGGTTTTCTTTTACCTCCAAAGCTATCGGGCAGTTTCTTTTACGGTGATATAGAAAAAGTTTTGGGGATGTTCTTTCTCCTAGATTCTCGCAACTTCTTCTCTCTCTATCTCTTGTTGTGGTAAATTTCTTCCATCTTTTGAGCTCTATTTGCGAGAACCACAAACAACAGCAGCTCGGACCCTCCTACCATCTTCTTGATCTCGTCATTCAGCCCTTCTTCAAAGCTGACACACATTGCTTCATCTGTCGGTACAATTTTTTGGGCACACTTACTGAGTTGTACGAATTCTCGTTCATATTCTGCCACTTTCTTATTCCTCTGTCTCAATTCTGGAAACTCTTTCTTCCTCTTGTCCAAATACCTTTTGCTGACATATTTCTTTCTGAATTCTGCTTGGAAAAACTCCCAAGTAACTTCATTCCCAAGCATCACTGCTAAAATTTTCGTCCACCAATTGTAGGCCTCATCCTTCAACAACGAAGTCGCACACCTCAGGTAGTCTTCTAGAGGACAAGCCATCTTGTTCAAAACTCTTACTATATTTTCCAACTAGTATTCTGCTCTGGAAGGATTATCTTCTATGTTTCCTCGAAATTCTTCTACACCATACTTTCTAACCTTGTCCGTCGAAACACGACGTCTCTATTCCACCACTAGACGAAGAGGTGGAGGCATAGCGGAAGGCACTACTGGTCGGGTGGCAAGTTTTGCGACAAGAGGTGGAAGAGGTGGTGTTATCGGGTTGTTTCTCATGAACTTCAAGAACCACTGTCCCATCAGACCAAAGAACATATTCTTTACTTCATTGTTTGTCATCGATAATATCGATGCCCCAAGACTTGCTCCAGAATCATTAGTCGGGACATTTCTATTCACTTCATTGGTTTCCTCTCTTTTTGAGTCAGATATCTCACGTTTATCTACAAGAACTATGATTAGATCAGATCCATCTATATCACACTCTCACAGGTATATTTGGCATGTACTTCTAAACATAAAAAACTGTCATTATAATCTAATAAACTACTAAATCGAATGCTATGATACCACTAAATGTAACACTCAAATCCGGTACACCGTCACCAATTAGGATTTTGATGTCTACTATTCATTTTATACTATTCATCTTTTACTAATATCCGACTATTTGCATCTTTATTCAATACAAAAATCCTTTCTCATAATTTAAAACAATATCTAAGCATAACACAATTTTATTAAGGGTAAAAATGGTATTTCCAACATTTTTAGGAGACTTTTACCGGTACCTGATGGTCATGTATCGGTAGTAGTCAATTCAGTGAACAATTTTAGAACTGTGCATATTTTTATCGGTACCTGTACTAGTTCTACCGATACAAGTCATGCAACTACTAATATCAAAAACTCCAAAGAGCAAAAATCCACTCCCTACAACTTTTACCGATACAAGCTTACATACTACCGATACATCAGTACCATGAACTATCGATACTTGCAATTCAAGTACCGATACAATCCAAGTTTGAGAATAATCTCTCTCCTACCCTATACTCTACCGATACATGCAATAATTCTACCGAAACAAGTATGCAGAATTTTATTAGTGATGCCAAGACACAAGTTTAATACCTCAAACACAACCAATATAAGTTATTCATTAAAACATCACAACACATACATAACTTCTAAGTCTTTACAAGCATTATAAGCCTAAGCATCAAGTCAAAATAGTATGATTTCAACATCTTTGGTTCCATATCAAAGGATAATAACATCCTAGTATATGCCAAATAACCGAGTGATGTAAATATTACCGATCGAGCTCCCAGGATAGTATGATTGTCTTCAAGATGATCCAATCTCCAAGTCACAAAACAAGATTTACAAAACAACAACAAGTTCACTGGTAAGCTACATAGCTTAATAAGTTCTTAAGTTCATCAATTTACCAAGTCTTATGAGATAAGCGACTCTATAAATTTGTCAAGTCAGCACAACTGAACTTAAAGGGTTGTTATTCGTTTTACTCTCTGTAGACATAAAGGTCATGTTGCTCATTTGCTCCCTATTGACCCAAGAGTCATGCCAGTTACTAGTATACGATGTTATTTTTAACCATCGATACGATACATCTGTTCTTGCTCACACTAAGCTGACGAGAACATGCAACAAGCATGAATCTCAACCATCGTAGGGCCTGTAATCCATTCTCAAATTCTATTCACCTTACGGTGACTCACGATGCTATAGAGTATCCGCAACAAATGCAGGATCTCAGCCATCGGACCATTTTCGATCTTTGGCACAAGGTTGGGAAATTCTCTTCTCAATGTTTCTCATTTTCAACAATCATTAAAAAGGAAGTTATAAGAAGTTATTAATAATAATTTGACATTACAAATTTATCAGACTGATTTGTAGTTTAGGAAAGACTTCAGGGACTAATCTGCTAATTTCCCTTTTCACGGTTGATAGCACTATCATAGTTTACATTCACAAATCATTCAATTTTCACATTAAATTACATAATTTAGTCATCCAACACAATTTAGCCCTTTTTAGGAAAATTATGGTTTTACCCTTACTAGTTTCTCTTTATTCAATCTAGTCCTTTCAACACAAAACATACAAAATAACCATTCTCTTACACAACAACCATAGCCGAATTCTCTTGGGTACTTACCCAACCCATTAACATATCTATTTTCACAACAATACATGAAATTTCACCAATTTCACATTTTAGTCCTTTAACTCTAATTTCCTAAAAAATCACTTTACAAAAAGATTTAACCCAAGTATCAATCATTCAAATATATCAAAAACTTCCAAGAACAAGCAATTTCAACAATGAAAAGTTTTCTAACATTTGACAGATTCACAAATTAGTCCTTGCATAAGCTAGCTTAAGCTGATACGAACTCAAAAAAAGAAAAATTATCAAAATCGATCAAGGTTTTCATACCCAAATTAAAGCTTAAATATTGGGATTAAAAACCCTAAATTTCTCCCTTTTGTTCCGTGTCAAGAAGAATGAAGAAAGAAAATGAAATGAAAATCCTAAATTTCTTTCTTTTAATTCATTTTATATGTAGTGACAATTTTGTAATTATTGAGACCTTCACCATTAAACTTAATTAACTATTTTTAACCTTTATTAAACCTATTTATAAACAATATAAATCATTGCAATCCACTAACTAATACTCCTTTGGTTAATTTACTCATTTGGTCCTTCTAATTAAACATCTATACTTCTATCATTTTTATGATTTAGTCCTTTCTATTCAATTAACTATCTAATCAATGATATTCTCGAATCATAGTTTCATACGATGCATATATCACTATAAATATTTAAAATAAATAAATTAACTACTTGACTCATCGGAGTTGTGGTCCCGAAACTACTGTTTTCGACGCCACTAAAAATCAGGTTGCTACAAAAACTTCATCCCTAGAGCTCACTTTAATTACAATTTCATCTGGTAAGTTCATATTGTTAAATTCCAATTTAAAATTGCATATTCGTGTATTGTAAACAATTATTGTGAGTTAAAACGATGATCAGAAGTGTGAAAGATGGGAACAAAGAAAAGTAAAGGCTAATGGGCCTTTAGCCGTAAATGAAAAAGGTCCGATGATTATGCGTCATCGTGAGTATATGAATCCTTTACAGACTATGAGGTTCAATGACTATGTTTCATTGTGAGTATATGAATCCTTTACGGATTATGAGGTCCAATGACTATGTGTCATTGTGAGTATATGAATCCTTTACGGATTATGAGGACCGATGACTATATGTCATCGTGAGTATATGAATCCTTTTACGGATTATGAGGTCCGATGACTATGTGTTATTGTGAGTATATGAATCCTTTATGGATTATGAGGATCGATAACTATGTGTCATCATGAGTATATGAATCCTTTACAGATTATGAGGACCGAGGACTATGTGTCATCGTGAGTATATGATTCCTTTATAGATTAAGAGGTCCGATGACTATGTGTCATCGTGAGTATATGAATCCTTTACGGATTATGTGAACCGATGATTATGTGTCTTCGTGAGTATATGAATCCTTTACGGATTATGAGGATCGATGACTATGTCTCATTGTGAGTATATGATTCCTTTATGGATTAAGAGGTCCAATGACTATGTGTCATCGTGAGTATTAAATGAAACGAGTCCCATTACGGATGAATGGTCCGATGACTTTGTGTCATTGTGAGTATCAAATGTGAATTGAAACCTACCTCGGGTGTATACAGCTTACTCTACTCGGTTGATTAGATTCTACAACTGTTGAAGTTTGGTAAATCTATTTAACTTTATGAACTTACTAAGCTTTGAAATGCTTACCTGTGGAAATTGTTGTTATTTTGTAGATTCAATTTTTTTGCTCGGAGATCGGATCATCTTGACACATCACACTCTCCCGGAGTTTGTTTGGTGGTAATCATATCATTTGGTCTTATGGCATGTACTAATATGAATTGACTCATACTTCTTGTATGGATAAATGAATCTTTTTGTTGTGAATTCTTGATAATGTTGGTCAAGTTGGTATGTTAGTTAAATGTGATAAACATACTATATTGTGATGTATGCAAGGTCTTGTAACCATGTACAATGAATTAGTATATGCTTGATTTATTGACTTCTGTGTACTTGTTTCGATAGAACTCATGCATGTATCGGTAGAAGTATAGGGTAGGAGAGAGGTTATTATCTGGCTTGGGTTGTATCAGTAGTTGCATAATAGGTATTAGTAGTTTTGTGTATGCTTGTATCTTTAGTTAGGATATTTTTATCTGTAGAAGTTGCAAGGTAGGACATCTTAGCCCTCTATAGTTTTTAGTATCGGTATAAGCATGATTTGTTTCGGTAGAAGCTTCACTTGTACCGGTAGAACCGTCATAGGTATCTATAGAAGTCTGCACTATTTTCTGAATTGTTTACTGACTTGACACCTACAGATACTTGTCCAATAGGTACCGGTAGAAGTCTCCTAGAATTGTGGAAATGACATTTTTACCCTTATTGAGTTGATAAACAAAGTAAGAATGATGAATTATAAATGTATATATTTACTAAATCAAGAATGATGTTGAAATAAGATTTGAATAGGTAACGAATTGAGGCATGAATGCATGAGACCTCGGGAACCCAAACCAGCGACGGTGTTGGGTTTGGGTACTATAAAATGATAGTAAAAAGATTGATATAACTTGGATGATATTGTGATATTATGTTGATATGGAATATAGATGTCTATAAGATGTGATATGAATATTAAATCCTTCTTGCGATGTAATGATAAGTGTGTTTGGGTTATAGTTTGATTAGTTAGTGTGAAGGTTATGTTTGAGACACAGGGCCATGTGATCTCTAATGAAAAATATCCTTACGTGATTCCTAAGTTCTTGTGTGATTGAATTTGATTATTGTTTGATTGAAAGGTAGTAAATGAATGTGTAAATTTAAATGGAGTTAGTATTCTAAATTACAAGTTTGTAATTAAATAAATTGTGATTGATTTGTATGTACATAGAAAAAGACTTGGAAAGTTCTGTAAACCCTGAGACCCTAGACCAGAGGTGGTTACGATTTTTGGGTGTTACAAAATGCATCTTTCCTCCCTTAACATTAGCTTCCTTCTTAGCAATCCCAAGGCTGTTAGAAAAATCATCCTCAAATAGGCTGGCAAAATTCCAAAAGCAGTCTTCAACATCCTTCGAGTTCACCTCACGGTCATCATCAGAGATGAAAACCATCTGCGGAGATGCAACTGAATGGTCCCTTTCCTCTTATGCATCCCTCTCTGTTGATGGCATAGCTTCTCTGATAATGAGAGGGAAATCGAAAACTCTGATAGAGGCATTTTACTGAGATTGTTCAATGTCGTCACAATAGCACTATTCCATGCCCTTGTGTAGACATAAAATAGGTTTCGCGATCGCTCCATATCTTCAATTGCGCTGACAATTTTTATCTGTCGAACATTGATTTTATCAGCAATCTGTTCCACCTTCCTCCTTCTTTGCTTTGCCTTTCCCTTTCTTGGTTGCAACTTCTTTCACTACAGGAGTATCCTTCCCCCTAGACATGCGCTCAACAGATACATCATTAATTGGTTGTTTGTTGTCCAACAACTCTTCTCCTTCACGAGGCACCACACCTTATTGTCGGCACAGTTGCATAATGAGTGATGGGAATGTTAGGATGCCTATTTGTTTTGCTACAAAGTCAGCAATCTCTTGGTGCAGAATTACACCGACATCAATATGTCTCCCTTTAATTATCTAATGACTTAAACACATTCGATCCAAGGTAACTATGGTACTATGGGTAGAAGGCATTAAACGACAGTTTATGAAATGGAACCAAACCTTACTCTTGATAGTGAGG
The DNA here is from genome assembly GCA_039519145.1 of Kokia cookei. Taxonomy (NCBI): domain Eukaryota; kingdom Viridiplantae; phylum Streptophyta; class Magnoliopsida; order Malvales; family Malvaceae; genus Kokia; species Kokia cookei. Next base: position 22,235,951 of record CM076909.1, read on the forward strand.
AAGCGGCAACGGTGCATGGTATAGTTGTTTGGATTATTACCTGTCCAAACTGCTCCATCAATACACAAGTCCTGTAGCAGGGTGTCGAAACCTTCTTCAGTGAGTTGCTCGAGGAAAGCGATGTGCTCGTCTTCTTCGATATCGATGTTTTACAACGCGTTGATATGAGAAGCACCCCAGTGTACCAACCTTTCTCAAATGTAGATAAATTATTGGTCCTTATCGATCAAATTGGCATAAAATTCCCTCACGGGGGACGGTGAATACCCCTCAAGATGAGTACAGAAGGTTTCCCACCCCAATCGTGCAATGGTCTTCTGAACTTGCTTCCCCAGGTTAGAAATTTGGTGACAGCTGGAAGCCCTATTCTGGGTGGCAATTACACTTCAACATGTTGTCATAGAAGAGGTTTTTTGCAGCTTTAATAAAAAAAGAACACTAGCTCCTTCGATGATGACTACTTTGTATCACGTACCATTGAGCGGAGGATTCAGTAGGAGATTTGGAAGGAGTTTTTGCACCTCGTGTTCTGGCCATGGCTCTAGGATCAAGAGATAAAAGATAACCGTAAAATGAAAGCTTGAAGAGAAAAAATTGTAGTAACAATGGAGGTCTTGTTTGTGAGGACACCGTCGGCACAATAGGGCTCTTTATAGGGAATGAAACGTGAAGGTGAAGAGGCGTGTTCTATGCCATTGCAGAGATAAGACACTGAGTCTGCATCCAATAAATGCAATGACTTGGATTGTCCTTTTTCATAACAATCCGATGGTTGGGGAGAAAGTGAATAAAACGTTATGATTTCTTTCCTAAAACATTTCACTGTATGATGAGTCAGTAGAAAATTGCATCGACAAGGAGATTTTCATGCGTCGACAATAGTAAGAACTTTATTTTTGCAAAATACTTTTAAACAGAATTGAAATATCAATAAGAAAATGAAAAGTAAATAATACGAATGTGAAGAAAGGTTAGAAAAATATAACCAGGTTAATGGTCTCTTCATGATTGTGATTATCCAGACTAATGTAGTTCTTCAACCATTGTCCATTTACCTTGAATTGGTGCCCATCATTGAGGTCTTTAATTGTGACTGCACCATGAGGAAATGCTTTGACAACCTTGAATGGACCAGACCATCTTGAGCGCAATTTACCTGGATGTAGTTTAAGTCGCGAATTAAATAAAAGCACCAACTGACCTGTAGTAAATTTGTTGCTGCAAGATAATATTGTCATGCCATTTCTTGGTTTTTTCCTTCTATTTTGTAGCATTCTCATGTGCATTGTGTTGAATCTCCTCCAACTCAATAATGTCCAATAACCTCTTTTTTTCCACCAGCATCATAATCCATGTTCACTTGCTTAATTGCCTACATAGTTTTATGTTCAAGATCCACGAGCAAGTGACATGATTTAACAAACACAAGTTGATACGGTGACATTCCCAATGACATTTTATATGCTGTGCAAAGCACCCATAACACGTCATTAAGCCTTAAAGACCAATCTCTCCTCGATGGGTTCACCACTCTTTCAAGGATATTCTTAATTTGACAATTGGAAACTTTAGTTTGACCATTTGTTTGTGAATGATATGTAGTCGCCATTCGATTCTTAACACCATAACACCTCAATGCAGCCGCAACTTGATTGCAATGGAAGTGAGTGCCTTGATTGCTTTAGGTGTGCTGAAACGAGTGAGTATGTATGTGTGAAAAAATTTCAGCACTGTCCTAGCATCATATTTTGGAACAGCAATTGCTTCTACCCACTTGGACACATAATCTACAGCGACTAGGATGTAAGCATTTTTAAAAGAACTTGGAAATGGACCCATGAAATCCATACCCCAGACATCAAAAAGCTCAACCTCCATAATAGGCTGTTGCAACATCTCGTTACGTCAAGATATTGATCCAGTACGCTGACATTTGTCACATTGTTTCACGAAATTGTAGGTATCTCTAAAAAATTAAGTCTAGTAGAATCCTAATTGAAGGACCTTTGCAGCAGTCATTACACCACCAAAATGACCTCCATAAGGAGCATCATGGCAATGCTTCAGGATAGGAAGCATCTCTTCTTCTGGAACACATTGTCAAATAATATTGTCGTTGCATACCTTGAACAGGTAAGGCTCATTCCAATAGTATTTTGTGATGTCGCGAAGAAATATTTTCTTTCTGTGGCCTGTTGTACTCAATGGTAATCTTCCACACACCAAGTAGTTTACGACATCTGCATACTATGGGGATGCATCGACAGCAAAAAGTTTCTCATCCGAAAATGCGTCGATAATTTGTGATGTATTTCTATATTCACTTCCTACCTCTAAATTAGATAAATGATTTGCTATTTGGTTTTCTTATCCTTTGCAATCCTTAATCTCAATGTCAAATTATTGTAATAGCATAATCCAATGAATCAATCTTGGTTTGACATCTTTTTTAGCAAAGAGGTACCATAATGCAAAATGATAAGTATAAACTGTAACTTTTGTGCTAACAAGATATGCATAAAATTTGTCAAAAGCAAAAACTACTACTAACAACTCTTTTTCTGTGGTTGTATAATTGATCTACGCTTCAGTAAGAGTTTTGCTAACATAATATATTGCATGAAATACTTTTTCTTTGCGTTGACCTAGCACGAAACCAACTGCATAGTCACTCGTATCACGCATAACCTCAAATGGTTGTATCCAGTTCGGTGCAACGACAATAGTTGCCTTCACTAATTATTTCTTAATTTGCATAAATGCGGCCAAACATGCAACATCAAACAAATTTTTTTTTGCTCTAACAAGGAGCTAAGAGGTTTTGCAATCTTAGAGAAATCTAGGATGAATCGTCGATAGAAGCCCACATGGCTGAGAAAACTCCTAATACCTTTTACATTTGTGGGCGGAGGTAACTTTTCAATGATCTCAACTTTTGCTTTGTCCACTTCAATGCCTTGATAGGAGATACGATGACCAAGGACAATGCCTTATGTTGCCATGAAGTGGCATTTCTCCCAATTTAGCATTAGATTTGTGTCCTCACATCGTTTTTGAACTCTGGCTAAATTGTCAGCGCATTTATCAAAAGTATTACCAAATACAGAAAAATCATCCATAAATACCTCGAATGAGTCTTCAATCATATATGAGAAAATTGTCATCATGCATCTTTGAAATGTGGTCGGTGTATTGCATAGACTAAATGACATTCGGTAGAAGGCAAAGGTACCAAAAGGACAAGTGAAAGTCGTTTTTGCTTGGTCCTCCGGTGCAATTGCTATCTAATTATCGCCAGAATGGCCATCGAGAAAATAATAATAGGCTTTACCAACAAGCCTATCTAGCATTTGATCAATGAAGGCAAGTGGAAAATGATCATTCTTTGTGGCTGCATCAAACGGTGATAATCCATGCATACTCGCCAACTTGTAGGAATGTGAGTAGGGATTAATTCATCTTTGTCGTTACTTACCACCGTGATACCCCTCTTCTTTGGGACACATTGGACTGAGCTTACCCACTAATCGGCCTGTAATGTCACAGCATTTGTGCAAGCGGACACACGTCGATGCAAGTATAGTTGATAGATTGATTCTATCGAATATCGATCCCACGAGGAATGGATTCTTGATGTTTAAATGTCGAAGCAACTAAAACTAAGATTAGAGAAAATGCTACTAAGGACAGTGCAACTAAATTAGATCTGCACACTAAAACAGTCAAAATTATCAATGTAATTATAAAAGTTAATTGTCAAAGCAACTGAAAGTAAATCAAATTATTGTTGAAGTGTTGAGAATTTAAATGCATGAAAGTAAAAGCGTGATCAACTACGAAGAATTAGAGTGGATCATTGATTTTACTAAGTAGCAACGCTAGATGCTTCGACAAGGTATTGTATAGACGAATTGTCGTAGCAATAAGGCTCCAATGAAATCATACCAATTATAGCTCTCTGTTTAATCGAGACTTAAGCGCCCATAATTACCACACCTCCCAATGCTAGCAGTGTTGTGCACTCAAGAACAAGTGACCAGAATCCCTTCTAATGCCAAGTAACTCTCGCTGACTTGCTTGTTAACCTAACTTATCACCGCATCTTCCGATGTCGGTAGACTGCAATTCCATTCGTGTTTAATGCAGTTAAATCCAAGAATAAATAGATGAGAAGAATCAAATAAGAATCAAAGTAATTTAACACTGAAATATGTTCCCATATTCATTCAATTGTCAATAATAATTCATCAATTTAAAGAGAGGGGTCAACAAATACATCGAAGCTTACTATCCCTAGACTACTAGGACTATTCCTTAACCGCTCCTCTTGTGTTGCATCGAGCACATCTCATCAGAAGTAGTTGCTCCTTCACTCAATCAGCTCACAGTTCTCCAGCAATAATCTCCAAAAAACATAAAGTTTTTGCAGAATTAATTCCTTCACCTCTTGATATCTTTCTCTATCTTCTTTCCTCTATTTATAGGCTCCAGGAATTGTAGATCTCATCTCTTCTCAGATACAGATCCATTTGCAACTATCAATGTTTGTTACAATCCAACTGTGTACTCACGCAGATCTGGTATGTTCTTAAAAAATCTATAGGTTGTCGTGACATTGCTGGGCGCAATCTGAAACCTTCAATTACGGTGACAACGTGTTTTTTCCCTGCGTTGGTGCTTTCAGTTGTGTTTGTAGCGTAAGTTCATCCATACAAAGTAGAGGTTTCTATGCGGTGACATCTCTGGCCGCAATCCAAGTTAAAGTTGTGGCTGCATTCTTTAAATTCATTCTAATATCTATCTTCTGAGATGGATCCATGCGCTAACAATTTCTACACACAATACATAGGCTGCATATGGCGACATTAATGCACAAAAGAGATAAAATAACAAGAATTTAAGCCAAAGAACAATGAGTTAAAAAATATAAATACTAAGTATGAAATGTCTATTATGCATGCTAAATATAATACAAAAGAGATAATCAATACACAAATTTAGGGAGAAAATAGGTGTCATTTTTAATGTTATCACACTCTCAAACTTGAGTTTTTACTTGTCCTTAAGTAAACAAAAATTAGCAATCTTCACAAGCAAACATGTCACTGCAATCATTATTTTAACAACTTAAATCATCTAAATTCTAATATATATAATGCACAGAGGATTTATAACATGAATTATTGAAACTGCAACTTCATCAATGTTAGTAACATACTTTGAATCTTAACCATTCCTTAACTAATACAGCATTTATGGCAATGTATTTCTTTTCTTTCTCTTGTCTTCTTCTATCTTTTTCTTTCTTTTTGTGATTTTTTTTATAAGTGACTGAGAGATGCCATTGCATTACTCTACATTTTTTCCTGGTTAGTAACGATGGGGTGCAATAAGCCCCCAAGAGGTATGTAATTGCGCTGACACACACTCTTGCAGTGATAGTCTTTGGATAGATAATTTTTCGACACATGTAACGGAGTGTTCTCCCTTGACAAGTCACAATGCACTTAAATTTGAGTGTCTTTTATTAGTACAATGTCGTTGCAATTGGCAAGTCAGTTTAAAACTCAAAACTGCAACTATCCATTCATTACTAGTACAAATCTCATCATTTATTCAAAAATAGAAGAGCTCGATATTCATTCACATTCATCCAATTCACATATCATCATCCCAAACAATTCAAGATTTACGCATAAAATAAAAAATTGTGGTCACATTTTTATTGGAATTCTGCATACTTTCATTAACTAAAGAAACAAGTAGAATTTAAATATATGGGTGCAATCGCATTTCCATATCACATAAGATCCCCCCAAACTTAGTATCTGCATTATCTCCAATGCATGGACAATATTATACATACAAACATGGAAATGCAACTACAATGCAGATAAATTAACAAATAAAATGTAGTGACAAATAAAAATGCAATGACAATTAAATAAAATGCATGTAACTAACTACTGAAAAGTGAAACTAACTCATTGTTGAGCAATCGACGTCGTAGTTGCTTTGGTTTTCTTCTTCTTTCTCTTGGGGCACTCTCCTTCCTCCTTGTGTCTCTTTTTCTTGCGTTTGCGCTTCCTTTTTTTGTCCTTCGAACCAACCAGAGTAGCGAATTGCTCCTCCACAGTCGATTGGGTGGCGGCCTCATCGGCAGTTACATCTGATGGGTGGACCTCAGCAAGTGGTGCCATATAGGGCACGATGGCAAGAGGATTAGGTTCCTCAATATTGCTAGTAACTGCCTCAGCCTGGCTCGCTTCAGGTGGAGCCATATCTTCACTAGATGCCCTCACACTGGTAGGTGCTTCGACAATATCCTCTGCGATATTTGTCAGGGCATCATCCTTCTTCTCTACCTCCTTTTCTTCACGATCCTCCTTCTCAAGTTCGTCTTCCTCTCCTTCCTTCTTCCTCTCATGGCCTTCTTCCTTCTCTGCTTCTTTTCCCCAGGCTTTTCCTACTCAGTGGTGTCTTTGTCGGTGCTTTCCTCTACGTCTACACCTATGGATACAATCGAGGTATGCACCTCCTCAACTATAGCTGCCTGTTTTGTCATATTAGCCCCAAGGCTGTTCAAGAACTCTTCTTCGAATAAGTTGGCTATAGTTCTGTAGCAATCCTCCATAGCATTAGAATGCCCCTCGTGCTTCTCTTCATTTGAAATGTGGATTATCGTTGGAATAGAGACATGTTGAGGCTTACCATCAAGAGTAAGCTAGTCAGAGGATGAGTGTATTGGTCAGAAGATAGATGGGAAGACAGGGAAATCTGGTAACGGACTTGGGCTCATACTCCTTAATGCAGCGACAATAGCATCGTTCCACGCTTTTGTGTACACATAAAATATGTTTTGCCTGTAGTCCATGTCTTCCAACATCCAGACAATACAGATATTGCGCATGTTGATGCGATCAGTGTTTACTTCCATAGCAGCCAACCTCTTCCCCAACTGAGGGTCTGTGGGTGCATCTGCCTGCTTTTCCTTCTTCTTGCCTTTCCCCTTCTCCTGCTTCTTTGGTGCTTCTTTTACCAGTGAAGTCTCATGGCCTCTCGTCATTCTCTCCACTGAGATGTCGTTAATGGGGCCTTTGTTCTCTAGCACCTCCTCATCATCACGGGGCACAATCCCCCTTTGCTTACACAACAACATTATCAAAGAAAGAAAGGGTAATATACCTGTCTGCTTAGATGTTGCTTCAGCAATATGGTCATGGAGAATTGTACTGACATCGATGTGATGGCCTTTTAAGATGGAGTGTAGAATGCCCATACGATCTAATCTCACCGTGGTGCTGTGTGTTGAAGGCAGTAGTTGGCTATTCACAAAGTGAAACCATACTTTGCTTTGGGTTGTCAAATAAAGTTGGTGCATGGTATAGTTATGTGGACCATTACCCGTGTAGACAGCACCTTTAACATAAAGGTCTCTCATCACCTGGTCAGCTCCATCTTCAATTAGCTCTTCCAAAAACATAGCGTGGGTGTTCTCTTTCTCAGCAATCTGAAATAGTGTGTTGATGTGGGTAGCACTCCATGGTACTAAGCCTTCCCTCACAAACATGAACTCTTGTTCAGAGTCTACAAGATTGGCATAAAATTCTCTTACCATGGTAGGGGAATATCTGGCTAGGTACTCGTAGAAGAATTCCCAACCCAAACGACTGATTGTTCTTATGATTTGTTTCCCCAACATCTGGTGTGGGGACAACTGTATACCCTGCTCTGGGTGGTAATTTCGTTTAAGCATCATGTCATGGTAACGGTCTTTTACTGCCTTAGACAAGAATAGAACTGGTTCATTTTGTAGGGATTGGTCTGTGGTCCGAACCATGGTGGCGAAAGATTCAATAAGGGCTTTGGAAGGAGTTTTTACGCCTCTTGTCCTTGCCATAATAGCTTAGTAAAAAGGTTAAAAGAAACTTGTAGAGAAAAGAATAAACTTGAGAGAGTAAGAGTAAAAACAACAAAGAAGATAAGTTGCAGCAGTAATGGCGATTATGAGTGAGAGAAGGAAGTCGGTAGAGAAAGGGTTTATAAACTTTGGATTAGAGGAAACGTAATGACTGCAAAAGGTGTGGGAAAACGTTACCTTTGCAGCCAATAAATGTCAGGCTGCAGATCGTACCTTTTGGTTGATCTAATGGTTAGGAGAGATGAAAATCAATCGGTGCGATTCTTGTTGAAAAAGCTTTGCTGAGTCATCACAGAATTTGCCGGCAAGTTGTGCTTTGTGATGCATTGATAAAAAGACGACTTTTATTCTTGCATAGAACTTAAAAGGAAACAAATAAAAGTGAAAAGATAAAAGGAAATGCAAAAATGCGTTGACATTTTTTAAATGTGATCAGATCTATGGTCTCGCTTGGTTCTTTGACATCTGTGCTCACATAGTGCTTCAGTCGTTGGCCATTCACCTTGAACTGTTGTCTATCCTTTAGATTTCCAATTGTCACCACACCATTTTGGAATGCTTCGACAACCTTAAAAGGGCCTGACCATCTTGAACATAATTTACCTAGATGCAGTTTTAAACGTTAATTAAACAAAAGTACTAACTGACTAGGATTAAATTATCGACGTAAGATAATATTGTCGTTCCATCTCTTAGTTTTTTTTTTGTATGTTGCAGCATTCTCATAAGTATTGCGACGAATTTATTCTAGTTCAGCGATGTCCAACATCCTCTTCCTTCTGGCAGCATCATAATCCATATTCACCTGTTTGATTGCCCACATGGCTTTATGCTCAAGCTCAACTGGCAGGTGACATGACTTACCAAGCATGAGTTGATACGGCGACATCCCTAACGAGGTTTTATAAGCGGTGTGAAGCGCCCACAATGCATTATGTAACCGTGAAGACCAATCTCTCCTAGATGGATTAACCACCTTCTCAAGGATACTTTTAATTTGTCGATTGGAAACCTTCGCTTGGCCAATTGTTTGTGGATAGTACATTGTGGCCATGCGATGCTTCACACTGTAACACCCAAATCCCGAACACCGTCACCAATTAGAATTTCGGTGTTTCAATTCATTTAACACTGTTCATCTTTTAAAATATCCAAATATTTTAATCTTTATTCAATACAAAATTCTCCTCTCAGATTTTAAACCAATATTCAACCATAACATATTCTCATCAAGGGTAAAAATGGCATTTCCAACATTTTAGGGGACTTCTACCAGTACCTGTGCTTGTTCTATCGATACAAGTATGACTTCTACAGATACAAATCATGCAACTCCCGATACCAAAAACTCTAGAGGGCAAAAATTTTCACCCTGTAACTTTTACCGATATAAGCATACCTACTACCGATACATCAATACTAAAAACTACTGATACTTGTAATTCAACTATCGATACAACCCAAGTCAAAGAACAACCTCTCTCCTACCTTGTACTTCTACTGATACCTACATATGTTCTACTGAAACAAGTATGCAAAATCTCAAGAGTAATGCCAAGACACAAGTTTAACATATCAAACACAAGTTATGCATTGAATCATCACACTACATACATAATTTCTAAGTCTTTACAAACATAATAAGATTAAAAAATTAAGTTGTACTTCATGCATTTACACAATAAAAAAGACAAGATTTCAACATCTTTAGTTCAACATCAAAGTTAATATCATCCTAGTACATGCCATAAGACCAAGTAATGTAAAATCTACCATACAAGCTCCGAAATAGTGTGATTTCCTTGAGAAGATCCGATCTTCAGATAGCAAAATGTATCTACAAAACAACAACAGATTCACGAGTAAGTTTATTAAGCTTAGTAAGTTCGCGAAAATCATTTCCTTACGGAATAGACAAATCAGTTAAAAGATAATAACCAAATCAGTTAAAAGATGATAACGAGTATGTATTCATAATCATGTACACAATAACGAACTTATTCTCTTTCAGTTCTCCAGATTTTTAACTCATTACGAGCACAAAATGGTTAGCTCTTACGAGCCCAGAATGGTTAGCTCTTACGAGCCCAGAATGGTTAGCTCTTACGAGCCCAGAATAGTTAGCTCTTACAAGCCTAGAATAGTTACATCTTACGAGCCTAGAATAGTTAGCTCTTACGAGCCCAGAATCAGAATAACGCTCTATCGAGCCAGAGCCAGAATCAGAATAACGCTCTTTCGAGCCAGAATCAAAATAACGCTCTTTCGAGCTAGAATCAGATTACTCCTCAAGCCTTCAGTCTCGATCCGCCATTAGGAATATATTAAAAAAACAATTACAATTATCAAATTTGAAAGTTAATAGTACGAACTTACCAGATGAAATTGCAGTTTGGCTAAACTTTAGGGACTATTCTGCTAATTTCCCTTTTTCGCGATCTGTGGCACGATTCGTAATCTAAATCAACAATTCATCCAGATTTCACATTAAAACACATAATCAAAGCATTTAACACAATTTGGTCCTTTTTGGTAAAATTAAAATTTTACCCCTAATACTTTCCTTTAGTTCAATTTAGTCTTTTAGCATCAAACTTGCAAATTAACCATTTTTAAACAAAAATCAAGTTTAACCGAATACTATAGTACATTAATACAGCCCACTTTTGCAATATTTCACCTTTAGTCCTTGCAAATTTATCACTTTAACATTTTAGTCCTCAAACATTAAAATCATCAAAAACTACTTTACAAAATAATCAAATTTAACAACCAAGCTTATAAATCTTTCATAATATTTCAAGAACAAGCTTATTCATCAATGGAAAAATTTATAGCATTTGACATAATCACAAATTAGTCCTTGAACTAGTTAGATTAAGCTAATACGCACTCAAAAACATAAAAAAAAAACTAAAAAATGGTAAGATTTACCTTCCAAAACAACAAACCCTAGCTTAGCCGAATAAACATTCTCCCTTCCATGGTGTTTCGGCTTGAAGAAGAAGAAAAGAAGAAAGAAATTGAATTTACAACCCTTTACCTTTTAATTTAATTAATTTCTCATAAAATTACAAAATTACCCTTTTAAACATCTCTTAAATTTCCAACAAAAATGGTCAAGATCGTCCACTCATAATATGAATGGTCGAATTACTCCTTAAGGACTTTAACTTACCTTTTAATTAATAGAATTCAACTTTTGCACCTTTTACGATTTAATCATTTTTACTTAATTAATTATCTAATCAACAAAATTTTGTAACCAAAATCTAAAATCATACTAATGACCTCGTAAATATTAAATAATTAATATTTACGGTCTAACATATATAATTTGTGGCCTCAAAACCACCATTCCCAATCATACTAAAAATAAAACTAATTAGTAAATTCTCATTTAATTAGGATTTAAATGCAGTTTATCAAAATCTAAAGAGTTTCACATCATTTCTATTATTAGGCCATTTAAAGAGGGTCTAATTTCATAATTGGTCCTTTAATTATATTAAATTTTAATAAAACAAACTTATTTTCAATTGTCCTAAACTAATAAGGACTTAATGAATAAATAACCCAAAAGTTAGTGGATGGTAATCATATCCACCAGCACTTGGATTTTTTGACTATGGTGTAATTACCACTTTGGCCCCTTTTATTTTTAATCAATAGCAATTAACTTTTACTCTTTTACAATTTACTCCTTTTTCCTTAATTAAGCAATTAATCATCAAAATTACCCAACCGAACTTCAATTCACATATAATAAGACTCAGAAAATATTTAATAAAAATATTTATGGCCTTTAATTTCATAAATGAGGTCCCGATACCTCATTTTTTACAACCACAAGACTTTTGAACCAAACCACTTACTAACTTTTAATTTAATAATTAAAATTCGTCAATTCAAAATTCCATATAAAATTATTATTAACTTATTTAATTTAAACACTCATTATAAAAATTTTCTCGTCAGTTTTGTGGTTCTCAAAACCACTATTTTCGACACCACTAAAAAAGGGCTATTACACACACCATATCTTTTTAAGGCTATCTCCACTTGATTATTGTGAAAATGAGTATCTTGATCACTTATTAATGCCCTAGGTGTTCCAAATCTCATAAGGATGTACGTGTGGAAGAACTTCAACACCATTCGAGCATTATCTTTTGGCACTGCAATTGCCTCGATCCACTTCGAGACATAGTCAACAGTCATTAGAATTTACACATTCTCAAAAGAGTTTGGAAATGGCCCCATGAAGTCTATGCCCAAAATGTCAAATAACTCCACCTTTATAATAGGTTGTTGGAGCATCTTGTTATGTCGAGATATAGAACCCATGCGTTGACATCTGTCACATTGTTGTGCAAAGTTGTGGGCATCTCGAAACAATGTGGGCCAAACGAATCCTGACTACAGGACCTTTGCAAGAGTCCTCACACCGCCAAAATGGCCTCCATAGGGAGCATCATGGCAATATCTCAGGATGGAAGTCATTTCTTCCTTAGGAACGCAACGACGAATAATATCACTGGTGCATACCTTAAATAGGTATGGCTCGTTCCAATGATATTTCACAGCGTCGTGCAAAAATTTGATCTTCTTGTGACCAGTGGCACTTAATGATAGCTTTCCACAAATAAGATAGTTGACAACATCAACATACCAGGGTGATGCGTCGACAAAGAATAACTGCTCGTCCGAAAATGTATCAACAATTTGGGATTCCTTCCCATCCTCACTTCCAACTTTCAGGCGAGATAAGTGATCAGTTACTTGATTCTCGGATCCTTTTTTATCCTTGATTTCAATATCAAACTCTTGTAAGAGTAGAATCCATCTGATCAACCTCAGTTTGGCGTCCTTCTTCGTGAAAAGGTATCTCAGCGCAGAATGATCTGTGTAAACAGTCACTTTTGCTCCGACAAGATATGAATGAAATTTGCCGAAAGCAAAAAAAACTGCTAGTAACTCCTTTTCGGTAGTTGTATAATTTACCTGTGCGTCAATTAAAGTTTTGCTAGCATAGTAAATTGAGTGAAATACCTTCTCTTTGCGTTGTCCCAGCACAGCTCCTACAGGAAAGTCACTTGTGTCAAACATGAGTTCAAACGGTTGCGTCCAATTTGGTGTGACGACAATCGGAGCTTGTATTAGCTGCTTGTTTATTTTGATGAATGTGTCCAGACATGTATCATCAAATACAAACTTTTTATTTTGCTCCAACAGTGAGCACAATGGTTTAGCAATCTTAGAAAAATCACGGATAAATCTCCTATAAAAACTAACGTGTCCAAGAAAGCTTCTTATTCCTTTGACATTGGTGGGTGGTGACAATTTCTCAATGATTTCAACTTTTGCTTTGTTTACTTCAATGCCCTGACATGATATGCGATGGCCAAAGACAATGCCTTCAGTTGCCATGAAATAGCATTTTCCTCAGTTCAAAACTAGATTTGTGTCCTTACATCTCTTTAGAACTTTCGCCAAATTGTCAGCGTATTGGTCAAACGCCATCATCCATGAACACCTCTAGAAAATCTTTAATCATGTCCAAGAAGATAGTCATCATGCACCTCTAGAACGTGGTTGGTGCATTACACAGTCCAAATGGCATACTTTGGAAGGCAAAGGTTCCAAATGGGCATGTGAACGTGGTCTTTGCTTGATCTTTCGACGTAATGGCAATTTGATTGTATCAAGAGTAGCCATCTAAGAAGCAATAATAGGCTTTACCAACTAGCCTATCCAGCATCTGATCAATGAATGGTAGTGGAAAGTGGTCCTTCGTTGTGGACGTATTGAGTCGACGATAATCTATGCACACTTGCCATCCAGTAGCAATGCGAGTAGAGATTAACTCATTCTTGTCATTACTCACAACAGTGATGCCGCTCTTCTTGGGCACACATTTGATAGGTCTCACCCAATTGCTATAAAAAATGGGGTAAATAATGTCCGTGTCTAGCCATGTGATCATCTCCTTCTTCACTACTTCTTTCATTTTCTCATTAAGTCTTCGCTGTTGCTCAATGGATTGCTTCCCTTCATCTTCCAGCCTGATCTTGTGCATGCAAAAAAAGGGACTGATGCCTCTGATATCTGCAATGCTTTAGGCGATGGCTCTTTTATGCTTCTTTAAGATTGCAACAAGCTTTTCTTCTTACGTTGCGTCAAGGGTTGCGCTGATAATTACAGGTAATGTGTCGTTGTTACCCAGAAAAACATACTTCAGATGCATTGGTAAATGCTTCAACTCTAAGGTAGGAGCTTGTTCAATCGACAATTTAAACACAAGGATCTTCCTGTCAAACAAATCCAAAGATTCCAATTGCCAATTTTGTCATAGCTTACAACTATTAGCCTCGACTTTGTGGTCACATTCAGTTAGGAAATCATCAGTGAATGTCACTGCATCTTCATCTGGAACTGATGAACTTCGTTCATTAAATTCTTTCATAATTATTTCGTCCAGCACGTCAATGTGGTGACTTGCTCTTTACTTCTCGACAGAGATGCTTCGAACAAACTGAAGGTAATGTGATCATCGTTATGACGCATAATGAGCTCGCCCTTGAAAACGTCAATAAGAGTGCATCCCATTGCTAAGAATGGTCGCTCCAAGATGATGGACACCTTCTTATTTGCTTCGCAGTCAAGGATTATGAAATTGGTAGGGAACATAAGTTTATCAAAGGACATCTTTGATTTGGCCTTCAGGTTGCGCTAGAGATCTGTCCGCAAGTTGTAATGTCACCGCAGTGGGCTTTGTTGATCCTATTCCTAACTTCATGAATGTAGACAAAGGCATGAGATTAATAGTAGCTCTCAGATCGAATAAGGCTTTACCTAAATAATGATTCCTAATGGAGCATGGGATTGTAAAGCTGCCAGGGTCTTTCATTTTTGGTGGCAACTTATTTGTTAGCACAATGTTGTACCCCTCTATGAGTGCAATCGTCTTGATTTCGGACAACTTTTTCTTCTTAAATAACAGCTCTTTCATATATTTCTCATAGTTGGGTATCTGCACAAGAGCATCTACAAGAGGTATGTTAATATGTAATTGCTTCGAAGTAGAAACAAAATTTTGATAGTCCTTACAATGGTCTTTCTCTTTAAATCTTTGCGAAAATGACAAAGGTATACTGCTAGTGGGCTGTTGTGGAACAACCGATTGCATCGACACAGGCAGTTGCATCGACGTTTTTATTGGGCAAATTGTAGGCATATAAGTCACTATAGTTGGTTCTTCCTCATTTATTTCTGCTTGATTCTATTCAGTTGCAATTTCTCCTAGTTGCGTTAGTTTAGACACATCGACATGTTCTTGGTTGAAATGTCTACTTGGTTCGGTAGTTTGCTTCCCGCTCCACATCGTGATAGCCTTACAATGTTCCTTCCCCTTCTTCGTTGGATTCTCCGTATCACTAGGCAGAGTACCTGGTGATCTTGAACTTAAGTTAGAAGCCAACTGTCCTAGTTGCGCTTCTAATGCACAAATAGAAGAGGAGTTTCTTTGAATGATCGCTTCAGTTCGCGTAATATGCTCTCGCATCAGCACTTCAAGAGCAGCCATAGGATCTAATCTTTTTTGAGAATACTATTGCTGTTATTGCTAATGTTGTCCTTGCATATGTGGAAGTGTAGTCTGTTGTGGTTGTATCTGATTATGTGTCTGCATTCGATCAAAATGTGAACTTACCTGAGAATTCTAGTTATAGTTCTGCTACTGATTGTTGTTGTAACTCCCTTGTCTATAACTCTCTTGCTGTGAGGAATTTCCATATCTATATGTAGATGCATTCTAATTCCCCCAAAATTATGGATTTCGATTATTGTATGAGTTACCATAAGAATTTCCTCTGATGTTGTTAACATAAAATTCATTCTCAGCATGTTGTGGACAGTCCTCATAACTGTGATTGTCACTACAAATTTCACATCAAAATGTCAGGACATCCATCTGTTGGGCTACTTGAATAGGGGCAATGTCACTTGTCCCCTTCATGTTCTTTATAATGGTGGCTAAAGAGGATACTTGTGCACTCAAATATGAAATTGTATCTAATTCAAGAACACCAGGATTATTTTTTACCTGAGCAGAATGAGAGATAGGATATTGATAATCATTCTATGCAATTCTCTCTAGAATTCGTACAGCTTCGATGTAGGTGCAATCCAACAAGGGATCATTTGCAGATGTGTCTACAATATTTCTTGTTTGAGCATTCAATCCATTGTAAAAGATCTCAATCTGAGTCTTTTGCTGAATTCCATGCATAGGGCAACATCTACGCAGAGTCTTATAACACTCCCATGTTGTGTGTAAGTTTTAATCATCCAGCTGATGATAATGCTGTAATGTCATTTCATAACCTTGCATTCATTTTCGATGAGTTGAATCGTAAAATGAATTGTGTTTCTAGTGCATTCCATGATGTAATGGATCCAGCCGACAAACCCAAGAACCATGTTCTCGCTCTTCCCTGCAACGAATAAGGAAATAATTTCATTTTTAAGGCATCATCAAGAACACCACGTTGACTAAAAGTTGCGAAAATAAGTAGAAATGATTTTAGATGCTCTCTTGCATCTTCATGAGGTAAGCCCGCATATTTCCCATTTGAATTTAGCATTTGAAACATAATTGGTTTCAATTCAAAATTTCTAGCTTGTATAGTTAGCCTTACAACCCCTGAATGTAAATCATCAAGGATAGGAACAACAAAATCTCGGATTGTCATGTTTTGCACTTGTTCTTCTTATGGAGGCGGTGGTATAATATTGACGAGTTGTGACTGCACCAGAGGAACAACAGTTTGTGGCAGCAATGGTGTTAGGTTGTTGTTGTTGCTATTGTCAACTATTTTCTTTTTCTCTTGTTTTCTCCTCCTAAGTGTTCTCTCGAGTTCCGGATCAAAGCTCGCAATATCCTTAGGATTTCTCCTTGTGGACATGCAACACCTAAAAAAAATTTGAAAGAAATCAAGAAAAGAAAATTAAACAAGTTTGTGAAAATTAGAGGGTAAGTAAGAAAGATTAATTGCAACTACAAAAATAAACATTAACAAACTTCAGTACCCGACAAAAGCACCAAAACTTGATCGACCTATAACGTCGTAGTAGTTGTGCAAGCAGACACACATCGATGCAAGTATAGTTGATAGATTGATTCTATCGAATATCGACCTACGAGGAATGGGTTCTTGATCTTTAAATGTCGAAGCAACTAAAACTAAGATTAGAGAAAATGCTAGTAAGGATGTCAGTGCAACTAAATTAGAACTACATACTAAGACAGTCAAAATTGTCAATGTAATTATAAAACTTAATTGTCAAAGCAATTGAAAGTAAATCAAATTGTTGTTGAAGTGTTGAAAATTTAAATGCATGAAAGTAAAAGTGTGATCAAGTGTGAAGAATTGGATTGGATCACTGATTTTACTAAGTAGCAATGCTAGATGCGTCAACAAGGTATTGCATAGACAAATTATCGCAGCAATAAGGCTTTAATGAAATCTTATCAATTATAGCTCTCTGTTTAATCGAGACTTAAGCACCCATAATTACCACACCTCCTAGTGCTGATGATGTTGTGCACTCAAGAATAAGTGACCAAAATCCCTTCTAATCCCGAGCAACTCTCGCTGACTTGCTTGTTAACCTAACTTGTCAACGCATCTCCTGATGTCGATAGACTGCAATTCCACTCTCGTGTTTAATGCAGTTAAGTCCAAGAATAAACAGATGAGAAGAATCAAATAAGAATCAAAGTAATTTAACACTAAAAGATATTCTCATATTCATTCAATTGTCAATAATAATTCATCAATATAAAGAGAGGGGTCAACAAATACATCGAAGCTTACTATCCCTAGACTATTAAGAATATTCCTTAACCTCTCCTCTTGCATTGCATCGAGCACTTCTCATTAGAAGTAGTTGCTCCTTCGCTCAATCAGCTCACCGTGCTCCAGCAATAATCTCCAAAAACACAAAGTATTTATAGAATTAGTTCCTTCACCTCTTAATATCTTTCTCAATCTTCTTTCCTCTATTTATAGGCTTTAGGAATTGTAGATCCCATCTCTTCTTAGATCCAGATCCATTTGCAACTGTCAAAGTTTGTTACAATCCAGCTGTACACTCACGCAGATCTAGTATGTTCTTAAAAAATCTACAGGTTGTCGTGACATTGCTAGGCGCAATCTGAAACCTTCAATTAAGGTGACAACGTGTTTTTCCCTTGTGCTGGTGCTTCCAGTTGTGTTTGCAGTGTAACTTCATCCATACAAAGTAGAGGTTTTTATGTGGTGACATCTTTAGCCATAATCCAAGTTAAACTTGTGGCTGCATTCTTTAAATTCATTCTAGCATCTATCTTCTGAGATGGATCCCTGCGCTGACAATTTCTACACACAATACATAGGCTGCATGTGGCGACATTAATGCACAAAAGATATAAAATAACAAGAATTTAAGACAAACAACAATAAGTTAGAAAATATAAATACTAAGTATGAAATGTCTATTATACATACTAAATATAATACAAAAGAGACAATTAATACACAAATTTAAGGAGAAAATAGGTGTCATTTCTAATGCTATCACCTATGTACTATCAGAAATTGGGTAGATGATGCTCGTATCCAACCACTTAATGATCTCCTTTTTAATAACCTCCTTCATTTTTTCATTTAATCTTTTTTGTTGTTTAATGAACTGCTTTCCTTGATCTTTCAGTCAGATTTTGTACATACTAATGCCTCTAATATCCACAATACTGCAAGCAATAGCACGCTTGTGTTGCTTCAGTATTTGGATTAATTTTTCTTCTTGACTTACATTAAGAGTTGCAGAGACAATTACTGGCAAGGTGTCATTCTCACCAAGGAAAACATACTTCAAATGGGTAGGTAATGGTTTTAATTCCAAAGTAGGAGCTTCTTCTATAGATGGCTTAAATACATGAGCCATTCTATTAGTCAAATCCAGAGATTCCATCTGCCATCCGTGCCTAAGCTTAACACTATTTGCCTCAACCTTGTAGTCACAATCACTTAGAACTTCTTCTTCAGTTGTCACCACAAATTATTCTAGGACTGTTGTGCTACGCTCATTAAATTCCTCCTCTATCAATTCGTCCAACACATCGATGTGGTGGCATTCCTCCTTGTTTCTGCAAGGAATTACTTCAAAAACACTGAAGGTGACATGTTCATTGTTATGTCGCATTATCAATTCACCTTTGAATACGTCTATAAGAGTACGACCAGTGGCAAGAAATGGGCACCTTAAGATTGTGGGAACTTCCTTATCAATTTCACAATCAAGGATAATAAAATCCACTAAGAACACAAACTTATCTACTCGAACTAGAATGTCTTTAATTTGCCCTTCAGGTTGAGCTAAAGATCTATTTGCCAGCTGCAATGACATTGCAGTGGGCTTCATGTGACTAATCCCCAATTTTTGAAATGTTGATAATAGCATGAGGTTGAGACTTACTCTTAAATCACAAAGAGCTTTTCCCAAGTAATGATTTCCAATGGAACATGGAATTGTAAAACTGCCAAGATCCTTCTTCTTCGGTGGTAATTTATTTGTTAGGACTGTGTTGCATCCCTCTATGAGCGCAATTGTGTCAATATTAGTCAACTTCTTCTTCTTGGATAAGAGCTCCTTCATGAATTTCCCATAGCTAGGAATCTGTATGAGAGCATCCACAAGAGGTATGTTGACATGCAATTGTTTAAATGTGGCCAGAAACTTTTGGTATTCTCTATTATCCTCCTTCTCCTTAAATCTTTATGAAAATGGAAAGGGTATTGACACATCAGGTTGTCGTGACAAACCCGGTTGCATCGACATTAGTGATTGCGTTGACAACTTTGTTGGTCTAATGGTAGGCATGGGAGTAACAATTAGTGGCTCCTCTTTATTTGGTTTGTCTGTTTCTTCTTCGGATATAACTTTTTCTTCTTGATCTGCTTCACTTGCATCGACAGGTGTTGTATTAGAGCTGCTACTTGGCTTGACAGATTGCTTTCTACTCTTAAGAGTAATAGCTTTGTAGTGCTTCTTCTCTTTTTTATTTGGATTCTTAGTGTCACTTTGTAAAGCACTTGGTGTTCTTATGCACATATTTGAAGCTAGTTGTCCTACTTGTTCTTCTAAAGCTCGTATGAAGGAGGAATTTCCTTGGATAATAGCTTCTGTCCTCGTGATATGTTCGCGCATCAAGGCTTCAATGGTTGCTAATGGATCAGCTCGTGGTTGGGAATACTATTGTTGCAGTTATTGTCCTTGCATATACAGATTTGGAATTGAAGATTGTTGTGGCTGCACACAAGTATGTGGTTGCAACTGATCTTGATGTACATGCATCTAAGGACTTTAGTTGAAATTTTACTATTGCTGATTATAATTCCCTTGTCGAAAATTTCCTAAGATCGAAGAATTTCCATATCTAAATGTGGTTGCATTTTGATTTCCCCAAAGCTGTTGGTTTCAAGCTGAGCTATTGTAAGAATTACCATAAGAATTTCCTTTGATATTATTAACATAAAACACATTCTTTGCATGCTATAGACAATCTTCATAGCTATGATTATCGTCACAAATATTGGAACAAAATTTCGGGACATCAATTTGTTGGGCAACTTGGATGGGAACAAGTTCACTTGTCTCATTCAAGTTCTTTATCATATTTGCTAACAAAGATGCCAATGCACTTAGAGCTAATATAGCGTCTAACTCGATAACTTCAAGGTTTGTTTTAACTTGAGCAGCTCGAGAGATCGGATATTGGTAGTCATTCTGAGCGATCCTCTTTAAAATTCTCACATCTTCACCATAGGTGCAATCCAACAAAGGACCATTCACAGATGCATCGACAAGATTTCTTGTCTGCGCATTCAACCCATTGTAAAAGATTTTGATCTGCGTTTCCTGTTAAATTCCATGCATGGGACAGCGTCGAAGTAGGGTTTTGTAACGCTCCTATGTGGTGTGCAAATTCTCATCATCCAATTGATGATACACAATGATATCATTCCTTAGTAGAGCATTCATAATCAGTGGATTAAACCGTAAAACAAACTAAGTTGCAAGTGCATTCCACGATGCAATCAATCCAGTAGGCAATCTAAGGAACCAGGTACGAGCCCATCCTTGCAATGAGTAAGGAAATAGTTGCATCTTCAAGGCATCATCAGGAACGCCATGCTGACTAAAAGAAGCACAAATTAGTAAAAAAGATTTAAGATGCTCTCTTGCATCCTAATGAGGTAAACCAGCATACTGCCCATTCGAATTTAACATTTGAAACATAATCAGTTTTAACTCAAAATTTCCAGCTTGAATAGCTGGTCGAACAACCCCTGGCTACAAATAATCTAATATAGGAACAACAAAGTCTCGAATTGATCTATTTTGCACTTGTTCTTCTTGTAGCAGCGGTAGATTACTTATATTTTGTGGCTGTATCGAAGGGATAGGATTTTGTGGTGGCAATGGAGGTATGACTGCGTCATTTCCAAGTAAAGTCATATTTCTTTGTTCTTGTCTTCTCTGTCTAATAGTTCTTTTCATTTTCAGATCTAAGCCAACAACAATTTCAGAATTGCTCTTGGTCATAAAAAACCTAAAAAAAATTAAGAAAGAGTCAACAAAAAGTAAAACAAGTTAGTAACAGGTAAAACTAACAAAATAAAAAATAATTGCAAGAACAAGATGAAACATTAAACAAACGCCATCCCCGACAAGGGCGCCAAAACTTGATCGCGCGATGAACGTCACAGCAAATATGTGCAAGCGTACACTGTCGATGCAAGTATTGTAGATAGGTTTAAAACTATGAGATATCGATCCCATAGAGATGACTACTTATGTTTATAATTGTCGATGCAAAGGAAGTTAAAACAAAAGAGATTCTGATGAATAATGTCGAAGTAAATTAATAACAAAATGTAGTACAGGTTTGAGAATAATCTGTCGAAGCAATTTTAAGAAAACTTAAGGAGTAAAAACAATGATAATGAAATGGGGTTCCTTGACTTGAAAATATGGTAACGGCTAAATGTGACCACAAGGTAAATGATAGATAAATTGTCGCTGCAATTAAGCTCAATGAAATCTTACCAACCTTGACTTCCCTATTTATCAAAGACTCAAACACTCACACTAACCACAACTTCTAGTGCTGGTAATGCAAAATATTCAAGAACAAGTGGATAGAATTCCTTCGATCCTCAAGCAACTTCCATTATCTTGCCTGTTAACTTAATTTGTCGTTGCACTTTCCAGTGATAGTGACTGCAATTACACTTTCGTGGTCAAACAATTAATCCAAAGATAACAATGAAGGAAAGATAGAATAGATGTCATATTTGATTTGGAATTAAATTGTGATGAATAATGTCGGAGCAAATTAGTAAGAAAATGCAGTAAAGGTTTGAGAATAATCGATCGAAGCAATTTTAAGAAAAATTAAGAAGTAAAAACAGTGATAATGAAATGAGGTTCCCTGACTTGATGGCAATAGCTAAATGTGACCACAAGATAAATGATAGATAAATTGTCACTGTAATTAAGCACAATGAAATCTTATCAACCTCGACTTTCCTGTTTATTAAAGGCTCAAACACTCACACTAACCACACATTCCAGTGCTGGTAATGCAAAATATTCAAGAACAAGTGGAAAAAATTCCTTCTATCCTCAAGCAACTTCCATTGTCTTGCTTGTTAACTTAATTTGTCGCTGCACTTTCCTGTGACAGTGATTGCAATTACACTTTCGTGGTCAAGTAATTAAATCCAAAGATAACAATGAAGGAAAGATAGAGTAGATATCATATTTGATCTAGAATTAAATTGTACTTCCATACAAACTCAATGAATCAAGAATTCATCAGCGTTTAAAGAGAGAATAACAAAAATAATTAAAGCATCCTATTCCTAGTCTACTAGAACTATTCCCTTACACTCCTCTTGCGTTGCATTTAGTAATGCTCCTCATCAGGAGTAGATTTGCCTTCTCGTCACAGTCAGGTTGCCCTCAAGGAAGTTAAGCTGCCATGGAAGCTAGCTTAAGAAAATGTTGAAGGAATAGTTTTAAAACATCAAACAAATCTAGAAGATGAAGCCCCTTCGAAGATCCTCTCTCATTAGTATTTATCAACCATTGCCAAGTACAGGTGTCCTTTTTTTCAGATCCAACTTCCTCTAGCTGTACAAGTTGGTTATACCGACTATACACTCACGTAGATCTGGTGTGTTCATCAGACAATTCTCTATTGTGGTGACATTTCTGAGCAGAAATTTGGATTCTATTTTTGCAGCGACAACCCTGGATACCTTCATGTGTTGATCTTTTCGGACAGACTGTTACACTGACATCTTTGGATGCAATACTGAACACTAATTGTGGCGACATTAGTAACAAAAACAAGATAAAGTTAAAGAAAATTAAACCTAGCATCATTGAGTTAGAAAATGCAGTTACTAAGTTAAAAAATGCATGCTAAAAAAATGATAAAATGGGAACAAATTACAACCTAAGTAAGGAGAAATCAATGGTCTTTTCTAATTCCATCAACATCCCACATAGCTGTTGCGACTGTATCGTATGAGCAAATTATGCAAGTATACACGTTGCTCAAGTAATAAAGTGATAAGTGAGTTATTGTTCTCCAAAGGGATCAGAACTGTTAATGTGATTCAATTCAGTTATTGTTATGACAAAATAATGTCACGGTATAGTCAGTGTATGTTAGTGTCATGACTCTAATTTTATGCTAGGGCAAAAGTTAGTAAATATTATGTTATTGCAAAGTAATATATATATATAGATTAAAAATAGAATACATATTAAAAAAATATATAAATAATAGAAATATATATAGATAGAATAATACGTATTAGATATATATATATATAAAGAATAAAAAAAATACTGAATATATATATAAAGTAAAAATAAACTTAGTATTGTAAATATATATATAAAGAACAAAAATAACAGAATACTGAAAGTATATACATATATATAAGTATTGGAATAAAGGATAAAATAGTTGGTTGTTTTGGTGCGAGAAAAGTAAATGCAAAAATTTAAATGCAAGAAAAGAAATTGGTAAATAGTAAATGGGAAGAGTTGAACGACGATGGAAGTGTTGGCAAGATATCAAGGGGAGACAATCAATAAATAATAAGCTTCGAAATGGCTCCTGTGTTGTAGGTGATATCTTCGTTGGTCTATAGTGGGACTTTGGCCTATTCACACAATGCTGAGATGAGTGTAGGGAAGAATAAACTTCCTGTATTCCTTTGACCGCACTTGTGGGCCTCCTTAAAATGATTCTGCCCATATTAATCTTCCTTCCTATGATTATTGAGTGTAGCAATAGTAGCCTATCTTTCAGAAAGAAAGTGTGGTGCATACATGGCATCAGACTAGCCTTCACAAAATGATTTCAGACTCAGTATTATGGTTTTAGAGCATTCCTATTAATGGTATAGCAATCTTGCTTGGACACTATCCATTCAGTACCAGGCACATACAAATCCAAAAACACCCTCTTCATACCTTCCTCATCAAGGCTCTCAAAGAATGGCATGGGCCCAAGTTGTAATTCCTTTCTATTAATTGTAATTCCTTCATGAGTTGAGTCAAGGTGACCACCTTATTCCCCAAGTTGTAAGCGACCCTAAAACAAGCAAATTTCTTAGTTAAGGAATTGAACAGTATTTCAATTTGAGTGTTCATGTCTAGCTTAGTCCCATTTTCCTCCACTTCTAGAAAGAATCCCATAAGCTTAAGCATATGTTCTTTGATAGAAGTGCTTGGTTTTTGTTGAGAGTTCATCAGATTTGTAATAGTGGATTGTCGAGCTAATGCGACTTGGCCTCCGAGCAAATCTTCCAAATTTATCATGATCTCTTTGGCGGTAGGGAACCTCTCGTGTTGCTTTTGCAACACACTACTCATGCTCGCTAACGTATAACATCAAGCAATCGAGTCAGAATCTCTCCAGCAATTTCTCGCTTTGGGTTGAGCTTCAGGAGGGCATGTTTCGTTAAGAACAAATTTGTGTTTCTCACAGCTGAGAACTATCAACAAGTTCCGTTTCAATTCTAAAAAGTTATCCCCATTTAATTTATTCTCAGTAAGAATGCTAATGAGAGGAGTGATACATATTTAAACTGAAAAAAATAAAGGTTCACTAATTACTATCTTTGTATTAAGCAAATATTTCCATTTTAGCAACATATCAAGAATACAGTATGATGCATGCGTCTTGTATTAAAACCTTGAAAAAAACAATTTTATGTTGCTACGATCATTCTCACCATCAACCATGTTGCCTCGAGGTCCCATGATTAACTAGCAAGAACATGGATTACATCAAATCAATTCGTGAATCTTAATTCTCAAGACTCTACATGAACTAATGATCGTTTAACATTTCACCATCATCTTTAGCTTAAATATCGCTTCTTGGGAAAATATTTAATAAGAGATGATCTTGAGTGTGTAACCATTGCCTCAATACCCATCATGAACATGCTTTCATTTGTGAGTCATCTTGGGAAAATCTCTCTGAAAGTCATGCATGACTAGTTGTCCTTTAAAAGGAAATCCCATCTAGTGAACCCACATGACAAATTTTACCTTGGGGTACGGCCAGGGTAGGAATCGACTCTAAAATTTATCATGCTATCACTTAAGGATAATCAATGGAGGTCGTAAGTCTTGTTCAAGGACCTTCTCCCATTCAATATTTTAAAAAACATGCTAGGTTTTTTATCCCAAATTTCAAAAATGATCATACGATAGTCCTAGTGACATTCTTACCTAATCTAAATGACATGCTTCTAATATATGCATGGCATGCTATGGAAATTTTATAATATCCATTCACAAGAATCAATAAATCATCAAAACAAACATTTTTTATTCTCCATAGTTTTTCTTTTAAGGGAAAAACCAACGAAGTCAATGTGAACCATGCACCAGGTAAGGGGTCCCAGGAAAGAGAGGTGATTCAAATTTGACTGCTTAAAAACAAAAACTTTCCTAACCAAAGCCAATCCTAGACATGCACCTTCTCATTGCTAGACTTCTCACAATTATCGAATAACCTAAAGAAGTGACTAGAACAATACAACACATGTATTTTCTCATTACCACTCTTCTTATTTTTTAATCGATCAACTCTAGATCATCTCATATATATATAATAATGTAATTAAAATTTGAAAACTTAAATTTTAAAATTTGAATTTTAAAACTTAAACTTGAAAACTAAAAACTTTGGTAAAACTTTGGAGAAACAAATTTATTTTCTCTCTCTTGGGATTTTGAAGCAATGCCTTCATTACAAAATTTGGAGCTTTTTATAGAGGGCTCGTGCCTCTTTACAATTTTATTATACGAGAAATTCAATCCCTTACATCATTACATAACTTTTTCAGAGAATATATTCTTTGATTAAAATTCCAAATTATAAGAGAATCTTGCCAGAGAATCTCACTGTTCATTTTTTCTTGCAGAGAATATTGCCATAGAATCTCACTGTTCACGTCAAAGAATCTTACTGTTCACGTTAGAGAATCTCACTATTCACGTCAAAGAATCTCACTGTTCATTTTGTTTTTCTTTCATTCAATTCTCCCTCAAAATCATCATTTTTTCTTGGTTCTGGTGATAGTGATTGAGGTGGTATCATCTGCAAGATCCAACATTTTGATTGAAGATGCTGAAGATTTCTCGTCTTCTGAATCGAAGTCTATTGACCTGAGCATTTTAGCCATGAGTTTTTTGTATTCCTTCTTGGTCTTGGCTTGAGCTAACATTGCACTGGCAGTTGATTTTGCTTGAAGGAATTTTGCTGTAGTTTGATCCGGGGCTATGGACTTGCATAATCTTGGATTTTTGTTCAAAAAAATTATCCAAATACTTAGAATCATATTTTTCAACATCAAATTTATCCCACCATTTCGTTTTGAAATTTCGAACTAATATTGGAATTCCTACATTTGGGTCTTATTCATAAAAATAATTCCATTACACAATCAAAGAAATGCATAATTTTGAAAAAAAATGAACTGTTCGGTAAATATGCTTTTGGTCTAGTTTAGGATGGAATTTGTCAAAGAATTTGGGCCATAGAGTTTGGATATTTCTGGGAAGATTTCAAAAGATGATGGTCCATACCAGTTCCACCATTCTTGGAACCAATTTGGGAATTTGAATTGGGTACCATATTTGAAATATATGAGCCATGAATGTCTCATATGTTGATTGTTCATTAAGAAAGCATTGTACCAAGCAGTTTGGTAATCCCAGCATGTAAAATATGGGTGGTGATCTATTTTTGTGGTGAATTTTGCTGGAATTTTTTTTGAAGAATGTAGGTTTTCACACTAATCTCTTGGTCAAAGAATTTTAAGTATCTGGGCTATTGAAAAAATAATAAAATTTTGATCTTTTGGATCTGTATAATGTTTGAATGATACTGATCCAGTTTGAACCAATATGTTTTCATAATATTGTTGAGGTTTTTGAGAATCTGATGGCTTAAAATGCCATCCATTGAAAAGTTCTTTCACAATAATATGTAGAGATTTTTTGAAAAATTCTTCCTCCATAATCAAAATTTTTTCAAAACATTTGTTTTGAAAATATTGAGAAGATTTTTGTGTAGCAGCTTATGAATATACTGCTACTTCTTTTGGGAAAACATCTTGGAGAGATGTTTCTTTTAAAAGATTTTTGAGAGATTTTGGTTTGTGAAAAACAATCTCTTTATTTTTTTAAATTTTTATTGCTTCATCGACAATTTCTTTGAGAGGAGTATCCCCGTTTAATTGGGAAAAGGCTAGTGCCACTTTTGGGGATTGAGAAATGGACTCAATCCATTTTTTGATCTGAGAATCGATTTCATTTAAGTCTTGTGCATCCTGAAGGGATGCATTTTTGGATGATTTTGATGATGAGGATGACAATCTCTCATTTTCTTCTTCTAGGTTTTAAGGAAATTTGGGTTTTGGATGATTCCCCTATTTTTTCCTTTTCCTTTGTCTCAAAGTTTGGGTGACATTTTTGAAGGAGCTCTCTAGTGAGAAAATTAGGCAAAGAATTAGTTTCTCCTTTGATTTATTCGTTATCAAAATCAAATATGCTCAAAATTACCCGCCATCTTGCAAAAATCTATTTTGAGGCAATATTTTGAACATCTTTTTGTAAAACTTCTTTTGCTGATTTGCAATCAATTCTTAAAAGAAATTTTTGGTTTAATAAATCACTTTGGAATTTTGTGATACATAAAACAATTGATAAAATTTCTTTTATAATAGCACTATAATTTTGCTGAGTTAGATTCCAGTGTCTGGAAGTAAACAGGAGTATTTGCTCTTTTTCTCCCCTAACCTATTTTAGGATTCCACCATACCCTATTTCAGAAGCATCTGTTTCTAATATCTTTGGAGCATTTGGATCAACTAAATGTAAATAAGGAAGTTTAGTAATTTGTTTTTTGATCTGGGTAATAATATTGGTGTGAACATCTGTCCAAGGTTGTGGATTCTTTTTGAGCCTATCATATAAGGGCTTACATAATTTGCTAAGACCTGAGTAAAAGTCTATGACATAATTAAGACTTCCTAAAAATCCTTGTAATTGGACTTTATCAAGGATTTGATTTGGAAATTTTATAGCAAATTCTATAAACCTTTCTATTGGAGTAATGATTCCTTGGGTAATATAATCTTTGTGGCCTATTGAATATCAATTCAACTATGCCATCTTGGTGTTGGGAAATTCCACTTAGTAAAGTGCTTCTAATTGGAGTTTGTGCAATAAGGTTTGTAGCACCTTCTAATTTCCACCTATCAGGAAGGTTGATTTCATGCCATTATATTGTTCTTTGGATTGTGGTATGAGATCTTGAGGTATCTGTTTCTATTAAAAGGGTTTCTTCTTTTTGGCTGTCAAGTAAAGCCTTGGTATTGACTATGGAATACATAGCTTTGAAATGGAGTCTTTAGACTAAAGTTAATACTTCAGATCCAGGAAGCATTTTGTAATTATGGGTATGAATTTGAAGGGTTAAAGATTGTAGGATATTTTTATCAGTTAGGGAAACCATAAAATTTGGGTAAAAATTAAAATGTATTGGGCCAGTACATAAGCTTGTTTTTATAGTTCCTAGTAATGAATCATTAAACATAATGTGTCTTTGGTCTCTTAAAACAATTAAAATTGAAGTTTTTTTTGTGGCTTCAATTCTAAGAGGTTTGACACCAACTTGCACTAATCCAAAATGGATATATTTATATTTTTGTTCTTTGAGTTTATTAATGACGACTTTATCTAATAATTGAATTGTTTCATATTCTTTTTGAATAGGTAAACTTCCTTTTTTTGTTTTTATAACGTAACTACAGAAAGCATTTAAATTTTCAAAGGTTGTTTTCTTATAAACTTGGTTTGTTGGAACTCTCGGGAGAGTCCAATTATCAAATCTTTGGGGAATATTTTCATAATGTTCTTCTTGTTCATTAATAGTGTTATTTGTGGTTTGGTCAGACTTTTGAGATTGATTGGAAACAAAGCTTGCAGAAAACTTGGTTCTTCTAAGGAAGGGAAACATCCTTTGTTTTCTTATTTCCTATAGAGGGTTATATTATCAAGATTCCTGGATTATTATAGATGCCTACAGGGATACTTTGTCCTTAGCCTAACTCATGACTAATTAGACTGTGTATCAAAACTCAACAAAAATAATAATACATTAAAAAAGACAATTAAACCAAAACTCGAAAATATAGAAAACAAATTGAATATTTTTAAATCTTAGAAATACCTAATCCTTGGCTCTGATACTAGATCATCATGAGGATATGAGAATTGGAAAGATGGAAAGTTATAATGTAGTTCAAAATAATAATGTAATTAAAATTTGAACTTTAAAACTTAAATTTGAAAACTAAAAACTTTGGAGAAACAAATTTATTTTCTCTCTCTTAGGTTTTTGAAGTCGTGCCTTCATTACAAAATTTGGAATTTTTTATATAGGGCTCATGCCTCTTTACAACTTTATTCTATGGGAAATTCAATCCCTTACATCATTACATAACATAATCATTATATATATATATATCACAATTATAACATTACATAATATTAATATTATAAACAATTATAAAACAAATATATATGGAGATAGTTAATTAAAAAAAAATTACTAGCCTAGGTTTCCATGGTTCTATTTCTACAAAATAAAATACATAATTTTTTTGTCACAAGGCATTCCTTGTGTTTTCAACCGCCATCGCATATTTTCCTCATTATGGACTCTTTTTGAAAAAATTACATTTAAGTCTTATGTCTGTTTCCGGCTCACAAGAATTCTATGAATTTTTTTCAAAAAAATAATCATACGTGAAGATGGTATTTCACAATCTATTTCCTAAGAACCACAACCTCAGCAATAAAAAACAATTATATAACAAATATATAAGTTCACATCCATTCCCTTATATAAATCAAAACAAGCATAAGATCTAAAGAATGTCATATTCTATGTAATCGTATCATTCAAGAAGAAGAGAAATTTATTTTGATTATCTATTTATACTTATAGGTAGATCACAACCTGACTCGGATACCAATTGTTGGAAGAAGCGGTTTAAAAACTCAGCAAAAAATAAATTTAGGAAAAAATCAATTTAAAAAAAATACAAAACAAGATCTTTGGTCTAGGATGAGTACTTCAATCGAGTAATCTTCTCTGCTATCCTCAAGCTAACGTCTGTCATGTGTAGGCTCGTTTCGAATTAGAAAATTTTCACAAAATTACCAGTGGGATAATTTCACAATTTCTCTAAACTTTTGGGTCAAGTTATAAATAAAAAATATCTCTAGAGTTTTCTAAAATAATCTCTTCAGAGAATTTTCTCTCTATAGCTTTGATGTAGTCGAAACTAATTAAAAATATGACTAAGGCAAGTGCACCTATCAATTAATAATATAGTTACGATGAGCACAAATATTGTTCCCATGAGGACTAAAAGTATTAGTAATTACTGTCTTCCTATTATTTAACCGATAAATTGGAGAGATTACTTAAAACTAAAATTAACTAAATTAATTAACTAAAGAATACGACAAAGAATAAATTAGGAAAATAATTGAGTAAACAACCAAGAAGCGAAACAATACTTAGGAAAGAATTCACCTAGATTTCATCTGTCATTATCAATCTAAATTAAACAATTTATTCACTTAGTATCTAGGTCCGTAGAAATCCCTAAATTATGCTAATACCTCTGTTCAAGCATTAAAGCAACTAACTCTAGGTTGATTAATTGAAATTTATTTCTAATTAAAACCCCTATTATTGTATTAACTCGATCTATGGATCCCCCCATTAGATTTAACTCTAATCCAATAGATTTATGTCGTTCTATTTCTAGGATTGCATGCAACTCCACTCAAATATACTAGATCTACTCTTAAACATGGTTTACTCCTTTGATTTAAGCACATCAAACAAGAATTAATATCCCGAAAATATTAAATCAAGAATCAAGCACACACAATTGAGAACATGATCTAAGTATTTATTGCGTAAAAATAGAAATCAAATGACAGAATTCATCATAAGGTTCATCTCCCCTAGGTATTTAGAAAATTAGTTCATGCTAACAAATAAAAACATCTCAAAGACAATATAACCACAAGGCAAAGAGAAAATCATAATAAAATCCAAAGAAATTAAGAAGAGGTCTTCAATCTTGATGGAAATCTGCTTCAAAGACGGCTTCAATAGTGTTTTCCCAGTTGTATTTTCAATAATCTATGACGGCTTACTCCCTTCTTCTTATATATGGTATATATAGGTCTTAAAATGCCTTAAAAAAACCTTAAAATTGCATTTTTCCGCGTGTTTGGAGTCCAATTTGCAAAATCCACATGGTCTGGCACATGGCCGTGTGCCCAACCCGTGTGGCTACTAAAATTTGCTCTTTTTGTCCCGTTTTTGCTCGTTTTACACTCTTTTCATTCCCAAATGCTCTCCTAAGTATATAAACATGAATTTAAAGGATTAGGAGAATAAAATTCACCATATTAAATCGACTAATTATCAAAAACACATTAAAAATGAGGCTAAAATATGTTACTTTTGGCACTTATCAAATATCCCAACACTTAAGCGTTTGCTTGTCCTCAAGCAAAATCCTCAATCCACATTCAAGTTAACTTTCTCAATTTGGCATTTTCATTAATAATGTTTCAAGATAATTCACAAATAATCATGCATTAAAAATTCAACCAAAAGGGCACTGAATAATATAAGCAGTCCAAGCTAAAATTTAAAGTACAAAAACATAGGTGTCTCCCCTTATCTAAATAATTACCTTAAATTTAAAATTCAACAAGAAATGACATCCTCAATAAAGATTCACTCAAAGCACTTGTAGTCAAACAATAAATGTCATTACTATAGGCTTGCTTGAAAAATCAAATCTCCACCACTATAAAGTGGAATGATACACTAATCAAGAGGTTTTAAAAGGGTTGTAACGGGCTCAGGTTAAGGGTATGGAAAAAGTTAGAAAAGTTGGTTAAAATCGAGATCGAGTTGATAAGTTGTCAAACTAAAAAAAATAATTAGTTGCTGAATTAAAAGAAAATACATGAACACGAATAATAAAGAACAAACATGAGCTTTTCAATAGTATATAGAACTAGCAATTTTAGCTCAAACACATTTATTTTCTTTTTCTTTCTTTCTTTTTAAATTAATTTATTTACTTTTTTTTTTTTTTTTTTAACAAAATAAAATTAAGCAATTTAAATAATGGAACATAACCATGCAACTTAACCAAATTAAATCTCGACAAAGAGGAAGTCAATAAAAAAGATAAATATACAACATACATATGGGTCATGGGTTAATATTATGGGTTAAAACAAAAAAAAATGTATTAGGATCAAAGGGGTTAACTAAGGGTTAATTTAATAAGTAAGTTTTTTATAGGTTAAATGGTTAATCCTAAGTGTCTCTATCATCTCAGTATATCAAATCAATAATGTGGTCTTGACATATATAATCAAAGCAAGTTTTAGAATAAAAAATCAAGTTGACATATTCACAACCAAAAATAAAATGAGCACGAAATAGAATATATTCTCTATAAGTTCAAAAGCTCACAAAAAATTATGGTTTTGATGTCAAACCTGCAAATTCAAAATTTCAAGATAATAATTCAATTCAAGGAGAACATAAAATATTTAATTCTAAAAAATAACTTATCATGCTTAACTCTCTTGTGTATTAAAGTATAGATCAACCAATACACAAAAATTCATAAATTAATCCAAAACAACATCAATAAAAATTTCAAATAAAAAATTCACTCTAATGAGGTATTTGAAAATTACTTAAACACAAACAACAATTCAGGGATTTTATCAACAATAAACAATTAACCTCCCCACACTTAAGATGTACATTGCCCTCAATGTACAAACAAATATAATCACAGAATAATCAAAATATCATAAGAGAGGAAGGGAATTGAAACTTCCCTGAATTAGGATGATTTCGTCTAAATTGAAAAAATAAAAAATATGACGAGTCTAAAGGAAGTACAATTTTTCGAGCAAACTAAGAAGAAAATAAACAAACAAAATTAAAAGAGAGAGATAACAACTAGAAAATAAAACATCCATGAAATAATAATAAAAACGGTGCATAATAAAAATAAAACTAAAAATGAAAATGAAAAAAAAAATTAAAAATTGAAAAAAAAAAAAAAAAAGCTTTGGAGCTCACACGGTCTGGCACACGCCTTTATGTCCAGGCCGTGTTCCACTTCGAATTAAAAGAAAATTATTGTCTAGTGGTCACACGGTTTGGCACACGCCCATGTGTCCAAGCCACGTGCCATTTCAAATTAAAAGAAAAATACACCTAGTGGTCACACGGTATGGCATACGCCCAAGTGTCTAGCTCATGTGCCACAGACGGTCGTGTGTCTAGCTCGTGTGCCACACACGACCGTGTGTCTAGCTCGTGTGCCACACACGGCCGTGTTTCAAGCTGTGTGCGATCGTCCTTCGCTTCTCCCACGCCCATGTGCGAGGTCATGTAAGGCACACGATCTCACACACGACCGTGTGTCCAGCCCGTGTGACTCTTTTTTTAATTTGAAATTATAGTTAAAAAATAAAACATAAAATTAATGCATTTTTTAGGAGGAAGTAACATAAAATAAAATAAAAATAAAAATAAAAACACTTGGGTTGCCTCCCAAGAGGCTTTTATTTAGAGTCTAAGCTTGACTTCCCTTTTAAGCTCATGGTTACAGCGGATCTTAAAACTGAGGTTCCTCTCTCTCGTTACCAATATTATCAATGCAATAAAATTTGAGGTGATGATTGTTTACCTTGAATGTGTCGTAATCAGGATGTGTTACCTCTATTGTACCGTAAGAAAAATAGTTTTTACCACAAAAGGATCGAATCCTCTTGACTTGAATTCTGAAGGAAAAATTCATGGATCCGATTGGTTTAATAACACTTTATCCCCAACTTTAAATTGGTTCATTCTTTCCACATGCACATCATAGTTTTGCTTGATTTTTTTCTTGTGTTTTCTTGGTTTCTCATCAACCTTCGTTCACCATTCATCTAATTCCTCGAGTTGCACCATTCGATCTTCATTTACCACTAGAGTTCTATCACTTTGAATCAAATTTGGCTCCATCATGTTTTCATAAGAGAATTCCTGCAAAGAACATCGAGTCACATGGTTACTAACATTAATAGAACAATTATCATCATTGCACTCGCTAAGTAATCTAACAAAATCATGTGCTTTAAGAGTAATTTTTTCATCACCTACATGAAGCACAAGTTCACCAATACCCACATCAATAATAGTTCTAGTGGTGGCTTAAAAGGGTCGACCTAAAATCATAGGTACCTTAATATTTTCATCTATGTACAATACAACAAAATCAACAGAGAATATAAATTTATCGACTTTCACAAGTACATTCTCAATAATACCCCTAAGATATCTAATTGATCTATCTGCTAATTGAATACTCATCCTAGTGGGTTTGGGTTCCCTAAGACCAAGTTGTTTGAACATTTTATAAGGCATAACATTTATACTATCACCCAAATCAGCCCAAGCTTTTTAACATGTAAACTACCAATGAGAGAAGGAATAGTAAAACTCCCTGGATCTTTAAGTTTGTTGGGTAATTTGTTTTGGAGAATGGCCAAGCAAACTGCATTAAGCTTCACAGTCGACAAGTCGTCTAACTTCCTCTTATTTGTTAATAGCTCCTTTAAGAATTTTACATACTTTGGCATCTACAAAAGGGCTTCAACAAATTGTAAGTTAATGTGCAACTTTTTAAGAGTTCAAAAAAATTACCATATATCTCTTCAATGCTTCTGGATATGAAATTTCGAGGTTTGTATTCTCTAAGCACCAGCTTATGCTTTTTCTTACTTTCCTCAACCTCATTATTTTTCTCATCAGCTTCTAGCTTCGGCTTCTATTTAGGCTCGACTAACCCTTCCACACTTTGAATAGTGATTGCATGGATTTGCTCTTTTGGGTTAGTTTCAGTGTTAATAGGTAGGCTACTTTGTGGTCTTTCTGAAATTAGTTTAATAAGCTGTCCAATCTGGTTTTCAAGGCTATGAATTGATGTTTGCTAATTTTTCAAAGCTCTCATTGTTTTGAAATCTAGTTTTAGAAACCGAAATGAATTTAGCAAGCATCACTTCAATGTTTGATTTATTTTCATGCTGATAAGGCTACTGAAAAGCCGGAGAGGGTTGTGACTTTTGATTTCCTTGATCACCCCATGAAAATTTCGGATGATTCGTCCATCTTGCATTATAAGTATTGCTATAGTGATTATTTTGAGATCTAGAATTATTACCTAAAAAGTCGACTTGCTCATTCTCCATGTTAGACTTGAAGGGTGAATGTTCTGAATTCATTATCCCCGTTCCATTTGCATCACATTGCATCATCAGGTTTACCTGCGCAGAAAAATTCAAACTATCAACTTTCTTACTTAGTACTTCCACTTGGCTTGCCAACATAGCAACTACATCTATATTAAAAACCCTGACTGTTTTCATCGGTTTCGTTCTAATGACTTGCCACCGATAGTTATTCATTGTTATTTCCTCAATAAAATCCTGAGCTTCCTCGGGTATTTTATTATTCAATGTTCATAGAACCTCATGGCAAAGAATTCAACCATTGTTTCGCCTTGCTCCTCAAAGAGAATGGGAACAACCGTAAACGTATGGCATCATCAGTAGCGTCATTGATCTTGAATGTGTCACAAATCTCAAGAAAATTAGCCAAATGAGTATTCAGATCTTCATCTTGCAAACCATCAAACTGAACATACCATTGTACCATTTAAATCGTATTCGACTTCAGCTCAAACGTGTTTGCAGTAATGGTGGGTCTCACAATACTCGATTCAGTCCCAATCAGAGTAGGCTCAGCATAATAAAAAAATTGAATTAAAAATAAAAAACTTGAAAAAAGTATTTATTAATTAAAAACATTAATTAAAAATTAAAAAAACTTGAAACAACGTGAAATAAAAAATACGAATGTGCTTAAGAGTGGAATCAAACTTAGGACAATCTTTATTATTTGATAATCTAACTAAAAAAACTAATTTATAAAAAAAACGCATGTTGTAAAAACTGTTTTGCAAAAAAGTATTTTTTGTTAGTACACTTTTTTTTTCTGTTACGCTGGCATATATTTCTAATTTTGCCTCACATCAAGAACTCTATTATCGGTAGTGACAAAAAGAGGTTCTTGAGATCTATAAGCATACAAATTCGACTTTTTTTTTTTATAAAATTAATTCAAAAAAATTAATTAATTAAAAAAATGATCCCTTTTTTGATTAAATACATAAATGATTTAAAATCTTTCATAAATTTTGGTGGAGCCAAATAATATGGCGCCACCAACATGGCACGTAAGCAACCTAGATAAAAAAAATTAATTTTTTGGTAGAGCTATGTAGAATTACCCCACCTATACAAATATCAAGAAAATATTGCAATTTCTAAAAAAATGGAGGGATTTTAAAAGAAAGTCATTTTTCTGGTGGAGTCATTTTAAATCACTCCACCAGTTCCTAGGTATGTTTTAATTTATGTAATTTTTTTACTTTTTGTTTATTATTTTTTAAAAATTTTAAATTTATTTATTTTAGTGGAGCCATTTTAAATGGTGCCACCAATTCACCTTTTATTATTATTTGTTTTTATTATTTATTTTATAATATTTTTAATGTATATTTTATTTTTGGTAGAATCATTCTAAATAAATTTAGAATAATAAACAAATAGATTTTAGAGTTTTATTTATTATAAAACAAATAATAATAAAAAAAAAAGTTGACACCATAGCTTGAAAATTGGTGGCGCTCCAACAGAAAAAATAAATTTTTTTAGAGCCCCTCCATTTTTTCAGAAATTACATTATTTCCTTGGTATTTATATAGGTAGCGTCATTCTATATGACTCCATCAAAAAATTAATTTTTTATCTGGATTGCTAACGTGGCATGTTGTGGCGTCATATTATTTGAATCCACCAAAATTTACTGTAAATTTTAGATCATTTACATATTGAATCAAAAAAAGCGGATCACATTTGTAATTAATTAATTTTTTTAGATTAGTTTTATAAAAAAAACCTTCAAACTCATAAATTTCAACCTCTGCAACGTAGATGGAGATCTAACAAGCTTCGAGTTTGTTTCGTCATCAAGGACTCCACTAGTACCAAGCTTGTCGAAACTCAAAATGAAAATGAAATAAATCAAAATTTACTGGATTTTTCCCGTAATAGTGCCAATTAGGATATCGAAGATTTTAGGATGTTACATTCTGTTATTAGCCTCCTTTTTGTCCTTACAAATTACTTTTCTCGTTATTTCAAATAAAATAATTTTTTACTGATAAATAAATTTGTTAGTTCTTTTCTAACTAATTGAAGGTCAATGATAAATAATTAAATAATATAATTTGACCATTAATTTACTACCAAAAAATAATATTTTAAACAGTAATCTTAAAAATTGTAAAATACAAACGAGTCACGAAGAATTAAAGGGTCAATAATGAATTTCAACCCTTTATAAAAATTGAGAGATAATTTAGATGTTGTTCAAAGCATAAATGGTTGAACGGATGATTTTTGATTTTTTTGTTATTTTATTGCATATAAATGATTGAATTGTTGATTTTGAGGTAAGCAATCCAACAACAAAGTTTAATAATGTTACTTAGTTGGATTTGCAATATCATGCAAAGAAGGTGGAAACTAAAACTATTAGCACAACATAAGAACATTTGGATTGCTATTGCCAATTTGTGTTGTGTATAACACTGTGATACAATAGTTTAAGAGCTGGTGGCCTTCAATGTATTCTCAATGTCGATGACAAATCAGTATTTAACATCAGCTTTAAGAAGGCGGTTTATGGCAGTATTCACATACTTCATAGCTATAACTTCAATATTAGATTTTACGTTGTGTTAGCTGCGAAATCAATCATCTCTTGAGTCTCTTTCAACCCTCCGGTTATGCTTCCTCCTACGACTTTCCTCCCTGCACTCATTTAATTGTGACTCGAATTTAAGATATCAATGGAGAAGTAGAGATCCCATATCACTCTTATGGGAACATATTAGCAACAGATTGTTACCTT
Source organism: Kokia cookei (assembly GCA_039519145.1). NCBI lineage: Eukaryota > Viridiplantae > Streptophyta > Magnoliopsida > Malvales > Malvaceae > Kokia > Kokia cookei. Next base: position 22,274,680 of record CM076909.1, read on the forward strand.
GTAGCAAAGGAAACACTGGCAACTCAAGTGGTTTCTCTGGATCGCCAACAATAACAAGCTTCCCCTGAGACTTCAGCGGCCCAAGCAATGGAAACAGAGAGTGTTGAGCCGACACTGTGTGGATGATTCCATCCAATGTGCCAATAGCACCCTATACACCGATCGAATAAGGGATTTAGAAATTTATATATAAACATATACAGTCACAAGAAAGAAACCTCTCATTATTAATAAAAAATAAATGGTTATAACCTGAAGCTGATCTTGGTCTCGGCTGACCAAAAAGGAATCAGCGCCAAGATTTTCCAAAGCTTCCTTCTTCTTACTAGGAGATGTGCTGATCACAGTAACTTTGGCCCCCATTGCCTTGGCGAATTTCACTGCAACATGACCCAATCCACCCAGTCCAACCACACCAACATGCAAACCTGGCTTATCGAGTCCATAATATCTCAATGGACTATACACTGTAATCCCAGCACAAAGCAGAGGAGCAGCGGCATCAAGAGGCAGGTTGTGAGGGATGAGGACGATAAAATGTTCATCAGCAACCATAGTGTCGGAGTAGCCACCGTATGTAATACTTCCATCGTGGTACTCGGCCCCATAGGTAAGTATAGATCTGGGGCAGTAATTCTCAATATCGTTTTTGCAGCTGTCGCAGGAATGGCAGGATCCTACCACGCACCCAACTCCAACTCGGTCTCCAACTTTGAACTTTTGGACCTTACTTCCCACCTCCGTCACTTCACCAACAATCTCATGCCTGCATACAGTATATATTGTTTAGGTTGACCAATTAACTGTGATTCATATATAGTTGCAATGCAACATCAAATGTATGAATGAGCAACATACCCAGGTACGAGAGGGTAGACAGACATGCCCCATTCATTCTTGGCCATATGAAGATCGGAATGGCATATCCCAAAATAAAGCACCTTGAAAGCAACATCCTTTTCTCCTGTTGCCATGCAAGTGCAAACCCCACGTCAGTCACAGACCCTTTGGAAGAAGATCAAACATGGGAACTGATTCAATGATAAAAAAAACCTTACGGAAAATTTGAAGGGAGACAAGACACCGGAACTGTCTCTAGCTGCCCATCCAAAGGCCTTGCTGGGGTGTTCTTCTGCCAATCTTGTCATTGTTGGATTCATATAATTATTTCAACTCTTTCAAAGCAAATGGGTGTTAAAAACCTGATACCTGGTGCTGTCGTTGCATGGTATGTGTCAGAAGATGGTTATTTATAGCGCAAGATTTAGCGGCTATGCTGACGTACTGAGTGAGGCGAACAATGATCTATGCCTAAACGCAAACTACCACAAAGTCAATATTAAACAAACCCAACTGTGCTCTTTTATGGATGGAGACGTCAAGGTCAAGGATGGCTCAACTTTTGCTTGATTTTTTTTTATTAAATTTTACTATGTGATTTTAATTTTAAATAATTGGAAAACAAATTCAGTTAAAATATTTTTAGCATTTTATTTTAATAGATATATAATAATTAATAAATTAATATAATGTTAACATCAATAATAACTATTATTATAAAAATAAATGAAATTTTTATTTTTATTTTTTAAAAATTTTCAAGTATTTTTTTTATTTAAAAGGAGAACAAACTTGAAAATTTACGAATATTCATTTTTTATTAGTCTTAAAATGTGTATCATGCTACTAGGATGAGATGCTCTCACCCAGTCATTGTACTTTGGGAGATCATCCTCCATGCCATCAACAATTTATTGGCTTTTTTACTCAAATGATCCAAAAAATATTATTATTTACGTAAATGATTCTGGTTAAAAAACAATCACTTAAATAATTTAAAATGAACAATAAAATTATGTTTAGGAACCTTAATGGTTAGCATCAGATTTTCCCTAACACAATCATTGCTTGATGATTGTGTCAGTGCTTAAAAAATAATAATTTTTTGGGTTTGGAGACTTTAATAGCCGACACTATAATAGTTTTTTCAACTTGTGTCATATTGATATACGTTTATATCAGTATTTAAAAAAAATTAGATATTGAGGATTTAATGGTTGGCACCAATTTTTAAGCAAAAATATTTTTTTAGTGTTGTCACATTAATGGTCGACATTAACTTTATCAGATATAAAACAAAGTTTTTTGGGGGGTTTGGGGTGATAGATTATTGACACCAACTTTATCAGGACACTAATGACAGCCATTACATAGCCCATGTCAGATTGAAGCAGACCATTTCATGGTGACCTGTCACGACCAACTTCTCAATGTTTATAAGTCCTATTACCCATCACCTTTTCAACTTTCACACATTACCATCACCTTTTCCTTTTTTTTCCTTTATTTAATTAAAATAAATTAATTTAAAATTTAATTTATCCTTTAATTATTTCATCTTTCAATTAATTTCTATTTTTAAAAAATTAAATTTATTGCTTTAAAATAATTTATTGTTCTTTAAATATGTTTTATTTAATTTAAATTATATATATTTTAAATTTAATTTATTGTTTTAAATTGATTTATTATTCTTTAAAAATGTATTTTTAATTAAACTCTATTTTTGAATTTAATTTATTGCTTTTAATTTATTTATTCTTTAAATATGTATTTTTTTAAATTTAATCTTTTAAATTGATATTTTAATAAAATTGGATTGTTTAAATTAAAAATCATGAAAAAATAAAAAAATAAGAATGTGGGCAACATAATTTGTATAATTTATATAATTTTACAACTTTTTTACAAGAATCATGGGAAACACACTTGTTTATATTCTTTAAACTATCTCAACATTTGCTTCCCGCAACGGGTAACTATTTTTGTACTAATTTTTTGTTTCAAATCCGTCAACGAAACACGCTTGTTGAATCTCATTCTGGTTTTTTGTCGACTTTGAAAGACACAACCTTCTTCAACTGTATTTATCATTTCTCCATCGACATGAACATAAACAAACAAAATTTGGGAACTCATCTTCAACAATTTATACTTCCTCCTCAACAAACAAAACAATGATATTCTTAATCTCGGTTTTCAATTGATAAATCAAACTAAAAGCTCAAATGGAAGACAAAACACCTCTATATATATTTGGTACTCCAAGCACCTCAGATAATTTTTTTATTATTCCCGAAAAAGCTGGTGCCGACCATCTCTTTTCCCTAACCCAAAAAAAATAAAAAAAAAATTTATCCAATAAAGTTGATGCTAGCCATTAGTGTCCCAACACAAATAAAAAATTATTTTTTTAAAATCTAGTATTGCGGTTCCGACCATTAGTGTCTCAGCACCCCAAGAAAATTTTTTTCGGGTCCCAAAAAGTTGTTGCCAGCCATTTCATACCCCAAACCCAAAAAAAATTATTTTAAAAGTTGGTACCGACCATTAAATCCATAGCACCCAATTTTTTTTCAAATACTTGTATAAAGATATACCAGTATGATACGAGTTAAAAAAATTAGTATGGTACCGGTCATTAAGGTCCCCAAACCCTAATTTTTTTTTTAAAATCCTAACGCAATCATTAGGAAATGATTGTGTGAAGGAAAAGCTTGATGCTGATTGTTAAGGTTCTTAAACCTTATTTTACTGTTCATTTCAGATCATTTATGTAACGACTCGAAAGTCGATGATGTTGAAAAGTGTGATTTTGAGACCCCATTTTTATAAACCGGACACGTAAATATTTTTTTTATTTAATATTTACAAAGTTAGTTTTTAAATTATTTGAATTTTGATTAAATAATTTCGTTGATTAAGTGTTCAATTAAAGTACAAGGATTAAATTATGTATGCGATAAAAATAGTGATTAATATTAAATTATATGGTGGGACTAGAGTAAGAGACTTATTAAATAAATACAACATTATTGTTCTAAATTGTTGATAGCGAATGGGTATGATTGATAGCATATTCGGCCATAGTTGTTTGAAATTGAAGCTCAATTTGGTTGGTATGCTTTGATTCTTTTTACTTAAATTTTACATTTTTGGAACTTTAAGATCATGAACTAACTTACCCCATGTTGAAATTTTTAGAATTAGTGTTGTGGAAATTGCCATTGTAGAGAAATTTAAGTTCTTGGTATTATCTTGTTGGATATTAAATTTGGAAGTCAAATAGACATATTTGTTAAGTGACTCTTGATGATTTTAAAGTTTAGGGATTTAGTTATAAAAATGATAAACTCAAGGATTATTTGATGAATAAATGGAAAATATGAGTTGTTTTGGCTTTTATAGAAAATCGGTTGGCATGAGATTTTCTTGATTTTTACTATATTGCATGTTTTAGAATTGAGGAGTAAAATTTGTATTTCTGGAACCATGGACCTCAGACCGAGTTTACTTGGGGCTTAAACTGTTAATTTTTTTAAGTTTAGGTACTGGTTTTTGAGATTTTTGTAAGGTGCTGGAGGTATTTGACTGACTTCTTAAGCTTATGAGGAAGTTTAGCTATTATGTGAAGTGGTTTCGTTAGTTATGCTCTCTAATGATATACATTTTATAAATTCATTTTAACAAGATGTAAATTGAAAATTTTAGAAATGTAGGGACTGTTTATGAACCATGTAAACTTCGGTTAGCTTGGTATGTCGTTTAGGAATGTAAATTGATTAAGTTTTGGTGTAAATATTAAATTATATAGAAGACATAAATTGAGGATAGGAGTGTAAATATAGTTAGAGGGTTGATTGATTGAATGAAAATAAATTATAGAATGCAAATTGAATAATTAAATTAAATTATTGTATTTAAATTAATAAGCGAGCAGAACAATCGTCAAGCGTGAGAAGGAGAAAATCATAAAGTAGTTGTCATCTATTTCAAGTATCTGTCATAATTGGGTAAGTTCGTAGTCTTGTACCTGAACTTGTTTCATTATTTATTTAATTACTTATTTGGGTAAATTACAAAAATAGTCACTTTTGTTTGCATCAGGTTACATTTTAGTCACTTATGTTTGAAATATTACGTTTTAGTCACTTATGTTAGTATTTTGTTATGAAGTGATCACTGTGCTATTAAGTTCTGTTATCTCCCTAACGGTAATCCTACGTGGCAGTCCAACTAGATTTTAAGAGTCAACTTGGATTTCCAAATGGAACGAGAATAAATTTTTAATTAAATAAATTTAATTAATTAAAATTTTTAAACCCTAAACCCATTTCCACACACCTCTCTTCTTCATCTTCATTTTCTTCCCTTTTGATTCCAATATCTTTAGTTACAAATCTATCTCAAAGGTTGAATCTTTAAAACTCATTAACCCAAAGATTCAATATCTTTGATTCCAATATCTTCTTCCCGTTAAGTTTCTTGGATTAATAGATTTCAAAGATTCAAGCTTTGAGACAGATTTGTAACTAAAGATCTTGGAATCAAAAGGGAAGAAGATGAAAATGAAAAATAGTGGTGTGTGGAAATGGATTTAGGGTTTTTTTTAATTAAGGCTTAGGGTTTAAATTTTTTTATTAATTGGAAATGGATTTAGGGTTTTTTTTAATTAAGGCTTAGGGTTTAAATTTTTTTATTAATTAAATTTATTTAATTAAAGATTTATTCTCATTTTATTTGGAAATTCAAGCTGGTACTAAAAATCTAGTTGGACTGTCACATAGGATTACCGTTAGGGAGATAACGAAACTTAACGGCACAGTGATCACTTCATAACAAAATACTAACATTAAGTGACTAAAACGTAACATTTCAAACATAAGTGACTAAAATGTAACCTGAGGCAAATAAAAGTGATTATTTTTGTAGTTTACCCTATTTATTTAAGTTAACTTAATTTAATACTTAATATCTATTTTTTATCTATATGCAAATGAAGGTAATATATGATGAATGGTGAAACTTTGAAATTTTGTAAACACAAATCGTCAGTTATTCAACTAGTGCTAGGCGAAAATCATCTTTGGTATATCCAACTAGAGCTGTGCTCACTATTGATATCATCAGTTATTCGACTAGCGTTGGGCACAAAACATTGTTGGTATATCTAACTACAGCAGGGCTCACTATTGATATTGTCATTTTATCCGACTAGCGCTGGGCATAACCTTCATCAGTTGAATTGACTAGTGCTGGGCACACAAATCGTCGGTTATCCGACTTGCATTGGGCACAAAACATCGTTGGTATAACCAACTAAAGATGGGCTCACTATTGATATCGTCGATTTATCCGACTAGCTCTGGGCGCAACCTTTGTCAGTTTAACTGACTAGTGTTGGGCACCCAAATCGTCAATTACCAGACTAGCGTTGGGCACAAACTTTGTTACGATTTAACCGTCAAGCACTGGGTGCCATTCACTAAGTGACTCACATTGAAAAGGTATAATAAATCCATTGGAGAAGATTGGTGTAAGAAAGGTATCATGGTAGATGTATAATTTGAATTGTTGAGTAGTATGGTAAATCCGGTGAAGTTAGTTAAGTATTTCTTTTTGTGTCTTGACATCCACATCAAATCCCGATCTCAATGTTAGTTAAATATTTCTTTTTGTGTCTTGGCATGTACCTAGGTCGTTTTGGTTAGATATAGTCAATTTGAGGTTTAAACATTGCTAATGTTATGTTCAAAACTAAAAATTGTATATGGTTATGTATGCTTGTGGATATGTGAGTTTTGGTGTTTTGAATTGAATATGTTCATAAATAGAAGATCAATGTTATAAATTATCTAGTTCATTTAGATAAATGTTTATTCTTGATTGAGGTGCTTGTGATGAGCATATTGGTTTATATGAAATGCATGAAATTTTGGTATGAAATTGATAGTTGAGATGAATTTTTAAACTTAGGTTTTGATCTAGTTATTAAGTGCCTTGGATTTCAAGAAATTGTGTATAAAATGTTTTAATTGGACCATTTTACGCTGAAAAATTAATTTGCCTCGATGCTTCAAAAATTGCTTCAACGGTTTGAGCTTCTAGTAGTGTCTGCCAAGCCAATTTTCACCCTTTATGCAAAATTGTCGAAAATAAATCAAATTCATGATTAATTATTATAAAAATAATTAAAAATTAATATGTTTGTAATTTAAGTACAAATTAATTATTTTAAAATTAAAGTATATTTTTCGACAATAATTATTATGAAATTGCATTAATTTGAGCTAGAAAGGGTATAAAATTTTTTTATATATTTTTGTGTTTCCAGCAGGAGACCTTTAGAAGATGATTTATATCGAAACTGATCACTAAGTCATGACATGGGAAAAATGATGTCATAACTTCTTTGTCGCGACACAAGCATAGTGTGTCGCGACACAAACTCAGTGTGTCGCGACATAAACTCAGTGTGTCGCGACACAACATCGACTCCTGAATGGGGATTAAACCGAGTGAGGGGCATTTTGGCCTTCACAACACAAATTAAACCTGTAGAGCGGCAACTGACCTAGGGCTAAGGAAAACGGTCGTCTAAAAGCTATAAATAGGCCCCTTTAGCACTTTGTTTTACCTACCTTTTCTTTAGTTTAGTTTTCATTCTTCTAATTTAGGTTTAAGCTTTTACTTTCTTCAGTTTTTTCTATTTTCATTTTCATAGAAATGAGATTTGTAACTTTTTCATAAATGATTGTGGATTCATCCCAATAGATTGCAATATTAATCCCTAAGTTTCTTATTCAATTATATTTTCAAACTTGTTTATTAAGTTTAATCTTTTTATTAAATATATAATGTTTCAAGAAACCATGAGGAACTAATCCTGTTGTAAGGGATTAGGGAGTGGAAGTATGATTATTTAATTATTGTACAAAAATTTTCAACGGATCAATTGTTTGGAAAAGGAAGAACATGAAACAAACCCAAGGCCTAACAACCTAAGGAAGTCATTTAGGTGGGGATTAGCTCGCTTCAATATGATTTCTTCAATTATTGCTTTTGGGTTGTCTTCAATCAACTAGTCACTACCCTAGCAGGATTTTTTGATATTCCTCTAACATAACGATTCAACAAGAACTACTTATCTCTCGACCTCACAGTTTAGATTGGTTTTGGGTAAATGTTTTCATGAATGACCAATACCAATTTTGGGTTAATTCCCACTTAAATAACTTCCTTAGGTTGTCAAGCATAGGGTTTATTCCATGTTCTTTCTTTTCCAAATAGTTGATCCATCGAAAATCGCTACAATAATTAAATAATCATACTTCCACTTCCTAATCCCACGCAATGGGATTAGTTCCTCATGGTTTCTCGAAACATTATAAATTCAATAAAAAGATAAAACATATGAAATAGAGATTGAAAATATAAATGAAGAAACTCAAGGATTTGTAAACAATCTGTTGGGACGAATCCACAATCAATTATGTGAACGTATAGATCTCGTTTCTGTAAAACGAAACTAAAAATAACTTAAAACTTAATGAGAATAACTAAAACCTAAATTATAAGTGCTAAAGAGAATAACAAACCTAAACTAAGGAAAAGTGTGTAAAGCTAAGAGATAAAGGGGCCTATTTATAGCATTTGGGCGACCGTTTTCCTTAGCCCTAGGTCAATTATCGTTCTTCAAGTTTAGGTTGTGTTGTGAAGACCAAAATGTTCCTCACTCATTGTATTTCCACATTTAATATTCAATGTCGCGAGACACAGGAGCCATGTCACGACATAGAAATCAGTTTACTCTTTTGGTGTGATTTCCAAGCGTTGTCGCGACATGCTATGCCCTTGTCGCGACATAGAAAAAACTTCAAGATTCTATGAGTTTGGTCCCTGTGCTGCGACATCGCTTGTCTCGTGTCATGACATAATGATCAGTTTCGATGTAGTTCATCTTCTAAGGGTCTCCTACACACTCACAAAGTTCTTTAGCCAACCTTTAAGCCTCAATTGACCCTCAAGTATATAAAAGACACAGTTTTACACTTTTTTACACATTTTTTTCATAATATGAAAACTAAAGTAAATCTTAAGTAAGTCTAACGAAAATGCCTAATTTCAAGCTCCTAAAGTATGAAAACTAGTTTAATCTGCTAGGTCAAATTACGATAGATCAATTGCACGCTACTAAAAGCCAAGTAAGACGTGCTAATCCCTATCTTAATGTTGTGATCTCTTTTATATGCTATGTAAGCTCTTTTAAATGTTGTGTCAAAACTTTCACATGTTGTACGAGCTCTTATGTATGGTAGGAAACTATTTGTATGTGATCTTACATGTTTTGCGAACCTTGAAAAAGTATATATGCTGTGTACGAACATTAATAGTGATCTGCGAACTTGTAACAGCCCGATTTTTAATGGTATCAGAAACAGTGGTTTCGGGACCACAACTCTGACAAATCGAGTTTTTAGTTTATTTATGTTAATATTTATGATGTCGTTAGCATCGAATTAGATGTTGGTTACAAATTTTTACCATTTAGATAGTTAATTAAGTGAGAAGGACTAAATCGTAAAAGGGTGTAAATGTGGAATTTCATTGATTTAGGATATCATGTGAAATTGATAAGTTGGTTAGAGTATTAAAATGGTAATTAGACCATTTATTTGATGAGTGGACGAAATTGGGTTAGAAAAAAGAGAATAAGGCTTGTTAATGAAAGGTTAAAATACTAATATAAGAAAAGAGTGATTTTAACCTAAAATCATAACTAAAAGAATTATTTTATTCATCATCTTCACAAAACAAAAGAAGAGAACCCTAAAAGCCATAGGAGAAGTTTCGACCAAGCTTTTTGTTTCATTAGGTGAGGGATTTCTCATTCGATCTTAGTGATTTTTATGTTTTTGAGTCTGTATTAGCTTAATCTAGCTAATTCAAGGACCAATTTGTGAATATGTTAAATGCTAAAAACTTTCCATTGTTGAATATGCTTGTTATTGGAAGCTTTTGAGAGATTTGTATGATTGAGGACTGGGTTGGATCATTTGGTAAAGTAATTTTTTATGAAATGAAGGTTTGAGGACTAAAATATTAAAATGATAAAATTACATGTATTTGACATGAAATAGTTATTTTTAGGGTGTGATAATATACCCATTGATATTCTACTAGTGTTGGTTTGAGAAGGAAATGGTTATTTTGCATGTTTTATGCTTAAGGACTAAATCAAATAAAAGTAAAAGGTTAGGGGTAAAATCGTAATTTTCCTAAAAGGATCAAATTGTTTTAAATGATTTGATTATGTATTTTAATGTGAAAATTTGGATAATTTATTGATTTAGATCACGATCGTGTCATGGATTGCAATAAAGGGAAAGTAGCAAAATAGTCATTGGAGCTCATCCATAACTACAATCCAGTCCGGTAAGTTTGTGATGTTAAATTCTTACTTGTAATTGCTTTCCTTATAATTGTTACAAATGGGAAACAACGATTGGAAACGTGAAAGATGGAAACGACGAAAGGAGAATTACCTGGCCTTGTGTCAGAGATTTAAAATGGTCCGAAGGTTAAGATCATGCATTTGTTGCGAGTTCTCTATAGATCACGAGTCACTGTCAAGTGAAATGAATCCAAGATTGGATTATAGGCCCTATGATGGCTAAGAATTATGCTCGTTTGTATATTCTTATCAGCTTAGTGTAAGCAGCATCGTAGGGAACAGTTATACCGTATCGATGGTTGAGGTACCACATGTAATACGAGTCCTTGTTAGCTTAGTGTGAGCAACATCGTATTCTAATAACAGAAATGACCTTTGGGTCAATAGGGATGAAATCAGATATGGGTCTCTAAAGTACAGTTCTGTTTTGGCTCGACTGAATTTACAGATTATACCGCACATGTTATTTGGTAAATTTATGAGCTATACGAACTTGCTTAGCAATGAAAGCTTACCAGTGAATTTGATGTTGTTTTGTAGATTTTGGTTTGCTTCTTGAAGATTAAATCATCTCAAAGAAATCACATTATCTTGGGAGCTCGTTCGGTAGTATTTACATCACTTGGTTAAATGACATGTACTGGGATTATGTTATTTTTAATGCTAGATTTTGAGCTTGTTTGGTACAATGTCAGACTTGTCGTATGTTTGAACTCACTCAAATGCTTACTTATCGTTAAGTGTAGGTATTTGGTTTTAAATGTAATGCTATGCTTTGTACTTGAACACAGTATGTTATCTACTTGTACATAATGGCTATGAAATGAAGATTGGTTTGTGAACTTTTGCAAATATTTGAATTTTTAAATATTTGTTTCGGTAGAACTCTTGCATGTATCTATAAAATTACAGAGTAGTTGAGAGGTTGGTTACTGACTTGCATTGTATCAGTAGTACCAATAGAAGTGTTGGTAGTTTTGTTGATATTAGTATTGGTAGTTTAGATACTTGTATCGGTAGAAGTTGCAGGGTAAAACTTCTTAGCTCTTTAGAGTTTTTAATATCGATAGATGCATGACTTGTTTCGGTAGAAGTGAAACTTGTATCGGTAGAACTATAACTTGTACCGGCAAAAATCTGCACTGTTTTTGAATTTCTCAATGATTGGACTACTACCGATATTTGTCCAACAGGTATCGATAGAAATCTCCAAAAATCATGAAAATGACATTTTTGCCCTTATTGAATTGAGATTATATTTAATTGATAATTTAAGTTGTGTTTAATGCATTTATTTATTAAAATACAATTAAATGAAATGATATTAAAAGATGAACTACGATAGATGATCAGAAAGATACCGAGACCTTAATCGGTGACGGTTTCGGGTTCTGGGTGTTACATTTAGTAGTACCAAATCCTGTTTTTAGACTGTATTAACTATGTTTAAATGATTTAGAAGTACATGTCATATGAACCTGTGATAGTGTGATATATATGGATCCGATCTAACTATAGTTTTTGCAGATAATCATACAACAATGTCTCGAACAATGATTTCGGGGCCAACCACGGTGCACCGATATTACCGATGGCAAAGAATGAAAAAAAGAACTTGTTCTTCGGGTTGATAGGACAATGGTTCACGGAGTTCATGAGAAATGATGGGTGTCAAATCCAATAAATATAAATATTCCTATGACAAATAATACAAAACAGTAGTATAAGGCAGTATGGTCGATTCCATAGGGACTGGTTGCTGTAATCTACTCTCGTGTCTTCCTCTTGAACGTCGTGTCGAAGAGCGTGCCCACGACTCATGACTGTCTCCTAAAAAACAAAAATAAAAGAGTAAGGGTTTAGAGATAAAACGTCAAACTAAAATAAAACAAAAATAAAATAAATTAAGTGAAATAAATATTGCTGCTAAATAATTAATCAAGATATAGAAATGAGAAAAACTATATTTAATAAGCCTGGCCTCAGCCTCGATTTCTCCGAACTTAAATCGATCCTTGAAAATTAATCTTCCCTTTTTAATCGATAAGCTGGTTATAGCGCTCGAGAACGTCCCAACCGCCAACTTTTTCTCTGGTAGTCGATTCCGGTACGACCTGAAACCACCTTTGTCGAATGTCTGACCACGTCGCATGTGCTCGCGATTTAAGATTTTAACAGCCTTGCGTTCTGAAAAGCCCAACTCGAATTAATGGTCTCAACCACATAGGTCGTTTAAATCCTGTCTCTACTACCCTTGACGGAATCCAACTAGCTTCTTCCTACTTGGACACACCAATTTGTTCACGGGAACTCGAATACAACACAGCCAATTTGACTTCCCAACTGTATGCGAACCCATCTCGATCCAACGTGCACTTTTCGAATCGAAAGCAGAATTAACTTTAAGGGGTGAATTTGTACTACCCCATAAATCGGAGTGATAGCGAGTACCGATAAAAAGGTTTTTAGCACGGTTTCGTTACTCAAAATTATCTCTTAACGGAGTGATAACCAAGCTAAGGCTAAAGAGAATTTAGTGACACATGATTTTAATCATGCTTGGTGGATGAAGATGGTGAATTGCTTGTGATTATAAAGGATGGAAAGGGGAGGGATTAATGTAGCAATTGGACAAATTTGCAAAGGAATTAAAATGGAAGTGGAAATGGCAGAAAGTATACTGAATAATTCAAAAGAAAATAAATAATTGCTCACCAAAATCAAGTACATTTCAATTGAATCCAAGTAACCTTATTTATACACAATTGGTTACTAAAAATAGCTTAAGTCCTACTAAACTAAATTACCCTATTTACTTAAAATAACTAATTTTAGTCAAAATAAAATTAGGAAAATAACAAATTTAATCAAAACAAAATTAATAAAATAAACAACTTTGACTAAGCTTATTTGACCATTTCAACCAAGAATTCCTTTTGCAATTTAGCCCTCAATGTCCCTCAAATTCGAATATAACCCATCTCTTCACACATGTCTTCAATTTAATCCTCTTTTGCTTGCTTTTAGGTAGAGGAATATCAATTTGTGTACCTAATATGAAATTGTAAGAAATTAGAAGTACTTTTCCCTCAAAATTAATCAAAATACACAAATAAATTGCTTAAATAATTTACTTATCAAAATCCCCCTACTTAGCCTATGCTTGTCCTCAAGCATAATGTTTATTTTATATTAAAACTATTTGATAAAAAATTTAATGAATCCAAATTTCTTTCCTTAACCAAGTGTCATGCAATAATTAGAGAAATGAAAAATAAATAATTACTTATGTATACTCAAACCACATTTTAAAAACTTTCAAATACTATGAAATAGAATCAATCACTTCACAAAATTGCAACCTAATTACACTTGCTAAATGATTGTACCCAACTTTATTTAATATGTACACATTTTTTTCTTTTTTCTTGATTTTTCTTGTATTTTTATTTGAGACCTAATCAAATCTTTTTACGCGAATTGAGATGACAAGCAAAGCACCTCAACCCGGTTACTCAATTTGAAAAGTCGATAGCTTATATTTCAAGGTAGCTCGGTTAGTGGAGTGTTACAAGCTTCAGTTCGTCACTCGAATCTTTTTACGCGAATTGAGATGACAAGCCAAGCACCTCAACCCGGCTCATTTAAATTGATCCACATGGTCTTTTACATTATATCATTTTCTATATATCTCATATATACAAGCATACTAATTCAATCACATTCATCTAGTTTATCATGTTACCAATTCATATTTTTATAACTCTATTAACCATACATTGACTTAGAATGGATACATGAATCTAGTACTCAATCAACCTGGGTTGCCCGTAAACGATGATTACTGAACATGTACATACTACCACCCTGGGTTGCCCGACAACGATGGTTTTCATAATCTGATTATTTTTTCATCTTGGTTTGTCGACAATGATGACTATATATGTACATTCTACCACCTTGACTATCCGACAATAATGGTTTCAAATCATTATACTTGACTCTATGGCATGCCAACTATATGTGATCCTATCCGAACAACCAATAGGATAATCAATGTTCCGATTACATCATATAACCAATTTCCATATCATCCTTATCAACTCATTTCATTATCAATTCACATATATATAAAACCGATACCATATAGCATAGTTCAAACCATTTTCATATAACATATCATGCATCAATTGAATCTTGCTACTTTCTATCTTATTCAGTTCAGTCCACTATCTCGATATTCAATATCAATCACAACAAATCAATTTATACAGTAATTATTTACTCACCTCGATACTCAATCATGCAATTAACATGAATATGCAAACAATTAAATTGATCTCGAATCATAAAATTACAAACTGAATCCTTGTGTCACTCATTGACGACTCTCATTTTTCCTTTCCCTATCGATGGCCCAATGCCATCTTTAGCTACATACGATAATACAACAAATAAACTATATCAATTTTCATCCAATTCATATTCAAATACAAAACCAAGCATATTTTTCATTTTATTTAGTTTAGTATCTATACTCGGGATATGCATATCTTTCAATATTTAGCAACAAATCGAAATTTGATTTCACATTCTTTCATTATACACCATATACTTTCTATTCATAGCACAATTTCATGACATATTTTTAATTTATTCAATTTAAGTCCTAATTTTACAAAGTTAACTATCAAGCTTATTTAGCCTTATAATTTAGTCCTTATTAGGATCTACGCTTAATTTCTATATATTTCAAGCCTAATTCATCAATTTGACAACAATGGAAACTTGCTAAAAGTCCAAAATTTGAACAAATTTATACATGATCTAGCTAAATAAAGCTCTCATGATTATAAATCTATAAAAATTACATGAAAAAGATATAATTACCTTAAATAAATCGATTGCCGAATGTAATTTGTAAAAATGAAGTATTTCTCCTTTTTTTTCAAATGGTGGACGGTGAAGAAGATGAAGTTTCATCTTTTATCCACTAACTAGGCTATATTTACCTTAATTAAGGTTTAATTAATTAGTTAATCATGATTAATTAACTTAATTAATACATTTATATATATTTAATTATAATGTTAACTTAATGGAAATGATCATCATCATCCACTAAGCCATGTTAAATAATGGTTAAATAATCATTTTAGTCCTTTGAATCATTACTATCTAGGTAGTCAAGTCATTTTTTAATTAAAACTCAATAGCGATTAGACTTTTACAATTTATTTCTTGAACTTTAATTAACTACTTTTTCGGCTAAATTACGTAATCGATCTACATTATATTTTCTCCCAAAATTGATGTTTTAATTGTCTCTTTTGTATCTTATTTAGCATGGATTATAAGCATTTCATACTTAGTTTTTATATTTTCTAACTCATTGTAGTTTAGTTTAAATTCTTGTTATTTTTATCTCTTTTTGCACTAATGTCGCCACAAGCAACCGATATATTGTGCCTTAGAATTGTCAGCGCAGGAACTTAGATCAGAAGATCAATGTTGGAAGAAGAATGCAACCATAAGATCAGCTTGGAATCGCGTCCAAAGATGTCGCTGCATAGAACCTTAACTTCGAATAAGTAAATTCAAGCTGAAAATACAACTGGATGCACTAGCGTAGGAAAATCACAAGTCGTCGCAATTAATGATTTCAGATTGCGCTTAGCAATGCAGCGACAACCTGCAAATCTATGAAGTAAACATCAAATATGCGTGAGTGCACAACTATACTGTAACTAACTTTGACAGCTGCAAAAATTAGATCTGGATCTGAGAATAGAGGAGGATGAAACCTGCAACTTTTGAAGGCTATACATAGAGGAAAGGAGATGGAAGAAATGATAAAGAGGGAAGGAATTAAATCTGCAATTAATTTGTGTTTTTGAAGTTTTATTGGAGATCGGTAAGCTGACTGAGCAGACGAGCAACCACTTCTGATGAGGAGTACTTGGTGTAGGAACAAGAGGAGCAGTTAAGGAATATTCCTAATGGTCTAAAGATAGTAAGTTTCGATTGTATTTGTTGACCCCTCTCTTTATGTTGATGAATTATTATTGACAATTGAACGAATATGAGAATATCTTTCAGTGTTAGATTACTTTGATTCTTACTTAATTTTTCTCATATGTTTATTCTTAAATTCAATTACATTAAACACGAGAGTGGAAATGCAGTCTACCGACATCGAGAGATGCGGTGACAAGTTGAGTTAATAAGCAAGTTAGGTGAGAGCTACTTAGGATTGGAAGAGATTCTATCACTTGTTCTTAAGTGCATAGTATTTCCTACATCGAGAGATGGGGTAATTGTGGGTGCTTAAGTCTCGATTAAATAGAGAGTTGTAGCTGGTAAGATTTCATTGGAGCCTCAGTGCTGTGACAATTAATCTATACAATACCTTGTCGACGCATCCAGCATTGTGAGTTAGCACTGGATCGTATGTGTCTTCTGCACTCCGTCCTACAAGGCCGTCACATCAACATTGGCAAAATCCTCCATGATCAAATAGTTGAAGCTACTGCTAAACAAAATGGTATACTCCCATTCCCTTCTTTGATAATGTAACTTTGCAAACAAAAGGGCATTGTGCTTAGAGATGGCGAGGAATTATTGGAGAACAAGAGTCTCATCAATGACATATCAGTTGAAAGGATGACTCGCGCAAAGAAATGTCGGTGGCAAAAGAGGCCCCAAAGAAGAAGGATAAGGGCAAAAAGGAAGTAGAAGGAAGACTAAACTGATGCGCCCACAAATCTCCTACTAGAAAAATGGTTGACCGCTATGGAAGTCAATATTGACTGCATCGACACGCGCACCATCCGCATTAGTATTAGAATATATGGATTATAGACAGTATATTTTCTATGCGTATACAAAAGCTTGGAATAAGACAATTGTCACCGTATTGTGCAGCATGAGTCCCAATCTAATGCCAGACTTCCCAGCCTTTCCATCTATTTTTCGCCCAATGCAAGCCTCATCCTCCGATCAACCTACTCCTAATGGTAGGCCTCAGAATGTTCCATCCCCAATGAGAATTCATATCTCTGATGACAAGGAGAGTGAGGGACATTCTAATGCCATGAAAGACTGCTACAAAACAATTGCCAATCTATTCAAAGAATTTTCGAATAGCCTTGGGGTGACCATGGCAGGCAGGGGGTTGTCATTGAGGAGCTGCATAGCCACATAGGTGTAAATGCAGTGGAAGGCACTGACATGGCCACAACCGAACAAGAGCAACATGCGGATGAAGGTGCCTAACAAGAAAATGACTAGAAGAAAGAGAAGGAAGAGGAAGAGAAAGAAGAAAAAAAAGAGGAGAATGACATGAAGGACCCTACGGCAGAGCAGGAGAAGAAGTAAGAAGATGCCCTGATAACTATTGTTGAGGATATTGTTGGCACACCTATGAGTGAGGAGGCATCTAGCGCTAACAAGGCTCTACCTGATCCAAGTCGGGCTAAGGTTGTTACGAGCAGCATTGAGGAGCCTAATCCTCTTGCAATTGTGCCCTATGTGGCACCATTAGCTAAAATCTATCCATCTATAGTAAATACCGATGAAGCCACCACCCAACCTGCTAAAGAAAAGCAATCCACCGAGCCGGTTGGCTCGAAGGATAAGAAAAGGAAACAGTGCAAGGACAAGAAGCGGAAGCACAAGGAAGAGGTTGAGTGCTCAAGAAAGAAGAAGAAGAAAACAAAAGCAGCCTTTGCATCGGCTACTGAGGAATAAGTTGGTACATTTCTCTGTAGATAGTTTTCATGCATTTTTATTTTGTCATTGCATTTTTTTAAGTTAGTTGCATTGTCATTGCATTTCCATTATATTTGTATAATATTGTCAGTGTATTGGCGACAATGCAGACACTAAGTTTGGGGGAGGATATTGTGAAATGGAAATGCAATTACACCCACATCTTTGAATTTTACTTGTTTCTTGTGTTAATGAAAATATGCAGAATTTCAACAAAAATATGCCCACAATTTTTATTTTTATGCGTAAATCTTGATTTGCTTGGAATGCTGATGTGTAAATTGGATGAATGTGAATGGATAGCGAGTCTTCTATTTTTGAATGAATGATTGGAATTGCTTCAGTAATGAATGAATAGTGTGAATGTTTGAATCTTGAACAAACTGACCACTTGCAACAACATTGTATGAATAAAAGACACTCCAATGTTAATGCATTATGACTTTTCAAGGGAGAACACTCTACTGCAGGTTTAGAAAAATCATCTAGCCAAAGTTGTCATTGCAAGAGTGTATGTCGGTGCAATTACATACCTACTAGGGGTTTGTTGCACCTCATCGTTACTGTCCAGGAACAAAGGTAGAGTAATGCAATGACATTCCTCAGTCACTTGAAAATGAAAAATGAGAAAAAGGAAGAAAAAGAAAAAGAAGAAAAGAAATTTATGATAAATGATGCATTGGTTCAAGAAAGATTAGGATTCAATGCATGATACTAACATTTATGAAGTTGCAGTTTTTCATTGTTCATGCCTATAAATTATTGGCGCATTATTCTATCATGTAAATACAATTTGTGCATTAGGATTTCAGAAAATTAAAGTTGTGAGAATAATGATTGCGGTGACATATTTGAGTGTGATTTTGCTAATTTTTGTTTACTTGAGGACAAGTAAAAACTCAAGTTTGAAGGTGTGATAGCATTACAAATGACATATATTTTCTCCCTAAATTGATATTTTAATTGTCTCTTTTGTATCTTATTTAACATGCATTATAAGCATTTCATACTTAGTTTTTATATTTTCTAACTTAATGTAGTTTAGTTTAAATTCTTGTTATTTTTATCTCTTTTTGCACTAATGTCGCCACAAGCAGCTGAAATATTATGCCTTAGAATTGTCAGCGCAGGAACTTAGCTCAGAAGATCAATGCTGGAAGTAGAATGTAGCCACAAGATCAACTTGGAATTGCGACTAGATATGTCACCGCACAGAACTTCGAATAAGTAAATTCAAGCTAAAAATACAACTGCACGCACCAGCGCAAGAAAATCACACGTTGTCGCCGCAAATAACGATTTCAGATTGCGCTTAGCAATGCAGCGACAACCTGTAAATCTCTGAAGTAAACATCAAATATGCGTGAGTATACAGTTGTACTGTAACTAACTTTGACAGCTGCAAAAAGTAGATCTAGATCTGAGAATAGAGGATGAAACCTGCAACTTTTGAAGGCTATAAATAGAGGAAAGAAGATGAAAGAAATGATAAAGAGGGAAGGAATTAAATCTACAATTACTTTGTGTTTTTGAAGTTTTATTAGAGATCGTTAAGCTAACTGAGCAGACGAGCAACCACTTCTGACGAGGAGTACTTGGTGCAAGAACAAGAGGTGTGGTTAAGGAATATTCCTAGTGGTCTAGAGATAGTAAGCTTTGATTGTATTTGTTGACCCCTCTCTTTATGTTGATGAATTATTATTAACAATTGAATGAATATTAGAATATCTTTCAGTGTTAGATTACTTTGATTCTTACTTAATCTTTCTCATATGTTTATTCTTGAATTCAATTGCATTAAACATGAGAGTGGACATGCAGTCTACCGACATCAAGAGATGCGGTGACAAGTTGAGTTAACAAGCAAGTTAGGTGAGAGCTGCTTGGGATTGGAAGAGATTCTATCACTTGTTCTTAAGTGCACAGTGTTGCCTACATCGAGAGATGGGGTAATTGTGGGTACTTGAGTCTTGATTAAATAGAGAGCTGTAGTTTGTAAGATTTCATTGAAGCCTCAGTGCTACGATAATTTATCTATACAATACCTTATCGAAGCATCCAGCGTTATGAGTTAGGAAAGTTAGCAATCCACTATAGATCTTCACACTTGATCACTATTTACTTTTATGCATTTTAAATTCTCAACATTTCAACAACAATTTGATTTACTTTTAGATGCACTAACAATTAACTTTTATTACATTGACAATTTAACAATTTTAGTGTGTAGATCTGACTTAATTGCACTGGCATCTCTTCTCACATTTCATCTAATTTTAGTATTAGTTGCTTCGACAGCTGAACATCAAGAACTCATTCCTCGTGAGATCGATATCCGATAGAATTGTTCTATCTACTATACTTGCTTCGACGTGTGTTCGTTTGCACAACTGCTGTGACGTTACAAACGCGATCAGTGGGCTCTAATTGACTTGCTTAGAGAGTGGTCTCTAATTTCATGAACCGATCACACAGAATGAAAATTTTAATTAATTTTTAGTGGAAAAATTAATTCTCTCTATAGGTAACCAAGACTTTGAGCTGTCAAGAAAATAGAATTTTATTTGTAAATAAATTCCCATTATTTTTTGAGAGTAACGAAACTCAAAATATGAATAGTCGGTTTATCTTTAGCTCATAGTTCCATTTATATTAAAAAGGTACAAGAGTTTAATTTGAACAAGGGCGACGACAACCTTCACTAGGACTAAGGTTTGTTGCCCCTCATATAATGGGATGGACTCCTAGGCTCGTCTTGTATACTAGGTACAATTATTTGTATTATTAAGACTTTTAACCAACACATAATTTAACCAACCCAATAGCTACTTTTTCTATTTCCCAAAATATTAATTAATATAATTAATTACCTAATTAAATT
This sequence comes from Kokia cookei, assembly GCA_039519145.1. NCBI lineage: Eukaryota > Viridiplantae > Streptophyta > Magnoliopsida > Malvales > Malvaceae > Kokia > Kokia cookei. The sequence goes on from CM076909.1 coordinate 22,295,625, forward strand.
ATTTTCTCAACCCAATTGTAGTTTTGTCAAAGTCATGACAACTTTACCATATTAGAATCTATGAGGAAATATATTCAATTTCTCATTTTCAATGACACTGCAATGGCTAATTAACTTAATTTTCACTTTGAATTTCAATTATTTAATTTTAATCAATTAAATAATAATTCGAAGAACTTAATTTAATATCTAAGTCATCATTTGTACTTAATGAAAAAATACATTCACCACGGAAGGTGATGCATGTAATCTATTTCTCTTAATTGTCATTTTCATCCGTTTCGTATTATCGGTTCTACGTGCAATTCATTTTGGGTTATATCGAGTTATCGAAGAGATCGGTTGAACATATGTAATTAGGTCTCAAATAGTCTATAATCAAGTTCCGACTAAAGTACAATGATTGAACTCCCTTTTATAAGTCTGTTACACTCATAGAATATATGACTGCTTGTGGACGTACCAACGTCCAGAGTAATAATCCTGCACAAAATATATCAATTAGGCGATATCCACAAGTATATGGGTAAGGTTGTAATATAGTTACAATTATAATATTATTTAATCATGGTGTCATTCCACTAAAGTACAATGATTGAAATCCCTCTTATAAGTCTTTTACACTCATAGAATATATGACTGCCTTTGGACTTACCAACGTCCAGAGTAATAATCCTGCACAAAATATATCAATTAGGTGATACCCATAAGGATACAGGTAAGGTTGTAATATAGTTACAATGAAGTAACGAGTACTTCGAGGATCGTACCCAAGGAGGGGCGAGCACTAAGTTAACTCTAACCTAAGCACAAGCATATCTATTTATACTTTCGATAGATTATATTACAAGGAAATATAAAAGAGAGATTTTTGGGGGGTTTTATAGTAATAATAAAAATAATCGAAGTAATGGAAATCAAATGGTGGAATTTATCAAATTTGAGCATAGGTGATTAGCTCGCTTCCGTAACCATAAGCAATTGTCACTTCAAGCTTCTTGTTCAATCAAATAGTTGATACCTTAGTAGGATCTTTCGATCATCCACTAGAATAATGAGTCGGTAAGAACTACTTATCTCTCGACCTCACAGTTCAGATCGATTTGGGGTTAAGGTGTTCATAGATATGTCATACCAATTTTGGGTTAATTCCCACCTTGATGACTTCCTAGGGTTGTCAAGTCTAAGGTTTAAGTTTTTCATCTTCTAAGCAGCTGATCCACTAAGAGAACCTTACAAAATAGTTAATTAATCAAACCTTCTTTTGTTAATCCCCCATAGGAGGATTAGTTCCTCATTGATCTCATAAATAGTATAAACTTGATATATGAAATAAATGTGAATAACAATTCAAAAATATAGTTTAGAAGAAGTCTGATTTATATTTAACATGATGTCGAATCCGCACAGAGTTTGATCAAGTTCACAAATCATGCAATTCAGGACAAAGAAAATGGTAAGAACAAATTATTGTTTTTAGCTCGAGTTTTGTATAGAGGTTCATCAAGAAGTGTTTTTTGGCTAAAAAATAGGTACTAAGGATGAACAAATAAGGGTTAGCTTTTTTGCTCTGAGTTTATACCAAACGATGCCTTAGGTCATTCCTAGGTATCTCAATATTCACAAATTTAGTCAACCAAACAATCACAAATTCAACAATTTATCATTCATACTATCATGCTCATTTCCTTGTATTCTCTATATCATTTAGTACATTCAATTGGTTAATGTGCTTATTTACAATGTAATATATAGAACTTAGTAGTCTAATAATAAAAAATTTAAAATCACCTATCATCATGCAAAATTTACAGTAAATCCAATCAACCTATGTACATGCTCTTAATCAATCACTTGTATTTCTACAGGCTCATGCACACAACTGATAAGAAAAATAAAAGAAAAGCATAAGAATCAAAAAAAAATTTCTATGTTACCTCCATACTTTAGATAGCTCATTATCCTCAATGTGTAGCCTCTAAAAAGATAAGGAAAGAAGTTACCTGATTAATTGTGATGGTTCTGTGAGTTGTTGGTGGGTGCTTCCTCTTTTGAACGTTGAAGGTTTGCGATAGTTGTGTTTCTGTTATGTGGGGATTTTGTACAAAAATAGATATATAACTTAAATTCATCAAATATGATTGATTACAATATCCTAAAAGATTGACTTAATTCTTCTAATATAACCTAAACCTAAAAATTATCCTACTAAGTGTTTTTATTATCTTAATATATCATTCATCTTCCTCTGAAAGTCCTTTTTTCCTCCTTTCCACCTTTGTTTCTTTATAATATTACAAACTGATTATATCCATCGTCTCCCAGTAGTTTCTTTGGAGGATTAATCCTCTTGTCAGGGCATTGGGGTTGATAAAGCTAAAGTAGAAATCATCAAAAAATACCACCGCCCACTACTATCAAAGAAATAAGAAGCTTTCTTAGACACACTGGCTTTTATAAAAGATTCATAAAAAAAATTTCCAAGATAGCTAAACCTTTTTGCTCATTACTAGAAAAAAATAAAAAGTTTGTATTCGATGATGCATGTCTGGATGCATTTACAACAATAAAGAAGCAGCTAGCACAAGCTCCGATTATCGTCGCACCAGACTAGACACAACCATTCGAACTAATGTGTGATGCCAGTGACTTTGTTGTAAGAGTTGTCCTAGGCCAAAGAAAAGAAAAGGTATTTCATTCTATTTACTATGCTAGTAAAACTCAAACTGAAGCGTAGGTTAATTATGCTACTACGGAGAAGGAGTTGCTAGTAGTAGTCTTTGCATTTGACAAGTTTCGTTCCTATCTTGTCGGCACAAAGACTACAGTTTACATGGATTACTTAGCATTGAGATACTTTTTCAACAAAAAAGATGTCAAACCTAGACTCACTAGATGGATCCTACTCATCCAAGAATTTTATATCAAAATCAAAGATAGGAAATGATCTAAGAATCAAGTAGCTAACCACTTGTCTCGGCTGGAAACTGGGAGTGAGAATGGGAAAACAAACCAGATTGTCGAAGCATTTCCTGATGAGTAGTTATTCTTTGTCGACACATCACCATGGTATGCTTAAGTCGTAAATTACCTTGTGTATGGAAAGCTACCTATGAGTGCGACTAGTCATAGGAAAATCAGGTTCATACATGATGTTGCCAAATACCATTGGAATAAGCCATATCTATTTAAGGTATGCACCAACAATATCATTCGTCGCTGTGTACCTGAAGAAGAAATGATGTTAATCCTACGACATTACCATGATGCTCCTTATAAAGGTCATTTTGGTGGAACAAGGACAGCTGTAAAGGTCCTACAATCAGGATTTTATTAGCACAATTTGTTTCGAGATGCCCACAATTTCGCACAATAACATGATCGTTGTCAATGCACTAGATCCATATCTCGACGCAACAATATGCTCCAACAACCCGTTATGGAGGTAGAGCTTTTCAATGTCTGAGGTATATATTTTATGGGATCATTTCCAAACTATTTTGGAAATGTGTATATCTTAGTGGCTGTTGACTACGTCTCAAAGTGGATTGAAGCTATTACAATGCCAAAAGATGATGCTCGGACAGTGTTAAAGTTCTTTCACACATACATTTCACACATACATCCTTACAAGGTTTAGAACACCAAGAGCATTGATAAGCAACCAAGGCACTTATTTCTATAATAACCAAGTGGGAAAAGCATTAAAGCGATATGGAGTGAAGCATCGTATGGCCACAACATATCACCCACAAACTAATGGTCAAACAGAAGTATCCAATCGTCAAATTAAAAACATACTTGTGCAGGTAGTTAATCCATCCAGGAAGGTCGGCGAGGCTACATGATGTATTGTGGGTGCTTCACACCGCTTACAAAACCCGTTGGGGATGTCACCATACCAACTAGTGTTTGGAAAGTCTTGCCGCCTGCCTGTTGAACTTGAACATAAGGCCATGTGGGCAATTAAGCAGGTGAATTTAGACTATGATACTGCTGGAAAGAAAAAACTGCTGGGCATCACGGAATTAGAAGAAATCTGACTCCATGCTTATGAGAATGCGGCGATATACAAGGAAAATATAAAGAGATGACATGACAATATCATCTTGTGTCGACAATTTCATTCTGGTCAGTTGGTACTTTTATTTAACTCACGTTTAAAATTGTATCAAGGAAAATTGAGATCGAGATGGTCAGACCCATTTAAATTTGTCAAAGCATTCCAAAGTGGTGCGGTGACAATCAAAAACTTAAAGAATGGACAACAATTTAAAGTTAACGGCCAACATCTTAAACATTATGCGAGCCCAAATGTTCGAGAACCAGACGAAGTCGTCAACCTGGTAACATTTAAATAATGTCGATGCATTTCTTTTTTTACTTTCAATTGTTTCACTTGTCTTTGTGTTGTTTTAAATTCCTTGCAGAAATAAAAAAACATATTTTTGTTGAAGCATTGAAATACATATTGTCGATGCATTCTGCGATGAGTCAGCATTACTTTTCAGCAAGAATCGTGCCAGTTGATTTCTTTCCCTCCCAGCCATTAGATCAAAACAAATCAGTACGATCTACAGCCTAGAAATTAATGGCTATAGACACAACATTTCCCCGTATTTTTTCACTCATTACGCTTAGGTTATAATGCCTCTCATTGCATTTACCTTTTCTCTTCACATTCACCATTGCATCAGCTGGATGATGAAAATCTTCATACCACATGGGTGCGATATAAATATTTGCTACAACGTTGCCCCATGCATGACATTCAACAAGAGACACATATTGAAATTTTCTACAATGGATTGAATTCACAAACAAGAAATCTTGTCGAAACATCTGCTAATGGTCTTTTGTTGAACTATACATACGATGAAGCTGTTAGAATTCTAGAGAGAATCACTCAGAATGACTATCAATATCCGATCTCTAGAGCTGCACAAGTAAAATCTAATCTTGGAGTTATTGAATTGGATGCTATATCTTCTCTGAGTGCGCAAGTTTCTTCGCTCGCAAAAATGATAAAAAATATGAAGGGGACTAGTGAAGTTGCACCCATTCAAGTCGCTTAACAAATTGATATTCCTACATTTTGTTACGAGATTTGCGGTGACAACCATAGTTATGAAAATTGTCAACAGCATGCGAAATATTAATAATATCCATGGAAATTCTTATGGTAATTCCTATAATAATTCCGCAAGTAATTCACAGCCTTGGGGAAATCAGAATGCTGCAACATTCAAATATGGGAATTCATCTAATTAAGGTAATTATAGACAAGGGAATTATAGTCAGTCGTAGCAAAATTACAACCAGAGTACTCAGATGCATTCACATCAAGACCAGATGCAGCCACATCAGAATCACGTGTAGCCACAATAATCTTTAATGCCAAATCTGAATGTTTAAGGACAACAGCAACAACAATATACACAAGCACGATTCGATCATTTAGTAGCCCTCGAAGCCTTAATGCATGAACATATCACTCAAACGGAAGCCATTGTATAAGGAAATTCATCCTCCATCTGAGCGTTGGAAGCACAGTTGGGACAAATTGCTTCGAATTTAAACACTTGACCACCATGTACATTACCTAGTGACACATAAAATCCAAATTCAAAAGGAAAGGAGCATTGCAAAGCAGTCACCCTTTAGAGTGGTCGACAAACTGTCGAGCCACCTACTAACTCTACTACAGCACCTATAAACACTAGTGAAGTGAATCAGGGTGAGAGAGTTGTATCTGAAGAAATTGTAGATGAACTAGATAATGAGGTTCCACAAATTGTCACCCCGATTCCTATTGTCCAACCAACAAATATGTCAACGCAACTTGATGTATCCATACCCTTGCCTTTCCCACAACGATTTAAAGAAAAGGAGCATGATAAACAGTATCTACAGTTTCTGACAATATTAAAGCAACTTCATGTCAATATCCCTCTCGTGGACGCTCTTGTTTAGATTCTTAGTTATGGGAAATTTATGAAGGAGCTCTTGTCTAAGAAGAAAAATATGAATGATATTGAAATGATTGCACTTACAAAAGGTTGTAGTACAATCCTGAAAAATAAGTTACCGCCCAAAATGAAAGATCCAGGAAGCTTTATGATCCCATGTTTGGAGACTTAGGGACTGGAAGTATGACTATTTAATTGTTATTTAACAGAGATTTTCCAATTCAAATCAGCTGTTTGGGTAAGGAAGAACATCAAATAAACACTAAGCCTGACAACCCTAGAACGCCATTTAAGTAGGAATGAACCCAAAATTGGTATTGCCCGTTCGTGAAAACCTTTTCCCTAAATCGGTTTAGACTATGACATCAAGCAATAAGTAGTCCCTATCAACTTGCTAAGCTGGCAAAAGATCGAGAGATCCAACTGGGGTAGTGACTAGTTGATTGAAGGAAAATTGCCAAATCCCTACAATTGAAGAACTCATACTGAAGCTACCTAATATCCCTAAAGCCGTTTATTGATTTTCTACTTTTCAACTCTTTATTATTATTTCCTTTCTTTTTATGCCTTGCACAAACAACCTTTTTATTTTATTTCATACTATAATCCCTAAAGTGATTAGTAATAACTTTTATTCTTTGTAAGGATTTAATTTACTATTGCCTAACGCCTCCTTTGGGTACGATCCTCGAAATACTACCAAATGTTTCGTTGTACACAGTATATTTACAACTTGACCCGTTGATAGCATTAGAAAAGACCATTAAATTATCTCTATTTAGAGTATAATTTGTTCGCTTTGTATTATATTTAGCATGCATTTTTAGCATTTTATATTTAGTAATTACATTTTCTAAGTTAGTGATGTTTGGTTTAAATTTCCTCTATTTTATCTCACTTATGCTACTAATATCGTTACATTTAGTGTCAGTTTTGCCTCTTGAGATGTCAGTGTAGGGATCTATCTTAGAAGATCAAAGTAGGAAAGTGTTCAAAGCTATCGCTACAAGTTTGATCTAGAATTGTGCCCAAACATGTCACCGCATAGGTACTTCCAAATTACATCAGGGATTTTTCTATATGAACATATTCAGAAGTACCAGTGCATGAAGATGTCAAAGTTGTCACAATAAATTAAAGTATAAATTTGCGTCCAGAAATGTCGCGACAACCAGCAACAGCTTTTTGCATACACCAGATCTGCATGAGTGTGCAGTTGGATTAACTAACTTGTATAGCTGCAAGGAAGTTAGATCTGAGAAAAGAAAGACATTTGTACTGGGCAGTGAAGATAAATACTGAGGAGAGAGAGAGATAAGGGGGATCTTAAAGCTCGTGACAAATTAATTTCATTCGGATTTTTCTTAAGCTTGCTTCCATGGCAACTTAAAATTCTTGGAGGGTAAACTGATGCGACGAGAAGGCAGTATCTACTCCTGACGAGGAGTGTTCTAAGTACGATGCAAGAGGAGCATTTACGGAAGAGTTATAGTAGGCTAGAAATAGAATGCTTCAACTTATTATTTAATTCCTCTTAGACACTGATAAATTCTGATGAACTTAATTGTGTATGGAAATACCTGTTAATTTTAGATCTATTTTGATTTTCGCTTAATTCTTTTTATTTGTTTATCTTTGGATTTAATTGCTTGATCACGAAAGTGTTATTACAATTGCTAACACTGGAAAGTGCAGTGACAAGTTAAATTAACAAGCAAGATAATGGAAGTTGCTTGAGGCACGAAGGAATTATGGCCACTTGTTCTCGAATGCAAAGCATTTCCAGCAATGGAAGGTGTGGTTAATGCAAGTGTTTAGGGCTTTGATAAGCAGAGAGTTCAAAAGGAGTAAGATCTCATTAATTTTAATTGCTTTGACAATTTATCAATCATTTACCTTGTAGTCACATTTAATGGTTGCCAATTTATCAAGTCAGGGATCCTCCCATTCCTTTATCATTGTTTTACATTTTTAATTTTCTTAAATTACATTGACAAAATACCCTCACCCTTTCATTACATTTTCTTATTCAATTGCTCTGACATATTATATTACAGTATTACAATATTTGCTCTGACAGTTTTAATTCTTTTATTTGCACCCTTTGATTTAATTGTGCTGACATTATTCCTGACAATTCTTTTTATTCTGACTTCTTTTGCATCGACAAATTTAAGCATAGACAGCCATCTCCGTGGGATAGATATCTAATAGCTTTACACCTATCAACTATACTTGCATTGACAATTGCTCCTTGCACAATTGCTGTGACGTTCATAGCGCGATCAAGTTTTGGTGCCGTTACCGAGGATGACGTTTGTAAGATAGTTTATTTTTGTAGTTGCAATTATTCTTTATTTTCTGTCCTTTATCTGCTACTATTCTACTTTATTTTTGGTTAATTCTTTTCAATTCTCTTTTAGGTATTTGATGGTATTACAAATGACATATATTTTCTCCCTAAATTAGTGTTTTAATTGTCTCTTTTGTATCTCATTTAACATGCATCATGAGCATTTATACTTAGTTTTTATATTTTCAAACTTATTGCTAGTTAGTTTAAATTATTTTTATTTTTATATCTTTTTGTACTAATGTTGACGCAAGCAGTCGATATATTGCACCTTAGATTTGTCAGTACAGGAACTCAGCCCAAAAGCTCAATGCTGGAAGAAGAATGAAGCCACAAGATTAGCTTGGAGTTGCGACCAAAGATGTCGTCGCACTTAACATGAACTCTGAATTGGTTAACTTAAGCTAAATTCACATCTGGGAGCACTAGCACAGGAACATCACAGATGTCGCTGCAATTACGGTTTCAGATTGCGCCCAGCAATGCAGCGACAACTTGTACATATCTGAAGAAAACATTAAAAATGTGATAGTGCACATCTATACTCTAACTAACTTTGACAGCTGCAAAATCTAGATCTGGATCTGAGAATGGGAGGCTGAAATCTGCAACTTTTGAAGACTATAAATAGAAGAATGAAGAATGAAAAAATCATCAAGAGTTGAAGAATTAAATTTGCAAATTACTTTGTGTTCTTTTGAATTTATTGCTAGAGATTGGTGAGGTAACTGAGCAAACGAGCAGCAACTCCTGACGAGGAGTGATTGATGCGGAGCAAGAGTAGTTAGAAGGTAATCCGAGTAGCCTAGAGATAGTATATTTCGATGTATTCGTTAACTCCTTTCTTATCGATGATGAACTATTATTAATATTTGAATTAATACGAGAGTATCTTTCAGTATTTGATCACTTTCATTATTGTTTAATGCTTTTTATATGTTTATTCCTGGATCTAACTACATCAAACATGAAAGTGGCTTTGTAGTTTACCGACATCGAGAGATGCAGTGACAAGTTAGGTTAACAAGTAAGTTAGGCGAGAGCTGCTTGAGATTAAAAGAGATTTTGATCACTTGTTCTTGGGTACACAATGTTATTCATACCGAGAGGTGGAGTAATTGTGGGTACTTGAGTCGTGACCAAATAGGGAATTGTTATTGGTAAGAATTCATTGAAGCTTCACTGCTGTGATAATTTATCTATTCAAAACCTTATCGACGCATCTTGCGTTATGACTTAGCAAAATCAGTGATCCACTCCAGATCTTCGCACTTGATCACATTTACATTTAGTGTATTTAAATATTCAGCATTCAACACTCAACACATTTGATTTACTTTCAGTTCATTGACTTTTAACCTCTGATATTTAACTCTGATTATGTTGACAATATTGATTATTTTATTGTGTAGATCTGACGAAATTGTGCTGACATCATTACTCACATTTCATCTAATTTTAGTATTAGTTGCTCCGATATTTGAACATCAAGAAACCATTTCCCTGAGGGATCGATATCCGATAGAATTGTCTATCAATTATACTTTCATCGACGTGTGTTCGCTTGCACATTGCTGTGACATTTCAGACGCGATCAAATTTTGGCGTCGTTGTCAGGGAATTTGGCGTTTGTTTGTTTTTTGTTTACTTTTGCAGTTGCAATTAATTTTACTTAACTTTTAATCTCTACTAATCTGTTTATTTTTCTATTGTTTTCTTTTTCAGAATTTTTTTTAAGTATTGCATGTCCACAAGGAGAAATGCTAAGGACATTGTAAGTTTTGATCCGGAGCTTGAAAGGACATTGATGAGGAGTAGGCAAGAATAAAGAAGAATGATTGGTAACAACAACAATAATTTACCACCATTGCTGCCACAAGATGGAGTTCCTCCAGTGCTACCACAAATTGTTAATGATATAGCACCGCCACCTTCACAAGCTGAATAAGTGCAAAATAGGACATAAGACACTTTGTTGTGCCTATACTCGATAATTTACAACCAGGGGTTGTACAATCAGCTATTCAAGCTGCTAATTTTGAGCTAAACCAGTGATGTTTCAGATGTTAAATTCAAATGGGTAATACCTCATGAAGATACAAGAGAACACCTAAAATCATTTATGCTTATTTATGCATCCTTTAGTCAACATGTTGTCCCTGATGATGCCTTGAAAATGCAATTATTTCCTTATTCGTTGAAGGGTAAAGCGAGAGCATGGTTCTTTGGGTTGTCAGCTGGATCCTTTACATCTTGGAACGCACTAGCAACGCAGTTTGTTTTGCGTTTCAATCAGTCGACAATGAATGCAAGGTTACGAGAAGATATTACTACCTACCATCAGCTAGATGATGAGAACTTACATACAACCTGGGAGAGTTACAAAACATTACTTCAACGCTGCTCAATGCATGATATTCAGCAAGAGACTCAAATAGAGATCTTAAAGAAGTCCTTGATGAATTGCTTCAGCACTTGTACATGCATACAGATGGACTAATACCACAAATGTTGACTATGGTCCATCTGATAGCCTTCTTAAATTGCTTCAGCACTTGAATAAGTTTCTCTTCCTGTTCTTTAGTTAACTGAGTTGAAATAATCACGGCCAAAGCAAAGTAGAGGCATCACCTAAATAAACATATTTTAAATGCGAGGTAAGTACCTTAAGTTCTAATTTAGGTGGCTCTTCGATTAATGCTTTTGGTTGGACATAATCTTTGCTTTCTAATTCCAAAGAATTGAAATGGGTTGTGGATTAAATCCCCTCAAATTAGTTTCTAGCAAAGCTAAGTGATCCTCATCCTCTTCATCACTTGGAGGGTTTGACGACAAATTTTTTTTCCAAAGGATCCTCAACAGAGTTGAGTTCTTCTTTCACGACTAACTCTTCTAACTTGGCTACTGCAGAACAATCATCAACTACATCAAGAAATCGCATGAATTTAAAAACATAAACATTACCTGATCATCCTGAACACGCATGGTCAGCTCGCCCTTCTGGACATCAATAAGGGTCCTTCCAGTTGCTAAGAACAGCTTTCCTAGGATGATTGACATCTCTTTATCTGCTTCAAAGTCTAAGATAACAAAGTCAGCAGGAAAAATAAATTTATCTACACGTACCAATACGTCCTTGATTTTTCCTTCAGGATGTGCTATGGATCGATCTATTAGTTGAAGTGTAACCATAGTTGGTCTAACTTCACCTATCCCCAACTTTTTGAATATAAGTAACAAATTAAGTCTCATTAAAAATATTTCGTATCATCCCGTTAACTTTTTTTAAATTGTGCTTTCATCAAATTTGTTAAAAAAAAAAAACAATTTAAAAAAAATGATGGTAAAAAAAACTCAAAAATACAATTAGGATCATTTGACAAAATATGTAAACGATAGTGGCCAAATTAAAAAATTGTTTGGATATGAGAAGATTGAAAAAAAAAAAAGATAATTGGTTCTAGTATGCACTAACTAATAAATTAGGGGTGAGCAAAATTCGATTCAACTCGAAAAAGTTTTAAATTTCAAGTTAATCGAATTATTCGAATCAACTTAAATTTTTTTCTTTCGAATTTTGAGTTCAAATCAAGTTAATTTTCGAATTCGAATAACTCGAATAATTCGAATAAATTAAATATCAAACTATAATATTTTACATTTTTACCTCAAACCACCAAACCTTTTTATTTTTCCCCCAAAATTTTTATTTCACTTTCCCCCCAAAACTTTTACTCCCCTCTCATCTATTCCAAACCCATCCCCCCCCTCCCAAATTTTTTTTTAATATTTTCCCTTCAAAATTTTACTCCCATTTACTTTCCCCCAAAATTTTACTTCCAAAAACCCTCTAAACTTTTTATTTTCCCAAAACTTTTACTCTCTTCTACTTTTCCCCTAAAACTTATACTCACTTCCCAGCCCACCCCCATCTACCCCAAACCAATTCCATCCCCTTATATTTTGAATATTTTTTCTCCAAAATTTTACTTTCAAAATATAGTGACAAGAATCAGAAGATAATTAAAGCAACCAATCAAACAAAAAAGCTAACTCATGAGGTGATGAAAATTAATAACAAATTTGATTATGGTGAACAAATTTAATTATAGTAATGACAGTAGTTACAATGACCAAATTTTTTTTAAAATTTAACTCAGACAAATATATTCGATTTGAATTCTATCTCATTCGACTCGATTCGAGAAAATTTCAAATTGAGTTAAGATTATAAAATAGAATTCGTCAACTCGATTAACTCAAAAAATTTTAATTCGATTTGATCAAATGCTCACCCCTTATAATAAATAGCAAAAAAACCAATAGCAATAGCAAAAAAAAAAAATCAATAAAAAAAAAACAAGAGAAACCTCTGCAAATAAACCGAGAAAGTTGCAGAAAGAGAGTGAAAAAGAAGATTTCAGATCCACAAGATAAGGTAAAGTAGTGAATGTATGGCTTTTGAAAATATTAAAAAGCTTTAGATGGAAAATGACGATGGAGGCGAACGGGAGAACCATGACGATTATGGAACTGAGAAGCATATGAAAGAAAATTTAAACGAAAGAAAGAAATTAATTAATTAAAAGTTTTTATTTTTAACTTAATTTTAATTTATAAAAATTAAAAATAAATTTATAATTAAATATTTTAAAAACTTAGTAATGCTAATTAGATCTTTATGATTTTCTTAAATTATTTAATGATATTTCAATAATTATTTTATTTTATTAACACATCATTTTGATAATTTTTTAATTTTAAACCTCAAACCTATAAATCTTAAATATCGAACTCAAAATAAAAAACCTAAAACCCTAAATTCGAATAAAAAACTTTTAAACCCTAAGCCATAACCTCATAACTTATAACCATAAATTCTAAACTCATAACCTCAAACCATTAAACCCACCCTAAATTCGAATAAAAAACTTTTGAATCCTAAACCATAACCTCGTAACTTATAACCATAAATTCTAAACTCATAATCTCAAACCATCAAACCCTAAATCTAAACTTTAAACACCAAATTCAAATTCAAACTCAAATCCTAAATTTTAAATCTTAAACCTTGAGGTTTAGGATTTTGGAATTTAAGATATATTACTAGAATAATGTGTCAATAGCATGAAAAAAATTACAGAAAAATTACTATTTTTTTTTTAAAATTGAGTGCACAAAAATAAAAAAAAATATTAACTTATGAAAAAAATAAAATGATTAAAATTTGTAAAAGAAAAAAAAATATGTTTGTTTATAATTAAAAAGTTAATTATTTTAATTATTTTAAATTAAATCAAGATAAAAAAATATTTGATATAGGTGATTGTATAATAATATTTTATTTTAATATAATTTATTCCTTCAAAATATTAATTAAATAAAAAAATTTAAATATCAAATAAATAGAAATCGTCAAATCCGTATATATTGTCGCTGTTAATATATACGGAGTGGGGGATACGAATTTAGCTGATAGCCACAGAAACTTGAGAGACATCCAACGATCCAAAATTCATAACAAGGAAATGTGATGACGTGGAGTATGATGATAAATTAAGTGAGTGTGAAACCATCCGTTCGTAGTAGACTTTTCCTGACGAGTGAATATGGTCCAAATTACGTGCATGCCTTTCTTTGTGAGATATAATATTTTCTTTCCATTTTTAGGATACATATGATCTTTTGGAAAATATGTAATATGCATATCTTGTGAAATTTAGTTTCCATAAAATTCTTTTTTAAAATCAACATTTTCTTATTTAGTAATTACCAAAGATTTTGCTTCCATTTATTTTTAAGGTTATTTTTATTCACTTCATGTTGTTTTTTTAATAACGAAGAAAAAATATTATATGAAACTGTAATTTTATATTATTCATATTTTTTTTAATAGAAAAATGATAAATAAAAATTTTTTACTTGATTTTCAATTTTTTTTCTTAAAAAGTTTTAAATTTAACTGAAAATACTAAAAATAAAAAAAAGATAGTTTAAAGAATATGAAGAATTAATAAATACATTTAAAGTAATTCGTTTGTATATGTGAAGCAAACAAAAATGTAAGATGTAAAAATGAATAAGTGGGTGGGCTGAGTTTAGAAAATTGAATTAAAGGGTGAACTTGAACCAACGTTTTTAGTTTTGATTGGTAAACAGTCTCTGGTTTCATATTGGCTTTGGGGCCCTACATCATTCTTGGGTCACCGAGTAGGTCAGCATAGCCGCTAATTCTTGCCCTATAAATAACCAGCCGCCCTCACCATCTTACCGCGCATTTGCTTTGCTTTGTAACTAGAAAAAGAGTTCAAAGAAATTATGAATCCAACAATGACAAGATTGCCAGAAGAAGACCACCCTAACAAGGCATTTGGATGGGCCGCCAGAGACAGTAATGGTGTTCTCTCTCCCTTCAAATTTTCCAGAAGGTTTGTTTTTCTTTTTAAACTTCTTATCATTGCTGTGTCGAAGGATGTTTGATTGATGTGGGGTTTGCACTTGCAGGGCAACAGGTGAGAAGGATGTGGCCTTCAAGGTGCTTTATTGTGGGATTTGCCATTCTGATCTTCATATGGCCAAGAATGAATGGGGCTCTTCCATCTACCCTCTTGTCCCTGGGTATGTTTTCCATTCTTATATTTTATCTATATCAACTAGCAATTTCCATGGATATATGCTAATACTACTTTAATGACAAAAAATTGGCACATGCAACAATGAACCACTGTTTATTGGTCAACCTGAATAATATATATTGGATGCAGGCACGAGATTGCCGGTGAAGTGACGGAGGTGGGAAGTAAGGTCCAAAAGTTCAAAGTTGGAGACCGTGTTGGAGTTGGGTGTCTAGTCGGGTCATGCCGTTCCTGCGATAGCTGCAAAGACAATCTCGAGAACTATTGCCCCAAAATGGTACTTACTTACGGGGCCAAGTACTATGATGGAACTATTCATATGGAGGCTACTCCGACACTATGGTTGCTGACGAGCACTTTATTGTCCGCATACCTGATAACCTGCCTCTTGATGCTGCCGCTCCATTGCTCTGTGCTGGGATTACAGTGTATAGTCCGTTGAGATACTATGGACTCGATAAGCCGGGTTTGCACTGGGTGGACTCGGTCATGTTGCAGTAAAATTTGCCAAGGCAATGGGGGTTAAAGTTACAGTGATCAGTACATCTCCTAATAAGAAGAAGGAAGCTTTGGAAAATCTTGGTGCAGATTCGTTTTTAGTCAGCCGAGACCAAGATCAACTTCAGGTTTATATTTTTTTTTTCTTTCAATGATTTATTAATGAGGGCTTTTTTGTGAGTGTATATAAGTTTCCAAGTTCCTTGTGTGGTGTACAGGGTGCCATTGGCACATTGGACGGAATCATCGACACAGTGTCAGCTCAACACCCTGTGCTGCCATTGCTTGCGCTGTTGAAGTCTCATGGGAAGCTTGTTCTTGTTGGTGCTCCAGAGAAACCACTTGAGTTGCCTGTGTTTCCTTTGCTCCAAGGTAACTATCACTAGCTAATATCTTTTCTTAAGTGATATGGGATCTCAAATTCCCCATAGATATCTTAAATTGGAATCATAATTGAGTGCAGGGAGGAAAGTCATGGGAGGAAGCTTGATTGGAGGAATACAGGAAACTCAAGAGATGATTGATTTCGCAGCTAAACATAACGTAAAACCTGACATTGAAATTATAGCCATAGATTACGTGAACACAGCAATGGAACGTCTTTTCAAAGCAGATGTCAAATATAGATTTGTGATCGATATTGGGAATACATTGAAGGTTTTTGCTTGAAGTGCTTTTATTTTTATTATTACGTAACAAATTGGCAACATCGAGCCAAATATTTTTATGGTATTAGTAGATATTGCAATAGCAGCTATTATGTAATATCTTATAATTTAATAAATAAATCATTCATGATTTTTTAATAAATACAGTCTATTCTATTTACACTTTTTGCCATGTGTCTGGATTAAGAATTTAATTGAGAAATTTCATCTAAACAATGAGTTATTTGTTTGAATAAAAAAATAGAAAAATTCAAATTTTATAAACAATAAAAGAATTTTAAGTAATTCAATTTTGTATTTCAATTTTATTTAAAGATGCGATGCTTTAAAATTTCCTTCATTTAATTTACATAGTTTACTATAAAAAATATTTTTTTATCTTTATTGAGTTTTGATAAATAAAATTTAAATATTATATTATTAAAAATATTTATCGTTAAAATTTATCTTTGATATTTATATGATATGGATTCAAACATTATTATTCCTTTTTCATTTTCTCTAATATTGTAATGATAAAAAATATTTATATATTTTTATAAACATAATGACATTCATATTGTTTTTATATTATTTATTTTTTAATAATATTTTTTTTTGAACTTATAAAATGCAAATAACCAAACAATTTTAAGAATATTCCTTTTAAAAAATAATGACTAAATTAAAAAATAAAGTTGCAATGTGATTTTTTGACAAGTTGTGTGCTAACGTGTGCTTTTTGAGCTTTTGCACTTTTATGAGTTTATTTGGACATGAACCTCTTGTTCTAATCGATGTATATGTATTTTTTATTATTGGAGATATATATGGTGTAAATTTATTTGAATATGCTAAAAAAATAAAAATTAAAAAACTATGCTATTTTTTTAATTTATTAATATTCATTGTTTTAGAACAAGGAAAGAAAAATACGTTTTATAGGATGTTTTTACTTTTTTTCAGTGAAAACGCATTATGTAAAATGTATTTTCTTTTCTTTCCCAAAGACGCATCCTATGTGGCACGTTTTCACTGGAAGAACAGTGAAAATGCATTATATAGAACACATTTTCTGTCCAACGATAACTTTTTCAATGCACAAAAATCCCAACAGCTATGCATCTAATAGTCATTTTTTCCTATACAAACCCTCCCATTTTCATTTTTTTCATCTCATCTCTCAACTCTCAATTCTCACAATTTGATTATCAATTTTTTTGTTTTCAATTTTTTTTCTTAATTGTCAATTCTCGATTTTTTAATCTAACTTCCAAATTTCAATGTAATTTTTTTAAAAAAAATTCTTAAACTTTTATTTTTATTTTATTAATTTTTCAATGGCATATTAACTTATTCGTTTGGATGACAAGCACATCTCCAACGTTCAATTACAACTAGTAAGAAAATATTATTAATTATTATGATGTTAAGAGAATATTATCAAATTATTTAATTTTAAATAGTTAATTATTATGTTATTTAGATTAATAATTGTGTATGTTTATATACTCAGGTTGAAGATCGAATTTTGGAGATGTACATAAATAACTTAGGTGAAGGTGCATCGAAGGCCATTCATGGACACTTACGAGACGCAGGATTTTTATATGCGGATCGCATGCTCGGGGGACTAAATTGGATCCCCCAATTATTAGTGCTTTGTTTGAGAGATGGAGACTGGAGATGTACACATTTCAATTTCCCTGCGATGAGTGTACAATTACACTCAAGGATGTTAGTTTACAACTTGGTCTACCGATCGATGGGGATGTCATTACGAGGCCGATTGTTAGTGCCAATTGGAGTGCAACATGCAAGTAGCTGTGGGTCGTCTTCGCAAATGTCGTCTCGATCAGGAGGATGCACTATGGTCGGCTAGGACACAATCGAAATTCATCCTTGGAGGTAAGAGACGAGGCCAAAGATCAACCGCGATGTGCACATGAAGACAAGGTCGAAGATCAACCCTGACGTGCACGTGAAGACGAGGTTAAAGATCAACCCCGACGTGCACGCGAAGACAAGGCCAAAGATCAACCCCAACATGCACAAGAAGACGGGGCCGAAGATCTAGTGGAGTTGCCAACCCAAACAGTGTGACAGAACCCTGGGCATACCCGACACGCACCCAATTGTGGCAGACATTCGGGAGATTGATGATTTTGTCTATTTAAAATTTTTTGAAGTTGTTTATTTTATTTTACATTCGCAATGTAAATTTATTTAACATATACATATCTTGTTAACTACAATTAGGATGCATGTACATAAGTTTTTATGTTAATGATTTTGAATATTTTAGATCATACTACAAACATCGTAATTCTTGAAGTATTTAATGAAAATTTAATAAATTAATATTGAAGAGGAAGTCTTTTAAGTTTTTAAGTATTCACTGGAAGAACAGTGAAAACGTGTCTTGTAGGACATACTTTTCTTTCTCTTTTTAAAATCAGCGTAGATTTGTAAATTTAAAAAAAAAAATAGCATAATTTTCCAAATAATTTTTTTCAGCGTATATAAGTAAATTTGCCTATATATACGCATAAAATTATTAGGAAAGATTTATAAAATATTATTTATTTAATTTTAATTATAGAATATATTTAAAATTATAAAAATATTTTGTTAATATTAAAAAATAAAAGGTGTTTAGGGAAAATTTTAGAGAAACTACGTAAATAATCACTCAATTATGAAAGTATTTTATTTTCGTCATTCAATTATAATTTTTTTAATTTAGTCACCAACATATTTGAAATTTTATTTTTTGATCACTCTGTCATTAAATCATTAACGAAAAGTTGACGTGAGTTTTTTATTAGTGTAATAATAATTTAACCTTCAAATGTTTACATATTTTATCAATTTTTTTCTAATTTAAAAAAATAAAATTTAACCCTTAACATTTACACTTCTATCAATCTAATCCTAATCTAAAAAATTAGAAAATAAAAAATATCAAAAATAAAAATAAAATATCTAGAATATTAATTTTAAATATATATTCCAAATGGGTACATTATAAAAGCCTGGAGCAGAGGCGGAGCTAAATGGTGGCTAGGGCCCAAAATTTTGGGAAAATCTCATTTTTTTTCCTTGAAATTTTAAAAACGTTTTAATTTGGTCCCTCCAAATTTTTTGTTTCTCCCTTGAAACTTTTAAAAAAATTTAATTAATCTTTCTTAATTTTTTTTTTTATAAATTCTCATTAATCTAAAAAATTTTAAAATGTTTTCCCAAAATCTACCCCAAGCCTTGGGGAATGATCAATTAACGTAAATAGCAAAATTAAGAGTATATGCCAATTTCAAGAAAAAAATTAGGGATATAAGCCGAAATTTTGATTATTTAGGGAAATAAGTTGATTTTTCGTTAGACGTGATAAGAACACCTCTTGAGAAAATCTTTTTTTTTTAATGAAACTTTTTTATTATAAAAAAAGAGTTTCTTTTAACATGTTAACACCCTTTTTTTTTTAAATAATCGAATTGGGCTATTGTTAACTAAAGAAAAACCACAAAAGAAAAATCCAAAAACCATAAAAAAACATAACCTACTTATAAAGTCAACTGGCCGAAACATAACTAAAGAAAGAATAAGAAAAGCCTAAAGTAAAAGAAAAACTAAAACAATTAATTAGGTTCTTCCCTTGGGAAACCTACATGTCCCATCAACATAATAAAGCATTTACTCTATTGACGTTTTCACTTCCCAGATCAGTAACACTTTATCTGTAACCTCTGTTTTTGACAGAAACCAGTGTATAGAGATCATTTCTATTCTCTCCAAGCCTTAGAGATTAAAGATCAGAACCAAGTACTCCTCATTCAATTCGGCTCCCGAGCCCATTCCTCCTCCATCAACGACTACGCGTAGGCCAGAACTTCTCCAACCAGGTAACTCTCCTCTTTACTTTTAAAAGTGGTCGAGGGTAGACAATGTGCTAGTCTATTAGCCTTGCGAAATGCATGTTGGAAACGAATGGAAGCATATCTTTTACAGCAATGATGAATACTTTCTGTGTACGTCTTTAGTTCAGATCTGTCTTGTGATTTATTGTTGCATTTTTTTTATGATTGTAAGGGCATCTCCTTTCACAATGGCCTCTGAAATCCCCATCTTTGACCCCAATTTAACTGCATCTAAACAGGTAACTGTGTAACAGCTCGATTTTTAATGGTATTGAAAATAGTGATTTTGGGATCACAACTCCAACGAGCCGATTTATAAATTAGTTATTCTTAATATTTGTGATGCCATTAGCATCAAATTAAATTTTGATTATGAAATTTTAATGTCTAGATAGTGAATTGAGTAGAAAGGACTAAATCGTAAAAAGTACAAAAGTAGAGTTGATAAGTTAGAAGGATCAAATGGAAAAATTAACCTAAAGAATTTTAGTGGGTGCATTGTCATGAGATATTAGAAGTAAATATGATTAATTAAAGCTAAACAAGTGATTAATTAATCTAATTATGAAAGTAAATATTTACAAATTTACCATTAAGTATAAATATAAAATTTAAGAGAAAAAGAAGAGAAAATTCATATTTTCTCATCTTCTCCATGACAAGACCAAGAAGAAATTAGGATTTTTCATCCTAAACTTCAAGCTTTGATTTGAGTAAGCAAATGTTAATCGTTTTTAGTAATTTTTATGTTTTTGAGTCCGTATTAGCTTAAGCTAGCTAATCTAAGGACTAATTTGTGAATCTATCAAATGTTATAAATCTTACCATTGTTGACTATGCTTGTTCTTGAAATTTTTTGATGATTTTGAATGCTTGATGAATGGGTTGAATCATTTTGTAAAGTAATTTTCGATGAAATTAGGGTTTGAGGACTAAAATGTTAAAATGATGAAATTACATATATTTTATATGAAATAGTTCCTTGTAGGGTGTGAGAATATATCCTTTGATGTTCGGCTAGTGATGGTTTGAATAAAAAATGGTTATTTTGCATGTTTTGTACTTAAGGACTAAATTGTATAAGAGTAAAAGGTTAGATTACTATCAAATTGTGATCTAATATGGAATTTTGATGATTTTTTTATTTAGATTAAGATCGTGCCACGGAACGAGGAAAGGGGAAATTAGTGGAATAGTCTCTAGATCCTATCCATAACTGCAATTAAGTCCAGTAAGTTCGCAAGGTTAA
Organism: Kokia cookei; assembly: GCA_039519145.1. Lineage (NCBI taxonomy): Eukaryota > Viridiplantae > Streptophyta > Magnoliopsida > Malvales > Malvaceae > Kokia > Kokia cookei. Next base: position 22,316,893 of record CM076909.1, read on the forward strand.
ATTCTTATATTAAATGCATACTATCGTATTTTCTACAATTGTTGTAAATGGGAAACGACAATTGGAAATGGGAAAGATGGAAAACAAAGGAAGAAGAGTTATCAAGCTTTGAGCTAGAAAGTGAAACTGGTCCGATGGCTAAGATCTTGCATTTGTTGCGGATTCTCTACAGCATCGTGAATCACTATATGTGAAATGAATCCAAGAATGGATTACAGGTCCTACGATGACTAAGATTTATACTTGATTTGCATATTCTCATTAGCTTAGTGTGAGCATCATTGTTAGGGAACAATTAAATGTACAAATACCGTATCGATGGCTGAAGTACCGCATATGTTGCGAGTCCTTGTTAGCTCAGTGTGAGCAGCATCGTATACTGGTAAAAAAAAATGGCATATGGCCAATAGGGATGAAAACTGATTACAAATTATTGAAGCACAGTTCTGTTTTAATTCGAATGATTTACAAATTTTACGACTCACATTTTTCGGTAAAATGTTAAACTTTACGAACTTGCTAAGTTATGAAAGCTTACCTATGAATTTGTTGTTGTTTTGTATATTCCATTTTGCTGCTTGAAGATCGGATCATCTCGAAGAATTCACACTATCCCAAGAGCTCGTTCTGTAGTATATACATCACTTGATTATATGGCATGTATTAGGATGGTGTATTTTTTGTAATGCTTAACTTTGAGTTAATTGGTACAATGTAAAATTTGTGTTGAATGTTTGAACTTCTACAAATGATTGCTTGATGTTATGTGTAGGCATTTGGCTTGAAAATGTAATGCTATATTTTGTTCTTGAACACTTGCGTTGTCTATTTACACAATATGTTTACAAAATAAAGTTTGGTTAATGAACTTGTGTAAATATTTGAATTTTGCCTACTTGTTTCGATAGAACTCTTGCATGTATCGGTAGAAGTATAGAGTAGGAGAGAGGTTGGTTACTTGCATTGTATCGGTAGTACCATGATAAGTATTAGTAGTTTTGTTCATAGTAGTATCAATAGTTTGGGTACTTGTATCGGTATAATTTGCAAGGTAAGACTTCTTAACCCTCTGGAGTTTTTAGTATCGGTAGAAGCATGACTTGTTTAGTTAGAAGTTACACTTGTATCGGTAAAAATTTGCACTGTTTCTGAATTGTTTACTGACTTGACTACTATCGATATTTGTCCAACAAGTACTCGTAAAAGTCTCCAAAAATCGTGGAAATGATATTTTTTCCCTTATTGAGTTGTATTGATATTTAATTAATGAATTATATTGTGCATAATGTATTAATTTATTAAAATATGTTTTAAAGAAGTAATATTGTGAGATAATCTACGATAGATGATCGGAAAGACCTTGAGACCCTAATCGACGATGGTATCGAGTTTTGGGTATTACAAAGTGCTTCTACTGCAAAGACAAAACCCACATTTTGATGTAACGCTATGCGAGAGGCAATTACCTTTCCTCTTGCGTCTCGAACCACAATACCCAATTCTGATGTGAAGGAGGAATTATCAAACGTTATGTCAAAATTAATCTTGATGTAAAAGTCCAGAGGGGGAGCCCAAGCAATGATACCCATCCATTTAGGGAGATCTTTAACTTTTAGTCTTTCAATTTCTTGAACATAACTGTAAATGAAGCTAACTATATCCTTTGCCGTTTTAACAGTTTGCTCATGTACTTGTTTATTTCGTGCGTTCCATAACGCCCACAAGCCACAAGATACGGTTGTTCGATTCTGTGCAGAGCAGGACTTAAAGGCCAGGTGAGCCATTCTAACATGTTAGGTACTATATTATTCAATAACCCACTAAATCCTAACAATTGCCATACTTCTTTCGAAACAAAACAGTCCCTAAAGACATGAGGCACTAATTCTTTTACCTCTCTACAGCGTGGGCGAGCACCAGCCACAGCAAGTCGTATAAATTGTAGGTTTGCTAACGTAGGTAGATAGTTCTTTAAGATGCACCACACGGTGATTTTTATTTTAGACGGTAGGCTTAAACTCCACAAATGTTTGTAAAAACTTCGGGTGTCATTTTGTAATTCATCTAGAATAGGGCCATGAATACTTGTTTGTAATAGTTTATAAGTTCCATGGACTCAAAATTCACCCGAAGGTTCACCTCGCCACACCAGCACATCATCATGAGGAGTCATTGCCAGCGGTATTCGAAGAATTCGGATCATGTCAACAGCATCAAAGGTATTGTTAATTACATCCTATCTCCATTCTCTAGTAGAGCTGTTAATCAAGACAACCACAAAATTAACATTATTATTACGAACTGCACCACTTAAATGATAATTCGCCAATCCTTGTATCCAAGCGAAATTAATGTGAATCTTATCACCTTGCCCAACGCGCCAACATAAACCATCTTGTGATATTTTACGAGTTGCGAAAATACTAGTCCAAGTATAGGAGGTGCCACTTTTAAGAGTATCTTGTATAAAATCAAACGTAGAGTAGTGCTTAGCTTTTAGAATCCAAGCTAGCAATGAGTTTGGGTGAGTAATCAACCACCATCCCTATTTGGCCAATAGAGCTTTATTAAAATTAGCAAAGCTTTGGAATCCCAATTCGCCATCTTCTTTTAAATCACACAATTTGCCCTATTCGCACTGTTGGAAAAACGATTTAAAAACACAGCGAAAAATAAATTTAGGAAAAAAAAAATCAGAGTTTAATTTTTTTTTCCAAAACAAGATCTTTGGTTGTGATATCTAAAGTAATAAACACTTAAACCAAAATTGTACATTTTCGATTTGTTTAGGATGAGCACTTCGCCCGAGTAGTCTTCTTCGCTATCTTCAAACTCACATCTACCGAGTGTGGGCTCGTTTCGAATCAAAAAATTTTCACAAAATTACCAGTGGGGTAATTTCACAATTTCTTTAAATTTTTTGGTCAAGTTGTAAATAAAAAAATTATCTCTAGAGATTTTCTAAAATAATCTCTTTAGAGAATTTTCTCTTTACAACTTTCTCTTAAATTCAAGTGTGTGTTCTCTCTCAAAATAATGACCCAAGACTCTCTTTATATAGGGCGAGTTTAGAGGGTTCTAAGTATGATTAAACTTAATCACTTTAATATTAAATTAACATAATATTTATCAAGATAAATATTAGATTAAATTTAATATTAAATCTTATTAAAACAATAAAATGTTCATCTACAAAATAAACATTAAATTTAATTTAATATTAAGATAATCACTTTAATATTAAATTAATAAAATATTATTAAAATAAGTATTAAATTAAATTTAATATTAAACTATTAAAATAATATTATTTTTGGAATGTTCTAATTTTCAACTTCAATTACCCATTAGGCCAATTGTTTGACTTGATCAAAATTAATTTTCCAAAAATTACTTAGATTTTCTAAATTAACTTTTCAAGAAAATTCTTTAATCAAATTCTCTATTTGAACAATTCTCATGGCCACCTAACTTAATTCCACATCAAATAAATCGACTCAATTAAATTATTTCCAAAGTCGTAGAATTTTCTTTTAATTAGCCTGATCGAACTTTTGTTGAGCTAGTGGAGGGATCAATCGAACATTTACAATTAGGCTCTAGTAATTGCAATTATATCTAGAAGTATTGTTTTGAGAATTCATAATTACTTAATCATGGAGCCAATCCACAAAAACTACCATGATTGAGAATTCATTATAAACTCTTTACGAAAGCAATTCATCCAGCTGCTTTGTCTAGTGACCTCATCATGTGTGTGTTACCCTCATATGATATCCTTGATTTCTTTTAGTTAAATCCGTTCACTTAATACAATCTTATTTTATCTTATTGTCACCATTGTGTCTTATTAATGATTAATATGATCACTGTTAACAAATGACTGTGATAAATTGCTCGTTCGAGAACAAGCAACTCGTGGTCACATTCGATATTTATCAATCCACACAATGCCAATGAGAGGATATCATTAACTCTTTAATTGAGCTGTGAATTTCACTATTGCTAGTAAAGTCATGTCATACACTAGCTATGTACCCAACATTCAGACTATAGGGTCGATAATCTTTAGAGCATAAGCCTCCACTCATATCAAAGCACGTGAGTTGTGTACGCACAGTCAGTGACTAACTCAAGATTTAGGTAAATCACACCATGAACAATACAAGTGAATTAATTCATCTTGGGTCCAATCCAATGTATCATTCTACCAATGAATACATCTATGTCTCTACGCATAGAGTCAGCTACTTCGATAACCAAGACTAGCCATCTCCCTAATTGAATTTGTAGATGACGTAATAATCCTTCTAAGTATTTGAAATAAATGCTCAATTTGATTCTTTCACGAGATTACAGACTCATTTATATTATCCATTGAAGTAAGTTGTCTTTCTCGTAATATAAACATTCTTACAATGCGACTTATCTTCAGTTTGAACTTAGACAATCAATGAGCTCATATTTGCTTGCCACAATTTCGCTATGCATGCAAAATATGAAAGACAAAAAAAAAATACAAAAGACATAATAGTGAAATGTGAAATTAACTTTATTTATTTATTCATCATGCAAATCAATAGAAAGTAGTTACATGTTTACTACAATATGGACACATTTCCAAACAATCTCCCACTTGCCCTAGTGAAGTAAATGTGTCATGTTTTGCATTCCCATATCCTCGACGTGTTTGTTAAAACTCCTAATTACAAGAGTCTTAGTAAATGGATCCGCAAGGTTATCTTCAGAAGCTACTTTCATCACATCTACAATTCCTTCGGCTACTACCTCTCGTATCAAGTGATACTTTCGATCAATGTGTTTCGTCCTCTTATGACTTCTCATTTCCTTGGTATTAGCTATTGTAGCACTATTATCATTATACAGTGTTATAGCTTTCTCCATACAAGGAATGACATCAAGATCGATTAAGAACTTTCGAAGCCATATTGCTTCTTTTGTTTCCTCAGAAGCAACCACATACTTGGCCTCCATAATAGTCACCAATGTAAGTTTGTTTTACACTTCTCTATATGGCTCTACTGCCTAGAACGAATGCATTTCTCGATGTCGATTTCCTCGAATCTTTATAGGTTTGGAAGTCTAAGTCTATGTATTCAATGGAAGTAAGGTTCTACCCAAAATACACAAGCATATAATCCCTAGTTCTTTTAAGATACCTTAATATATGCTTTACAGGTTGCCAATGCCTGAGACGTGAATTCGCCTGATATATACTAACCATTCCTATTGCAAAATAGAAATCTGGACGTGTGCAAAACATCGCATACATAAGGCTTCCAACTACCGAAGCATATGGAACCTTACTCATATGCTCTCTTTTCTTCGTTGTCTTTGGACAGTTATCTAAATAAAGATGAAAACCTAATGAAGTCGGTTGGGCCCCCGACTTCACAACGATCATTGAAAATTGTTCAAGTACCTTATCGATGTATGAAGCTTGAGATAAAGCTATCATTTTATTCTTTCGATATCTAAGGATTCGAATTCCAAGAATATAACTAGCTTCACCCAAGTCCTTCATGCTAAATTGTTGAGCTAACCATAATTTTACCGATGACAATTCTCTTACATTGTTTCCAATAAGTAGAATATCATCAACATACAAAATGAGGAAGACCACCTTTTTGTCCTTCATACACTTGTTAACACAAAGTTCATCAGCGTTTTGCTCAAATCCAAAAGTCTTGATCATTTGAACAAATATTTTATTCCATGAGCGAGACGCCTACTTAAGTCCATAAATGGATCTTAGCAGTTTGCAAACTTTCTGCTCCTTTCCTTTGACAACATAACTAGTAGGTTAAGCAATGTAAATGGTCTCATCAAGAGAGTCATTCAAGAATGCTGTCTTGACATCCATTTGCCAAATCTCGTAATTAAGAGTAGCGATAATGGATAAGAGTATGCATATAGACTTGAGCATGACAATTGGAGAAAAGGTTTCATCGTATTCAATGCCTTCTTTCTGTGTGTAGCCTTTCCCTACAAGTCTAGGTTTGTGCGCTTCCACTTTCCCTTCCAGATTTCTCTTCTTCTTGTAGATCCACTTACACCTTATGGGTTTAATCCCAATCGATAAGCCTACAAGTTCCCACACCATATTGGATTTCATATAATCCATCTCGACATCCATGGCCTATTTCTAATGCTTGGAATTAACATCTGATCGCGCTATGAACGTCACAGCAAATATGTGCAAACGCACACTGTCGATGCAAGTATAGTAGATAGGTTTAAAACTATCAGATATCAATCCCACAGAGATGATTGCTTATGTTTATAATTATCGATGCAGAGGAAGTTAAAACAAAAGAGATTCTAGTGAATAATGTCGAAGCAGATTAATAAGAAAATGCAGTAAAGGTTTGAGAATAATCTGTCGAAGTAATTTTAAGAAAAATTAAGAAGTAAAAATAGTAATAATGAAATGGGGTTCCTTGACTTGAAAAGATGGCAACGGCTAAATGTGACCACAAGGTAAATGATAGATAAATTGTCACTGCAATTAAGCTCAATGAAATCTTACCAACATCGACTTCCCTGTTTATCAAAGACTCAAACACTCACACTAACCACACCTTCTAGTGCTGGTAATGTAAAATATTCAAGAACAAGTGGACAGAATTCCTTCGATCCTCAAGCAACTTCCGTTGTCTTGCTTGTTAACTTAATTTGTCGCTACACTTTTCAGTGACAGTGACTGCAATTACACTTTCGTGGTCAAGCAATTAAATCCAAAAATAACAATGAAGGAAAGATAGAGTAGATATCATATCTGATCTAGAATTAAATTGTACTTCCATACAAACTCAATCAATCAAGAATTCATCAGCGTTTAAAGAGAGAATAACAGAAATAATTGAAGCATCCTATTCCTAATCTACTAAAACTATTCCCTTACACTCCTCTTGCGTCGCATTTAGGAATGCTCCTCGTTAGGAGCATATTTGCCTTCTTGTCACAGTTAGGTTACCCTCAAGGAAGATAAGATGCCATGGAAGCTAGCTTAAGAAAATGTTGAAGGAACAGTTTAAAAGCATTAAAGAAATCTGAAAGATGAATCCCCCTCGAAGATCCTCTCTCATCAGTATTTATCAACCATTGCCAAGTATAGGTGTCCTTTCTTTCAGATCCAACTTCCTCTAGCTGTACAAGTTGGTTATACCAGTTGTACACTCACGCAGATCTGGTGTGTTCATCAGACATTTGTCGGTTGTGGCGACATTTTTGGGCGCAAATTTGGATTCTATTTTTGCATCGATAACCCTGTATACCTTTATGCGTTGATTTTTCCGGACAGACTCCTACATTGACATCTTTGGATGAAATACTGAACACTAATTGTGGTGACATTAGCAGCAAAAACAAGATAAAATTAAAGAAAATTAAACCTAGCATCACTGAGTTAGAAAATGCAGTTACTAAGTTAAAAAGTGCTAAAAATGCATGCTAAAAAATGATAAAATGGAAACAAATTACAACCTAAGTAAGGTGAAATCAATGGTCTTTTCTAATGCTATCAACATCCCATAATAGTTGTTGCGTCTGTATCGTATGCGCAAACTATGCAAGTATACACATCGCTCAAGTAAGAAAGTGATAAGTGAGTTATTGTTCTCCAAAGGGGTCGAAACTGTTAATGTGATTCAATTCAATTATTGTTATGGCAAAATAATGCCATGGTAGTGTCAATGTATGTTAATGTCATGACTCTAAAATTATGTCAGGGCAAAGGTTAGTAAATACTATGCTATGGCAAAGTAATATATATATATATATATATTATATATATAAATAATAGAAAAATAATAAATAATAGAAATATATATAGATAGAAAAATACTGAATATATATATATAAAGAATAAAAAAAACAAAATATTGAAAGTATATATAGATATAAGTGCTGGAAAATAAAGGATAAAATAGTTGGTTGTTTTGGTGAGAGAAAACTAAATGCAGAAATTAAAATGCAAGAAAATAAATTGGTAAACCGTAAATGGGAAGAGTTGAACAACGGTGGAAGTGTTGGCAAGATATCAAAGGGAGACAATCAATGAATAATAAGCTTTGAAATGGTTCTTGTGTTGTAGGTGATATCTTTGTTAGTCTGCAGTGGGACTTTGGCCTATTCACACAATATTGAGATGAGTGCAGGGAAGAATAAACTTCTTGCATTCCTTTTAGCGCGTCTGTGTACCTCCTTAAAATTATTTTGCCCATATTAATCTTCCTTACTATGATTATTGAGTGCAACAATAGTAACCTATCTTTCAGAATGAAAGTGTGGTGCGTACATGGCATCAGACTAGCCTTCACAAAATGATTCCAGACTCGGTATTCTGGTTTCAGAGAATTTATTTTAATGGTATAGCAGTCTTGCTTGGACACTATCCATTCAGTACCAGGCACACAGAAATCTGTCATGACAGTAGGTTCTTCCTTTCTTCCTTCTTTTCCTTCTCGCGCTTTTCTTCATTTTCTTCTTCTTTCTCCTCATCAGTCTACACAGCCTCCTAACGTGTAATAGCCCATTTTTCAGTGGTGTCAAAAACAGTGATTTCGGGATCATAAATCCGACGAGAAAATTTTTATAATGTTTGTTTAAATTAAGTAAGTTAATAATAATTTTATATGAAATTTTGAATTGAAGAATTTTAATTATGGAATTAAAAGTTAGTATAAGTGATTTGGTTTAAAAGTCAAGTGGTTTTAGAAAATGACGTATTGTGACCTCGTTTTTGAAATTCGGTTAGGTTAGGTAATTTTGATGATTAATTGCTAAATTAAAGAAAATGGAGTAAATTGTAAAACAGATAAAAGTTAATAGCTATTGATTAAAAAATAGTAAAGGGACCAAAATGGTAATTAAACCATGTCAAAAAGTCCAAGCGGTGGTGGATATGATTGATTCCATTAATTTTTGGGTTATTTATTCATTTAGGCCTTATTAGTTTAGGACTAAATTGAAAACAAGTTTGTTTAATCGAAATTTAATATAATTGAAGGACCAATTATGAAATTGGACCCTCTTTAAATGGCCTAATAATAGAAATGATATGAAACTCTTTAGATTTTCATAAATTGCAATTAAATCCCAATAAAATGAGGATTTACTAATTAGTTTAATTTAGTATGATTGGGAATGGTGGTTTCGAGGCTACAAAATCGATGTGTTAAACCATAAATATTAATTATTTAATATTTACGAGATCATTAGTATAGTATTAAATTTTGGTTAAGAAATTCTATCATTTGAGTAGTTAATTAAGTAAAAAGGATTAAATCGTAAAAGGTGCAAAAATTGAATTCTATTAATTGAAAGGTAAGTTAAGGTACTTGAATGGTAATTATACCATTGTAAGTGTAACTGGACGATTTTGACATTTATTTAGCCAAAATTGAAGTGAATTTTAAAGGATAAAATGGTAATTTTTTTAAAAGGTAAAATTAAAACAAAACAAAGATGAAATTTAAATCATCTTCTTCATTCTTAAGTTAGCGAAACCCTATGAAGAAAGGCAAGAACATTCAGCCATTTTTGAATCCTCAATAGGTGAGTGAAATTGTAACACCCGAATCCCGTACACCGTCACCGGTTAGGATTTTGGTGTTTACTATTCATTTTATACTGTTTATCTTTTACTAATATCCGACTATTTGCATCTTTATTCAATCCAAAAATCATTTCTCACTATTTAAAACAATATCTAAACATAACACAATGTTATGAAGGGTAAAAATAGTATTTCTAACATTTTAGGTGACTTCTACCTATACCTGATGGTTAAGTATCGGTAGTAGTCAATTCAATGAACAATTTTAAAACTATGTAGATTTCTACTGGTACTTGTACTAGTTCTACCGATACAAGTCATGCAACTACCAATACCAAAAACTCTAGAGAGCAAAAATCCACTCCCTACAACTTCTACCGATACAAGCTTACATACTACCGATGCATTAGTACCATGAACTACCGATACAATCCAAGTCAAAGAACAACCTCTCTCCTACCCTATACTTCTACTGATACATGGAATAATTCTACCGAAACAAGTATGCAGAATTTCATTAATGATGCCAAAACACAAGTTTAATACCTCAAACACAACCAATATAAGTTATACATTAAAACATCACAACACACACATAACTTCTAAGTCTTTACAAGCATTATAAGACTAAGCATCAAGTTATACTTCATGCATTTACAAAATCAAAATAGTATGATTTCAACATCTTTGGTTCCATATCAAAGGTTAATAACATCCTAGTACATGCCAAATAACTGAGTGATGTAAATACTACCAATCGAGCTCCCAAGATAGTGTGATTGTCTTCAAGATGATCCGATCTTCAAGTCACAAAACGTGATCTACAAAACAACAAGTTCACTGGTAAGCTACATAGCTTAATAAGTTCGCAAGTTCATCAATTTACCAAGTCTTATGAGATAAGCAACTCTATAAATCTATCAAGTCAGCACAACTGAACTTCAAGGGTCGCTATTCGTTTTACTCCGTATTGACACAAAGATCATGTTGCTTATTTGCTCCCTATTGACCTAAGGGTCATGCCTGTTACCAGTATACGATGTTATTCTTAACCATCAATACGGTACATCTATTCCCTACGATATTGCTCACACTAAGCTGAAGAGAACATGCAACAAGCATGAATCTCAGCCATCGTAGGGCCTGTAATCCATTCTCGGATTCTATTCACCTTACGGTGACTCACGATGCTATAGAATATTCTTAACAAATACAGGATCTCAGCTATCGGACCATTTTCTATCTTTGGCACAAGGCCGGGAAATTCTCATCTCGATGTTACTCATTTTCAATAATAATTAAAAAGGCAATTATAAGAAGTTATTAATAAGAATTTGACATTACGAACTTACCAGACTGATTTGTAATTTAGAAAAGACTTCAGGAACTAATCCACTAATTTCCCTTTTCCACGGTCAGTAGCACGATCGTAGTCTACGTTAACAAATCATTCAATTTTCACATTAAATTACATAATTTAGTCATCCAACACAATTTAGCCCTTTTTGGAAAAATTATGATTTTACCCCTACTAGTTTCTCTTTATTCAATCTAGTCCTTTCAATATAAAACATACAAAATATTCATTCTCTTACATAACAACCATAGCCAAATTCTCTTGGATACTTACCCAACCCATGCACACATCTATTTTCACAATAATACATGAAATTTCACCAATTTTACATTTTAGTCCTTTAACTCTAATTTCCTCAAAAATCACTTTACAAAAAGATTTAACCCAAGTATCAAACATTCAAATATATCAAATACTTCCAAGAATAAGCAATTTCAACAATGACAATTTTTCTAACATTTGACAGATTCACAGATTAGTCCTTGCATAAGCTAGCTTAAGCTGATACGGACTCAAAAACATAAAAATTACCAAAAACGATCAATGTTTACTTACCCAAATCAAAGCTCAAAGATTTGGATTGAAAACCCTAAATTTCTCTCTTTTGTGCCATGTGAAGAAGAAGGAAGAAAGAAAATGAAATGAAGATCCTAAATTTCTTTCTTTTAATTCATTATTTATGTAATGGTAATTTTGTAATTATTGAGACTTTCACCATTAAGGTTAATTAACTATTTTTAACCTTTATTAAACCTATTTATAAACAATATATATCATTTCAATCCACTAACTAATACTCCTTTGGTTAATTTACTCATTTGGTTCTTCTAATTAAACATCTATACTTTTTTCCTTTTTATGATTTAGTCCTTTCTATTCAATTAACTATCTAATCAATGATATTTTCAAATCATAGTTTCATATGATGCATATATCACCATAAATATTTAAAATAAATAAATTAACGACTTGACTCATCGGAGTTGTGGTCTCGAAACCACTATTTTTGACGCCACTAAAAATCAGGCTATTACAACTCTCCTCTTTTAGGGAAATTTCGTCCCGAAATTTCTTACTAGTAAACAAGTTAGGGTACTGTGATCTCATCGAAGACTCCGTCTCCCAAGTAGCCTCTTCAAGCCTGTGTCTGTTCCATAGTACCTTCACTAATGATACCTTTTTGTTTCGTAACTATTTCACCTTGTGAGCAAAAATTCTTATCGGTTCTTCCGAATACGACAAATCCGGTTGTATCTCAACCTAGAAGGTGTAATCACATGAGAAGGATCCGATCTATACTGTCGTAGCATCAAAACATGAAATACATTATGAATCTTTTCCAATTATGGAGGTAAAGTCAACTTATATGCTACGGGACCAACCCGTTTTTTGATCTCATGTAGCCCAATAAACCGTGGACTCAACTTTCCCTTTCGGCCGAACTGCAACACTTTTCTCGAAGGTGAAACTCTCAGGAAAACATTGCCTCCTACAGTAAATTCTATATCTTTCCTTTTAAGATCCGCGTACGATTTTTGTCGATTAGACACTACATTCAAACAATCACGAATTACCCGCACTTTGTTTTTAGTTTCCTGACCTAAATCGATTCCAATTAGCTTAGGCTCGCTTAATTCTAACCAATACAAAGGTGTCCTGCACTTTCGACCATATAATGCTTCGAATGGTGCCATTTTAATACTAGATTGGTAGCTATTATTATATGCAAACTCCACCAACGGTATATACTTTTTCCAGCTTCCTTAAAACTCACGTGTACAACATCATAGCATATCCTCAAGAATCTATATCACTCGCTCTAACTGTCCATCCGTTTGTGGATGATATGCAGTACTAAAATTCAACCAAGTCCTTAGAGCTTTATGTAGCTTACCTTAAAATCTCGAGGTAAAGCTTGGATCCCCATTGGAAATGATAGAGGTTGGTACCTTCTGTAGTCAAACTATTTCAGACACATATAGCTCGGCCAGTCTCTCAAGTGGATAATCTACCCGAATGAGGATGAAATAAGCGGACTTCGTCAATCTATCTACAATTACCCAAATTGAATCTTTCTTTCTCGGTGTCACTAGAAGTCTTGTGACAAAATTCATTGTGGCTCGTTCCCATTTCCACTTCGGAATGGTAATCGGTTATAGTAACCTGAATGGCACCTAGTGTTTGGCTTTCACCTACTGGCATATAAGACACCTAATCACAAACTCTGAAATCTCTCGTTTCATACTTGACCACCAATACAATTTCTTCAGGTCATTATACATTTTCACACTCCCTAGGTGTATGGAATAAGTGCTGCTATGAGCCTCTGTCAGAATGTCTCGTCTCAAATCCAAATCGTTCGGAAGACATACCCTGCCTCTGTAATACAACATACCCTCTGTATCAATTGTAAACCCTGTAGTAGCATCACTTTGTATCTGTTCCCTTTTAGCTATCAACTTTGGATCATTTCTCTGTAATTCTCATATCCGCTGTAGAAATTATGGCTTCGTCCTAAGCTCCGCGGTGATAGAACCATCGCCTTCCAATGAAAGATGGGCATTCAATGCTCTTAAAGGAAACATCGATTTTTGACTCAAGGCATCAACTACAACATTGGCCTTACCCAGATGGTAATCGATCACAAGGTCATAGTTTTTTAACAGCTTTAACCATCGGCTCTGTCGTAGATTCAACTCCTTCTTTGTCATCAGATATCTCAAACTCTTGTGTTCTGTAAATATATGACATCTCTCCCCATAAAGGTAGTGTCGCCAAATCTTCAATGCAAAAATTACGGTAGCTAACTCTAGATCATGAGTCAGATAATTCTTTTCATGCGGTTTCAATTGTCGGGAAGCATAAGCTACCACTTTCCCATCTTGCATCAAAACACACCCCAATCCACTTAAAGATGCGTCATTGTAAACAACGAACTCTTTTCCCGTCTCTAGTTGTTTTAAAATTGGAGCTTCAGTTAACAACTTTTCAACTGGTTAAAACTTTGTTGACATTTTTCAGACCACACGAACTGAATGTTTTTCTGTAACAACCTCGTCATCGGCAAGGCTATGATGAAAAATTCTTTCACGAACCGACAGTAATAACCTGCCAGTCCCAAAAAATTGCGTACCTCGAAGACATTCTTCGGTACCCTCTAATCGAAGTAGAATTCACATTTACTGAATTTTGCATACAACTGCTTTTCTCGCAAAATTCATAAAACCTCTCTCAAATGCTGAGTATGCTCTGATTTCGTCTTGGAGTAAATCAATATGTCATCAATGAACACAACCACAAACCTATCCAATTGGGGCTGAAATATTCTGTTCATCATATCCATAAATGCTGCAGGAGCATCAGTCAACCCAAATGGCATAACTAAAAACTCATAATGTTCGTACCGAGTTCTGAATGCCGATTTCATTATATCACAATCTTTCATCCGCATCTGATAATAACTTGATCGAAGGTCTATTTTGGAGAACACGATTGCACCTTTTAATTGGTCAAATAGTTCATCGATCCGAGGCATTGGATACTTATTCTTAATCGTCACCTTATTTAGCTGCCTATAGTCTATATACATCTATATCGATCCATCTTTCTTTTTCACGAATAGTACGGGCGCACCCCATGGTGACACACTAGGACGTATGATCCCTCTGTCTAGAAATTCTTGCAGCTGAGCTTTCAATTCTTTTAATTCGATGGGTGCCATTCTGTACGGTACAATTGAACTTCAAGGGTTGTTATTCGTTTTACTCCTTGTTAACACAAAGGTCATATTGCTCATTTGCTCCCTATTGACCCAATGATCATGCTTGTTACCAGTATACGATGTTATTCTTAACCATCGATACGGTACATTTGTTCCCTACAATGCTGCTCACACTAAGCTGACGAGGACATGTAACAAGCATGAATCTCAACCATTGTAGAGCCTATAATCCATTATTGAATTCTATTCACCTTATGGTGACTCTCGATGCTATAGAGTATTCGTAACAAATGCAGGATCTCAGCCATCGAACCATTTTCTAACTTTGGCACAAGGTTGGGAAATTCCCTTCTCGATGTTTCTCATTTTCAACAATCATTAAAAAGACAGTTATAAGCAGTTATTAATAAGAATTTGACATTACGAATTTACCAGACTGATTTGCAGTTTAGGAAAGACTTCAGGGACTAATCTACTAATTTCCCTTTTTCACGGTTGGTAGCACGATCGTAGTCTACAATCACAAATCATTAAATTTTCACATTAAATTACATAATTTAGTCATCCAACACAATTTAGCCCTTTTTAGGAAAATTATGGTTTTACCCCTACTAGTTTCTCTTTATTAAATCTAGTCCTTTCAACACAAAACATACAAAATAACCATTCTCTTACACAACAACCATAGCCGAATTCTCTTGGGTACTTACCCAACCTATTCACATATCTATTTTCACAACAATACATGAAATTTCACCAATTTCATATTTTAGTCCTTTAACTCTAATTTCCTCAAAAATCACTTTACAAAAAGATTTAACCCAAGTATCAATCATTCAAATATATCAAAAACTTCCAAGAACAAGCAATTTCAACAATGACAAGTTTCTAACATTTTATAGATTCAAAAATTAGTCCTTGCATAAGCTAGCTTAAGTTGATACGGACTCAAAAAAATAAAAATTACCAAAAATGATCAAGGTTTGCTTACCCATATTAAAGCTCAAATATTGGGATTGAAAACCCTAAATTTCTCCCTTTTGTGCCATGCGAAGAAGAATGAAGAAAGAAAATGAAATGAAAATCTTAAATTTCTTTCTTTTAATTCATTTTATATGTAATGGCAATTTTGTAATTATTGAGACTTTCACCATTAAACTTAATTAACTATTTTTAACCTTTATTAAACCTATTTATAAACAATATAAATCATTCCAATCACTAACTAATACTCCTTTGGTTAATTTACTCATTTGGTCCTTCTAATTAAATATCTATACTTCTATCATTTTTTTATTTAGTCCTTCTATTCAATTAACTATCTAATCAATGATATTTTCGAATCATAATTTCATACGATGCATATATCACCATAAATATTTAAAATAAATTAATTAATTACTTGACTCATCGGAGTTGTGGTCCCGAAAGCACTATTTTCGACGCTACTGAAAATCAGGTTGTTATAAAAACTTCGTCCCTAAAGTTCACTTTAATTACAATTTCATTCGGTAAGTTCATATTGTTAAATTCCAATTTAAAATTGCATATTCGTGTATTGTAAACAATTGTTGTGAGTTGAAATGATGATCAGAAGTGTGGAAGACGGGAACAAAGGAAAGTAAAGGCTAACGGGCCTTGAGCCGTAAAAGAAAAAGGTCTGATGACTATGTGTCATCATGAGTATATGAATCCTTTACGGACTATGGGGTCCTATGACTATGTGTCATTGTGAGTATATGAAACCTTTACGGATTATGAGGTCCAATGACTATGTGTCATCGTGAGTATATGAATCCTTTACAGATTATGAGGACCGATGACTATATGTCATCGTGAGTATATGAATCCTTTTACGGATTATGAGGTCCGATGACTATGTGTTATCATGAGTATATGAATCCTTTACGGATTATGAGGATCGATGATTATGTGTCATCGTGAGTATATGAATCCTTTATGGATTATGAGGACCGATGACTATGTGTCATCGTGAGTATATGATTCCTTTATGGATTAAGAGGTCCGATGACTATGTGTCATCATGAGTATATGAATCCTTTACGGATTATGTGAATCGATGACTATGTGTCATCGTGAGTATATGAATCCTTTATGGATTATGAGGATCGATGACTATGTGTCATCGTGAGTATATGATTCCTTTATATATTACGAGGTCCGATGACTATGTGTACATCGTGAGTATTAAATGAAACGAATCCCATTACGGATGAATGGTCCGATGACTCTGTGTCATCGTGAGTATCAAATGCAAATTGAAACCTACCTCGAGTGTATACAGCTTACTCAACTCGGTTGATTAGATTCTACAACTGTTGAAGTTTGGTAAATCTATTTAACTTTATGAACTTACTAAGCTTTGAAATGCTTACCTGTGGAAATTGTTGTTGTTTTGTAAATTCAATTTTGTTGCTCGGAGATCAAGTCATCTTGGAGCATTACATTATCCCGGAGTTTGTTCGGTGGTAATCATATCATTTGGTCTTATGGCATGTACTAGTATGAATTGACTCATACTTGTATGGATAAATGAATCTTTTTGTTTTGAATTCTTTATAATGATGGTCAAGTTGGTATGTTAGTTAAATGTGATAAACATACTATATTGTGATGTATGCAAGGTCTTGAAACCATGTACAATGAATTAGTATATTTCATTTGAAATTATGAAGTGATGAATGGTTGATAAACTTGTAGTTTATGCTTTATTTATTGACTTTTATGTACTTGTTTCGGTAGAACTCATGCATGTATCGGTAGAAGTACAAGGTAGGAGAGAGGTTGTTATCTGGCTTGGGTTGTATCGGTAGTTGTATAATAGGTATCAGTAGTTTTGTGTATGCTTGTATCGTTAGTTATGATATTTGTATCTGTAGAAGTTGCAAGGTAGGACATCTTAGCTCTCTATAGTTTTTAGTACTTGTAGAAGCATGATTTGTTTCGGTAGAAGCTTCACTTGTATCGGTAGAACCGTCATAGGTATCGATAGAAGTCTACACTATTTTTTGAATTATTTACTGACTTGACAACTACAGATACTTGTCTAATAAGTAACAATTAAAGTCTCCTAGAATTGTGGAAATGACATATTTACCCTTATTGAGTTGATAAACAAAGTAAGAATGATGAATTATAAATGTATATATTTACTAAATCAAGAATGATGTTGAAATAAGATTTGAATAGGTAACTAATTGAGGCATGAATGCATGAGACCTCGGGAACCCTAACCGGCGACGGTGTTGGGTTTGGGTACTATACAATGATAGTAAAATGATTGATATAACTTGGATGATATTGTGATATTATGTTGATATGGAATGTAGATGTCATAAGATGTGATATGAATATTAAATCCTTCTTGCGATGTAATGATAAGTATGTTTGGGTTATAGTTTGATTAGTTAGTGTGAAAGTTGTGTGTTTGAGACACAAGGCCATGTGATCTCTGATGGAAAATATTCGTACGTGATTCCTAAGTTCTTGTGTGATTGAATTTGATTATTAATTGATTGAAAGGTAGTAAATGGTGTCAATTTAAATGGAGTTAGTATTCTAAATTGCAAGTTTGTAATTAAATAAATTGTGATTGATTTGTATGTATATAAAAAAAGACTTGAAAAGTTTTGTAAACCCTAAGACTCTAGACCAGAGATGGTTACGGTTTTTGGTTGTTACAAAATGCATGTTTCCTCCCTCAACTTTAGCTTCATTCTTAGCAATATTAGTCCCTAGGCTAGTAGAAAAATCATCCACGAATAGGCTGGCAAAATTCCGGAAGCAGTCTTCAACATCCTTCGAGTTCACCTTGCAGTCATCGTCAGAGATGTGAACCATCTGCAGAGATGAAACTGAATGGTCCCTTTCCTCTGATGCTGCCCTCTCAGTTGAAGGCGTAGCTTCCCTGATAATAGAGGGAACATCAGAAACTCTGGTAGAGGCGTTTTGCTGAGATTGCGCAATGTCGTCACATTAGCACTATTTCATGCCCTTGTGTAGACATAGAACAGGTTCTACGATCGCTCCATATCTTCAATTGCGCAGATAATTTTTATTTGTCGAACATTGGTTTTATTAGTAATCTGTTCCACCTCCCTAACATTTTGCCATAACTTAGGGTATGTGGTGACATGAGTTCGCTTTTCCTTCTTTGCTTTGCCTTTCCCTTTCTTGGTTGCAACTTCTTTCACTACAGGAGTATCCTTCCCCCTAGACATGCACTCAGCAGATACATCATTAATTGGCTCTTTGTTTTCCAACAACTCTTCTCCTTCATGAGGCACCACGCCTCGTTATCGGCACAGTTACATAATGAGTGACGGGAATGTCAGGATGCCTATTTGTTTTTCTACAAAGTGAACAATCTCTTTGTGCAGAATTACATCGACATCAATATGTCTCCCTTTAATTATCGAATGACTTAAACACATTCGATCCAAGGTAACTATGGTACTATGGGTAGAAGGCATTAAACGATAATTTATGAAATGGAACCAAACCTTACTCTGGACAATGAGGAAGTGGCGACGGTGCATGGTATAGTTTGGATTATTACTTGACCAAATTGCTCCATCAATACATAAGTCCTGTAGCAGGGTGTCGGCACCTTCTTCAATGAGTTGCTCGAGGAAAGAGATGTGCTCGTCTTCTTCGATATCGATGTTGTACAACGCGTTGATATGGGAAGCACCTCAATGTACCAGCCCTTCTCAAACGAAGATAAATTATTGGTCCTTGTCGGTTAAATTGGCATAAAATTCCCTCACAGAGGATGGTGAATACCCCTCAGGATAAGTACAGAAGGTTTCCCACCCTAATCATGCAATGGTCTTGTGAACTGGCTTCCCCAGTTTTAGATGTGGTGACAGCTGGAAGCCTTATTATGGGTGGCAATTACGCTTCAACATGTTGTCATAGAAGCAGTTTTTTGCAGCTTTAATAAAAAAATAACATTGGCTCCTTCGATGATGATTGCTCTGTATCATGTACCATTGAGCGGAGGATTCAGCAAGAGATTTGGAAGGATTTTTTGCACCTCATGTTCTAGCCATGGCTCTAGGATCAAGAGGTAAAAGATAACCATAAAATGAGAGCTTGAAGAGAAAAATTTGCAGTAACAATGGAGGTCTTGTTTGTGAGGAACACTGTCGGCACAATGGGCTCTTTATAGGGAATGAAATGTGAAGGTGAAGAGGCTTGTTCTGTGCCACTGCAGAGATAAGACACTGAGTCTGCATCCAATAAATGCAATGACTTGGATTGTCCTTTTTCATAACAATTCGATGGTAGGGGAGAAAGTGAATAAAACATTATGATTTCTTTCCTAAAACATTTCACTGTATGATGAGTCAGTAGAAAATTGCGTTGACAAGGAGATTTTCATGCGTAGAAAATAGTAAGAACTTTATTTTTGCAAAAGACTTTTAAACAGAATTGAAATATCAATAAGAAAATGAAAAGTAAATAATATGAATGTGAAGAAAGGTTAGAAAAATATTACCAGGTTAATGGTCTCTTTATGGTTGTGATTATCCGGACTAATGTAGTTCTTCAACCATTGACCATTTACCTTTAATTGGTGCCCATCATTGAGATCTTTAATTGTGACTGCACCATGAGGAAATGCTTGGACAACCTTGAATGGACCAGGCCATCTTGAGCGTAAATTTACCTGGATGTAGTTTAAGTCGCGAATTAAATAAAAGTACCAACTGACCTGTAGTAAATTTGTCGTTACAAGATAATATTGTCATGCCATTTCTTGGTTTTGTCCTTGTATATTGTAGCATTCTCATATGCATTGCATCGAATCTCCTCCAACTCAATAATGTCCAATAACTTCTTTTTTCCACCAACATCATAATCCATGTTCACTTGCTTGATTGCCTACATGGTTTTATGTTCAAGTTCCACGGGTAAGTGACATGATTTACCAAACACAAGTTGATACGGTGACATTCCCAATGGCATTTTATATGCTGTGCAAAGCGTCCACAACACGTCATTAAGCCTTGAAGACAAATCTCTCCTCGATGGGTTCACCACTCTTTCAAGGATATTCTTAATTTGGCAATTGGAAACTTCAGTTTGACCATTTGTTTGTGAATGATATGTAGCTGCCATTCGATTCTTAACACCATAATGCCTCGATGCGGCCGTAACTTGATTGCAATGGAAGTGAGTGCCCTGATTGCTTTAGGTGTGCTGAAACGAATGAGTATGTATGTGTGAAAAATTTTCAGCACTATCCTAGCATCATATTTTGGAACAAAAATTGCTTCTACCCACTTGGACACATAATCTACAGCGACTAGGATGTAAAAGTTTCCAAAAGAACTTGGAAATGGACCCGTGAAATCCATACCCCAGACATAAAAAAGCTCAACCTCCATAATAGGCTATTGCAACATCTCGTTGCGTCGAGATATCAATCTAGTACGCTGACATATGTCACATTGTTGCACGAAATTGTGGGCATCTCTAAAAAATGAAGGCTAGTAGAATCCTAATTGAAAGACCTTTGTAGTAGTCCTTACACCACCAAAATGACCTCCATAGAGATCATCATGACAATGCTTCAGGATAGGAAGCATCTCTTCTTCTAGAACACAGCGTTGAATAATATTGTTGTTGCATACCTTGAATAGGTAAGGCTCATTCCAATAGTATTTTGAGATGTCGCAAAGAAATATTTCCTTTTTGTGGTCTGTTGTACTCAATGGTAATCTTCCACACACCAAGTAGTTTATGACATCTTCATACCATGGGGATGCATCGATAGCAAAATGTTTCTCATCCAGAAATGCGTCGATAATTTGTGATGTATTTCCATCTTCGCTGCCTACCTCCAAATAAGATAAATGATCTTTTATTTGGTTTTATGATCCTTTGCGATCCTTAATCTCAATGTCAAATTCTTGTAATAGTAGAATCCAGCGAATCAATCTTGGTTTGGCATCTTTTTTAGCAAAGAGGTACCACCATGCAAAATGATAAGTATAAACTGTAACTTTTATGCCGACAAGATATACACGAAATTTGTCAAAAGCAAAAACTACTGCTAACAACTCTTTTTCTGTTGGTTGTATAATTGATCTACGCTTCAGTAAGAGTTTTGCTAGCATAATATATTGCATGAAATACTTTTTCTTTGCGTTGACCTAGCACGGCACCAACTGCATAGTCACTCGCATCACACATAACCTCATATGATTATATCCAGTTCGGTGCAACGATAATAGGTGCCTTCACTAATTGTTTCTTAATTTGCATAAATGCGGCCAGACATGCATCATCAAACATTTTTTTTTGCTTTAACAAGGAGATGGGAGGTCTTGCAATCTTAGAGAAATCTAGGATGAATCATCAATAGAAGCCCACATGGCTGAGAAAACTCCTAATACCTTTTACATTTGTGGGCGGAGGTAACTTCTCAATGATCTCAACTTTTGCTTTGTCCACTTTAATGCCTTGATAGGAGATACGATTGCCAAGGACAATGCCTTATGTTGCCATGAAGTGGTATTTCTCCCAATTCAGCACTAGATTTGTGTCATCACATTGTTTTAGAACTCTGGCTAAATTGTCAGCGCATTTATCAAAAGTATTATCATATACAGAAAATCATCCATAAATACCTCCAATGAGTCTTCAATCATATATGAGAAAATTGTCATCATGCATCTTTGAAATGTGGCTGATTCATTGCATAGACTAAATGGCATTTGATGGAAGGTAAAGGTACTAAAAGGACAAGTAAAAGTCATTTTTGCTTGGTCCTCCAGCGCAATTGCTATCTAATTGTAGCCAGAATGACCATCGAGAAAACAATAATAGGCTTTACCAGCAAGCCTATCCAGCATTTGATCAGTGAAAGGAAGTGAAAAATGATCATTCTTTGTGGCTGCATTCAAATGGTGATAATCCATGCATACTTGACAACTTGTAGGAATGCGAGTAGGGATTAATTCATCTTTGTCGTTACTTACCACCATGGTACCCCTCTTCTTTGGGACACATTGGACTGAGCTTACCAACTAATCGGCCAACGTCACAACTATTGTGCAAGCGGACACACATCGATGCAAGTATAGTTGATAGATTGATTCTATCGAATATCAATCCCATGAGGAATGGGTTCTTGATGTTTAAATGTCGAAGCAACTAAAACTAAGATTAGAGAAAATGCTAGTAAGGACAGTGCAACTAAATTAGATCTGCACACTAAGATAGTCAAAATTATCAATGTAATTATAAAAGTTAATTGTCAAAGCAACTAAAAGTAAATCAAATTGTTGTTGAAGTGTTGAGAATTTAAATGCATGAAAGTAAAAGTGTGATCAAGTGCGAAGAATTAGAGTGAATCATTGATTTTACTTAGTAGCAACGCTAGATGCGTCGACAAGGTATTGTATAGACGAATTATCGCAACAATAAGGCTCCAATGAAATCATACCAATTACAGCTCTCTGTTTAATCGAGACTTAATCGCCCATAATTACCATACCTCCCAGTGTTGGCAATGTTGTGCACTCAAGAACAAGTGACCAGAATCCCTTCTAATCCTAAGCAACTCTTGCTGACTTGCTTGTTAACCTAACTTGTCACTGTATCTCTCAATGTCGGTAGACTGCAATTCCACTCTCGTGTTTACTGCAGTTAATTTCAAGAATAAATAGATGAGAAGAATCAAATAAGAATCAAAGTAATTTAACACTGAAAGATATTGCCATATTCATTCAATTGTCAATAATAATTCATCAATATAAAGAGAGGGGTTAACAAATACATCTAAGCTTACTATCCCTAGACTACTAGGACTATTCCTTAATCGCTCC
This sequence comes from Kokia cookei, assembly GCA_039519145.1. Taxonomy (NCBI): domain Eukaryota; kingdom Viridiplantae; phylum Streptophyta; class Magnoliopsida; order Malvales; family Malvaceae; genus Kokia; species Kokia cookei. Next base: position 22,340,412 of record CM076909.1, read on the forward strand.
TCTTGCGTTGCATCGAGCACTTCTCATCAGAAGTAGTTGCTCCTTCACTCAATCAGCTCACCGTTCTCCAGCAATAATCTCCAAAACCACAAAGTATTTGCAGAATTAATTCCTTCAAGTCTTGTTATCTTTCTCTATCTTCTTTACTCTATTTATAGGCTCTAGGAATTATAAATCTCATCTCTTCTCAGATTCAGATCCATTTGCAACTGTCAAAGTTTGTTACAATCCAACTGTTCACTCACACAGATCTGGTGTGTTCTTCAAAAATCTACAGGTTGTCGGGACATTGCTTGGCGCAATATGAAACCTTCAATTGCAGTGAAAACGTGATTTTTCCCTGCATTAGTGCTTCCAATTGTGTTTGTAGCGTAACTTCATCCATACAAAGTAGAGGTTTCTATGCGGTGACATGCAATCCAAGTTAAACTTGTGGCTGCATTCTTAAAATTTGTTCTAACATCTATCTTCTAAGATGGATCCCTGCGCTGACAATTTCTACACATAATACATAGGCTGCATGTGGCGACATTAATGCAAAAAAGAGATAAAATAACAAGAATTTAAGCCAAACAACAATGAGTTAAAAAATATAAATACTAAGTATGAAATATCTATTGTGCATGCTAAATATAATACAAAAGAGATAATCAATACACAAATTTAGGGAGAAAATAGGTGTCTTTTCTAATGTTATCACACTCTCAAACTTGAGTTTTTACTTGTCCTCAAGTAAACAATAATTAGCAATCTTCACAAGCAAACATGTCACTGCAATCATTATTCTAACAACTTAAATTATCTGAATTCTAATATATAAATTGCATTCACATGATAGAATAATGCGCAGATGATTTATAACATGAATAATTGAAATTGCAACTTCATCAATGTTAGTAACATACTTTGAATCTTAACCATTCCTTAACCAATACAACATTTATGGCAATGTATTTCTTTTTTTTGTCTTGTCTTCTTCTTTCTTTTTCTTTCTTTTTGTGATTTTTTTTATAAGTGACTGAGAGATGCGATTGCATTACTATACCTTGGTTCCTGGGTAGTAACAATGGGGTGCAATAAGCCCCCTAGAGGTATGTAATTGCACCGACACACACTCTTGCAGTGGCAGTCTTTGGATAGATAATTTTTCGACACATGCAGCGGAGTGTTCTCCCTTGACAAATCACAATGCACTCACATTGGAGTGTCTTTTATTAGTACAATGTTGTTGCAATTGGCAAGTCAGTTTAAAACTCAAAATCGCTACTATCCATTCATTACTAGTACAAATCTCAGCATTCATTCAAAAATAGAAGAGCTCAATATTCATTCACATTCATCCAATTTACATATCAGTATCCCAAGCAATTCAAGATTTACGCATAAAATAAAAAATTGTAATCACATTTTTATTGGAATTTTGCATACTTTCATTAACTAAAGAAACAAGTAGAATTTAAATATGTGGGTACAATCACATTTTAATGTCGCATAAGATCCCCCCAAACTTAATATCTGTATTGTCCCCAATGCATTGACAATATTATACATACAAACATGGAAATGCAACTACAATGCAGATAAACTAACAAATAAAATGTAGTGACAACTTAAAAAATTAAGTTGTACTTCATGCATTTACACAATCAAAATGACAAGATTTCAACATCTTTAGTTCAACATCAAAGTTAATATCATTCTAGTACATGCCATAAGATCAAGTGATGTAAAATCTACCATACAAGCTCCGCAATAGTGTGATTTCCTTGAGATGATCCGATCTTCAGATAGCAAAATGTATTTACAAAACAACAACAGATTCACGAGTAAGCTTATTAAGCTTAGTAAGTTTGTGAAAATAATTTCCTTACAGAATAGACAAATTAGTTAAAAGATGATAACGAGTATATATTCATAATCATGTACACAATAATGAACTTATTCTCTTTCAGTTCTCCAGATTTTTAACTCATTACGAGCATAGAATGGTTAGCTCTTATGAGCCCAGAATGATTAGCTCTTACGAACCTAGAATAGTTAGCTCTTACGAGCCTAGAATGGTTAGCTCTTATGAGCCCAGAATAGTTAGCTCTTACGAGCCTAGAATAGTTAGCTCTTACAGCCTAGAATCAGAATAACGCTCTATCCCAAAATCAGAATAACTCTCTTTCGAGCCAGAATCAAAATAACGCTCTTTCGAGCCAAAATCAGTTTACTCCTCAAGCCTTCAGTCTCGATCCGCCATTAGGAATATATTCAAAATAATTATATAATTACAATTATCAAATTTGAAAGTTAATAGTACAAACTTACCATATGAAATTGTAGTTTGGCTAAACTTTAGGGACTATTCTGTTGATTTCCCTTTTTCGCGATCTGTGGCACGATTCATAATCTAAATAAACAATTCATCCATATTTCACATTAAAACACATAATCAAAGCATTTAACACAATTTGGTCCTTTTTGGTAAAATTAAAATTTTACCCTTAATACTTTCATTTTATTCAATTTAGTCTTTTAGCATCAAACTTGCAAATTAACCATTTTTAAACAAAAATCAAGTTTAGCCGAATACTATAGTACTTTAATATAGCCCACTTTTGCAATTATTTCACCTTTAGTCCTTGCAAATTTATCACTTTAACATTTTAGTCCTTAAACATTAAAATCATCAAAAACTACTTTACAAAATAATCAAATTTAACAACGAAGCTTATAAATATTGCATAATATTTCAAGAACAAGCTTATTCATCAATGGAAAAAATTATAACATTTGACATAATCACAAATTAGTCCTTGAACTAGTTAGATTAACTTAAAATGGACTCAAAAACATAAAAAAATACTAAAAAGGGGTAAGATTTACCTTCCAAAACAACAAACCCTAGCTTAGCCGAATAAACCTTCTCCTTTCCATGGTGTTTCGACTTGAAGAAGAGGAAAAGAAGAAAGAAATTGAATTTACAGCCCTATACCTTTTAATTTAATTAATTTCTCATAAAATTACGGATTGTCATGTTTTGCACTTGTTCTTCTTCTGGAGGCGGTGATATAATATTGACGAGTTGTGACTGCACCGGAGGTACAACATTTTGTGGCAGCAATGGTGGTAGGTGGTTGCTGTTGTTGTTGCCTTGTTTTCTCGGATTGTCATGTTTTGCACTTTTTCTTTTGCTCTTGTTTTCTCCTCCTAAGTGTTCTCTCGAGTTTCGGATCAAAGCTCACAATATCCTTAGGATTTCTCCTTGTGGACATGCAACACCTAAAAAAAAGTGAAAGAAATCAACAAAAGAAAATTAAACAAGTTTGTGAAAATTAGAGGGTAAGTAAGAAAAATTAATTGCAACTACAAAAATAAACATTAACAAACGCCAGTACCCGGCAACAGCACTAAAACTTGATCGGCCTGTAACGTCGTAGTAGTTGTGCAAGCGGACACACATCAATGCAAGTATAGTTGATAGATTGATTCTATCAAATATCGATCCCACGAGGAATGGTTCTTGATCTTTAAATGTCGAATCAACTAAAACTAAGATTAGAGAAAATGCTAGTAAGGATGTCAGTGCAACTAAATTAGATCCGTACACTAAGACAGTCAAAATTGTTAATGTAATTATAAAAGTTAATTGTCAAAGCAATTGAAAGTAAATCAAATTATTGTTGAAGTGTTGAGAATTTAAATGCATGAAAGTAAAAGTGTGATCAAGTGAGAAGAATTAGAGTGGATCACTGATTTTACCAAGTAGCAAAGCTAATGCGTCGACAAAGTATTGTATAGACGAATTGTTGCAGTAATAAGGCTCCAATGAAATCATACCAATTATAGCTTTCTGTTTAATTGAGACTTAAGCGCCCATAATTACCACACCTCCCAGTGCTGGCAATTTTGAACACTCAAGAACAAGTGACCAGATCCCTTCTAATCCCAAGCAACTCTCGCTGACTTGCTTGTTAACCTAACTTGTCACCGTATCTCCTGATGTCGGTAGACTGCAATTCCACTATCATGTTTAGTGCAGTTAAGTCCAAGAATAAATAGATGAGAAGAATCAAATAAGAATCAAAGTAATTTAACACTAAAAGATATTCTCATATTCATTTAATTGTCAATAATAATTTATCAATATAAAGAGAGGGGTCAATAAATACATCGAAGCTTACTATCCCTAAACTACTAGGAATATTCCTTAACCGCTCGTCTTGCGTTGCATCGATCACTTCTCCGATAGAAGTAGTTGCTCCTTCGCTCAATCAACTCACTATTCTCCAGTAATAATCTCCAAAAACACAAAGTATTTACAGAATTAATTCCTTCACCTCTTGATATCTTTCTCAATCTTCTTTCCTCTATTTATAGGCTTTAGGAATTGTAAATCTCATCTCTTCTCAGATCCAGATCCATTTGCAATTGTCAAAGTTTGTTACAATCCAGCTGTGCACTCACGCAGATCTGATGTGTTCTTCAAAATTCTACAGGTTGTCGAGACATTGTTGGGCACAATCTGTAACCTTCAATTGTAGTGACAACGTGTTTTTCCCCTGTGCTGGTGCTTCCAGTTGTGCTTGTAGCATAACTTCATCCATACAAAGTAGAGGTTTCTATGTGGTGACATCTCTGGTCGTAATCCAAGTTAAACTTGTGGCTGCATTCTTTAAATTCATTCTAGCATCTATCTTCTTAGATGGATCCCTACGCTGACAATTTTTACACACAATACATAGGCTGCATGTGGCGACATTAATGCACAAAAGAGATAAAATAACAAAAATTTAAGTCAAACAACAATAAGTTAAAAAAATATAAATACTAAGTATGAAATGTCTATTATACATGCTAAATATAATACAAAAGAGACAATTAATACACAAATTTAGGGAGAAAATAGGTGTCATTTCTAATGCTATCACCTACGTACTATCAGAAATTGGGTAGATGATGCTTGTATCTAACCACTTAATGATCTCCTTTTTAATGACCTCCTTCATATTTTCATTTAATCTTTTTTGCTGTTTAATGGACTGCTTTCCCTTGTCTTCCAACCGGATTTTGTGCATACAGAAAGAGGGACTAATGCCTCTAATATCCACAATACTCCAAGCAATAGCACGCTTGTGTTGCTTCAGTATTTGGATTAATTTTTCTTCTTGACTTGCATCAAGAGTTGTAGAGACAATTACTGGCAGGGTATCATTCTCACCAAGGAAAACATACTTCAAATGGGTAGGTAATGGTTTCAATTCCAAAGTAAGAGCTTCTTCAATAGATGGCTTAAATACATGAGTCATTCTATTAGTCAAATCTAGAGATTCCATCTGTCGTCCATGCCTAAGCTTAACATTATTTGCCTCCACCTTGTAGTCACAGTCACTTAGAACTTCTTCTTCAGTTGTCACCACAAATTCTTCTAGGACTGTTGTGCTACGCTCATTAAATTCCTCCTCTATCAATTCGTCCAACACATCGACATGGTGGAATTCCTTTTTGTTTCTGCAGGGAATTACTTCAAAAACACTGAAGGTGACGTGTTCGTTGTTATGTCGCATTATCAATTCACCTTTGAATACGTCTATAAGAGTACGACCAGTGGCAATAAATGGGCGCCCCAAGATTATGGAAACTTCCTTATCAACTTCATAATCAAGGATAATAAAATCTGCTAGGAACATAAACTTATCTACTCGAACTAGAACGTCTTCAATTTGCCCTTCAAGTTGAGCTAAAGATCTATCTGCCAGCTGCAATGACATTGCAGTGGGCTTCATGTGACTAATCCCCAATATTTGAAATGTTGATAATAGCATGAGGTTGAGACTTACACCTAAATCACAGAGAGCTTTTCCCAAGTAATAATTTCCAATGGAACATGAAATTGTAAAACTGCCAGGATCCTTCTTCTTCGGTGGCAATTTATTTATCAGGATTGCGCTGTATCCCTCTATGAGCACAATTGTCTTAATATTAGTCAACTTCTTCTTCTTGGATAAGAGCTTCTTCATGAATTTCCTATAGCTAGGAATCTGTATGAGAGCATCCACAAGAGGTATGTTGACATACAATTGTTTAAACATGACCAAAAACTTTTGGTATTCTCTATCATCCTCCTTCTCTTTAAATCTTTATGAAAATGGCAAGGGTATTGACACATCAGGTTATCGTGACAAAATCAGTTGCGTCGACATTAGTGATTGCGTTGACAACTTTGTTGGTCTAATGGTAGGCATGGGAGTAACAACTGGTGGCTGCTCTTTATTTGGATCGTCTGTTTCTTCTTCAGATATAACTTTTTCTTCTTGATCTACTTCACTTGCATCGACAGGTGTTGTATTAGAGCTGCTACTTAGCTTGATAGTTTGCTTTCTACTCCTAAGAGTAATAGCTTTGCAATGCTCCTTCCCTTTTTTATTTGGATTCTCAATGTCACTTTGTAAAGCACCTGGTGTTCTTGCGGACATATTTAAAGCTAGTTGTCCTACTTGTTCTTCCAATGCTCGTATGGAGGAGGAATTTCCTTGCACAATATCTTTTGTCCTCGTGATATGTTCACGCATCAAGGCTTTTAGGGCTACTAATGGATCAACTCGTGGTTGGGAATACTGCTATTACTGTTATTGTCCTTGCATATACAGATTTAGCATTGAAGATTGTTGTGGCTGCACACAAGTATGATCTTGATCTACATGCATATGAGGACTTTGGTTGAAATTTTGCTACTGCTGATTATAATTCCCTTGTTGAAAATTTCCTTAGATCGAAGAATTTTCATATCTAAATGTGGTTGCATTTTGATTTCCCCAAAGTTATTGGTTTTAAGCTGAGCTGTTGTAAGAATTACCATAAGAATTTCCTTTGATGTTATTAACATAAAACACATTCTTTGCATGCTGTGGACAATCTTCATAGCTATGATTGTCGTCGCAAATTCGAAACAAAAATTTCGAGACATCCATTTGTTGGGCAACTTGGATGGGAGCAACTTCACTTGTCCCATTCATGTTCTTTATCATATTTGCTAACAAAGATACCTATGCACTTAGAGCTAATATAGAGTCTAACTCGATAACTTTAGGGTTTGTTTTAACTTGAGCAGCTCGAGAGATCGGATATTGGTAGTCATTCTGAGCGATCCTCTCTAAAATTCTCACAGCTTCACCATAAGTGTAGTCCAACAAAGGACCATTCACATATGCATCGACAAGATTTCTTGTCTGCGCATTCAACCCATTATAAAAGATCTCGATCTGCGTTTCTTGTTAAATTTCATGCATGGGACAGCGTCAAAGTAGGGTTTTGTAACTCTCCTATGTGGTGTGCAATTTCTCATCATCCAATTGATGATACACAATGATATCATTCCTTAGTAGAACATTCATTATCGGTGGATTAAACCGCAAAATAAACTGAGTTGCAAGTTTATTCCATGATGTAATCGATCCAGCATGCAATCCAAGGAACCAGGTACAAGCCCATCCTTGTAATGAGTAAGGAAATAGTTGCATCTTCAAGGCATCATCAAGAACGCCATGCTGACTAAAAGAAGCACAAATTAGTAGAAAAGATTTAAGATGCTCTCTTGCATCCTAATGAGGCAAACCAACATACTGCCCATTCGAATTTAACATTTGAAACATAACCGGTTTTAACTCAAAATTTCTAGCTTGAATAGCTGGCCGAACAACCCCTGGCTACATTTAATAATCTAATACAGGAATAACAAAGTCTCGAATCGATCTATTTTGCACTTGTTCTTCTTGTAGCAGCGGTGGATTATTTATATTTTGTGGCTGTATCGAAGGGATAGGATTTTGTGGTGGCAATGGAGTTATGACTGCATCATTTCCAAGTAAAGTCATATTTCTTTGTTTTTGTCTTCTCCGTCTAATAGTTCTTTTGATTTTCGGATCTAAGCCAACAACAATTTCAGAATTGCTCTTGGTCATAAAAAACCTAAAAAAAATTGAGAAGAGTCAACAAAAAGTAAAATAAGTTAGTAATAGGTAAAACTAACAAAATAAAAAATAATTGCAAGAACAAGATGAAACATTAAACAAACGTCATCCCCGAAAACGACAGCAAAACTTGATCACGCTATGAATGTCACAGTAAATATGTGTAAGCGCACACTGTCGATGCAAGTATAGTAGATAGGTTTAAAACTATCAGATATCGATCCTTTAGAGATGACTGCTTATGTTTATAATTGTCGATTATGATGAATAATGTGAGAGCAAATTAATAAGTAAATGTAGTATAGGTTTGAGAATAATTTGTTGAAGCAATTCTAAGAAAAATTAAGAAGTAAAAACAATGATAATGAAATGGGATTCCTTGACTTGAAAAGATGGCAACGGCTAAATGTGACCACAAGGTAAATGATAGATAAATTGTCATTGCAATTAAGCTCAATGAAATCTTACCAACCTCAACTTCCCTATTTATCAAAGACTCAAACACTCACACTAATCACACCTTCTAGTGCTGGTAATGCAAAATATTCAAGAACAAGTGGACAGAATTCCTTCGATCCTCAAGCAACTTTCGTTATCTTGCTTGTTAACTTAATTTGTTGCTGCACTTTCCAGTGACAGTGACTGCAATTACACTTTTGTGGTCAAGCAATTAAATCCAAAGATAACAATGAAGGAAAGATAGAGTAGATATCATATTTGATTTGGAATTAAATTGTGATGAATAATGTCAGAGCAAATTAATAAGAAAATGCAGTAAAGGTTTGAGAGTAATCTATCGAAGCAGTTTTAAGAAAAATTAAGAATTAAAAATAGTGATAATGAAATGGGGTTCCCTGACTTGGAAAGATGGCAACAGCTAAATGTGACCATAAGGTAAATGATAGATAAATTGTCGCTGCAATTAAGTTCAATGAAATCTTACCAACCCTGTTTATCAAATACTCAAACACTCACACTAACCACACCTTCCAATGCTGGTAATGCAAAATATTCAAGAACAAGTGGACAAAATTCCTTCTATCCTCAAGCAACTTCCATTGTCTTGCCTGTTAACTTAATTTGTTGCTGCACTTTCCAGTGACAGTGATTGCAATTACACTTTCATGGTCAAGTAATTAAATCCAAAGATAACAATGAAGGAAAGATAGAGTAGATATCATATTTGATCTAGAATTAAATTGTACTTCCATACAAACTCAATCAATCAAGAATTCATTAGCATTTAAAGAGAGAATAACAAAAATAATTGAAGCATCCTATTCCTAGTCTACTAGAACTATTCCTTTACACTCCTCTTGCGTTGCATTTAGTAATGCTCCTCGTCAGGAGTAAATTTGCCTTCTCATCACAGTCAGGTTGCCCTCAAGGAAGTTAAGCTGCCATGGAAGCTAGTTTAAGAAAATGTTGAAGGAACAGTTTTAAAGCATCAAAGAAATCTGGAAGATGAAGCCCCTTCGAAGATCCTCTCTCATTAGTATTTATCAACCATTGCCAAGTACAAGTGTCTTTTTTTTCAGATCCAACTTCCTCTAGCTGTACAAGTTGGTTATACCAGCTATAAACTCACGTAGATCTGGTGTGTTCATCATATAATTCTTGGTTGTGGCGACATTTCTGAGCATAAATTTGGATTCTATTTCTGCAGCGACAACCTTGGATACCTTAGTGCGTTGATCTTTCCGGACAGACTCCTGCACTGACATCTTTGGATTCAATATTGAACACTAATTGTGGCGACATTAGTAACAAAAATAGGATAAAGTTAAAGAAAATTAAACCTAGCATCACTGAGTTAGAAAATGCAGTTACCAAGTTAAAAAATGCTAAAAAAATGATAAAATGGGAACAAATTACAACCTAAGTAAGGAGAAACCAATGGTCTTTTCTAATGCTATCAACATCCCACATAGCTGTTGCGACTGTATCGTATGTGCAAATTGTGCAAGTTTACACGTTGCTCAAGTAATAAAGTGATAAGTGAGTTATTGTTCTCCAAAGGGATCGGAACTGTTAATGTGATTCAATTCAGTTATTGTTATGGCAAAATAATGTCATGGTATAATCAGTGTATGTTAATGTCATGACTCTAAAATTATGTCAGGGCAAAGGTTAGTAAATATTATGTTATGGAAAAGTAATATATATATAGAGAGAGAGATTAAAAATATAATATACATATTAAAAATATATATAAATAATTGAAATATATATAGATAGAATAATACGTATTATATATATATATATATATAAAGAAAAAAAATAACAGAATACTGAAAGTATATATATATTTTGGAATAAAAGACAAAATAGTTGGTTGTTTTGGTGCGAGAAAAGTAAATTCAAGAAAATAAATTAGTAAATAGTAAATGGGAAGAGTTGAACGACGATGGAAGTGTTGGCAAGATATCAAGGGGAGACAATCAATGAATAATAAGCTTCGAAATGGCTCCTGTGTTGTAGGTGATATCTTCGTTGGTCTGTAGTGGGACTTTGGCCTATTCACACAATGCTGAGATGAGTGCAGGGAAGAATAAACTTCCTGCATTACTTTGACCGCACTTGTGGGCCTCCTTAAAATGATTCTGCCCATATTAATCTTCCTTCCTATGATTATTAAGTGCAGCAATAGTAGCCTATCTTTCAGAATGAAAGTGTGGTGCATACATGGCATCAAACTAGCCTTCACAAAATGATTCCAGACTCGGTATTTTGGTTTCAGAGAATTTCTATTAATGGTATAGCAGTCTTGCTTGGACACTATCCATTCAGTACCAGGCACACACAAATGCAAAAACACCCTCTTTATACCTTCCTCATCAAGGCTCTCAAAGACTGGCGTGTGCTCATCATCAGTGTTTGTTAGGCAGTAATGGGCCCAAGTTGTAATTCCTTTCTATTAATTGTAATTCCTTCATGAGTTGAGTCAAGGTGAGAACCTTATTCCCCAAGTTGTAAACGACCCTAAAACAGGCAAATTTCTTGGTTAAGGAATTGAACAGTATTTCAATTTGAGTGTTCATGTCTAGCTTAGTCCCATTTTCCTCCACTTCTGCAAAGAATCCCATAATCTTAAGCATATGTTCTTTGACCGAAGTGCTTGGTTTTTGTTTAGAGTTCATCAGATTTGTAATAGTGGATTGTCGAGCCAATACGACTTGGCCTCCGAGCAAATCTTCCAAATTTTTCATGATCTCTTTGGCGGTAGGGAACCTCTCGTGTTGCTTTTAAAACACACTACTCATGCTCGCTAACATATAACATCAAGCAATCGAGTCTGAATCTCTCCAGTAATTTCTCGCTTTGGGTTGAGCTTCAAGAGGGCATGTTTCGTTAAGAACGAATTTGTGTTTCCGTTTCAATTCTCGAAAGTTATCCCCATTTAATTTATTCTCAGTAAGAATGCTAATGAGAGGAGTATGATACATATTTAAACTGAAAAAAAATAAAGGTTCACTAATTACTATCTTTGTATTAAGCAAATATTTTCCATTTTAGCAACATATCAAGAATGCAGTATGATGCACGTGTCTTGTATTAAAACCTTGAAAAAATAATTTTCCATTGCTACGATCATTCTCACCATCAACCATGTTGCCTCGGCATCCCATGATTAACTAGCAAGAACATGGATTACATCAAATCAATTCGTGAATCGTAATTCTCAAGACTCCACGTGAACTAATGATCGTTTAACATTTCACCATCATCTTTAGCTTAAATATCTCTTCTTAGGAAAATATTTAATAAGAGATGATCTTGAGTGTGTAACCATTGCCTCAATACCCATCATGAACATGCTTTCATTTGTGAGTCATCTTGGGACAATCTCTCTGAAAGTCATGCATGACTAGTTGCCCTTTAAAAGGAATTCTCAACTAGTGAACCCACATGACAAATTTTACCTTAGGGTACGGCCAGGGTAGGAACTGACTCGAAAATTATCATGGTATCACTTAGGGATAATCAATGGAGGTCGTAAGTCTTGTTCAAGGACCTTCTCCCATTCAATATTTTAAAAAACATGCTAGGTTTTTTATCCCAAATTTCAAAAATGATCATACGATAGTCCTAGTGACATTCTTACCTAATCTAAATGACATGCTTCTAATATATGCATGGCATGCTATGAAAATTTTATAATATCCATTCACAAGAATCAATAAATCATAAAAGAAAAACAATTTTGATTCTCCATAGTTTTTCTTTTAAGGGAAAAACCAAAGAAGTCAGTGTGAACCATGCAACAGGTAATGGGTCCCAGGAAAGAGAGGTGATTAAAATGACATGCTTCTAATATATGCATGGCATCCTATGAAAATTTTATAATATCCATTCACAAGAATCAATAAATCATAAAAGAAAAACAATTTTGATTCTCCATAGTTTTTCTTTTAAGGGAAAAACCAAAGAAGTCAGTGTGAACCATGCAACAGGTAATGGGTCCCAGGAAAGAGAGGTGATTAAAATTTGACCGCTTAAAAACAAAAACTTTCCTAGCCAAAGCCAATCCTAGACATGCACCTTCTCATTGCCACACTTCTTACAATTATCAAATAACCTAAAGAAGTGAATAGAACAATACAACACATGTATTTTCTCATTACCACACTTCTTATGTTTTAATCGATCAACTTTGGATCATCTCATATATATATAATAATGTAATTAAAATTTGAAAACTTAAATTTTAAAATTTGAATTTTAAAACTTAAATTTGAAAACTAAAAACTTTGAAGAAACTTTGGAGAAACAAATTTATTTTCTCTCTCTTGTGAGTTAGAAGTCATCCCTTCATTACAAAATTTGGAGCTTTTTATAGAGGGCTCGTGCGTCTTTACAACTTTATTCTATGGGAAATTCAATCCCTTACATCATTACATAACATAATCATTACATAACTTTTTCAGAGAATATATTCTCTGATTAAAATTTCAAATTATAAGAGAATCTTGCTAGAGAATCTCACTGTTCATTTTTTTCTTGCAGAGAATATTACCAGAGAATCTCATTGTTCACGTCAAAGAATCTCATTGTTCATGTCAAAGAATCTCATTGTTCACGTCAAAAAATCTCACTGCTCATTTTGTTTTTCTTTCATTCAATTCTCGCTCAAAATCATCATTTTTTCTTGGTTCTGGTGATAGTGATTGAGGTGGTATCATCTGCAAGATCCACCGTTTTGATTGAAGATGCTGAAGATTTCTCATCTTCTGAATCGGAGTCTATTGAGCTGAGCATTTTAGCCATGAGTTTTTTGTATTCCTTCTTGGTCTTGGCTTGAGCTAACATTGCACTGGTAGTTGATTTTGCTTGAAGGAATTTTGCTGTAGTTTGATCCGGGGCTACAGACTTGCATAATCTTGGATTTTTGTTGAAAAAATTATCCAAATACTTAGAATCATATTTTTCAACATCAAATTTATCCCACCATTTCGTTTTGAAATTTCGAACTAATATTGGAATTCCAACATTTAGGTCTTGTTCATAAAAATAATTCCATGACACAATCAAAGAAATGCATAATTTTGAAAAAAGAATGAATTGTCTGGTAAATATGCTTTTGGTCTAGTTTAGGATGGAATTTGTCAAAGAATTTAGGCCATAGAGTTTGGATTTTTTCTGGTAAGATTTTGAAAGATGATGGTCCATACTAGTTCCACCTTTCTTGGAACCAATTTGGGAATTTGAATTGGGTACCATATTTGAAATATATGATCCATGAATGTCTCATATGTTGATTCTTCATTAAGAAAGCATTGTACCAGGCAGTTTGGTAATCCCAGCATGTAAAATATGGGTGGTGATCTATTTTTGTGATGAATTTTGCTAGAATTTTTTTTGGAGAATGTGGGTTTTCACCCCAATCTCTTGGTCAAAGAATTTTAAGTATTTGGGCTATTAAATAAGTAATAAAATTTGGATCTTTTGGATCTATATAATGTTAGAATGATATTGATCCAGTTTGAACCAATATGTTTTCATAATATTGTTAAGGTTTTTGAGAATATGATGGATTAAAATGCCATCCATTGAAAAGTTCTTTCACAATAATATATGGAGGTTTTACGAAAAATTCTTCCTCTATAATCAAAATTTTTTCAAAACATTTGTTTTGAAAATATTGAGAAGATTTTTATGTAGCAGCTTATGAATATACTGCTACTTCTTTTGGGAAAACATCTTGGAGGGATGTTTCTTTTAAAACATTTTAAAGAGATTTTGGTTTGTGTAAAACAATCTCTTTATTTTTTGAATTTTTTATTGCTTCATCGGTAATTTGTTTGGGAGGAGTATCCCTTTTGAATTGGGAAAAGGCTAGTGCCACTTTTGGGGATTGAGAAATGGACTCAATCCATTTTTTGATCTGAGAATCGATTTCATTTGGCTCTTGTGAATCCTGAAGGGATGCATTTTTGGATGATTTTGATGATGAGGATGATAACCTCTCATTTTCTTCTTCTAGGTTTTAAGGAAATTTGGGTTTTGGATGATTCCCCTATTTTTTCCTTTTCCTTTGTCTCGAAGCTTGGTTGACATTTTTTAAGGAACTCTCTAGTGAGAAAATCAAGCAAAGAATTAGTTTCTCCTTTGATGTATTCAATATCAAAATCAAATATGCTCAAAATTACCTGCCATCTTGCAAAAATCTATTTTGAGGTAATATTTTGAACATCTTTTTGTATAACTTCTTTTTCTGATTTTCAATCAATTCTTAAAAGAAAATTTTGGTTTAATAAATCACTTTGGAATTTTGTGATACATAAAACAATTGATAAAAATTCTTTTTTAATAGCACTATAATTTTGTTGAGTTGGATTCGAATGTCTGGAAGTAAATTGGAGTATTTGCTCTTTTCATCCTTTAACCTGTTTTAGGATTCCACCATACCCCATATCAGAAGCATCTGTTTCTAGTATCTTGGGGGCATTTGGATAAGCTAAATGTAAACAAGGAAGTTTAGTAATTTGTTTTTTGATCTGGGTAATAATATTGGTGTGAACATCTGTCCAAGGTTGTGGATTCTTTTTGAGCCTATCATATAAGGGCTTACATAATTTGCTAAGACCTGGGTAAAAGTCTATGACATAATTAAGACTCCTAAAAATCTTTGTAATTGGACTTTATCAAGGATTTGATTTGGGAATTTGCTAGAAAATTCTATAGACCTTTCTATTGGAGTAATGGTTCCTTGGGTAATATAATCTTTGTAGCCTATTGAATATCAATTCAACTATGCCATCTTGGTGTTGGGAAATTCCACTTAGTGAAGTGTTTCTAATTGGAGTTGATGCAACATGGTCTGTAACCCCTTCTAATTTCCACCTATCAGGAAGGTTGATTTCATGCCATTGTATTGTTCTTGGGATTGTGGTATGAGATCTTGAGGTATTTGTTTCTATTAAAAGGGTTTCTCCTTTTGGGCTTTGAAGTAAAGCCTTGGTATTGACTACGGAATACATAGCTTTTAAATGGAGTCTATAGACTAAAGTTAATACTTCAGATCTAGGAAGCATTTTGTAATTATGGGTATGAATTTGAAGGGTTAAAGATTGTAGGATATTTTTATTAGTTAGGGAAACCATAAAATTTGGGTAATAATTAAAATGTATTGGGCCAGTACATAAGCTTGTTTCTATAGTTCCTAGTAATGAGTCATTAAACATAATGTGTCTTTAGTCTCTTAAAACAATTAAAATTGAAGTATTTTTTGTGGCTCCAATGCTAAGAGGTTTGACACCAACTTGCACTAATCCAAAATGGATATATTTATATTTTTGTTCTTTGAGTTTATTAATGACGACTTTATCTAATAATTGGATTGTTTTATATTCTTTTTGAATAGGTAAACTTCCTTTTTTTTGTTTTTATAGCGTAACTACAGAAAGCATTTAAATTTTCAAAGGTTGTTTTCTTATAAACTTGGTTTGTTGGAACTCTCGGGAGAGTCCAATTATCAAATCTTTGGGTCAAATTTTCATAATGTTCTTCTTGTTCATTAATAGTGCTATTTGTGGTTTGGTTAGACTCTTAAGATTGATTGAAAACAAAGCTTGCAAAAGAATTGGTTCTTTTAAGGAAGGGAAACATTCTTTGTTTTCTTATTTCTTATAGGGGGTTATATTATCAAGATTCCTGGATTATTATAGTTGTCTACAGGGATACTTTGTCCTTATCCTAACTCATGACTAACTAGACTATGTATCAAAACTCAGCAAAAATAATAATACATTAAAAAAGACAGTTAAACCAGAACTCGAAAATATAGAAAACAAATTGAATATTTTTAAATCTTTGAAATATTGTTCCTTGGCTCTGATACCAAATCGTCTCGAGGATATGAGAATTGGAGAGATAGAAAATTGTAATGTAGTTCAAAATAATAATGTAATTAAAATTTGAAAACTTAAATTTTAAAATTTGAATTTTAAAACTTAAATTTGAAAACTAAAAACTTTGGAGAAACAAATTTATTTTCTCTCTCTTGGGTGTTTGAAGTCGTGCATTCATTACAAAATTTGGAGCTTTTTATAGAAGGCTCGTGCCTCTTTGCAACTTTATTCTATGGAAAATTCAATCCCTTACATCATTACATAAAATAATCATTATATATATATCACAATTATAACAATACATAATATAAATATTATAAACAATTATAAAACAAATAGGGAGATAGTTAATTAAAATAAAATTACTAGCCTAGGTTTCCATGGTTCTATTTCTAGAAAATAAAATACATTATTTTTTTGTCACAAGGCATTCCTTGTGTTTTCAACCGCCATCGCATCTTTTCCTCATTATGGACTCATTTTGGAAAAATTACATTTAAGTCTTATGTTTATTTTCGACTCACAAGAATTCTATGAATTTAAAAAAAAAAAATAGTTATACGTGGAGATGATTTTGCACAATCTATTTCCTAAGAACCACAACCTTAGCAATAAAAAACAATTGTATAACAAATATATAAGTTCACATCCATTCCCATACATAAATCAAAACATGCATAAGATCTAAAGAATGTCATATTCTATGTAATCATATCATTCAAGAAGAAGAGAAATTTATTTTGATTATCTGTTTATACTTATAGATATATCATAACCTGGCTCGGATATCAATTGTTGGAAGAAACAATTTAAAAACTCAGCAGAAAATAAATTTAGGAAAAAATCAATTTTAAAAAAAAATCCAAAACAAGATCTTTGGTCTAGGATGAGCACTTCGACCGAGTAGTCTTCTTTGCTATCCTCAAGCTAACATCTATCGTGTGTAGGCTCGTTCTGAATTAGAAAATTTTCAGAAAATTACCAGTGGGATATTTCGCAATTTCTCTAAACTTTTGGGTCAAGTAGTAAATAAAAAATATCTCTAGAGATTTTTTAAAATAATCTCTTCAGAGAATTTTCTCTCTATAACTTTGATGTAGTTGAAACTAATTAAAAATATGACTAAGGCAAGTGTACCTATCAATTAATAATATAGTTAGGTGAGCACAGATATCATTCCCACGAGGACTAAAAGTATTAGTAATTACTGTCTTCCTATTATTTAACCGATAAATTGGAGCGATTACTTAAAACTAAAATTAACTAAATTAATTAACTAAAGAACACGACAAAGAATAAATTAAGAAAATAATTGAGTAAAAAACCAAGAAGCGAAACAATACTTAGGAAAGAATTCACCTAGATTTCATCTGTCATTATCAATCTAAATTAAACAATTTATTCACTTAGTATCTTGGTCCATAGAAATTCCTAAATTATGCTAATACCTCTGTTCAAGCATTAAAGCAACTAACTCTAGGTTGATTAATTGAAATTTATTTCTAATTAAAACCCCTATTATCGCAATAACTCGATCTATGGATCCCCCGATTAGATTTGGCTCTAATCCGATAGATTTATGTCGTTCTATTTCTAGGATTGCATGCAACTCCACTCAAATATGCTAGATCTACTCTTAAACATGGTCTACTCCTCTGATTTAAGCACATCAAACAATAATTAATATCCAGGAAATATTAAGTCAAGAATCAAGCACACACAATTGAGAACAAGATCTAAGTATTAATTGCGTAAAAATAGATATCAAATGACAGAATTCATCATAATGTTCATCTCCCCTAGGTATTTAGAAAATTAGTTCATGCTAACAAACAAAAACATCTCAAAGACAATATAACCACAAGACAAAGAGAAAATCATAATAAAATCCAAAGAAATTAAGAAGAGGTTTTCAATCTTGATGGAAATTTGCTTCAAAGACAGCTTCAATGGTGTTTTCCAAGTTGTTTTCTTCAATAATCTATGACGGCTTACTCACTTCTTCTTATATATGGTATATATATAGGTCTTAAAATGCTTCAAAAAAACCTTAAAATTGCATTTTTCCACGTGTTTGGAGTCCAATTCGCGAAATCCACACGGTCTGGCACATGGCCGTGTGCCCAGCCCGTGTGGCTACTAAAATCTGCTGTTTTTGTCCGATTTTCACTCGTTTTTCACTCCTTTCATTCCCAAATGGTCTCCTAAGTATATAAACTTGAATTTAAAGGATTAGGAACATAAAATTCACCATATTAAATCGACTAATTATCAAAAACACATTAAAAATGAGGTTAAAATATGTTACTTTTGACACTTATCAAATATTCCAACACTTAAGCATTTGCTTGTCCTTAAGCAAAATCTTCAATCCACATTCAAGTTAACTTTCTCAATTTGGCATTTTATCAATGATGTTTCAAGATAATTCACAAATAATCATGCATTAAAACTTCAACCAAAAGGGCACTAAATAATATAAGCAGTCCAAGCTAAAATTTAAAGTACAAAAACATAGGTGTCTCCCCTTATCTAAATAATTACCTTAAATTTATAACTCAACAAGAAATGACTTCCTCAATAAAGATTCACTCAAAGCACTTGCAGTCAAACAAGAAATGTCATTACTATAGGCTTGCTTGAAAAATCAAATCTCCACCACTATAAAGTGGAATGATACACTAATCAAGAGGTCTTAAAAGGGTTGTAACGGGCTCAGTTTAAGGGTATGGAAAAAGTTAGAAAAGTTGGTTAAAATAGAGATTGAGTTGATAAGTTGTCAAACTAGAAAAAACAATAAGTTGCTGAATTAAAAGAAAATACATGAACACGAATAATAAAGAACAAACATGAGCTTTTCAACAGTATATTGAACTAGCAATTCTAGCTCAAACACATTTATTTTCTTTTTCTTTTTCTTTTTTAAATTAATTTATTTACTTTTTTTTTGGTTTTTTTAACAAAATAAAATTAAGCAATTTAAATAGTGGAACATAACCATGCAACTTAACCAAATCAAATCTCGACAAAGAGGAAGTCAATAAAAAAGATAAATATACAACATACATATGGGTCATGGGTTAATATTATGGGTTAAAAAAAATGTATTAGGATCAAAGGGGTTAACTAAGGGTTAATTTAATAAGTTTTTTACAGGTTAAATGGGTTAATCCTAAGTGCCTCTATCGTCTTAGAAAATCAAATCAATAATGTGGTCTCGACATGTATAATCAATGCAAGTTTTAGAATAAAAAATCAAGTTGACATATTCACAACCAAAAATAAAATGAGCACGAAATAAAATATATTTTCTATAAGCTCAAAAGCTCACAAAAAATTATGGTTTTGATGTCAAACCTGCAAATTCAAAATTTCAAGATAATAATTCAATTCAGGAAGAACATAAAATATTTAATTCTAAAAAATAACCTCTCATGCTTGACTCTCTCGTGTATTAAAGTATAGATCAACCAATACACAAAAATTCATAAATTAATCCAAAACAACATCAATAAAAATTCCAAATAAAAAATTCATTCTAATGAGGTATTTGAAAATTACTTAAACACAAACAATAATTCAGGGATTTTATCAACAATGAACAATTAACCTCCCCACACTTAAGATGTACATTGCCCTCAATGTGCAAACAAATATAATCACAAAATAATCATAGAAGGAAATTGAAACTTCCCTGAATTAGAATGATTTCGTCTAATTTGGGAAAATAAAAAATATGACGAGTCTAAAGGAAGTGCAATTTTTCGAGCAAACTAAGAAGAAAATAAACAAACAAAATTAAAAGAGAGAGATAACAACTAGAAAATAAAACATTCATGAAATAATAATAAAAACGGTGCATAATAAAAATAAAAATGAAAATGAAAATAAAAATTAAAAATTAAAAAAATAATAAAAAATAAGCTTTAGAGCTCACACGATCTAGCACACACCATATGTCCAGGCCGTGTGCCACTTCAAATTAAAACAAAATTATTGTCCAATGGTCACACGGTTTGGCACACGCCCATGTGTCAAAGCCATGTGCCATTTCAAATTAAAAGAAAAATACACCTAGTGGTCACACGGTATGGCATACGCTCATGTGTCTAGCTCATGTGCCACACACGGTCGTGTGTCTAGCTCGTGTATCACATACGACCGTGTGTCTAGCTCGTGTGCCACACACGACCGTGTTTCAAGCCGTGTGCGATCGTCCTTCGCTTCTCCCACGCCCATGTGTGGGGTCATGTAAGGCACATGATCTCACACACGACCATGTGTCCAGCCCGTGTGACTTTTTTTTAATTTGAAATTATAGTTAAAAAATGAAACATAAAATTAATGCATTTTTTAGGAGGAAGTAACATAAAATAAAATAATAAAAAAAGCACTTGGGTTGCCTCTCAAGAAGGGTTTATTTAGAGTCTAAGCTCGACTTCCCTTTTAAGCTCATGGTTGCGGCGAATCTTGAAACTGAGATTCCTCTCTCTCATTACCAATATTACCAATGCAATAAATTTTGAGGACATGATTGTTTACCTTGAATGTGTCGTAATTAGGATGTGTTACCTTTATTGTACCGTAAGGAAAACAATTTTTACCACAAAAGGATCGAATCCTCTTAACTTGAATTCTGAAAGAAAAATTCGTGGATCTGATTGGTTTAATAACACTTTATCCCCAACTTTAAATTGGTTCATTCTTTTCACATGCAGATAATAGTTTTGTTTGATTATTTTTCTTGTGTTTTCTTGGTTTCTCGTCAACCTTCGTTCACCATTCATCTAATTCCTCGAGTTGCACCATTCGATCTTCATTTACCACCAGAGTTCTATCACTTTGAATCAAATTTGGCTCCATCATGTTTTCATAAGAGAATTCCTGCAAAGAACATCAAGTCACATGGTTACTAACATTAATAGAACAATTATCATCATTGCACTCGCTAAGTTCTCTAACAAAATCATGTGCTTTAAGAGTAATTTTTTCATCACCTACATGAAGCACAAGTTCACCAGTACCCACATCAATAATAGTTCTAGTGGTGGCTCAAAAGGGTCAACCTAAAATCATAAGTACCTCAATATTTTCATTTATGTCCAATACAACAAAATCAACAGGGAATATAAATTTATCGACTTTCACAAGTACATTCTCAATAATACCCTTAAGATATCTAATTGATCTATCTGCTAATTGAATACTCATCCTAGTGGGTTTAGGTTCCCTAAGACCAAGTTGTTTGAACATTTTATAAGGCATAACATTTATACTATCACCCAAATCAGCCCAAGCTTTTTAACATGTAAACTACCAATGAGACAAGGAATAGTAAAACTCCTTGGATCTTTAAGTTTGTTGGGTAATTTGTTTTGGAGAATGGCCGAGCAAACTGCATTAATCTCCACAGTCGACAAGTCGTCTAACTTCCTCTTATTTGTTAACAGCTCCTTTAAGAATTTTAAATACTTTGGCTTCTGCAAAAGGGCTTCAACAAATTGTAAGTTAATGTGCAACTTTTTAAGAGTTCAAAAAAGTTACCATATTTTTCTTTTATGTGGTATCTCTTCAATGCTTCTGGATATGAAATTCGAGGTTTGTATTCTCTAAGCACTAGCTTATGCTTTTTCTTACTTTCCTCAACCTCATTATTTTTCTTATCAGCTTCTAGCTTCGGCTTCTATTTAGGCTCGACTAACCCTTCCACGCTTTGAATAGTGATTGCGTGGATTTGCTCTTTTGGGTTAGTTTCAGTGTTAATAGGTACGCTACCTTGTGGTCTTTCTGAAACTAGTTTAACAAGCTGTCCAATTTGGTTTTCAAGGCTATGAATTGATGTTTGCTAATTTTTCAAAGCTCTCATTATTTTGAAATCTAGTTTCAGAAATCGAAATAAATTTAGCAAGCATCTCTTCAATGTTTGATTTATTTTCTTGCTGAAAAGGCTACTGAAAAGGTGGAGAGGTTGTGACTTTTGATTTCCTTGATCACCCCATGTAAATTTTGGATGATTCCTCCATCCTGCATTATAAGTATTGCTATAGTTATTATTTTGAGGTCTAGAATTATTACCTAAAAAGTCGACTTGCTCATTCTCCATGTTAGACTTGAAGGGTGAATGTTCTGAATTCATCATCCCCATTCCATTTGCATCACATTGCATCATCAGGTTTACCTATGCAAAAAAATTCAAACTATCAACTTTCTTACTTAGTACTTCCACTTGGCTTGCCAACATAGCAACTACATCTATATTAAAAACCCTGACTATTTTCATCGGTTTGTTCTAATGACTTGCCACCGATAGTTATTCAATGTTATTTCCTCAATAAAATCCTGAGCTTCCTCAGGTGTTTTATTATTCAATGTTCCACCGGCTGCTGCATTGATTAATTGTCAAGTCTAAGGATTTAAACCGTTGTAGAAGGTTTGAACTTGCAACCACAAGGGTAAGCCATGATGAGGACACCTTCTCAACAAATCCTTAAATTTCGCCCATGCATAATATAATGTCTCCAAATTAATTTGAACAAAAGAAGAGATATCATTCCTCAACTTAGTTGTTTTAGCTGGTAGGAAGTACTCCAGTAGAAATTTCTCAGTCATTTGATCCCAAGTCGTGATAGAACCTCGTGGCAAAGAATTCAACCATTGTTTCGTCTTGCTTCTCAAAAAGAATGGGAACAACCGTAAACGTATGGCGTCATCAGTAGCGCCATTGATCTTGAATGTGAAATCTCAAGAAAATTAGCCAAATGAGTATTCAGATATTCATCTTGCAAACCATCAAACTGAACATACCGTTGTACCATCTGAATCGGATTCGGCTTCAGCTCAAACATGTTTGCAGCAATGGTGGGTCTCACAATACTCGATTCAGTCTCAATCAGAGTAGGCTCATCATAATAAAAAAGATTGAATTAAAAATAAAAAATTGAAAAAAGTATTTATTAATTAAAAATTAAAAAAATGGAAACAACGTGAAATAAAAAATACGAATGTGCTTAAGAGTAGAATCAAACTTAGGACAATCTTTATTATTTGATAATCTAACTAAAAAAAACTAATTTATAAAAAAAACGCATGTTGTAAAAACTGTTTTACAAAAAAGTATTTTTTGTTAGTACACTTTTTTTTTCAGCTACACTGGCATATATTTGTAATTTTGTCTCACATCAAGAACTCTATTATTGGTAGTGACAAAAAGAGGTTCTTGAGATCTATAAGCATACAAATTCGACTTCTTTTATAAAATTAATTCAAAAAAATTAATTAATTACAAAAATGACCCTTTTTTTTTATTAAATACATAAATGATTTAAAATCTGTCGTAAATTTTGGTGGAGCCAAATAATATGGTGCCACCAACATGTCACGTAAGCAACCTAGATAAAAAAAATCAATTTTTTGATAAAGCTATGTAGAATGACCTCATCTATATAAATATCAAGAAAATACTGTAATTTCTAAAAAAAGGGAGGGATTTTAAAAAAAAAATCCTTTTTCTGGTGGAATCATTCTAAATGACGCTACCGATTCCCAAGTATGTTTTAATTTACGTAATTTTTTTTACTTTTTGTTTATTATTTTTTTAAAATTTTAAATTTATTTAATTTGGTGGAGCCATTTTAAATGGCGCCACCAATTCCCTTTTTATTATTATTTATTATTTATTATTTATTTTATAATATTTTAAATGTATATTTTATTTTAAATATATATTATTTTTGGTGGAGTCATTTGTAAATGACGTCATCAGTTCACTTTATAATATTATTTATTTTATAATATTTTAAATGTATATATTATTTTTGGTAGAATCATTCTAAATAAATTTAGAATAATAAACAAATAGATTTTAGAGTTTTATTTATTATAAAACAAATAATAATAATAAAAAAGTTGACACTATATCTTGAAAATTGATAGCGCCATTTAAAATGACTCCAACAAAAAAAGTATATATTTTTTAAAGCCCCTCCATTTTTTAGAAATTGCATTATTTTCTTAATATTTATATAGGTGACGTCATTTTACATGATTCCATCAAAAAATTAATTTTTTATCTGGGTTGTTAACGTGACATGTTGGTGGCGTCATATTATTTGACTCCACCAAAATTTACTATAAATTTTAGATCATTTACATATTGAATCAAAAAAAGTGGATCACTTTTGTAATTAATTAATTTTTTTATATTAGTTTTATACAAAAAACCTACAAAATCATAAATTTCAACCTCTGCAACGTAGATGGAGATCTAACAAGCTTCGAGTTTGTTTCGTCATCAAGGATTCCACTAGTACCAAGCTTGTCGAAACTCAATGAAAATGAAATAAATCGAAATTTACTGGATTCTTCCCATAATAGTGTCAATTAGGATATCGAAGATTTTAGGATGTTACATTCTGTTATTAGCCTCCTTTTTATCCTTACAAATTACTTTTCTCGTTCTTTAAAATAAAATAATTTTTTAGTGATAAATAAATCTGTCAGTTCTTTTCTAATTAATTGAAGGTAAATGATAAATAATTAAATAATATAATTTGACCATTAATTTACTACCAAAAATAATATTTTAAACAGTAATCTTAAAAATTGTAAAATACAAACGAATCGCGAAGAATTAAAAGGTCAATAATGAATTTCAACCCTTTATAAAAATTGAGAGATTAGTTTAGATGTTGTTCAAAGCATAAATGGTTGAACGGATTATTTTTTATTTTTTTATTATTTTATTGCATATAAATGATTAAATTGTTGATTTTGAGGTAAGCAATCTAACAACAAAGTTTAATCATACTTAGTTGGACTAATACTAAATCTCCAAAGAAAAAAAAAATACGAATGATTCCATCCGATGTGCCAATAGCACCCTATACACCGATCGAATAAGGGATTTAGAAATTTATATATAAACATATACGGTCACAAGAAAGAAACCCCTCATTATTAATAAAAAATAAATGGATGAAACCTGAAGCTGATCTTGGTCTCGGCTGACCAAAAAGGAATCAGCGCCAAGATTTTCCAAAGCTTCCTTCTTCTTACTAGGAGATGTGCTGATCACAGTAACTTTGGCCCCCATTGCCTTGGCGAATTTCACTGCAACATGACCCAATCCACCCAGTCCAACCACACCAACATGCAAACCTGGCTTATCGAGTCCATAATATCTCAATGGACTATACACTGTAATCCCAGCACAAAGCAGAGGAGCAGCGGCATCAAGAGGCAGGTTGTGAGGGACGCGGACGATAAAATGTTCATCAGCAACCATAGTGTCGGAGTAGCCACCGTATGTACTACTTCCTTCGTGGTACTCGGCCCCATAGGTAAGTATAGATTTGGGGCAGTAATTCTCAAGATCGTTTTTGCAGCTGTCGCAGGAGTGGCATGATCCTACCACGCACCCGACACCAACTCGGTCTCCAACTTTGAACTTTTGGACCTTACTTCCCACCTCCGTCACTTCACCAACAATCTCATGCCTGCATACAATATATATTGTTTAGGTTGACCAATTAACTGTGATTCATATATAGTTGCAATGCAACATCAAATGTATGAATGAGCAACATAACCAGGTACGAGAGGGTAGACAGACATGCCCCATTCATTCTTGGCCATATGAAGATCGGAATGGCATATCCCAAAATAAAGCACCTTGAAAGCAACATCCTTTTCTCCTGTTGCCATGCAAGTGCAAACCCCACGTCAGTCACAGACCCTTTGGAAGAAGATCAAACATGGGAACTGATTCAATGATAAAAAAAACCTTATGGAAAATTTGAAGGGAGACAAGACACCGGAACTGTCTCTAGCTGCCCATCCAAAGGCCTTGTTGGGGTGTTCTTCTTCTGCCAATCTTGTCATTGTTGGATTCATATAATTATTTCAACTCTTTCAAAGCAAATGGGTGTTCAAAACCTGATACCTGGTGCTGTCGTTGCATGGTATGTGTGAGAAGATGGTTATTTATAGCGCAAGATTTAGCGGCTATGCTGACGTACAGAATGAGGCGAACAATGATCTATGCCCAAACGCAAACTACCGCAAAGTCAATATTAAACAAACCCAACTGTGCTCTTTTATGGATGGAGACGTCAAGGTCAAGGATGGCCCAACTTTTGCTTGATTTTTTTTTATAAAATTTTACTATTTGATTTTAATTTTTTTTTTGGTGAAATTTGATTTTATTTTTAAATAATTGGAAAACAAATTTAGTTAAAATATTTTTAGCATATTATTTTAATAATTAATAATAATTAATTAATTAATATAATGTTAACATCAATAATAATTATTATTGTAAAAATAAATGAAATTTTTATTTTTATTTTTTAAAAATTTTCAAGTATTTTTTTATTTAAAAGTAAAAGAAACTTGAAATTTGACGAATATTCATTTTTTATTAGTCTTAAAATCTGTATCATGCTACTAGGATGGGATGCTCTCACCCAGTCATTGTACTTTGGGATATCATCTTTCATGTCATCAATAATTTATGGGTTTTTTTACCCAAATGATCTAAAAGATATTATTATTTAAATGACTCTGGTTAAAAAGTAATCATTTAAATAATTTAAAATGAACAATAAAATTATGTTTGAGAATCTTAATGGTTAGCATCATATTTTTCCTGACACAATCATTGCCTAATGATTGTGTGAGTGCTTAAAAAATAATAATTTTTTGGGATTAGAGACTTTAATAGCCGACACTATAATATTTTTTACAACTCATGTCATATTGATATACGTTTATATCAGTATTTGAAAAAAATTAGGTGCTGGGAATTTAATGGTCGGTACCAATTTTTTAAGCAAAAATATTTTTTTAGTGTTGTCACACTAATAATCGACATTAACTTAATCAGATATAAAACAAAGTTTTTTGGGAGGTTTGGGATGATAGATGATCGACACCAACTTTATCAAGACACTAATGACAGCCATTACATAGCTCATGTCAAATTGGAGTCGACCATTGCATGACCATGATCTGTCACGACCCACTTCTCAATGCTTATAAGTCCTATTATCCATCACCTTTTCAACTTTCACACATTACCATCACCTTTTCCCTTTTTTTCTTTATTTAATTAAAATAAATTAATTTAAAATTTAATTTATCCTTTAATTATTTCATCTTTCAATTAATTTCTATTTTTAAAAAATTAAATTTATTGCTTTAAAATAATTTATTGTTCTTTAAATATGTTTTATTTAATTTAAATTATATATTTTTTAAATTTAATTTATTGTTTTAAATTGATTTATTATTCTTTAAACATGTATTTTTAATTAAATTCTATTTTTGAATTTAATTTATTGCTTTTAATTGATTTATTCTTTAAATATGTATTTTTTTAATTTAAATTACTATTTTTTAAAAATTTAATTTATTTTTTTAATTGATTTATTATTTTTTATATAGGTCTTCTTTTAATTAATTTTTTAATTTAAATTTAATCTTTTAAATTGATATTTTAATAAAATTTGATTGTTTAAATTAAGAATCATGAAAAATTAAAAGAATAAGAATGTGGGCAGTATAATTTGTGTAATTTATATAATTTTACAACTTTTTTACAAGAATCATGGGAAACACACTTGTTTATATTCTTTAAACAATCTCAACATTTGCTTCCTGCAACGGGTAGCTATTTTTGTACTAATTTTCGTTTCAAATCCGTCAACGAAACACGCTTGTTGAATCTTATTCTGATTTTTTGCCGACTTTGAAAGACACAACCTTCTTCAACTGTATTTATCATTTCTCCATCGACATGAACATAAACAAACAAAATTTGGGAACTAATCTTCAACAATTTATACTTTCTCCTCAACAAACAAAACAATGATATTCTTAATCTTGGTTTTCAACTGATAAAGCAAACTAAAAGCTCAAATGGAAGACAAAACACCTCTATATATATTTGGTACTCCCAACACCTCAGAAATTTTTTTTAGTATTCCTGAAAAAGCTGGTGTCGACCATCTCTTTTCCCTAACCCAAAAAAAATAAAAAAATTTATCCAATAAAGTTGATGTTGGCCATTAGTTTCCCAACACAAATAAAAAATTATTTTTTAAAATCTAGTATTGTGGTTCCGACCATCAGTGTCTCAGCACCCCAAGAAAATTTTTTCCAGGTCCCAAAAAAGTTGATGCCAGCCATTTCATACCCCAAACCCGAAAAAAATTATTTTAAAAGTTGGTACCGACCATTAAATCCATAGCACCCAATTTTTTTTCAAATGCTTGTATAAAGATATACAGTATGATACGAGTTAAAAAATTAGTATGGTACCAGTCATTAAGATCCCCAAACCCCAAAAATTATTTTTTTTTAAACCTAACGCAATCATCAAGCAATGATTGTGTGAGGAAAAAGCTTGATGCTGATCGTTAAGGTTCTTAAACCCTATTTTACTATTCATTTCAGATCATTTATGTAACGATTCGAAAGTCGATGATGTTGAAAAGTGTGATTTTGAAACCTCATTTTATAAACTGGACACGTAAATATTTTTTTATTTAATATTTACAAAGTTATTTTTTAAATGATTTGAATTTTGATTAAATAATTTCGTTGATTAAGTGCTCAATTAAAGTACAAAGATTAAATTATGTATGTGATAAAAATAATGATTAATATTAAATTATATGATGAGACTAGAGTAAGAGACTTATTAAATAAATACAACATTATTGTTCTAAATTGTTGATAGCGAATGGGTATGATTGATAGCATATTCGGCCATAGTTGTTTGAAATTGAAGCTCAATTTGGTTGGTATGCTTTGATTCTTTTTACTTAAATTTTACATTTTTGGAACTTCAAGATCATGAACTAACTTACCCCATGTTGAAATTTTTAGAATTAGTGTTGTGGAACTTGCCATTGTAGAGAAATTTAAGTTATTGGTATTATCTTGTTGGATATTAAGTTTGGAAGTCAAATAGACATATTTGTTAAGTGACTCTTGATGATTTTAAAATTTAGGGACTTAGTTATAAAAATGATAAACTCAAGGATTATTTGATGAATAAATGGAAAATATGAGTTGTTTTGGAGTTTATAGAAAATCGGTTGGCATGAGATTTTCTTGATTTTTACTATATTGCATGTTTTAGAATTGAGGAGTAAAATTTGTATTTCTGGAACCATGGACCTCAGACCGAGTTTACTTGGGGCTTAAACTGTTAATTTTTTTAAGTTTAGGTACTGGTTTTTGAGATTTTTGTAAGGTGCTGGAGGTATTTGACTGACTTCTTAAGCTTATGAGGAAGTTTAGCTATTATGTGAAGTGGTTTCGTTAGTTATGCTCTCTAATGATATACATTTTACAAATTCATTTTAACAAGATGTAAATTGAAAATTTTAGAAATGTAGGGACTGTTTATGAACCATGTAAACTTCGGTTAGCTTGGTATGTGGTTTAGGAATGTAAATTGATTAAGTTTTGGTGTAAAAATTAAATTATATAAAAGACATAAATTGAGGATAGGAGTGTAAATATAGTTAGAGGGTTGATTGATTGAATGAAAATAAATTATAGAATGCAAATTGAATAATTGAATTAAATTATTGTATTTAAATTAAGAAGCGAGCAGAACAATCGTCAACCGTGGGAAGGAGAAAATCATAAAGTAGTTGTCATCTATTTCAAGTATCTGTCATCTATTTCAAGTATCTGTCATAATTGGGTAAGTTCGTAGTCCTGTATCCAAACTTGTTTTATTATTTATTTATTTCGGTAAATTACAAAAATAGTCACTTTTGTTTGCATCAGGTTACATTTTAGTCACTTATGTTTGAAATATTACGTTTTAGTCACTAATGTTAGTATTTTGTTACAAAGTGATCACTATGCTGTTGAGTTCCGTTATCTCCCTAACGATAATCTTACGTGGCTGTCCAACTAGATTTTAAGTGTCAACTTGGATTTTCAAATCGAATGAGAATAAATTTTTAATTAAATAAATTTAATTAATTAAAAATTTTAAACCCTAAACCCATTTTCACACACCTCTCTTCTTCATCTTCATTTTCTTCCCTTTTGATCCCAATATCTTTAGTTATAAATATGTCTCAAAGGTTGAATCTTTAAAACCCATTAACCCAAAGATTCAATATCTTTGATTCCAATATCTTCTTCTCTTTAAGTTTCTTTGGATTAATGGATTTCAAAGATTCAAGCTTTGAGACAGATTTGTAATTAAAGATATTGGAATCAAAAGGGAAGAAGATGAAGATGAAAAATAGAGGTGTGCAGAAATGGATTTAGGTTTTTTTAATTAAGTCTTAGGGTTTAAAATTTTTTATTAATTAAATTTATTTAATTAAAGATTTATTCTCATTTTATTTGGAAATTCAAGTTGGTACTAAAAATCTAGTTGGACTGCCACATAGGATTACCGTTAGGGAGATAACGAAACTTAACGGCACAGTGATCTGTTTGTAACAAAATACTAACATTAAGTGACTAAAACGTAACTCGAGGCAAACAAAAGTGATTATTTTTGTAGTTTACCCTATTTATTTAAGTTAATTTAATTTAATACTTAATATCCATTTTTTATCTATATGCAAATGAAGGTAATATATGATGAATGGTGAAACTTTGAAATTTTGTAAACACAAATCGTCGGTTATTCGACTAGTGCTGGGTGAAAAACATCGTTGGTATATCCAACTAGAGCTATGCTCACTATTGATATCATCGGTTATTCGACTAGCGTTGAGCCCAAAACATTGTTGGTATATCTAACTACAGCAGGGCTCACTATTGATATTGTCGGTTTATCCGACTAGCACTGGGCCCAACCTTCATCAGTTGAATTGACTAGTGCTGGGCACACAAATCATCAGTTATCCAACTTGCATTGGGCACAAGACATCATTGGTATAACCAACTAGAGATGGGCTCACTATTGAAATAGTCGATTTATCCGACTAGCTCTGGGCGCAACCTTTGTCAGTTTAACTGACTAGTGCCGGGCACACAAATCGTCAATTACCCGACTAGCGTTGGGCACAAACTCTGTTACGGTTTAACCATTAAGCACCTGGTGCCATTCGCTAAGTGACTCACATCGAAAAGGTATAATAAATCCATTGGAGAAGATTGGTTTAAGAAAGGTATCATGGTAGATGTATAATTTGAATTGTTGAGTAGTATGGTAAATCCCGGGAAGTTCGTTAAGTTTTTCTTTTTGTGTCTTGGCATCCACATCAAATCCTGATCTCAATGTTAGTTAAATATTTCTTTTTGTGTCTTGGCATGTACCTAGGTCGTTTTGGTTAGATATAGTCAATTTGAGGTTTAAACATTGCTAATGTTATGTTCAAAACTAAAAATTGTATATGGTTATGTATGCTTCTGGATATGTGAGTTTTGGTGTTTTGAATTGAATATGTTCATAAATAGAAGATCAATGTTATAAATTATCTAGTTCATTTAGATAAATGTTTATTCTTGATTGAGGTGTTTGTGATGAGCATATTGGTAGATATGAAATGGATGAAATTTTGGTATGAAATTGATAGTTGAGATGAATTTTTAAACTTAGGTTTTGATCTAGTTATTAGGTGCCTTGGATTGCAAGAAATTGTGTATAAAATGTTTTAATTGGACCGTTTTACGCTGAAAAATTAATTTGCCTCGATGCTTCAAAAATTGCTTCAACAGTTTGAGCTTCTAGCAGTGTCTGCCAAGCCAATTTTCACCCTTTATGCAAAATTGTCGAAAATAAATCAAATTCATGAATAATTATTATAAAAATAATTAAAATTTAATATATTGGTAATTTAAGTACAAATTAATTATTTTAAAATTAAATTATATTTTTCGACAATAATTATTATGAAATTGCACAAAATTGAGCTAGAAAGGGCATAAATTTTTTTATATATTTTTGTGTTTCCAGCAGGAGACCTTTAGAAGATGGTCTATATCGAAACTAATCACTAAGTCATGACATGGGAAAAGCGATGTCACAACAAAGGGACCATAATAAAAGAATCTTGAAGCTGCCTTCTCTGTCGCGACACAAGCATAGTGTGTCGCAACACAAACTCTGTGTGTTGCGACATCGATTCCTGAATGGGGATTAAATCGAGTGAGAGGCATTTTGGCCTTCACAACACAAATTAAACCCGAAGAACGGAAACTAACCTAGGGCTAAGGAAAACGGTCGTCTAAATGCTATAAATAAGCCCCTTTAGCACTTAGTTTTACCTACCTTTTTTTTAGTTTAGTTTTCATTCTTGAAATTTAGGGTTAAGCTTTTACTTTCTTCAGTTTTTTCTATTTTCATTTTCATAGAAATGAGATTTGTAACTTTCACATAAATGATTGTGGATTCATCCCAATAGATTGCAATACAAATCCCTAAGTTTCTTATTCAATTATATTTTCAATCTTGTTTATTATGTTTAATCTTTTTATTAAATATATAATGTTTCAAGAAACCATGAGGAACTAATCCTGTTGTGAGGGATTAGGGAGTGAAAGTATGATTATTTAATTATTGTACAGAAATTTTCAACGGGATCAATTGTTTAGAAAAGGAAGAACATGAAACAAACCTAAGGCCTAACAACCTAAGGAAGTCATTTAGGTGGAAATTAACCCAAAATTGGTATTGCCTATTCGTGAACACTTTTACCCCAAATCAATTCGAACTGTAATTTTGGATGATTAGCAGTTCTTGTTGACTCATTATGTTAGTGGAAGATCGAAAGATTCTAGTAGGGTAGCGACTAGTTGATTGATGAAAACCCCGAAAGCAACAGTTGAAAAAATCATACCGAAGTGAGCTAATCCCCATTAAATCTATTTATCGAATTTTCTCATCTCTTTTACCTTTTTTTATTTTATGCTATTTTATTTTATGATTTTTATTATTATAAAACCCAAAACATTTATTTTACTTTCGTACTATAATTCTAGAAATAGTACTAATTAAATCTTTTCTGTGTAAGGATTAAGATTACTATTGCTTTGCGTCCCTTGGGTACAATCATCGAAGTACTCGTTACTTCGTTGTAACTATATTACAACTCGACCCATATACTTGCGGAAAGCCCAAAAATACACAACAAACAGGAGTATGTTCAGAGGCGGCCAACATTTATTTTTGGGCTTCCACAGGTATACGGGTCGGGTTGTAACATATTTATAATGAAGTAATGAGTACTCCGAGGATCGTACCCAAGGGAGGTGAAGCAATAGTAATTTCAATCCCTGCATAGAAAAGATCTAATTGGTACTTTTCTTAGAATTATAGTACGAAAAGAAAATAAAAGGTTTGATTTTAAAATACTAATAAAAAGCATAAAAATAAAATAACGCAAAGGAAAATGAGATAAGGATTCGATAAACTGATTTTATGAGGGATTAACTAGCTTCAGTATGATTTCTTCAATAATCACTTTTGGGGTTGTCTTTAATCAACTAGTCACTACCCTAGCAGGATTTTTCGATATTCCTCTAGCATAATGATTTAACAAGAACTACTTATCTCTCATCCTCATAGTTTAGATTGGTTTTGGGTAAATGTTTTCACGAATGACCAATACCAATTTTGGGTTAATTCCCACCTAAATAACTTCCTTGGGTTGTCAGGCCTAGGGTTTATTTCACGTTCTTTCTTTTCCAATCAGTTGATCCATCGAAAATCCCTACAATAATTAAATAATCATACTTCCACTTCCTAATCCCCCATAATGGGATTAGTTCCTCATGGTTTCTCTAAACATTATAAATTCAATAAAAAGATAAAACATATGAAATAGAGATTGAAAATATAAATGAAAAAACTCAAGGATTTGTACAACAATCTGTTGGGACGAATCCACAATCAATTATGTGAACGTACAGATCTCATTTCTATAAAACGAAACTAAAAATAACTTAAAACTTAAAGAGAATAACTAAAACCTAAATTACAAGTGCTAAAGAGAATAACAAACCTAAACTAAAGGAAAAGTGTGTAACACTAAGTGATAAATGGGCCTATTTATAGCATTTGGGCGACCGTTTTCCTTAGCCCTAGGTCAGTTGTCGTTCTTCAGGTTTCAGTTGTGTTGTGGAGACCAAAATGTTCCTCACTCGGTGTATTTCCACATTTAATAGTCAATGTCGCGACACACAAGAGCCGTGTCATGACATAGCAAGCAGTTTACTCTTTTGGTGTGATTTCTAACCGTTGTCACGACATGCTATGCCCCTGTCGCGACATAGAAAAAACTTCAAGATTCTATGAGTCTGGTCCCTGTGTTGCGACATCGCTTGTCTCGTGTCATGACATAATGATCAACTTCGATGTAGTTCATCTTCTAAGGGTCTCCTGCACACTCACAAAGTTCTTTAGCCAACCTTTAGGCCTCAATTGGCCCTAAAGTATATAAAAGACATAGTTTTACACTTTTTACACATTTTTTTCATAATATGAAAACTAAAGTAAATCTTAAGTAAGTCTAATGAAAATGCCTAATTTCAAGCTCCTAAAGTGTGAAAACTAGTTTAATCTGCTAGGTCGAATTACGATAGATCAGTCGCGCACTACTAAAAGCCAAGTAAGACGTGCTAATCCCTATCTTAATGTTGTAAACTCTTTTATATGCTATGAAAGCTCTTTTAAATGTTGTGCCAAAACTTCCACATGTTGTACGAGCTCTTATGTATGGTATGAAACTATTTGTATGTAATCTTACATGTTTTGCGAACCTTGAAAAAGTATCTATGTTGTGTACCAACATTAATAGTGATCTGCGAACTTGTAACAGCCCGATTTTTAATGGTATCAAAAACAATGGTTTCGGGACCACAACTCTGACAAATTGAGTCTTTAGTTTATTTATGTTAATATTTATGATGTCGTTAGCATCAAATTAGATGTTGGTTACAAATTTTTACTATTTAGATAGTTAATTCAGTGAGAAGGACTAAATCATAAAAGGGTGTGAAAGTGGAATTTCATTGATTTAGGATATCATGTGAAATTGGTAAGTTGGTTAGAGTATTAAAATGGAAATTAGACCATTTATTTAATGGGTGGACGAAATTGGGGTAGAAAAAAGAGAATAAGGCTTGTTAATGAAAGGTTAAAATAATAATATAAGAAAAGAGTGATTTTAACCTAAAATCATAACTAAAAGAATTATTTTATTCATCATCTTCACAAAACAAAAGAAGAGAACCCTAGAAGCCATAGGAGAAGTTTCGACCAAGCATTGTGTTTCATTAGGTGAGGGATTTCTCATCCAATCTTAGTGATTTTTATGTTTTTGAGTCCGTATTAGCTTAATCTAGCTAACTCAAGGACCAATTTATGAATATGTTAAATATTATGAAACTTTCCATTATTGAATATGCTTGTTCTTTGAAGCTTTTGATGGACTTGTATGATTGAGGACTGGGTTGGATAATTTTGTAAAGTAATTTTTTATGAAATTAATGTTTGAGGACTAAAATGTTAAAATGATGAAATTACATGTATTTGACATGAAATAGTTATTTGTAGAGTGTGATAATATACCCATTGATATTCTACTAGTGTTGGTTTGAGAAGGAAATGGTTATTTTGCATGTTTTATGCTTAAGGACTAAATCGAATAAAAGTAAAAGGTTAGGGGTAATTTGTAATTTTCTTAAAAAGGATCAAATTGTGTTAAATGATTTGATTATGCGTTTTAATGTGAAAATTTGGATAATTTATTGATTTAGATCACGATCGTGCCATGGATCGCAATAAAAAGAAAGCAGCGAAATAGTTCTTGGAGCTCATCCATAACTACAATCCAGTCCGGTAAGTTTGTGATGTTAAATTCTTTCTTGTAACTACTTATAACAGCTTTCCTTATAATTGTTGCAAATGGGAAACGACGATTGGAAACGTAAAAGATGGAAACGACGAAAGGAGAATTACCCGACCTTGTGTCAGAGATTGAAAATGGTCCGATGGCTAAGATCTTGCATTTGTTGCGGGTTCTCTATAGCATCATGAGTCACTGTAAAGTGAAATGAATCCAAGATTGGATTACAAGCCCTATGATGGCTGAGAATTATGCTCGTTTGTATATTCTTATCAGCTTAGTGTGAGCAGCATCGTAGGGAACAATTATACTGTTTCGATGGTTGAGGTACCGCATGTGATACGAGTCCTTGTTAGCTTAGTGTGAGCAACATCGTATTCTAATAACAGAAATGACCTTTGGGTCAATAGGGATGAAATCAAATATAGGTCTTTGAAGTACAGATCCGTTTTGGCTCGACTGAATTTACAGATTATACTGCACATGTTATTTGGTAAATTTATGAGCTAAATGAACTTGCTAAGTAATGAAAGCTTACTAGTGAATTTGATGTTGTTTTGTAAATTTTATTTTGCTTCTTGAAGATCGAATCATCTCAAAGAAATCACATTACCTTGGGAGCTCGTTCGGTAGTATTTACATCACTTGGTTAAATGACATGTATTGGGATTATGTTATTTTTAATGCTTGATTTTGAGCTTGTTTGATACAATATCAGACTTGTCGTATGTTTGAACTCACCCAAATGCTTACTTATCATTAAGTGTAGGTATTTGGTTTCAAATGTAATGTTATGCTTTGTACTTGAACACATTATGTTATCTACTTGTACATAATGGCTATGAAATGATGATTGGTTGGTGAACTTGTGTAAATATTTGAATTTTTGCATATTTGTTTCGGTAGAACTATTGCATGTATCTATAGAAGTACAAGGTAGTTGAGAGGTTGGTTACTAACTTGCATTGTATCGGTAGTACCAATAAAAGTGTCGATAGTTTTGTTGATATTAGTATCGGTAGTTTGGATACTTGTATCGGTAGAAGTTGCAGGGTAAAACTTCTTAGATCTTTAGAGTTTTTAGTATCGGTAGAAGCATGACTTGTTCGGTAGAAGTGACACTTGTATCGGTAGAACTATAACTTATACCGGTAAAAATCTGCACTGTTTCTGAATTGCTCATTGATTGGACTACTATCGATATTTGTCCAACAGGTACCGATAGAAATCTCCAAAAATCATGGAAATGACATTTTTTCCCTTATTGAATTGAGATTATATTTAATTGATAATTTATGTTGTGTTTAATGCATTTATTTATTAAAATACTATTAAATGAAATGTTATTAAAAGATGAACTACGATAGATGATAAAAAAGACACCGGGACCTTAATCGATGACGGTTTTGGGTTCTGGGTGTTACATTTAGTAGTACCAGATCCTTTTTTTGGACTTTATTAACTATGTTTAAATGATTTAGAAGTACATGCCATATGAACCTGTGATAGTGTGATATATATGATTCAATCTAACTATAGTTTTTGCAGATAATCACACAATAATGTCCCGACCAATGATTTCGAGGCCAATCACGGTGCACCGATATTACCGATGGCAGAGAATGAAAAAAGAACATGCTCTTCGAGTTGATGGGACAATGGTTCATGGAGTTCATGAGAAATGATGGGTGTTGAATCCAACAAATATAAATATTCCTATGACAAATAATACAAAACAGTAGTATAAGGAAGTAGGGTCGATTCCACAGGGACTGGTTGCTGTAATCTACTCTCATGTCTTCCTCTTGAACGTCGTGTCGAAGGGCATGCCCACGACTTGTGACTGTCTCCTAAAAACCAAAAATACAAGAGTAAGGGTTTAGAGATAAAACGTCAAACTAAAATAAAACAAAAATAAAATAAATTAAGTGAAATAAATATTGCTGCTAAATAATTAATCGAGATAAAGAAATGAGAAAAACAATATTTAATAAGCTTAGCCTCAGCCTCGATTTTCTCCGAACTTAAATCGATCCGTGAAAATTAATCTTCCCTTTTTAATCGATAAGCTCGTTATAACGCTCGAGAACATCCCAACTGCCAACTTTTCCTCTAGTAGCCGGTTCCGATACGACCTGCAAAACGACCCTTGTCGAATGTCTAACCACGTTGCACTTGCTCACAATTTAAGATTTCAAGAGCCTTGTGTTCTGAAAAGCCCAACTCGAATTAACGGCCTCAACCACATGGGTCATTTAAATCTGATCTCTACTACCCTTGACAGAATCCAACTAGCTTTTTCCCACTTGGACACGCCAATTTGTTCACGGGAACTCGAATACAGCACAGTCGATTTGACTTCCCAACTGTATGCCAACCTATCTCGATCCAACGTGCACTTTTCGAATCGAAAGTAGAATTAAATTTAAGGGGCGAATTTGTACTACCCCATAAACCAGAATGATAGCGAGTACCGATAAAAAGGTTTTTAGCACGGTTTCGTTACTCACGATTATCTCTTAACGGAGTGACAACCAGGCTAGGGCTAAAGAGAATTTAGTGACACATGATTTTAATCATGCTTGGTAGATGAAGATGGTGAATTGCTTGTGATTATAAAGGATGGAAAGGGGAGGGGTTAATGTAGCAATAAATGGACAAATTTGCAAAGAAATTAAAATGGAAGTGGAAATGGAATAAAGTATAGTGACGAATTGAAAAGAAAATAAATAATTGCTCAATTGCTTCAATTGCTCACCAAAATCAAGTACATTTCAATTGAATCCAAGTAACCTTATTTATACACAATTGGTTACTAAGAATAGCTTAAGTCCTACTAAACTAAATTACCCTATTTACTTAAAATAAATAATTTTAGTCAAAATGAAACTAGGAAAATAACAAATTTAATCAAAACAAAATTAATAAAATAAACAACTTTGACTAAGCTTATTTGACCATTTCAACCAAGAATTTCTTTTGCAATTCAGCCCTCAATGTCCCTCAAATTCGAATATAGTCCATCTCTTCACACATGTCTTCAATTTAATCCTCTTTTGTTTGCTTTTAGGTAGAGAAATATCAATTTGTGTACCTGATAAGAAATTGTAAGAAATTAGAAGTACTTTTCCCTCAAAATTAATCAAAATACACAAATAAATTACTTAAATAATTTATTTATCAAAGTCTCCCCTACTTAGCCTATGCTTGTCCTCAAGCATAATGTTTATTTTATATTAAAACTATTTGAAAAAAAATTTAATGAATCCAAATTTCTTTCGTTGACCAAGTGTCATGCAATAATTAGAGAAATGAAAAATAAATAATTACTTATGTATACTCAAACCACATTTATAAACTTTCAAATACTATGAAATAGAATCAATCATTTCACAAAATTGTAACCTAATTACACTTGCTAAATGATTGTACCCAACTTTATTTAACATGTACACATTTTTTTCTTTTTTCTTGATTTTTCTTGTATTTTTATTTGAGACCTAATCAAATCTTTTTATGCGAATTGAGATGACAAGCCAAGCACCTCAACCCAGTTACTCAGTTTGAAAAGTTGGTAGCTTATTTTTCAAGGTAGCTCGGTTAGTGGAGTGTTACAAGCTTCGGTTTGTCAGTCAAATCTTTTTACGCGAATTGAGATGACAAGCCAAGCACCTTAACCTGGTTACTCAATTCGATCACATTTCCGAGTCTTCACTCGTAACCAAGTCTAATTTATTTATTCACAACTAATTTTTATTTATTCACATGATTTGGGTACATTCTTAGGCAAGTCTAAAAAGTCTCTAATATTGTGAAAATGTTTGACTTTTTTCCATAATATTTTCAAGTTTATAAAATGCATGATTAAAATAAACAACCATTTATTCATGATTTCTTAATTATTTAAATGGACCTAGTAATAAAAGAAAGATGCATTTGCAAAACAAATTATCAAATAGAATTAACATAGAATAAGCATATTGCAAGAAAGAATATAGCATGGCATGCAAATAAATTCCCCCACCCACTTAATTCACATTGTCCTCAATGTGCAATTTGAAAGAATAGAAAAGAAAGGGCAAAGTGTACTCCCCATGTAGCTTAATGAGGTGGAGGATGGTTTAGGAAGTTCGGATTGGTTCTGATTGGTTCAATCTTGGGTGTATGTTTCAACACATGACAACACTGAAATTTGACAAGGCGTGCCCACACCATGATTGATACTGGATTTTCGTAAAATGTCACGATGCACCCTGAAAATGAACATGAAATGGATTAAACGATAATCTTTATTGAACTTAAATTAAACTTGAAAATTAAAAAAATTAAAATAAAAATGAATTTGGGTTGCCTCCCAAATAGACGTCGTTAGCTCAACGAACATAAATGTTATTTGTTTGACGTATTGCGGGTCAATCCTTCCATTACGTTCACTTGGAAGTTCTCGTAGAAAGGTTTCGACATTTGCCCATTGTTCTTGAAACCCTTCCTGAGTTCTTTTAGTTTTTTCATAGTTTCGAGGTCTAAACTCCTACATAAGACAAGTTGTAACTCATCTACTTCATAATATTCAAAATGCAAATTCGTTAGTGGTTCAATAACATTAACAGTAAAAACATTCGACATTGTACTAGGACGGTCCATTGCTTCATAGACATTAAATTTAACAACCTGACCATCGAATTTCATAGTGATTGTCCCACTACGAACATCAATCTTTGTACGTGCAAT
The DNA here is from genome assembly GCA_039519145.1 of Kokia cookei. Lineage (NCBI taxonomy): Eukaryota > Viridiplantae > Streptophyta > Magnoliopsida > Malvales > Malvaceae > Kokia > Kokia cookei. The sequence goes on from CM076909.1 coordinate 22,381,281, forward strand.
ACTTAGGAATGGTCTCCCAAGTAGAATATTAGAAGAGCTCTTCGAGTTATCATCCTTCATGTCAATGATATAGAAATCTGCAGGAAAGATTAACTCATTTACCTTAACGAGGACATCTTCCAATATCCCTTCTGGATATACGCATGATTTGTCTGCCAATTGAATTATCACCCCTGTTTTTTTCAAAGGACCAATGTTTAGAGATTTAAAAATAGATAAAGGCATAACATTAATGGATGCTCCTAAGTCGCACATGGATTTTTTAATGCCAACATTACCTATTTTGCAAGAAATTGAGAACATACTCTGATCCTTACACTTTGGCAGAATTTTTCTCTATAACACGGTGGAGACGTTTTTTCCCATATTCACCCACTCGTTTCCTTTAAGCTTCTTCATCCCGGTACATAGTTCCTTCAAGAATTTTGCATAGCGAGGAACCTATTTGATTGCATCAAGTAAGGGAATATTGATTTCTACCTTTCGAAATGTCTCTGAAATTTCTTTAACTCCTTTTTACCTTAGGCGAGCCTTCCTGGAAATAGGGGTCGCACAACATGTGGTTTTGGTGGTGACGACTCTTTTGGAGTTTCTGAATCTGGTTTTTGTTCTTTGCGTTCAACATCGTGGGCACGACTCATGCCAGTCACGGGTTCTAAGGCCTTACCACTCCTTAATATCATAGCGCTTGCATTATGTTAAGGGTTCGGTTCCGTTTGGGATAGTAGCATTCTTTGAGACTCCAAATGGCTAACCATAAGTGCTAGCTTACTGATCTGTTTGTCTATCTCCTGGAAATACATGTTAGTCTTTTCTTGAAATTTTCAGTGCTACTGGCTAACATTTTGACAACAGCTTCTAACGACGTCTTTGGAGGCGGTTACTGTTGATTTAGAGACGACTTTTGCTGATACGGCTGATTGAATTGAGAATTCGATTCATAACTTAGATTCGGATGGTCCCTCCACCCCGCATTGTATGTGTCAGAATAGGGATCGTACAGTCTTTGAGGTGGACCCGGAAAATTTCTGACAACATTTGCTTGTTCTATCGAATCCTAATGTAAGATTGAACATGAGTCAGTCAGGTGATCTGCCACGGTACAAATTCCACATAGCTTCGCTGGGTCTGACTTATCTGCAAGCAAATTCTACACAATATCAGTGAGTTTATCTATTTTATTTTCTAAAGTCAAAGTACTTAACCCATGAACCCGTCTCGTGGGTTCTGTAGCCGATCGGAATTGTTGAGAGTTCGCAACCATCGTTGAAATCAACTCTCTAGCTCTTTGAGGGGTCATGTTGACAAGTGCTCCTCCACTAGCTGCATCGATCATCTTCATCTCCATGGGGAGCAGTCCTTCATAGAAATATTACAACAGTGACTGTTCAGAAAGCCTGTGTTGTGGGCAACTTGCGCACAATTTTTTATACCACTCCCAATAGTCGTAGAGCATTTCAGATTCAGTTTCCTTCAAGTGCTTGTGCGTATTCTCGTTTTGAATCCCGTGGAAAGTAGGCAATAGATGGATTAAGCCTAACTTTAACTCAAATGGTATTCCTCCCATTGGATAAGTTATACACAATAGTTGTTGTTCGTCCGGTGCTGCTGCAAGTTGTTGAATAGTCTGATTTTGATCTTCAATTTTCTTTGCTTCCTCGTCACCGAATATTTCTCTAGTGAAAGCATATTCTTCAAACTCTGTTTGTAGATGTTTACCGTGAGTTTCCTTCCTCAACCTTCGGGCTAATTTCTCTATCTCCGGAACAAAGTCGTTAAGAGGTGTCTCTTCAGACCTTTTCATAAAGAAAAGCAAACGAAAGTTAGAAAAATGTTACCTATCCGCGATAACGGCGCCAAAATTTGATAGGTGTCAAATCCAAAAAATATAAATATTCCTACGATAAATAATACAAAACAGTAGTATAAGGCAGTAGGGTCGATTCCACAGGGACTGGTTGCTGTAATCTACTCCTATGTCTTCCTCTTGAACATCGTGTTGAAGGGTGTGCCCACGACTTGTGACTGTCTCCTAAAAAATAAAAATAAAAGAGTGAGTGTTTAGAGATAAAACGTCAAACTAAAATAAAATAAAAATAAAATAAATTAAGTGAAATAAATATTGCTGCTAAATAATTAATCAATATAAAGAAATGAGAAAAACTATATTTAATAAGTTTAGCCTCAATCTCTATTTTCTCCGAACTTGAATCGATCCTTGAAAATTAATCTTCACTTTTTAATTAATAAGCTAATTATAGCGCTCGAAAATGTCCCAACCGCCAACTTTTCCTCTAGTAGTCTGTTTCGGTACGACCTACAAACCGACCCTTTCCGAATTTCTAACCACATCGCACTTGCTCGCGATTTAAGATTTCAATAGCCTTACGTTCTGAAAAGCCCAACTCGAATTAACGGCCTTAACCGCGTGGGTCGTTCAAATCCGATTTCTACCACCCTTGACAGAATCGAATTAGCTTCTTCCCACTTGGAAACGCCAATTTGTTCATGGGAACTCAAATACAGCATGATCGATTTGACTTCCCAACTATACGCCAACCTATCTCGATCCAACGTGCACTTTTCGAATCGAAAGTAGAATTAACTTTAAGGGGTGAATTTGTACTACCCCATAAATCGGAGTGATAGTGAGTACCGAGAAAAAGGTTTTTAGCACGGTTTCATTACTCACGATTATCTCTTGACGGAGTGATAACTAGGCTAAGGCTAAAGAGAATTTAGTGACACATGATTTTAATCATGCTTGGTGGATGAAGATGGTGAATTGTTTGTGATTATGAAGGATGGAAAAGGGAGGGGTTAATGTAGCAATTGGACGAATTTGCAAAGGAATTAAAATGGAAGTGGAAATGGTAGAAAGTATACTGATGAATTGAAAAGAAAATAAATAATTGCTCAATTGCTTCAATTGCTTCAATTGCTCACCAAAATCAAGTATATTTCAATTGAATTCAAGTAACCTTATTTATACACAACTAGTTACTAAAAATAGCTTAAGTCGTACTAAACTAAATTACTCTATTTACTTAAAATAAATAATTTTAGTCAAAATGAAATTAGGAAAATAACAAATTTAATCAAAACAAAATTAATAAAATAAACAACTTTGACTAAGCTTATTTGACCATTTCAACCAAGAATTTCTTTTGCAATTCAGCCCTCAAAGCCCCTCAAATTCGAATATAGCCCATCTCTTCACACATGTCTTCAATTTAATCCTCTTTTGCTTGCTTTTAGGTAGAGAAACATCAATTTGTGTACCTGATAAGAAATTGTAAGAAATTAAAAGTACTTTTCCCATAAAATTAATCAAAATACACAAATAAGTTGCTTAAATAATTTACTTATCAAGAAACAATCCGATAACACCACCTACTCCACCCCTATTACACAACCTACTGCCCGATCGATAGCACCTTTAACTATGCCTCCATGTCCTTCAGTGGTGGAACATAGACGTTGTATTCCGATGGACATGGTTAAAAAATACAGTACTGAGGAATTTCGGGGAAGTATAGAAGACAATCCCTCTAGAGCTGAATACTGGTTAGAAAATACACTGAGAGTTTTAAACGAGATGGCTTGTCCTCCAAAAGAATATTTGAGGTGTGCTGCTTCATTATTGAAAGATGAGGCTTACAGTTGATGGACGACGATATTAGCGATGATGCCTGAGAATGAGGTTAACTGGGAATTCTTTCAAATAGAGTTAAAAAAGAAATATGTCTGCAAAAGGTACCTAGATAAAAAGAAGAAAGAATTTTTAGAATTGAGGTAGGGAAACAGAATAGTGGTAGAATATGAGCGAGAATCTATGCTACTTAGTAAGTATGCTTGGGAGATTGTACTGACAGATGATGCAATGTGTGTTCATTTTGAAGGCGGATTGAATGACGAATTCAAGATGATGGTGGGCGGTTTTGGGTTGCGACTGTTTGTGATTCTAGCAGATAGAGCTCAAAAGATGAAAGAAATCTACAATAACAAGAGGCAGAGAGAGAAGAGGTTTCGAAAGTTCAGGAAGAAGAATATTACCAAGACTTTTTCTATGCCACCGTTAAAGAAATTCAGAGAAAATGAAACTCACAGGGCAGTCTCTTCTGGATTTCTGAATAGGAGTAGATTAGGACCACCAGAGTCTAAATTTCAGAATCGTCCTGCAGATAGTATAGCTAGTGTTCGTAATGCACCTAATCCATCATGCAATCATTGCGGAAGGTACCATGCAGATGAGTGTCGAAAGATGAAAGGAGCTTGTTACTGATGCGAAGGTACAAATCATTTCATATGAAAATGCCCGATGATTTTGAAAGTGAAAGAGGAACAGAGTGTGAAACCCTCTATTACTCCGCAGAAAGGCAGACACTCGGGATAGAACAGCAATACAGGTAAAAACCGAGGTGATACAGGGGTAATGTAACCAGATCTGAGGTTCGAGCATCTGTATGGACATATGCCATCAGAGTTAGAGAAGAGGCTACCGCTCTCGATGTTATGACTGGTATATTTTATCTTTTTAATAATATTGTGTGTGCTTTGATTGACCCAAGGTCGACTCATTCATATATTTGCACTGCCTTAGTAACTGATAAAAATATGTAGGTCAAGTAAATTGAATTTGATGGACAAGTCACAAACTCGTTGGGCCATAGTGTCATTGTTAATTTTTTGTGTCGTAAATGTCAACTGAAAGTCCAGCGTTGTGAATTTCTTGCTGACCTAATGCTATTTCCTTTCACTAAGTTCGATGTGATTTTGGGTATGGATTGGTTATTTGAGCATGACGTAGTAGTGAACTGCAAGCAAAGAAAGATTGGTTTGAAATATCCCATAGGTGAAGTGATCACAATTGAGTCCGACAAATTAAACAGTGAAACCAGAGTGATCTCAGCTATCTTAGCACAGAAAATGGTTTGTAAAGGCTACGAAGCATTTTTGGCTTACATACTTGACACACGAAGTTTCGGGATAGATTTGAAATAGGTACCAGTTATTAACGAGTTTACAGATGTGTTTTCGGAAGAGTTATCGAGTTTGCTGCCAGTCCGGGAAGTAGAGTTCGGCATTGATTTGATACTTGGTACCACACAGATATCAATTCCACCATATAGAATGGCACCGACTAAGTTGAAAGAGTTAAAGACTCAGTTGCAAGAATTGTTGGACAGAGGCTTTATACGATCGAGTATATCACTCTAGGGTGCATTTATGTTATTTGTGAAAAATAAAGTCGGCTCAATGAGAATGTGTACAGACTACCGATAGTCGAATAAGGTAACAATCAATTATAAATACTCATTGCCTCGTATTGACTGAGTTATTTGATTAGTTGAAAGGTGTGACCATATTTTCCAAGATAGATCTCCGGTCAAGTTATTATCAGCTGCAAGTGAAAGATTTCGACGTGATGAAAACAACATTCAGAAACAGGCATGGACATTATGAGTTTTTGGTGATGTCGTTCGAGTTGACTAACGCCCTAGCAGCATTTATGGATCTGATGAACCGAGTGTTCCAGCCTCAATTAGATTTGTAATAGTAATCTAGAACAAAGTCAGAGCATACTCAACATCTAAGAGAGGTGTTACAGCATTTGCGAGAAAAAAAGTTGTATGTGAAGCTCAGCAAATGCGAGTTCTAGCTTCGAGAGGTTAGTTTTCTAGGTCATGTGGTATTCGTAGAAGGAATATGAGTGGATCTAAGAAAAATTTCAACTATTCTCGATTGAAAGGTTTCAAAGAATGTTTCTGAGGTACATAGCTTCCTGAGATTAGTAGGTTATTACCTATTTGTGAAAGATTTCTCTGTTATAGCTTTGTCAATGACGGAGTTGCTACAAAAGAATATGCAGTTTGTTTGGTTAGAGAAGTGGCAACAGAGTTTTGAGCAACTAAAGAAAATGTTAACAGAAGCTCTAGTATTGACGCAACCTGAGTCAAGGAAAGATTTGTTGTTTACAGTGACGCGTCTTTGAATGGTTTGGGCTGTGTGTTGATGCAAGCCGGGAAAAGTGATATCTTATGCCTCCCGACAGTTAAAGCCACATGAAAATAATTATCTGACTAATGACTTGTAATTAGCTGTCATAGTTTTTGCATTGAAGATTTGGCGTCATTATCTATATGGTAAGAGATGCCACGTATTCATTGATCATAAAGATTTGAAATATTTGATGACATGGCGGGAGCTAAACTTGAGACAACATCGATGGTTAGAGCTATTAAAAGATTATGATCCTGTGATTGATTATCATCTGGGAAAGGCTAATGTTGTTGCTGATGCCCTAAGCCGAAAATCATTATTTGCTTTGAGGGTAATGAATGCTCATTTGGCGTTAGAGAGTGATGGTTCTATCACCGCTGAACTCAAGACGAGACCATTATTTCTACAGCGGATTCGAGAGTTACAGAAAAATGATCCAAAGCTTGTAGCTAGGAAAGAGTTAATGCAGAGTGATGCCACCACAGAGTTTACAGTTGATACGGATGATATGATGTATTTCAGAGGCAGAATGTGTGTTCCTAATGATTCAAATTTAAAACAAGACATTCTAACGGAAGCTCACAACAGTACTTATTCCATACATTCAAGGAGTGTGAAATTTTATAACTACCTAAAGAAGATGTATTGGTGGCCAGGTATGAAACGGAAAATTCTGAGTTCGTGACTAGATATCTGGTGTGTCAACAAGTAAAAGCTGAGAATCAAGTACCATCTAGATTACTACAGTCGATTTCCATTCCTGAGTGGAAGTGGGAGCAGGTTACATGGACTTTGTTGTAGGACTGCCGGTGAAACTGATGAAGAAAGATTTGATCTAGGTATAATAGATAGATTGATGAAATCAGCTCACTTCATATATCCGAGTGGATTATGCACTTGAGAAGTTGGCTAAGTTATATGTATCCGAGATTGTATGACTTCACGGGGTGCCGGTATCTATTATCTCCGATAGGGATCTACGTTTCACCTCAAGATTTTGGGGTAAGCTGTATGAAGCTTGGGGAACCAGGTTAAATTTTAGCACTACATACCATTCGCAGACAAACGGACAATCTGAGCAGGTAATACAAATTTTGGAAGATATGTTACGGTGCTGTATACTTGAGTTTGAGGGTAGTTGGGAAAAATATTTACCGTTAGTAGAGTTTGCTTACAATAATAGCTATCATGAGAGCCAAATCTGGTAGGGACCAACTTGATACATGAGATAGAGGATAAAGTTCGGGTAATCCGTGTTTGTTTAAAGGTAACGTTTGATCGGTAGAAGTTGTACGCAGATCTGAAGAGAAAAGACATAGAGTTTGCAATTGGGCATCGATTTTGTTTAGAGTTTCACCTTGGAAGAAGGTGTTGTGGTTTGGTAGAAAAGGAAAATTGCTTTCGCGATTTATTGGGCCATATAAGATCCTCGAAAGGGTTGGTTCTGTAGCTTATAAGTTGGCTTTACCCCCGGAACTTGAAAAGATTCATAATGTATTTCATGTTTTGATGCTGAGATGGTATAGATTGGATCCTTCTCACGTGATTAGACCCTGTGAGACTAAGATACAGCCGGATTTTTCGTACTCAAAAGAATCGATGAGAATATTGGCTCGCGAGGTAAAAGAGATACGGAACAAAATAGTACCGTTAGTAAAAGTATTGTGGATTCGACACCGGCTAGAGAAAGCCACGTGGGAAACAGAGGCTTCGATGAGATCACAGTACCCCAACCTGTTCACTGGTAAGAAATTTCGGGACGAAATTTCCCTAAGGGAGGAGAGTTGTAACAGCCCGATTTTCAGTAGTGTCGAAAACAATGGTTTTGGGACCACAACTAAAATGAATAGAGTCGTAAATTTATTTATGTTAATATTTATGATGTCGTTAGCATCAAATTAGATGTTGTTTACGAAATTTTACTATTTAGATAGTTAATTAAGTGAGAATGATTAAATCGTAAAAGGGTGTAAAAGTGGAATTTCATTGATTTAGGATATTATGTGAAATTTGTAAGTTGGTTAGAGTATTAAAATGGCAATTAGACATTTATTTGATGAGTGGACGAAATTGGGTTAAAAAAAGAGAATAAATGGCTTGTTAATGAAAGATTAAAATAGTAAAATAAGAAAAGAGTGATTTTAACCTAAAATCATAATTAAAAGAATTATTTTTTTCATCATCTTCCCAAAACAAAAGAAGAGAACCCTAAAAGCGATAAAAGAAGTTTCGGCCAAGCTTTATGTTTCATTAGGATGTTACATTCTGTTATTAGCCTCATTTTTATCCTTACAAATTACTTTTCTCATTCTTTCAAATAAAACATTTTTTTAGTGATAAATAAATCTCTTAGTTCTTTCTTAACAAATTGAAGGTCAATGATAAATAATTAAATAATATAATTTGACCATTAATTTACTACCAAAAAATAATATTTTAAACAGTAATATTAAAAATTGTAAAATACAAATGAGTCGCGAAGAATTAAAGGTCAATAATGAATTTCACCCTTTATAAAAATTGAGAGATTAGTTTAGAAATTGTTCAAAGCATAAATTGTTTAACGGATGATTTTTTATCTTTTTGTTATTTTATTGCTTATAAATGATTGAATTGTTGATTTTGAGGTAAGCAATCTGACAACAAAGTTTAATAATGTTACTTAGTTGGCCTAATACAATAACCAAATCGTGACAAATTATAGTCGATGGACTATCTTCTAAGTTTCTGTAAAGTAGAAGGTTGAAAATCAAAATTAAACCAAAATAAAAAAGGAAAAGAAATACTATATCTCCAAAAAAAAAAAAAAAAAAAGATACGAATGATTAATTTATTTGGATGGTAACCCATACACAAGAGCAGTCTGGCTTTGCAATATCATGCAAAGAAGGTGAAAACTAAAACTTTTAGCACAACATAAGAACATTTGGACTACTATTGCCAATTTGTATTCTGTATAACAGTGTGATACAATAGTTTAAGAGGAGGTGGCCTTCAATGTATTCCCAATGTCGATGACAAATCTGTATTTAACATCAGCTTTGAGAAGGCGTTCCATGGCAGTATTCACATACTCCATAGCTATAACTTCAATATCAGGTTTTACGTTGTGTTTAGCTACGAAATCAATCATCTCGAGTCTCCTTCATCCCTCCGGTTATGCTTCCTCCTATGACTTTCCTCCCTGCACTCATTTAATTGTGACTCGAATTTAAGATACCGATGGAGTAGAGATCTCATATCACTCTTATGGGAACATATTAGCAACAGATTATTACCTTGTAGCAAAGGAAACACAGGCAATTCAAGTGGTTTCTCTGGAGCGCCAACAAGAACAAGCTTCCCCTGAGACTTCAGCAGCCCAAGCAATGGGAAAAGAGTGTTGAGCAGACACTGTGTCGATGATTCCATCCAATGTGCCAATAGCACCCTATACACCGATCGAATAAGGGATTTAGAAATTTATATATAAACATATACAGTCACAAGAAAGAAACCCCTCATTATTAATAAAAAATAAATGGTTGTAACCTGAAGCTGATCTTGGTCACGGCTGACCAAAAAGGAATCAGCGCCAAGATTTTCCAAAGCTTCCTTCTTCTTACTAGGAGATATGCTGATCACAGTAACTTTGGCCCCCATTGCCTTGGCGAATTTCACTGCAACATGACCCAATCCACCCAGTCCAACCACACCAACATGCAAACCTGGCTTATCGAGTTCGTAATATCTCAATGGACTATGCACTGTAATCCCAGCACAAAGCAGAGGAGCAGCGGCATCAAGAGGCAGGTTGTGAGGGATGCGGACGATAAAATGTTCATCAGCAACCATAGTGTCGGAGTAGCCTCCGTATGTAATACTTCCATCGTGGTACTCGGCCGCATAGGTAAGTATAGATTTGGGGCAGTAATTCTCAAGATCGTTTTTGCGGCTGTCGTGGGAATGGCATGATCCTACCACGCACCCAACTCCAACTCGGTCTCCAACTTTGAATTTTTGGACCTTACTTCCCACCTCCGTCACTTCACCAACAATCTCATGCCTGCATACAATATATATTGTTTAGGTTGACCAATTAACTGTGATTCATATATAGTTGCAATGCAACATCAAATGTATGAATGAGGAACATACCCAGGGAGACAAGACTCCGGAACTGTCTCTAGCTGCCCATCCAAAGGCCTTGCTGGGGTGTTCTTCTTCTGCCAATCTTGTCATTGTTGGATTCATATAATTATTTCAACTCTTTGAAAGCAAATGGTTGTTCAAAACCTGATACTTGGTGCTGTCGTTGCCTGGTGTGTGTGAGAAGATGGTTATTTATAGCGCAAGATTTAGCGGCTATGCTGCCGTACTGAGTGAGGCGAATAATGATCTATGCCCAAACGCAAACTACCCCAAAGTCAATATTAAACAAATCCAACTCTGCTCTTTTATGGATGGAGACGTCAACGTCAAGGATGGCCTGCTTGATTTTTTTTATTTATTGAATTTTATTATTTGATTTTAATTTTAAATAACTTGAAAACAAATTTAGTTAAAATATTTTTAGTATTTTATTTTAATAATTAATAATAATTAATTAATTAATATAATGTTAACATCAATAATAACTATTATTATAAAAATAAATTAAATTTTTAGTTTTTATGTTTTTTTATTTTTTCAAGTATTTTTTTATTTAAAAAAAGAAGAAACTAGAAATTTGATGAATATTCATTTTTTATTAGTCTTAAAATGTGTACCATGCTACTAGGATGGGATGCTCTCACTCGGTTCGTCATGGTACTTTAAAAGATCATCCTTCATGTCATCAACAATTTATGGGCTTTTTTACTTAAATGATCCAAAAAATATTATTATTTATGTAAATAACTCTGGTTCAAAACAAACAGTAAAATTATGTTTGGGGGACTTTAATGGTTGGCATCAAACTTTTTCATGACACGATCATTGTCTGATAATTGGGTGAAGGCTTAAACAAAACAATTTTTTGGGTTTGGGGACCTCAATAGTCGACACCATAATGTTTTTCTTCAACTTGTGTCATACTAGTATACGTTTATACCAGAATTTGGAAAAAAAATTTTGGGTACTGGAGATTTAATGGTCGGCACCAACTTTTAAATAAAAAATAATTTTTTAAATGTTGTCACACTAATGACCGATATTACTTTATCATATATAAAAACATATTTTTTTAGAGTTTAGGGTAATAGAGGATCGATACCAACTTTATCAAGACACTAATACCTGTTATTATATGGGCTATGTCAGATTGGAGCCAACCATTTCATGGCCATAACTTGTCACGACCCACTTCTCTATGTTGAAAAGTCCCATCACCCATGACCTTTTCAACTATCATACATTAGTATCACCTTTTTTTTTTATTTATTTATTAAAATCAATTAATTTAAAATTTAATTTATCCTTTAATTATTTCATCTTTCAATTAATTTCTATTTTTTAAAATTAAATTTATAATTTTAAAATAATTTATTATTCTTTAAATATGTTGTATTTAATTTAAATTATATATATTTTAAATTTAATTTATTGTTTGAAAGTGATTTATTATTCTTTAAATATGTTTTTTAATTAAATTCTATTTTTAAAATTTAATTTATTGCTTTAAATTGATTTATTCTTCAAATATGTCTTTTTAATTTAAATTATATTTTTTAAAAATTTAATTTATTGTTTTAAATTGATTTATTATTCTTTAAATATGTCTTCTTTTAATTAAATTTTATTTTTAATTTAAATTAATCATTTAAATTGATATTTTAATAAAATTCGGTTATTTAAATTCAAAATCGTGGAAAAATTTTAAAAAATAAGAATGTAGGCAACACAATCTATATAATTTATATAATTTTACAACTTTTTTACAAGAATCATGGGAAACACGCTTGTTTATATTCTTTAGACAGTCTCAACATTTGCTTCCCGCAACGGGTAACTATCTTTGTACTGATTTTCTATTTCAAATCCGCTTCGAAACACTCTTGTTGAACCTCATTCGGATTTTTTGCCGACTTTGAAAGACAACTTTCTTTAACTATATTTATCATTTCTCCATCCACATAAAGCAAACTAAAAGCTCAAATGGAGACAAAACACCTTTATATATATTTGGTACTCCCAGCACCTCAGAAATTTTTTTATTATTCTCAAAAAAGCTAGTGCCAACTATCTCTTTCCCCTAACCCCAAAAATATAAAAAAAATTATATCTAACAAAGTTGATGCTGATCATCAGTGTCCCAGTATAAATAAAAAATTATTATTTTTAAATCTAGTATTGGGGTGTCGGCCATCAGTGTCCCAGCACCCTAGAAAAAAATTTTCAGGTCCCGAAAAAGTTGGTGCCAACCATCTCATACCCTAAACTCAATTTTTTTTATTTAAAAGTTGGTGTCGGCCATTAAATCTCTAACACATAATTTTTTTTTTCAAATACTTGGATAAACATATATCAATATGGTACGGGTTAAAAAAATACTATGGTGCTGGCTATTAAGGATCTCAAACCCTAAAAATTATTTTTTTAAGCCTTGATATAATCATCAGGTAATGATTATGTTAGAGAAAATCTTGATGCTGATCATTAAGGTTCCCAAATTCAATTTTACTATTTATTTCAGGTCATTTATGTAACGATCGGAAAGTTGGTGGTCTTGGAAAGTGTAATTTTGAGACTCATTTTCGTAAATCGAACTAGTAAATATTTTATTTAATATTTATGAAGTTATTCTTTAAAATGAATTAAATTTTAATTAAATAATTTCGTTGATTAAGTGTTCAATTAAAATCTAGGGACTAAATTTTGTGATAAAATAGTGATTAATATTAAATTATATTATGAGACTAAAGTAAGAGACTTATTAAATAAGTAGACCATTATTGTTATAAATGGTTCATAGTGGATGGGTATGATTGATAGCATTTATTATATAATAAATATATTATAATTTAATTAGTAAAACATGTTAAAATAAAAGGGAAAAATAATAATAAAGTAGGGGAAAGCAAATATAACTTAGTGGGAAAAAGAAACAAGTTTTAAAAAGCTTTATTTTCTTTGCATGCCGAATTGGAGAAGGGAGAAAGCATATTCGGCCATAGTTGTTTGAAATTGAAGCTCAATTTAGTTGGTATGTTTTGATTCTTTTTACTTAAATTTTATAGTTTTGGAAAGCTTAAGATCATGAACTAACTTACCCATGTTGAAATTTTTAGAATTAGTGAAGTTTGTGGAAGTTGCCATTGTAGAGAAATTTAAGTTTTTGGCATTATCTTGTTGGATATTAAATTTGGAAGTCAAATAAACATATTTGCTAAGCGAGTCTTGATGATTTTAAAGTTTAGTGACTTGGTTAAGAAAATGTTAAGCTCAAGGATTATTTGATGAATAAATGGAAAATATGAGTTGTTTTGGACTTTATAGAAAATCAGTTGACATTGTTATAAATTAATCAAATAAAAGAATACTTAAAGTAAGCAATAGATTAAATCAACAGAAAATTTTCTCTTCTACTACTTTCATTTCAAGGAGCTTTATTTATAAGCTCATTTGCATTCAATGAAGTACAGGTAAATGAAGTCTTTTTAGTTTCTTAATTGAAACATCTAATTTACTCTCATGGTCATAAATGAAGCAGAGAGTTTTATCTCATTACTTTAATGAGGGTTTAAAGGAGTTAGACATCCACTTAATGTATTTATAACACTCCCCCTTGGATGTCTTTTAAATAAAAATGTGCCTCATTAAACCTTTATTAGGAAAAACCCTATGGGATAAAAACCTAATGAAGGAAAAAGAGTACACAATCCTATTATAAGTTGCCTCGTTAAAAACCTTTACCAGGAAAACCCAGAGGGACAAAACCTTGGTTAAAGGAAAAGAGTACAACATGTTTTAGACTCCCCCTAATGGCAACATCACATTATATCTTTGAGTTGGCGCATTCCAATCTTGTCGCGTAGTCTTTCAAACGTTGAAGTTGGCAACGCCTTAGTAAAAAGATCTGCTAAATTATCATTAGAACGAATTTGTTGAACTTTTATATCACCTTTCTTCTCAAGATCATGAGTGAAGAATAATTTTGGTGAAATATGTTTCGTCTGTCACCTTTAATATAACCACCCTTCAATTGAGCTATACATGCTGCATTATCTTTGTATAAGATAGTTGACATCTTTTCTTGCAAAGGCAAATTACATATCTTCATGATATGTTGGGTTAATAACCTTAGCCAAACACATTCTCGGCTTGCCTCATGCATTGCAATTATTTCAACATGATTTGAAGAGGCGGCAGCTAATGTCTGCTTTGTTGAACGCCATGATATGGCGGTATCTCCACATGTAAATAAATATCTCATTTGAGATCGACCTTTATGTGGATTCGATAAATATCCAGCATCAGCATAGCCCACTAATAGAGATTTTGAATCATTTAAATAAAATAATCCTATATCATTGGTCCCTCTGAGATATCTATACACTTGTTTAATTCCATTCCAATGTCTACGTGTTGGAGAAGAACTAAATCTTACTAAAAAGTTTACAGAGAAAGCTATATCAAGTCTTGTGTTGTTTGCAAGATACATCAATGCCCCTATGGCACTAAGATATGGTACTTCAGGACGAAAAAACTCTTCATCTTTCTCGCAAGGACGAAATTGATCTTTATTCACATATAACGATCTTACAACCATCAGGGTACTCAATGAATGTTCTTTATCCATATAAAATTTCTTTAAGATCTTTTCTGTATAAGTTGACTGATGGACATGAATTTCATCTTTTAAATGCTCGATCTGCAGGCCAAGACAAAACTTTGTTTTTCCAAGATCTTTCATCTCAAATTCTTTACTTAAATAATTTACTATATTTGGAAGCTCTTCAGGAGTTCCAATAATATTTAGATCATCAACATAAATAGCAATTATCACAAAGCCTGATCTAGACCTTTTTATAAAAACACATAGACAGATTGGATCATTTTTATAACTTTTTTAAAAAAAATATTCACTAAGACGATTTTACCACATATGTCCAGATTGTTTTAATCCATATAAACTTTTCTTTAATTTGATTGAGCAATTTTCTCGAGAAACTCTATATCCTTCAGGGATTTTAAATCCTTATGGGATTTTCATATAAATTTCACTATCAAGTGTACATACAAATAGGTTGTAACAACATCCATTAGACGTATGCAAAGTTTTTCATGTACTGCCAGACTAATAAGGTATCTAAACGTGATTGTGTCCACCACAGGAGAATATGTCTCTTCATAATCAATGCTGGGCCTTTGCGAAAATCCTTGTGCTACAAGTCGTGCTTTATATGTTACGACTTAATTTTTATGATTTCATTTTCGCACAAATATCCATTTATATCCTACCGGCTTTACATATTTAGGTGTTTGGACTATAGGTCCAAAAACCTCACGTTTAGAAAGTGAATTTAATTCTGCTTGAATTACGTCTTTCCATTTTGGCCAATCTTTTCTATTTCTACATTCCTCAATAGATTTAGGCTTAGGATCTTCATTTGTTTTTGCTATTTCAATAGCAACATTATAAGCGAAATTGTTGTCGACAACTATAGTTTTTCGGTTACATCTTTTTCCTGAATTAACATAACTAATTGAGATCTCTTTGTTATCACCATTTTTAGGTACCTGAACCTCTTCTGGGGTGTTTTTATTAGTTATATCTTTGGCCTCTTCTTGGACACTTGCCTCCACAATATAACCATTTTGATTATTTGCTCCTTTTCTTTTACGAGGATTTTTATCTTTGGAACCGACTGGTCCTCCACGCTTTAGGCGTGGATTACTGTCTTTTGCACTAACAGTTTGCCCTATTGGGACATCAATTCGTACTGGAGCATCTTCAACTGGTATGTGAGATTTTGTAATTCTCTTTAGGTCAGTAAATGAATCTGGCAATTGATTGGCGATGTTTTGCAAATGTATGATCCTTTGAACTTCTTATTCACATTGATTTGTACGAGGATCTAATTGAGATAATGATGATCCATTCCATGTAATCTCTTTTACCAGTTGTATTTTCTCTCCCCCTAATGTTGGGAATATTGTTTCATCAAAATGACAATCAATAAATTGTGCAATAAATAAATCTCTAGTTAACGGTTCAATATACTTAATTATAGAAGGAGATTCATAACCAACACATATTCCCAACCTCCTTCGAGGACCCATCTTTGTGCGTTGTGGTGGAGCAATTGAAACATATACTGCACATCCAAAAATTCTAAGATGGGAAATATTTGGCTCCTGACCAAAAGCCAATTGTAATGGAGAGTTATTATAACTTGTTGGCTTGAAGCGCACAAGTGTTGCTGCATGCAAAATAACATATCCCCAAGCTATAATAGGGAGTTTTGTTCTCATAAGCAATGGCCTAGCTATTAGTTGGAGGCGTTTGATAAATGATTCAGCTAAACCATTTTGTGTGTGAACATGATTTACAGGATGTTCAATATTTATCCCAATTGACATACAATAATCATGAAAAGCTTGGGATGTAAACTTACCAGCATTATCAAGACGAATAGTTTTGATTGCATAATATGGGAATTGTGCTCTTAATCGAATTATTTGAGAAAGTAGTCTCGCAAATGCCAAGTTGCGAGTCGATAATAAACACACATGTGGCCACCTACTCGATACATCTATCAAGACCATAAAATATCTGAATGGTCCACATGGTGGATGAATGGGTCCACATATATCACCTTGAATACGTTCTAGAAATGCGGGAGATTCAATCCCAATTTTAGTTGGTGATGGTCTAATAATCAATTTTCCTTGAGAACAAGCAACACAAGATAAATCTTTGAATTCAAGAATCTTTTGGTTTTTAATGGGTGTCCAATTGAATTCTCGATTATTCTTCGCATCATAATAGATCTGAGATGGCCTAATCGATCATGCCAAATAGTAAAAATATGTGGTTCTACAAATTTCTAGTTTGTAGTGACATGTGTCTCAATTGCACTAATATGTGTATAATATAAACCTAATGAAAAAACAAGTAACCTTTCCAAAACATATTTCTTTCCATATTCAACATTTTTAATGTATAGATATTCAATTTTTTTCTCATTCATAGTGTCAATATGATATCCATTAAGACGAATATCTTTAAAACTCAATAAATTTCTTTGAGACTTAGTAGAATATAAAGCATCATCAATGACAATTTTTGTACCTTTAGGTAATAATATAATAGCTCTTCTGGTGCCCTCAATAAGTTTTGAACTACTCGATATTGTATTAACATGGCATCACTTATTGTCAAATGAGAAAAATATCTTTTATCTTTGAGTATCATGTGTATTGTAGCACTATCTGCAAGACCCATATCTCCATTGATTTTGGGTCCAACGAAACTTTGTTGAATATTCATATTCTTCATAAAAATAAATAAAATATAATATGAGAAACATTGCAAATATTTATTAAATATATAAATTATTATTTATGCAAGAAAATAAAACATGCTTAAATCAACATGAAAAGTCAAAATAATATCAAGTTTTCTAATGATTCTCCAAGAAATTTGTCATATCTAGGTGAGTTATATTATTAAGGTCATGAAATTTATCACCCTCATAGGCATGGTCATAGTGAATATTTTCATCTTTTGACTCCATTTCATCATCATTTTGGGATATAAAATTTATCTCTATATTCTTTCCCTTCTTTTTAATGAATGCTTGATAAAGTTTCACTAAATGCTCAGATGTAAGATAGGTACGTGACCAATGCCCCTTCATACCACATCGATAACATAAATTCTCAACAATCTTTAAAGGAATATTTTGACCACCTCTTTCTTGTCTTTCATTGTTATTAATTTTCTGGTGTTTAGTAGTACCATTATTATGACCACCATGATAACGATTACTAGTACATCCTCGACTACGTCCCCCATTAAGTCCACGACCACGGTCACGACAGCGACCTCTATATTTTCTATGTTCATATTTATTGTGTACTTTACATTCACTTCAGGGATTGGTGCAGAACTAGTGGGACGAATTCCATGATTTTTTTATCTAAAAGACATGAAATCAATTCAAAATACCTTTTAAAACCTTTTTCATGATATTGCTGCTGTAGGAGCACATTAGTAGCATGAAAGGTTGAAAATGTTTCTTTAACAAGTCCTCATCAGTTATGCTTTCTCTACATAATTTTAGTTGAGAACTAATTTTGAAAAGTTCTGAATTGTATTCACTTATAGTCTTAAAATCTTACAACCGTAAGTGCATCCAATCATAACGAGCTTTAGGGAGTATCACCGTTTTTTGATGGTCAAATCTTTCTTTCAAATCATTGCACAAATTAAGAGGGTCTTTCATAGTGAGATATTTCACTTTTAATTCTTCATGTAGATGATGACGGATGAAAATCATTGCTTTTGCCTTGTCTTGGTTAGATGCTTCTTTATCTGCTAATATAGTATCTCCTAGACCTTTAGCATCTAGGTGAATTTCAGTATCTAACACCCATGACAAATAATTCTTGCCTGATATGTCTAAGGCCGTAAATTCAAGTTTGGCAAGATTTGACATTATAATCACTTGAATCAAAATAAAACAATTTAGTAAAATGATAAGCATTCTCAATCGTAAACTAAGTCAATTATATATATATGTATACCAAATTTTCTAAATAATAATATGTATATCAAGTATTGACAAGCAGAGGAATAGTCATAATCATAACTTAACACAAATTACATTAATTGAAATTTCTTTTAGTAAAAAAAAACATGTATATATAATTATCATTATAACATTTGAGTTGTAAAAATAAATGTGCAAATGTTATCCAAAAAAAATATTTCATCTAGAAAAAAAAATAAAAGAATGATGAAAATATGTATACCATATATAGTTTAATGGGAGTTATACGGTCAAATTATATAAAGCCGAAATTACGTGAACTTCACTATGAACTTGTAAAGGCTCGTGCTGATAACGTGTTATAAAATAATCAAATAAAAGAATTCTTAAAGTAAGCAATAGATTAAATCAACAGAAAGTTTTCTCTTCTACTACTTTCATTTCAAGGAGCTTTATTTATAAGCTCATTTGCATTAAATGAAGTACATGTAAATGAAGTCTCTTTAGTTTCTTAATTGAAACATCTAATTTACTCTCATAGTGATAAATGAAGCAGAGAGTTTTATCTCATTACTTTAATGAGGGTTTAAAGGAGTTGGACATCCACTTAATGTATTTATAACAGGCATAGGATTTTCTTAATTTTTACTATATTGCATGTTTTAGAGTTGAGGAGTAAAATTTGTATTTTTGGAACCATGGACGTTAGACCGAGTTAACTTGGGAATTAACTTGTTAATTTTGTTAATTTTAGGTACTCGTTTTTGAGATTTTTATAAGGTGCTGGAGGTATTTGATTTAGTTCTTAATGATATACATATTATAAATTCATTTTAACAAGGTATAAATTGTAAATTTTAGAAATGTTGGACAGTTTATGAACCATGTAAACTTCGGTGAGCTTGGTATGTGGTTTAGGAATGTAAATTGATTACGTTTTG
Source organism: Kokia cookei (assembly GCA_039519145.1). Classification (NCBI taxonomy): domain Eukaryota; kingdom Viridiplantae; phylum Streptophyta; class Magnoliopsida; order Malvales; family Malvaceae; genus Kokia; species Kokia cookei. The sequence goes on from CM076909.1 coordinate 22,400,902, forward strand.
GTGTAAAGATTAAATTGTATAGAAGATATAAATTGAGGATAGGAGTGTAAATATAATTAGAGGGTTGATTGATTGAATGAAAATAAATTATAAAATGCAAAGTGAATAATTGAATTAAATTATTATATTTAGACCAGGAAGTGAGCAGAATAGTCGTCAACCGTGGGAAGGAGAAAATCATCGAGTAGTTGTCATCTATTTCAAGTATCCGTCATAATTTGGTAAGTTTGTAGTCTTTTACTCGAACTTGTTTCATTATTTATTTATTTATTAAAGTTTTTAATACTTAATATCTATTTTTTTATTTATATGCAAATGATGGTAATATATGATGAATGGTGAAACTTTGAAATTTCGTAAATAGAAATCGTCGACTATCCAACTAGAATTGGGCGTAAAACATCGTTGGTATATCCAACTAGAGCTGCGCTCACTATTGATATTGTCAGTTATCCGACTAGCATTGGGCACAAAAATCGTTGGTATATCCAACTAGAGCTGGGCTCATTATTGATATTGTTGGTTATCCGACTAGCGCTAGGCGCAAAACATCGTTGGTATAACCAACTAGAGTTGGGCTCACTATTGATATCGTCGGTTTATTCGACTAGCGCTGGGCGCAACCTTTGTCAGTTTAATTGACTAGTGTTGGGCACACAAATCGTCGTTTACCCGACTAGCATTGGGCGCAAACTCTGTTACGGTTTAACCGCCAGGCATCAGGTGCCATTCGCTAATTGACTCATATTGAAAAGGTATAATAATTCCATTGGAGAAGCTTGGTGTAAGAAAGGTATCATGGTAGATGTATAATTTGAATTGTTGAGTAGTATGGTAAATCCCATGAAGTTAAACTTTTATGTTATGGAATATAACAACTCAAGTAGTTTGGTATAATTATGAATTCTTGAATGAATGAGTTTGCTTAACAATGAACTTTTCCTTGAATGCAGGTTAGGTACTTACTTTTGTTCAACGACTTAGCATCCACGTCAAATCTCGATCTCAATGTTAGTTAAGTATTTTCTTTTGTGTCTTGGCATGTACCTAGGTCATTTTGGTTAGATATAGTTAATTTGTGGTTTAAATGTTCCATTAAAAGGTAACTGTATAGAATGATATTTTGTAAACTTTGCTAGTATTTTGTTCAAAGCTAATAATTGTATATGGTTATGTATGCTTGTTGATATGTGAGTTTTGGTGTTTTGGATTGAATACGTTCATAAATAGAAGATCAATGTTATAAATTATGTAGTTCATTTAGTTATATGTTTATTCTTGATTAAGGAGCTTGTGATAAGCATCTTGGTAGATATGAAATGCATGAAATTTTGGTATGAAATTGATAGTTGAGATGAATTTTTGAACTTAGGTTTTGATCTAGTTGTTAGGTGCCTTGGATTGCAAGAAATTGTGTATAAAATACTTCTGTTAGAGGTTTTTTAAGCTGCACACGACCTACGACATGGACTGTCACACAACTATGTGCCATATTAAAATTAGGTGCAGTATCCACACGGGCAAACACATGGACTGAGACACGATCGTGTGACCCATGTAGGCAAAATTTCTAGTTTTCTTCAAAACTTTCTATCTTGTGTCAAACTAGTCCCTAATTGATTCTTAAGATATGAATTGTAAGCTATATTTTATTCACGTTTGAATGTTTGAATAATTGAAATGAATTAATAAAATAATCGTTAAAGTTAAAAGTTAGATACGTTTTGATTGATAACACTCCGAGACCTTAATCTGGCAATAGATACCGATTAAGGGTGTTACAATTTAGGTGATTGTTTTTGAACCAGAGTTTTATATATAAATAACGATTTTTTTTGAATCATTTGGGTAAAATAGCTAAATTCATAGGTTTGGTTTTCTTTTCTTTTTTTGAATTACACCTCCAATGATATTAAAAGAAATTGAAAATAATATTAAAATATTAAACTATATTGTAGATACCATATTTTCTTTGTTATAAAATGAAGTATGACATCCATTTTTGAATTATTTGAATTTAAATTTGCAAAATAATCTATATATCTAAATCTTAACCTTATAATAAACCTAAATTTAACATAAAATTCAGGTAACAAAAACAATACTCATTTTGTAATCATGATATAATAAACTTAAATTTAACATAAAATTTTAAATGTTCAAAATAAAAAAAAGTTTCATTTTAGGCACCCAACAATCAATCAAACGTTATACAGTTTGCAATTTAAGCACCCACGTTATACATTTTGGTCACTCCTGTTAAAATAAAAAACAGCAAGCTGACACGCTAATTAAAAATTTGGTATAATAACAAATTTAGCACTCAACTTTTACATATTATATTGATTTACTCATAATTTTAAAAAATTAACCCTCAAAATTTACAAATATTCTTAATTTGATCCTAAATCTAAAAACTCAAAAAAGTATATAAAAATGCACAAATTCAAAAATATAATAATAAATTTCAAATATATAAAAATAAAAATATTTATGACAAGAAGTAATAAGATATAAAATTTAAAAATATATAAAATAAATAAATATTTTCAAAAAATATAATAATATAAAATAAATATAATTACAGAATATTAAATAAAATGAAAATCTTTTCACCATGTTCCTTTCCCTCCCTCTCTGCCCCACCGTCTCCCCTTTATCCCTCATCGTCCCTCTCCCTTTACCCTACCCCACTTTCTCTCCCTCTCTCCCAAAACCAATAGGTGTAACACCCTATATCCGATCCGATCGTCGAGCTTGAGTATTGAGACGCTACACGACCGTCTCACATCGTTTTCATCGCAAATCATCACATTGATAAACATGTTTTCCTTTTATTATTATAGCATTCATACAAATTGTAGTCATACATACTCTAAGGAGGTTAGCACATGCTGAACATTCATTGATTAATCATAAAATAGCACTAAACATGCATTAGGATCACTTAGCAAAATTTTCCAAAACTGTTACATAAGTATCGATATTGGTGGTGTGCTATCGATAATTCTCTCAAGTGGTATTGATATCGGTTGAAAAATTGATACCAAATTAGCTTACTATTTCTCATTTTAAAAAGCCAACTTTCGAAAAATATCGGTTCTGTTGAAAAAGGATCGATAATTTTGTCCTGAATATCGATACTTGTGTTAAAATATCGATACCAATTTACAAAACTGTTTTTGCACTTTTGAAATCACAGAGGTATAGTTTTTGAAACCCGAATATAGATCCCTCTGCTTCAGACCACAAAAATACATAATATATAAGCATAAAGACATTCAAACTTAGTCCTAAACAACATGCATCATTCACCCAGTCAAATAAATATCAAAATATACGAAATAATAGTCCCAAGCATCATGTTTAGAGTCCAAAAAGTCCAAGCATAATAATCAGGTGAATAACTAAAACTCATGGAAAAAACTAACATAAAGTCTACCACAATGCCTTATTTCCCTTAACATAAATAATCAAATAACACCTACTAATGGCAACTAAACTTTAGCTTGGATCACCCCTCGAAGGCCACACTGCTCACACCGATACTACTTATCTACAATGGTTAACAAGGAGTGGGTGAGCTTAACAAGCTTAGTGAATGCTCAAAACAACCACTACGCAGACAAGTCATTATGCATCAAGGAAACAAACATATAACATATTCATAACATCATTAACTCTAGTGTCATATTTCACACATTTAATCATCTTTCATGAATTCTTTTACACATTAGTCACATTAATCATACGAACATTTCAACATTTATCACATCACATATTAATCACATTTAATGATAGTTTTTGGCTCTTGAGATTATGAAACATAAAGTGGACTTAATAACCACAAATCGGATACGTAGATCTCCAAACACACCAAATATGACTCATAAAGTCGAATATGTTCCATAAGTGAAGCATATAGCTAACACTCTTCAAATGCACCAAACACACATATCCTATTGAATAGAGCTTAGCTCGTATCCCTTATCTCTCCAAAATCGTCCCTGGGCCTCAATGCCCTAAAATCACAACACAAAGGAAAGTACTCACAATCCTATGACATGCCAACTACATCCAAAAATCACATAAGGTCACACGACCAAAATATCCACATTTTAATCACACATTAGTTACCGATTTTTCGCACAACATCACTACATATTCATATAATTAACATAACATATTCACTGTCACATGGCACGAATATCATATCCACATATTTACTATCTCATGACATGAATAACATACCCACATATTTCTGTAACATGGCATGAATACCATACCACTTATCCACTTTCACAACAGTCATCACAAGCTTATAGCACATGTCATAGCATCTTATATATGTTCATATTTTTACGATTACACAAGCACACATATATCACATTTAATCATAGGTGTGAGGACACTTTATATGTTCAACTACATATTTCAGACCATGAAAACACTCTCGTACTATTTCATTATAACTTCAATTACTCAAAGACAACAAGTTACTAATTACAACCTTAAAACAATGCAAACCTAGGTACATGCTATTTATCGGAATGTAAGGAACTATACAAAATTTGAAAAAAAAAGAGTCGAGGGCTGCAGACTAAATGCTGAATTCACCTCTCAGGACTTTGAGGTCCATCTATACTTGCACACGGAATAGGCAAACCATACGTTGAGCGATAAAGCTTAGTGGTACATTCATGATTCAAGTCACAAAATGAGCATATTCACTATAAGAATTTAGTCAATATAATTCAAACAAATATCATTCTCATTCACCATTTCATTTTATTACAAAGATGAAAACATATCTAATTCAATTACATACATATACATTCATGTACCACTATGATATTTAATCTATTTTTCATTCAAGGATTTTCTATCATCTATTTTAAGATTCATTTCTCTTTCTCAAGTCTATTGATTCATTCAACTTCAATTCGACCCCCAAAGCTCGTTTAAATTGATCCACATGGTCTTTTACATTATATCATTTTCTATATATCTCATATATACAAGCATACTAATTCAATCACATTCATCTAGTTTATCATGTTACCAATTCATATTTTTATAACTCTATTAACCATATATTGACTTAGAATGGATACACAAATCTAGTACTCAATCAACCTGGGTTGCCCGTAAACGATGATTACTGAACATGTACATACTACCACCCTAGGTTGCCCGACAACGATAGTTTTCATAATCTAATTATTTTTTCATCTCGGTTTGTCGATAATGATGACTATATATGTACATTCTACCACCCTAACCTATCCGACAATAATGATTTCAAATCATTATAATTGACTCTATAGCATGCCAACTAATAGGGTAATCAATGTTTCGATTACATCATATAACCAATTTTCATATCATCCTTATTAACTCATTTCATTATCAATTCAGTAATTTATAGAACTTAGTAGTCTAATAATAAAAAATTTAAAATCACCTATCATCATGCAAAATTTACAGTAAATCCTATCAACCTATGTACATGCTCTTAATCAATCACTTGTTTTTCCACAAGCTTATGCACACAGCTGACAAGAAAAATAAAAGAAAAGCATAAGAATCAAAACAATTTTTCTATTTTACCTCCATACTTTAGATAGTACATTATCCTCATTGTGTAGCCCCTAAAAAGATAAGGAAAAAAGTTACTTGATTAAATGTGATAGTTCTGTGAGCTGTTGGGGGTGCTTCCTCTTTTGATCGTTTAAGGTTTGCGATAGTTATGTTTCTGTTATGTGGGGGTTTTGTACAAAAATAGATATATAACTTAAATTCATCAAATATGATTGATTACAATATCCTAAAAGACTGACTTAGTTCTTCTAATATAACGTAAACCTAAAAATTATCCTACTAAGTGTTTTTATTATCTTAATATATCAATCATCTTCCTCTTAAAGTCCTTTTCTCCTCCTTTCCACCTTTTTTTTTCTCTGTAATATTACAAACTGATTATATACATCGTCTCCTAGTAATTTCTTTGGAGGATTAATCCTCTTGTCCAGTTGCTCCATAAGCACTCCTACTCTTTTGCACTACTTCGTTATTAGATGTGGGAAGAATGTTCCTTTTTCCTGATTTCTTACACATTCAATCATGTTTCGGTATATCTAAGTACCAATACATAGTTTCTTCTTTTGCAAGATGGCATATACTAGGATGGTTTGGATCAAGCTAATATTTGAAAGATCAATTGTAGGCCAAATTCTTAAGCATACAAATTTCATCCATAATTTTACCCTCAATGTCATCTTGCTTTGTTAAATTCTCAAGTATCATTATTCCTATTTGATACGTCCAAACATTTTTTTCCATCTGTTAAGAATCTCAAAATCTCCTCAATATCTATGTTTTTAAACTCTTTGAGATATGTTTTGTATAAATAATCATAATAATAATACAAGGCATCATAAAATTGACAAATACTTCTTTCTGTTATCGAGACGTTGACCCCTCTGGCTTTGAAAATGTGCACAACTCATAGAATGACCTTGTTGCTTACCTTTCTTTTAGTGTAAGATAGAATTCCTATACCACAGGTATTACAGTTTGTTCTTCAAGCGGTAGACAAAAGTTAGTCCATTCTCTTTCTATTGCAATTTCCCATACTCCCTTACAGTTTCTCATTAAAGGATCAAATCCTTGTTCTTGGATGAAGGTGTAGGGTTGCAATTGTTGTAGATATTTGTCTATGATGTTTTCCTAGAATTCAATAGATTGATTCATTATGTTAACACAAAAGTTTTTCATTACTCAAACCTAACTTTGAATGTTATTTCTCCCTTCAAAGGTTGTGGGTGATGAGGAGGTAGATGTGACCTATTTATCTTTGAAGATAATAATAATATATTTAAGAGTTATACTTGTATAATATAAGTTATTCCTAATTATTAAATGGTTAAAGAGTTCTAAATCTATTGAAATTAGGCTACATCGATGTTCGAGGTTAGTTTAAGTTCGGATTGTAGGTTACGCAGGTGTGTCATGACATCCTTCCAAGGTGTCGCGACGTCAAGGACAATTTACCTGTGTCGATATCCATTCACATGAGATTTCAATGTTACGACATTGAGGCCAGTCCTTGCCATGTTGTTCACTTGCTTCAAGGATTCTGTTATGTAACTTTCTCCATCATTTCCCCATTCCTTTTCCAATATGTCTTCATTTCTTTCTTGGCTCCTTAAAGTTTTACATTGTAAAGCTTGTATATCTATTACGCCATTTATTGTTCCGCCAAAATAATGTTTTACTTTCTACCCATTTACAAGAAAAGGTTGTCCTCCCTTTCAGATAAGTTCTATCACCCCATAAGGTGTCATCTGGTTTATAGTGCATAGGTTAGTCCATCTTGATTTTAGCTTGCTGGGGAATAGTTTTAATCTTGAGTTGAATAACATCACCTTTTGTCCAGGCAATAGATCTCGTTTCTGAATCCTTGTGTCATACTAGAGTATGCTCTTTTCCTTGTACAACTTAGTAATCTCATAAGCCATGAAGTGAAATTCTTCCAATTCTTGTAATTGAAATAGTATTTCTTTCTTTGCTAACTCTGAATCCAAGGTTAATTCTTTAATTTTACAGTATGCTTTCTTTTCTAACTCATTTGATAGATGACAATTCTTTCTGTAAACTAATTTGTAAGGAGACATACCTAATGGAGTCTTGTATGTTGTTTTGTAAGCCCACAATGCATCGTCTAATCTTCCTACTTAATTTGTCTCTTTTTTATATTGATATGTCGTAATTTAACCTAATAGATTAAACTAGTTTTCATGCTTTAGGAGCTTGAAATGAAGCAATATTAAAAGAATTTACTTAGGATTTGGTAAATTTCTATCGTAGTAATAAAATGTGGAAATGAGTCTTTTATTGAACTCATGATCAGTTGAGGCGTAAAGGTTGGCTAATCCACTTGGTAAGTGTGCAGGAGACCTTTAAAAGGTGAACCGTATTAAGACTGATCACTATGTCCCAACACGGGACTAAGGATGTCGTAACATAGAGACAAGACCCAAAAAATCTTGAAGTTGCCTTCGTGGTCACAACACCATACAAGGGTGTCACGATAAACACAGAAAAATACACCCAACGAAGTACATTGCCTGCTATGTCGTGACACAGGACCTGAGTGTCGCGACATCGACTCCTAAATGTGGGATTACATCGAGTGAGGAGCATTTTAGTCTTCATAATATATCAATAAACCTGAGAACGATAACTAACCTAGGGTTGAGGAAGATGGCCATCAAAAGGCTATAAATAGGCCCCTAAAGCCTCCATTTTACACACACCATTTCCTTAAACAATTTCTCTTTTCTTAGATTTAGGTTTTCATTTATTTTCTTTTCTAATGTTTTAGTTATTTCATCCTATTCTTTTGTTATTTGGAGACGTGATTTATAGATGTGCATAGATTTTCGGGAATTATTTCCAATTCTTAATACAAATAAAATGAGGATTTACTAATTAGTTTAATTTAGTATGATCAAGAATGGTGGTTTCGAGACAAGAAATTCAATGTGTTAGATTGTAAATATTAATTATTAAATATTTACGAAGTCATTAGTATCGTATTAAAAATTTGGTTATGAAATTTTATTGTATAGATAGTTAATTAAGTAAAAAGGATTAAATGGAAAAAGGTGCAAAAGTTGAATTCTCTTAATTAAAGGTATTAGATGTCAATTGAAAAGTAAGTTAAGGTCCTTAAATGGTAATATAACTATTTTTCATTTGAGTGGACGATCTTGACTAAAATTTGGTTAAAATTAAAGTGTGAACAAAGGGCATATTGGTAAATTAAGTAAATAAATGGTTTAAACTAAAATTAAAAGATGAAATTTAGTCATCTTCTTCTCCATGGAGCTGAAACTCCACTGCCAAGGGGAGAAGCAAGCCTCGATCGTTTGGGTTCTTAGATTGGGTGAATAAATCTTGCTCGTTTTTAGTAATTTTTATGTTTTTTAACTCGTTTTAGCTTGATCTAGCTAACTCGGGTACTAATTTGTAAAACTATTAAACATTTTGGTTTATGTTATTTATGAGTTTGGTGTGTTTTTGAAATTTAATGAATAGCAAGCTTGGTTATTAAATGAGACTATTTTGTAAAGAAATTTTAGTAATTTTCATGTTAAAGGACTAAAATATAAAAGAAGTAAAAGTACATGGACTTGTTGTTAAATAAAACAAATATTGGAAGTATTGGATTGCTATAATATTCGGCTGAACTTTTTTTTAAGGAAAAAGGTTAATTTGCAAGTTTTGAGCTAAAGGACTAAATTGAATAAAAGTGAAAAGTTAAGGGCAATTTTGTAAAAATACCGAAAAGGCTTATTTGCATAAAATGATTAAAAATTCATGTTGATTTAAACAATTGAATGAAATTATTGTAATAGATCAAGATCGTGTCCCGATCGTGTAAAAAGGAAAATTATGAATTTACCCCTAAAGTTCACTTTAACTGCAATTTCATCCAGTAAGTTCGTAACATTAATTTACATTTAAATAATATATTATTTGTATTCCTTATGATTGTTATAGAACAAGTTATGGTACGTGAAATTATGAAAGATGAAAAAGAAATGAATGAAAGAGATATTAGACTTTGAATAGATGATTTGAAACCGACGCGATAACTGAGGTACCACATATGTTGCGAGTCCTCGACAGCTCGTGTGAGTAGCATCGTGAGTCAAGAAATGAGTAAAGAATCCAAGAATGGATTACAAGCCCTACGATGGCTGAGATTTATGCATAAGTACATATTCTCGATAGCTCGTGTAAGCAGCATCGTTAGGGAACAGTTATATACATAGATACCGTATCGATGGCTGAGGTACTGCATATGTTGCGAGCTAGTGACCTAGGAAAGGGATATGGATCCTAAATGGATTATAGGCCCTACGATGGCTAGGACTATGCTTTACGCATACTCTCGACAGCTTGTGTGGGCAGCATGCTTACTAAGCTTTGAAGCTTACCAAAGATGTTATTATTGTTTTGTAGATTGTTTGGTATTTAAAGATCAGATCATCTCGAATAAATCACACTATCTCGGGAACTCATTCGATAGTATTTACATCACTCGGTTATATGGCATGTACTAGGATGATGGTACCTTTGAAATGCTAGATTTTAGATTGTTGGTTTCTTTGTTGAACTAAACTTGCATGCTCGCTTGATGTTCTAAACAATCAAATGTGTTTAGTATTGAGTTGACATGTGAATTTAAGAATCCTTGTGTTGATTGATTGTATTTTTTGTTATATGGTGAAACAAGTATTATCATGTATAGATTTTGCAAGATGAGTATTTAAATAAGAGTCTTGTATTGAATGATGATTGATAAACTTGAGGACTTGTGTGAATAAATGAATTTTGCATACTTGTTTCAGTAAAACCCCTACATGTATCGATAAAAGTAGAGGGCAGGAGAGAGGTTATTCACTGACTTGAGTAGTATCGGTAGTTGCATAATAAGTACCGGTAGTTTTCCCCATAAGAGTATCAGTATTTTATGTACTTGTATGGTAGAAGGTGCAGGGTAGGACATTTTAGCTCTTTGGAGTTTTTAGTACTGGTAAAAGCATGATTTGTTTCGGTAAACGCTTTACTTGTATTGGTAGAACTATCATAGGTATCGTTAGAAGTTTGCACTATTTCCTGCATTGTTTATTGACTTGACAACTACCGATACTTATCCAACAGGTACCGGTAGAAGTCTCCTAGAATTGTGGAATTGACATTTTTACCCTTATTGAGTTAATAAACAAAGTAAGAATAATAAATTATAAATGTATATGTATTTTAATAAATCAAGAAAAATGTTAGAATAAGATTTGAATAGGTAATGATTCGAGGCACAAATGTATGTGATCTCGAAACCCTAACCGACGATGGTGTTGGGTTTAAGTACTATATAATGATAGTAAGAAGGATTGATGTATCTTGGATGATATTGTGATATTATGGTTGAAATGGAATATGGATATGATGATTTGTGAAATAAACATTGATTCCTTCTATGATGTAATGATAAGTATGTTTGGTTATAGTTTGGTTAGCTAATGGTGAGAACTGTGTGTTTGAGATATAGGACCATGTGATCCCTGATGGAAAATATTTGTACTTGATTCCGAAGTTCTTGCGTGATTGAATTTGATTATTGATTGATTGAAAGATTATAAATGAATGTGTAAAATTAAATGTAGTTAGTATTCTGAAATACAAATTATAATTGTATAAATTGTGATCGAATTGTATGTAAAAAAATAGAAAGGACTCGAAAAGTTCTGTAAACCCTGAGACCCTGGACCGAAGATGGTTTCAAGTTTTTGGGTGTTATAATGATGATTGGTTTATAAAATTGAGCTTATGCATGATTCATTGAATTCTGTATACTTGTTTCGGTAGATCTCATACATGTATCGGTAGAAGTACAGAGTAGGAGAGAGGTTACATTCTGACTTGCATTATATCGATAGTGCTAATAGAAGTATCGATAGTTCTACTTTCTATGGTATCGGTAGTTAGGATACTTGTATCGGTAGAAGTTGCAGGGTTAGACTTCTTAGCTGTTTGGAGTTTTTAGTACTGGTACAAGTAAGACTTGTTTCGGTAGAAGAGTCACTTGTATCAGTAGAACTGCACTTGTATCAGTAGAAGTCTGCACCATTCTTTAATTGTTTATTGACTTGACAACTATCGATACTTGTCCAACAAGTACTGGTAGAAGTCTCCAAAAACCTTGGAAATGACCTTTTTGCCCTTGTTGAATTGGTAATTATAATGAAATGACAATATATGACGTGTTGGGTGTATTTCTTTTATAATGTAAGATCAAATGACATGATTTTAAAAGATGAATAATGATTAATGAATAAAGTGACACCGAGACCCTAACTGGCGACGATTTCGAGTTTTAGGTGTTATAAAACCAAAAATTTGTATTGTCCATCTGTGAAAACCTTTTCCCCTAATTGGTTTAGGCTGTGACATCTAGTGATAAGTAGTTTCTGTTGACTTGCTATGATGGCGGAAGATCAAAAGATCCAATTAGGGTAGTGACTAGTTGATTGAAGGAAAATCCCTAAAACACAATAATTGAAGAACTCATACTAGATAGACCTAATATCCCTAAAGCCGTTTATCGATCTTACATCTCAACTTTTTACTTTTTATTCTCTTTTCTTTCTATGCTTTTTACGTAACATCCCAATTTTCAAGGGTGTCGAAAATAATGATTTCGAGATCACAACTCCGACGAGTCAAGTCGTAAATTTATTTTATTTTTATTTATGATGTCGTTAGTATCGTATTAAAATTTGGTTTTGAAAGTTTAATGTTTGGATAGTTAATTGAGTAGAAAGGATTAAATTGAAAAAGGTGCAAAAGTAGAGTTGGTTAATTAGAAGGACCAAAAGAGCAAATTATGGAATATATTGATTATAAATGGGATTAATTAAGGTTAAGTAAGTGGTTTATTAAGTTAATCATGAAAGTCTTAAAATTTACAAGTTTTCCCTTAAGTATATATATGAATTAAATGAAAGAAAGTGAGAAAAATTCATCTAATTTCCCTTCTTCTTCTTCTTTATTTGGCTAAAGGGGAAAAGTTAGGGTTTCTCCATTCTCAAAATTTAAGCCTTGATTTGGGTAAGCAAATGTTAATCGTTTTTAATAATTTTTATGTTTTTGAGTCCGTATTTACTTAATCTAGCTAACTTAAGTACTAATTTGTGAATCTGTCAAATGTTGTCAAACTTGCTATTGTTGAATAAGCTTATTTTTTAAAGCTTTTGATGGATTTGTATGTTTGATGGATTGATTTCATGATTTTGTAAAATGATTTTTGATCAAATTAAGGTTAAATGACTGGATTGAGAAAATGTGAAACACATGTCCTTGATGTGAAATAATTGCATATAGGTGTTGGGTGGACACCCATGGATATTCGGCTGGTATAAGTTAAAATGTAAAATGGTTATTTTGCATGTTTTGTACTTAAGGACTAAATTTAATAGAAATGTAAAGGTTAGGGGTCATTTTGTAATTTTTCCAAAAAGGACTTATATGCATAAACTGATCAAATTATATGATTTAATGAGATAATTGGTTGATTTATTATGTTAGATCGAGATCGAGCCACCGGTTGTGGAAAAGGGAAAATTTCAAAATAGTCCCTGAAGTTTCGCTCAACTGCAATTTCGTCTGGTAAATTCATAATGTTAAATTCTTACTTGTAACTGATTATAACTGCCTTTTTTATGGATGTTTGATGTTGGAACAACAAATTGATGATATGTAATATAGAAACGACAGAAGAAAGATTACCTAGCCTTTTGCCAAAGTTAAATGGTCCGATGACTGAGATCCTGCATTTGTTGCGGATTCTCTATGGCATCATGAGTCACTGTAAAGTGAAAAGAATCCAAGAATGGATTACAGGCCCTACGATGACTGAAATTTATGCTTGATTGCATACTCTCGTCAGCTTAGTGTGAGCAGCATCGTAGGGAATAGATATATCATATCGATGACTAAGAATAGCATTGTATACTGGTAATAGGCATGACCTTTTGGTCGATAGGGAGAAAAATAAGCATAATGACCTTTGGATCAACAGGGAGTAAAACGAGCATCATGACCTTTGGGGTCAATTAGGAGTAAAACGAATAATGATCACTGAAGTACAATTATGTTCTGGCTCGACCGATTTATAGTTTTGTTTAGCACATGTTATTCAGTAAATTGATAAACCTTGTGAACTTATTAAGCTATGAAGCTTACCTATGAAATTGTTGTTGTTTTGTAGATCCCATTTTGTGACTTTAAGATTGGATCATCTTGAAGACATCACACTATCCCGGGAGCTTGTCGGTAGTATTTACACCACTCGGTTATATAGCATGTACTAGGATGAAATGACTTATTCTACTTGTATGGATGGATGAATCTTTTGCTGTGAATTTTTAGTTGAATGTTGCACAAGTTTGCATGTTAGTTCATTGTGATATACACATACTATGTGAGATGTATGAGATGTTGAATCTATGTACAATGTATTTCCATGTTAAGTCTTTTAAGTTATGAAAGATGAATGGTTGATAACTTGAGTTTAGGCATGATCCCTTGAACTTGATACACTTGTTTCGGTAGAACTCATACTTGTACCGATAGAAGTACAGGGTAGGAGAGAGTTATTCTCTAACTTGAGTAATTTTGATAGTTGTATAACAAGTATCGATAGTTTTGTGCATTGAGGTATCAGTAGTTTAAATGCTTGTATCGGTAAAAGTATAGGGTAGAAGAGAGGTTGTTCTCTAACTTGAGTTGTTTCAGTAGTTGTATAATAGGTATCGACAAAAGTTGCAAGGTAGGACTTCTTAGCTCTCTGGGTTCTTAGTATCGATAGTAGTATGACTTGTATCAGTAGTTGCCTCAGTTGTATCGATAGAACTATTAAGGGTATCGGTAAAAATCTGCTTTGTTTCATGAATTGTTTACTGACTTGACAACAATCAATACCTGTCCAACAGGTATCGGTAGAAGTCTCCAAAAATTTTGGAAATGAGCTTTTCACCCTTGTTGAATTATGAATACAATTAAATGATAATAAAAAACATGTTGAGTGTATTTCTTTTGAAATGTAAGATCAAATGACATAAATTTAAAGATGAATAGTGATTGATGAATAAAGTGACACCGAGACCCTAGCTAACGATGATTTTCGGGTTTTGGGTGTTACATTTAGTGGTATCAAAGCTTTTGATTTAGTCGTTTCTAGGATTGAAATGATTGTGTTTTATGTTTTAGGAGTACATGCCATATGAACTTGTGATATTGTGATATAGATGAATTCGATCTAATCATAGTTTTTACAGATAACTACAGAATGTCTGACTCAGAAAGAGAGGAAACTAATGAGGTAAACAACAATGTCCCGACTAATTATTCTGGGACTAGTCACGGTGCACTAATATTATAGTTAGCGAAAAACGAAGCAAAGAACATGTTGATAGCATTACAAATGACATATTTTCTTCCTAAATTGATGTTTTAATTGTCTCTTTTGTATCTTTTTAGCATGCATTATAAGCATTTCCTA
Organism: Kokia cookei; assembly: GCA_039519145.1. Classification (NCBI taxonomy): domain Eukaryota; kingdom Viridiplantae; phylum Streptophyta; class Magnoliopsida; order Malvales; family Malvaceae; genus Kokia; species Kokia cookei. Next base: position 22,416,035 of record CM076909.1, read on the forward strand.
CTTAGTTTTTATATTTTCGAACTCATTGTAGTTTAGTTTAAATTCTTGTTATTTTTATCTCTTTTTGCACTAATGTCGCCACCAGCAGCCAATATATTGTGCCTTAGAATTTTAGTGCAGGAACTCAACTCAGAAGATCAATGCAGGAAGAATAATGCAGCCACAAGATTAGCTTGGAATTGCAACTAGAGATGTCATCGCACAGAACCTGAACTTTGAATAAGTAAATTCAAGCTGAAAATACAACTGGACGTACCAATGCAGGGAAATCACACGTTGTCGCTGCAATGAACAATATCAGATTGCACTTAGCAATGTAGCGACAACCTGTAAATCTTTGAAGAAAACATCAAATATGCATTAGTGCACAATTGTACTGTAGCTAACTTTGACAGCTGCAAAAATTAGATCTTGATCTAAGAATAGAGGAGGATGAAACTTGCAACTTTTAAAGGCTATAAACAGAGGAAAGAAGATGGAAGAAATCATCAAGAGGGAAGGAATTAAATCTGCAATTTCTTTGTGTTTTTGAAGTTTTATTGGAGATCGGTGAGCTGACTGAGTAGACGAGCAACCACTTCTGATGAGGATTACTTGGATCAAGAACAAGAGGAGCTGTTAAGGAATAGTCCTAGTGGTCTAGAGATAGTAAGCTTCGATTGTATTTGTTGACCCCTCTCTTTATGTTGATGAATTATTATTGACAATTGAATGAATATGAGAATATCTTGCAATGTTAGATTACTTTGATTCTTACTTAATCTTTCTCATCTATTTATTCTTGAATTCAATTGCATTAAACACAAGAGTGGAAATGTAGTCTACCGACATCGAGAGATGCAGTGACAAGTTGAGTAAACAAGCAAGTTAGGCGAGAGCTACTAGGGATTGAAAGAGATTCTATCACTTGTTCTTAAGTGCACAGTGTTGCCTACATCGAGAGATGAAGTAATTATGGGTACTTGAGTCTCGATTAAACAGAGAGTTATAGTTGGTAAGATTTCATTAGAGCCTCAGTGCTGCGACAATTCATCTATACAATACCTTGTCGACGCATCCAATGTTGTGAGTTAGCAAAGTTAGTAATCCGCTCCAAATCTTCACACTTGATCACCATTTACTTTTATGCATTTTAAATTCTTAACACTTCACAACAACAATTTGATTTACTTTTAGTTGCACTGACAATTAATTTTTGTTACATTGACAATTATAACAATTTTAGTATGCAAATCTGACTTAATTTACTCACATTTCATCTAATTTTAGTATGAGTTGCTTTGATAGTTGAACATCAAGAACCCATTCCTCGTGGGACCAATATTCGATAGAATTATTCTATCAACTATCCTTGCTTCGATGTGTGTCCGCTTGCACAACTGTTGTGACGTTACAAACGCGATCAAGTTTTTGCACCGTTGCCGGGGAATGACATTTGTTTGATGTTTGCTTTTGTAGTTGCAATTAATTTTACTTACTTAACTTTTAATCTCTACTAATCTGTTTACTTTTCTATTGTTTTCTTTTTCAATTTTCTAGGTGTTGCATGTCCACAAAGAGAAATCCTAAGGACATTGTGAGTTTTGATCCAGAGCTTGAAAGGACATTAAGAAGGAAAAGGCAAGAACAAAAGAAAATGGCTGGTAACAATAACAACAACTTACCGCCATTACTACCACAAGATGTAGTTCCTCTAATATAACCACAAGTTATTAATAATCTACGACCACTGCCTCCATAAGTTGAACAAGTGCAAAATAGGACAATTCGAGATTTTGTTGTTCCTATCCTTGATGATTTACAACCAGGGGTCGTGAGACCAGCTATTCAAGCTGGAAATTTTGAGCTAAAACCGGTGATGTTTCAAATGCTTAACTCAAATGGGCAATATTTTGGTTTGCCTCATGAAGACGCAAGAGAACATTTAAAATCATTTTTGCTTCTTTGTGCATCTTTTAGTCAACATGGTGTCCTTGATGATGCCTTGAAAATGAAATTATTTTCTTATTCGTTGTAGGGTAAAGCGAGAACATGGTTCTTGGGATGGCCGGCTGGATCCATTACATCTTGGAATGTGCTAGCAACACAGTTTATTTTGCATTTTAATCCAATGACAATGAACGCAAGGTTATGCAATGATATTATAGCATATCATCAGCTGGATGATGAGAACTTACATACAACATGGAGCATTATAAAACTCTTCTGAGACGATGCCCAATGCATGGAATTTAACAAAAAACCCAAATTGAAATATTTTATAATGGATTGAATGCTCAGACAAGAAATCTTGTCGACGCATCAGCCAATGGTCTTTTGTTGGATTGCACCTACAATGAAGCTGTAAGAATTCTGGAGAGGATTGCTCAGAACGATTATCAATATCCAATATCTCGTTATACGTAGATAAAGACTAACCAAGGTGTTCTTGAATTAGATGTTATTTCTGCTTTGAGTATGCAGGTATCTTCATTGGCCAATATCATAAAGAATATGAAGGGGACAACTGATGTTACCTCTATTCAAGTGGCTCAACAAATGGATGCGCTGACATTTTCCTGTGAGATTTATGACAATAACCATAGTTACGAGGATTGCCCACAACATGCTGAAAATGTTTTCTATGTCAATAACATCAGAGGAAATTCATATGGTAACTCATACAAAAACAGAACTCAACAACCTTGAGGGAATCAAAATGCTTCTACATATAGATATGGAAATTTCTCAAATCAAGGGAGTTATAGACAAGGGAGTTACAACAACCATCAATAGTAGAATTTTAATCAAAATTTGCAAGTACATTCGCTCCCTGATCAGATGCAAGCACATAACTAGATGCAACCACAATCTCGAATGCAGTCACAACAATCTGCATTGCCACATATGCAAGGACAACATCAGTAACAGTAGTAGTTTTCTCAACAAAGGTCAGATTTGATGGTTGCTCTTGAAGTGATGATGCGAGGGCATATTACACAGACTGAAGCAATTGTTCAAGGTAACTCCTTTTCCATCCAAGCGTTGGAAGCCCAGCTAGGACAGTTGACTTCTAATTTGAGTGCAAGATCACTAAGTACTCTACCTAGTGATACTGAGAACCCAACGCAGAGAGGGAATGAGCACTATAAGGGTATCACGTTGAGAAGTGGGAAGCAAACAACTGGACCAAGCAATTCTAATCAGAATAATGTCGACGCATATGAGCCATAATAACAAGAAGAGGATGCACCTGAAGGAAGTAAAGCAGAAGCACATGAGGAAGAACCAACTGTAGCACCATCTATGCCTACAATTTGCTCACCACAATTGTTAACGCAATTGCCAATATTGACACCATCAAGTTTTTCGTAACAACCCACTATTATGATACCTTTGCCATTTCCGCAAAAATTTAAAGAAAAAGTCCATGATAATGAGTATCAAAAGTTTGTTTCTACTCTAAAACAATTACACATTAACATACCTCTTGTAGATGCTCTTGTCCAGATACCCAGTTATGGTAATTTTATGAAGGAGCTATCGGAAATCATTATTTAGGTAAACCTTTATGTGATTTGGGAGTAAGTAATAACCTTATGCCTTTATCTACTTGCGGACAGATCCTTAGCACAACTTGAAGGCCAAATCAAAGATGTCCTTGTTCAAGTAGATAAGCTCGTGTTTCCTGTCGATTTCATAATCCTTGATTGTGAAGCAGAAAAAAAGATGCCTACTATTTTGGGGCAACCATTTTTGGCAACAAGACGCATGCTTATCGACATGTTCAAGGGGGAATTTATCATGCGTCATAATGATGAACATGTGACCTTCAGTGTGTTCAAAGCATCCTTGTCCAAAAGTAAAGAGAAATGTCACCACATCGACGTGATAGACGAGATAATTCTGGAAGAATTCAATGTAAGGAATTCAACTGTCCTAAATAAATATGCAGTGACATTCCTTGAGGAAATCCTAGCTGAATGTGACCACAAAGAGGAGGTTAATAATTATGAGCTGAGGCAGAATTGGCAATTGGAATCTTTAGATTTGTCAAACAGGAAAATTTCTGTGCTTAAATCGTCAATTGAGCAAGCTCCTACCTTGGAGTTGAAGCCATTACCAAAGCACCAGAAATATATCTTTTTGGGTGACAACGATACATTACCTGTAATTGTCAATGCATCCCTCGACGCAACGCAGGAAGATAAGCTCATTGCCATTTTGAAACAACATAAGAGAGCCATAGTGTAGAGCATTGCTGATATCAGAGACATTAGTCCCTCTTTTTGCATGCACAAGATCAAATTGGAAGATGAGGGGAAGCAATCAATTGAGCAACAAAGAAGACTTAATGAAAAGATGAAAGAAGTAGTGAAAAAGGAAATTATCAAATGGCTAGACGCGGGTATCATCTACCTTATTTCTGATAATGATTGGGTGAGCCTCATCCAATATGTGCCCATGAAAAGTGGTTTCATAATTGTGAGCAATGAATAGAATGAGTTGATCCCTACTCGCATTGCGACTGGCTGACAAGTATGCATGGATTATCGTCGATTGAATGCGACCACAATGAATGAGCACTTCCCATTACCTTTCATTGACCAGATGCTGGATAAGCTAGCTGGTAAGGCCTATTATTGCTTCTTAGATGGTTATTCTGGATACAACCAAATAGCCATCGTGTCGAAAGATCAAGCAAAGGCTACGTTCACATGCCCTTTTGGAACCTTTGCCTTCCAACTTATGTTGTTTGGGTTGTGTAATGTGCCAACAACATTCAGAGATGCATGATGGCGATCTTCTTGGATGTGATCGAGGACTCTCTAGAGGTATTCATGGATGATTTCTCTGCCTATGGACAAAATTTTAACCAATGCGCTGACAACTTGGAAAAAGTTCTTAAGAGATGCGAGGACACAAATTTAGTTTTGAATTGGGAAAAATGCCACTTCATGGCAACTGAAGGCATTATCCTCGGCCATCGCACATCATGTCAGGGCATTGAGGTTGATAAAACAAAGGTTGAAATCATTGAGAAATTGCCACCGCCCACCTATGTGGAAGGAATAAGAAGCTTTCTTGGACATGCTGACTTTTATAGGAGATTTATCCGAGATTTTTCCAAGATTGCTAAGCTATTATGCTCACTAGAGTAAAATAAAAAGTTTGTGTTCGATGACACTTATCTGTATGACAATAAAGAAACAGCTAGTACAAGCTCCGATTGTCATCGCACCGAACTAGACGTAACCATTTGAACTAATATGCGACACAAGTGACTTTAATGTGGGAGCTATACTAGGCCAATGTAAATAAAAGGTATTTCATTCCATTTATTATGCTAGTAAAACTCTAACTGAAGCGTAGATTAATTATACAACTACGGAAAAGGAGTTGCCAGCAGTAGTCTTTGCATTTGACAAGTTTCGCTCATAACTTGTCGGTGCAAAGATTACAGTGTACATAGACCACTCAACATTGAGAAACCTTTTTGAGAAAAAAGATGCCAAATCGAGGTTGATTAGATGGATCCTACTCCTTCAAGAATTTGATATCGAGATCAAAGATAGAAAAGGGTCTTAAAACCAAGTAGCTGACCACTTATCTTGATTGAAAGTTGGAAGTGAAAATGGGAGGACGTCCCAAATTGTCGATGCATTTTCGGATGAGCAGTTGTTATTTGTCGACACATTGCCATGGTATGTTGATGTAGTCAATTACCTTGTGTGTGGGAAGCCACCTTTGAGTGCTGTTGGTCACAAGAAAATCAAATTTTTGCGCGATGCTGCAAAATATCTCTAGAAGGAGCCATACTTGTTTAGGGTATGCGCTAACAATATCATACGTCGCTGTGTTCCTGAAGAGAAAATGACTTCTCTCCTGCAACATTGCCATGATGCTCCCTATGAAGGCCATTTTGGTGGTGTAAAGACTGCTGTAAAAGTCCTGCAATCAGGACTCTATTAGCCGATATTATTTCGAGACGCCCATTGCTTTGCACAGCAATGTGATAGATGTCAACGCACTGGTTCAATATCTCGTCGCAACGAGATGCTCCAACAACCGATTATGGAAGTAGAGCTCTTCAACATTTAGCGTATAGATGTCATGGGATCATTCCCTAGCTCCTTTGGGAATGTGTACATTCTAGTTACGGTTGACTATGTCTCGAAGTGGATTGAGGCAATCGCGGTGCCAAAAGATGATGCTCGAACGGTGTTAAAATTCTTTCACACTTACATCCTTACGAGATTTGGAACACCTAAAGCGTTAATAAGTGATCAAGGTAATCATTTTCATAACCATCAAGTGGTGACAGCATTAAAGAGATATGGTGTGAAGCATTGTATAGCTACTACATATCACCTACAAACCAATGGTTAAGCTGAAGTATCCAATTGTCAAATCAAAAGCATCCTTGAGAAGGTGGTTAATCCTTTTAGAAGGGATTGGTCTTCGCGGCTACATGACGCATTATAGGTACTTCGTACTGCTTATAAGACCCCGTGAGAATGTCATCATATCAGTTAGTGTTTGGTAAATCTTGTCACCTGCCAATTGAGTTTAAACATAAAGCCATGTGGGCAATCAAGCAAGTAAATATGGATTTCGACGCTGCTGGAAGGAAAAGATTGTTGGACATTACTGAACTGGAGGAAATCTGTCGCCATGCTTGTGAGAATGCCACAATTTATAAAGAAAAGACTAAGAGATGGCACGACAATATCATCTTGCATCGACAATTTAGCCTTGGTCAATTAGTGCTTTTGTTTAATTCTCGTTTAAAACTGCACCCAAGTAATTTGATCTTAAGATGGTCTGGTCCTTTCAAAGTTGTTGAAGCATCTTAGAGTGGTGCGATGACAATTAAGAATTTGAAAGATGGACAACAATTCAACGTGAATGACCAATGGCTGAAACACTACGTGAGCCCAGATGTCAAGGAACCAAACGAGGCCATCGATATGGTCATATTTAAATAATGTCAATGCTTTTTTTACATTCTCTTTTATTTGTTTCACCATTACTTGTTTTGTTTACATTCTATGCAGAAATAAAAATCATCTTTTTGTCGATGCATAGGAACACAACTTGTCGATGCATTCTGTGATAAGTCAGCAAAGCTTTTTCAACAAGAATCACGCCGATTGATATCTTTCTTCTCTCAACTGTTCGATCAGATGAAAATGTATGATCTGCAGCTTGGCATTTAATGGCTGTAGACGTAACGTTTTCCTATAATCTTTTACAATTATCATGATTTTTGCCAAGGTTTGGTTATAAAACCCCTCGTTGCAGATTTCTTTTCTCCTCATAGTCGCCATTGTTGCTACTTCTTCTTTCTTTCATTGCCTCTATTTTTCTCTTACGTTCACAAGTTTAACTTTTCTCTGTAAGTTCCTCTAATTTCCTTTTTCAGTTACTGTGGCTAAAACCAGAGCATCAAATAATCCTTCCAAAACTCCTTCTAAAGCCACACCTTCAACTTCAATCACAATGGCTCCGACCACAACTTCACCACCATCCACATGGCCAATCTTATTTTTGACCACCGTAGTTAAAGACCACTATCAGAATGTTATGCTGAAGTGGAATATCCATCCAGAGCAAGGTCTGCAACTGTCTCAACATCAAACCTTGGGAAAGCTAGTCGCGAGGACTATAAGCCGTCTGGGTTGGGAGTTCTTCTGTGAACACCCCGCTGGCTACTCCCCGATGCTGGTAAGTAGTTTTATGCAAACCTTTTCGATTTGGAACAATAGTTTATGTTCGTTAGGGAAGGTTTAATCCCATGGAGTGTCGGTCATATCAATATTCTACTTTGAATTCCTGAAAGGGTAGGCGACTACTCAACATTTTGCAGCGATTGGATGATGAAGTAACTGCTCAAATCATAAGGGACTTTGCATTGATGGTGCTGCTTGGACATGTAATGGTTTCCACAACTACACTATGCATAAGAGGTATCTCGTAACCTTCAGCGAAGTATGGTTCCACTTCGTGAATAGTCGCATTCTGCCGTCCACGCATAACACTATGGTGACACTGGATCATACGTGTCTTCTGCACTCCATCCTACGAGGCCGTCACATTGACATTGGTGAAATCCTCCATGATCAAATAGCTGAAGTTATTGCTAAACAAAATGGTATACTCTCATTCCCTTCTTTGATAATATTGCTTTGCAAACAAAAGGGCATTATGCCTAGAGATGGAGAGGAAGTATTGGAGAATAAGAGTCCCATCAATGACATATCAGTTGAAAGGATGACTCGAGGCCAAGAAACGTCGGTGGCAAAAGAGGCCCTAAAGAAGAAGGATAAAAGAAAGGGGAAGCAGAAGGAAGACCAAACTGATGCCCCCACAAATCCCCAATTAGAAAAGAGGTTGACCACTATGGAAGCCAATATTGACCGCATCGACATGCACACCATCTGCATTATCGGCGTATTAGAAGATATGGATTACAGACAACATATTTTTTATGCGTATACAAAAGCCTGGAATAAGGTAATTATCGCCACATTACGCAACATGAGTCCCAGTCTGATGCCAAATTTCCCAACCTTTTCATCTATTTTTCTCCCAATGCAAGCCTCATCCTACGATCAACCTACTCCTGATGGTAGGTCTCAGAATGTTCCATCCCTAACGAGAATTCATATCTCTGATGACGAGGAGAGTGAGGGACATTCTAATGCCATGAAAGACTACTACAAAACAATTACCAATCTATTCAAAGAATTTTTGAATAGCCCTGAGGCGACCATGGTAGGTAGGGGGTTGTCATTGAGGAGCTGCATAGCCCTATGGATGTAGAAGCAGTGGAAGGCGCTGACATGGCCACAACCAAATAAGAGTAGTATGCAGATAAAGGTGTCGAACAAGAATATGACCAATAGAAGGAGAAGGAAGAGGAAGAAAAAGAAGAAAAAGAAGAAGAGAATGACATGAAGGACCCTGCGACAAGTAGGAGAAGAAGGAAGAAGATGCCCTGATAACTATTGCTAAGGATACTTTTAGCACACCTGTGAGTGTGGGGGCATCTAGCACTAACGAGTCTCTATCTGATTTGAGCCTGGTCGAGATTGTTATGAGCAGCATTGAGGAGCCTAATTCTCTTGCTATTGTGCCCCAAGTGGCACCATTAGCTGAAATCCATCCATTTGAAGTAACTACTAATGAAGCCACCACCCAACCTGCTGAAGAGGAGCAATCCACCGAGCTGGTTGGCTCGAAGGATAAGAAAAAAAAACGATGCAAGGACAAGAAGAGGAAGCACAAAGAAGAGGGTGAGCACCTAAGAAAGAAGAAAAAGAAAACAAAAGCAGCCTCTGCATCGACTGCCGAGGTATAAGTTGGTACATTTCTCTGTAGATAGTTTTCAAGCATTTTTATTTTGTCATTGCATTTTTGTTAAGTTAGATGCATTGTCATTGCATTTCCATTATATTTGTATAATATTGTCAGTGCATTGGGGACAATGCAGACACTGATTTTAGGGGGATATTATGAAATGGAAATGTAATTACACCTACATCTTTGAATTTTACTTGTTTCTTGTGTTAATGAAAATATGCAGAATTTTAACATGCCCACAATTTTTATTTTTATGCATAAATCTTGATTTGCTTGGAATGCTGATGTGTAAATTGGATGAATGTGAATGGTGAGTCTTCTATTTCTGAATGAATGATTAGAATTGCTTCAGTAATGAAAGGATAGTGTGAATGTTTGAATCTTGAACTAACTGACCAGTTACTGTAACATTATATGAATAAAAGACACTCCAATGTGAATGCATTGTGACTTTTCAAGGGAGAACACTCTGCTGCAGGTTTAGAAAAATCATCTAGCCAAAAGCTGTCACTACAAGAATGTGTGTCAGTGCAATTACATACCTTTTAGGGTTTGTTGCACCCCATCGTTACTGTCCAGGAACAAAGGTAGAGAAATGCAATGACATCTCTCAGTCACTTGAAAAAGAAAAATGAGAAAAAGGAAGAAAAAGAAAAAAAAAGAAAAGAAATTTATGATAAATGTTGTATTAGTTCAAGGAAGATTAGGATTCAATGCATGATACTAACATTTATGAAGTTACAGTTTTTAATTGTTCATGCCTATAAATTGTCGGTGCATTATTCTATCATGTAAATAAAATTTAAGCATTAGGATTTCAAAAAATTCAAGTTGTGAGAATAATGATTGTGGTGACATATTTGATTGTGATTTTGCTAATTTTTGTTTACTTGAGGACAAGTAAAAACTCAAGTTTGGAGATGTGATAGCATTACAAATGACATATATTTTCTCCCTAAATTGATGTTTTAATTATATTTTTTGTATCTTATTTAGCATGCATTATTAGCATTTCATACTTAGTTTTTATATTTTCTAACTCATTGTAGTTTAGTTTAAATTCTTATTATTTTTATCTCTTTTTGCACTAGTGTCGCCACAAGCAGCCGAAATATTGTGCCTTAGAATTATTAGCGCAGGAACTCAACTTAGAAGATCAATGCTGGAAGAAGAATGCAACCACAAGATCTGCTTGGAATTGTGACCAGAGATGTCACCACACAGAACCTGAATTTTGAATCAGTAAATTCAAGCTGAAAATACAACTGGGCGTACCAGCACAGGAAAATCACACGTTGTCGCCGTAATTAACGATTTTAGATTGCGCTTAGCAATGCAGCAACAACCTGCAGATCTTTGAAGAAAACATCAAATATACGTGAGTGCACAACTGTACTGTAACTAACTTTGACAGCTGAAAAAATTAGATCTGGATCTAAGAATAGAGGAGGATGAAACCGACAACTTTTGAAGGCTATAAATAGAGGAAACAAGATGGAAGAAATCATCAAGAGGGAAGGAATTAAATCTGTAATTACTTTGTGTTTTTGATGTTTTATTGGAGATCAGTGATCTGACTGACCAGACGAGCAACCACTTCTGACGAGGAGTACTTGGTGCAAGCACAAGAGGAGCCGTTAAGGAATAGTCCTAATGGTATAAAGATAGCAAGCTTTGATTGTATTTTTTGACCTCTCTCTTAATGTTGATGAATTATTATTGACAATTGAATGAATATGAGAATATCTTTCAGTGTTAGATTACTTTGATTCTTACTTAATCTTTCTCATCTGTTTATTCTTGAATTCAATTGCATTAAACACGAGACTGAAAATGCTGTCTATTGACATCGAGAGATGCGGTGACAAGTTGAGTTAACAAGCAAGTTAGGTGAGAGCTGCTTGGGATTGGAATAGATTCTATCACTTGTTCTTAAGTGCACAATGTTGCCTACATCGGGAGATGGGGTAATTATGGGTACTTGAGTCTCGATTAAATAAAAAGTTGTAGTTGGTAAGATTTCATTGGAGCCTCAATGTTGCGACAATTCATCTATACAATACATTGTCAACACATCCAGCATTGTGAGTTAGCAAAGTTAGAAATCGACTCTAGATCTTTACACTTGATCACAATTTACTTTTATGCATTTTAAATTCTTAACACTTTAACAACAATTTGATTTACTTTTAGTTGCACTGACAATTAACTTTTTGTACATTGACAATTTTAACAATTTTAGTGTGCAGATATGACTTAATTGCGCTGACACTTTACTCACATTTCATCTAATTTTAGTATTAGTTGCTTCGACAGCTGAACATCTAGAACCCATTCCTCGTGGGATCGATATCTGATAGAATTGTTCTATTAACTATACTTTCTTCGATGTGTGTCCGCTTGCACAACTATTGTGATGTTACAAACGCGATCACATGTTTTTTAGACTGATGGGCTAATGGTTCTCGGAGTTCATGAGGAGCAACCCAATGGCACCACCTCCTCCACCCCCTATTGCACAGCTTGTCGCTTGACTGGTAGTACCTCTAGCTATGCCTCCACTTTCACTAATGGTGGAACAGAGGCATCGTATCTCGATAGATAGGGTTAAAGAGATGGAGCTGAAGAATTTCGGGGAAACATAGAAGACGATCCATCTAGAGCTAAATACTGGTTGGAAAACACAATGAGAGTCTTAAACGAGAAGGCTTGTCCTCCAAAGGATTATGTCAAGTGTGCTGCTTTGTTACTAAAAAACAAGGCTTAGAATTGGTGGATAATAATCGTAGTGGTAATGCTCGAAAATAAAGTCACCTAGGAGTTCTTTCGAGCAAAATTCAAAAAGAAATATGTCAGCAAGCGGTACTTGGCCAAAAAGAAGGAAGAATTTTTGGAATTAAGGTAGGGAAACAAAATAGTGGTTGAGTATGAACGAGAATATTTACAGTTGAGTAACCTTGCTTGGGAAATTGTACCAACAGATGAGGCAATATGTGTTCATTTTGAAGACGGGCTGAATGTGAGATCAAGATTATGGTAGGCGGAATCGAGCTGCGGTCGTTTGTGATTCTTGTAGATAGAGCCCAGAAGATGGAGGAAATCTATAATAATAAAAAACAAGAGAAGAGGTTTCGAGAATCTAGAAAGAATAATATCCCCATAACTTTTTCTATGCCACCGCCAAAGAAATTTAGGGAAGATGAAACTCATGGGCCTATCTATTCTGGATTTCTAAGTAGGAGTGGATCGGGACCACCAGGGTCTAAATTTGAGAATCATCCTACAACTAGTGTAGCCAGTGTTCGGAACGCACCCAACCCACAGTGTGATCACTATGGAAGATACCATGTGAGGGAGTGCCAAAAATTTAAGGAACCTATTATCGGTGTGGGGGTACAAACTATTTCATGCGAAAGTACCCAATGACCTTAGGAGCAAAAGAGGAGCAAAGTGTCAATCCTCCTATTACTCTATCGAAAGGTAGATGCCCGAGACAAAGTAGTAGTACAAGCGAGAATTGAGGCGATAACAGGGGTAATGTAACCTAATCTGAGGCCCGCGCACTTGCACGAACATATACCATCAGGGCTAGAGATAAGGCTACCGCTCTCGACGTTGTGACTAGCATATTTTATCTTTTTAATGATATTGTGTGTGCTTTGATTGATTCAGGGTTGACTCATTCATATATCTCATTGACCTAATGCTATTACCTTTTACCGAGTTCGATGTGACGTTTACAGGCCGATCAATTATAAATAGTTGAACAAAATAACAATCAAGAATAAGTACTTGTTGCCTCACATTAACGAGTTATTTGATCAATTGAAAGGTGCAACTATATTTTCAAATATAGATATTTGGTCAGGTTATTATCAGATACGAGTGAAAGATGACAATGTGGTGAAAATAAAATTCAGAACCCGGTACGGACATTATGAGTTTTTGGTAAGGCCGTTTGGGTTGACTATCGCTTCAGTAGCATTTATGAATCTGATGAATCGAGTGTTTCAGCCTCAGTTGGATAGATTTGTGGTCATATTCTTCGATGACATACTGATTTATTCCAGGACAGAGTCAAAGCATGCTCAACATTTGAGAGAGGAATTGCAGATTTTACGAGAAAAATAGTTGTATGTAAAATTCAGCAAATGCAAATTCTGGCTTTGAGAAGTTAGATTTTTGGGTCATGTGGTATCCGTAGAGGGAATACGAGTTGATCTGAGCAAAATTTTAGCTATCCTCGATTGAAAAGTTCCTAAGAATGTTATTGAGGTATGTAGTTTCCTTGGATTGGCAGGTTATTATCGTCAGTTTGTGAAAAATTTCTCTATTATAGATTTTTCATTGACGAAGTTGCTATAGAAGAACACTTAGTTTGTTTGGTCAGAGAAGTGTCAATAGAGTTTTGATCAGCTTAAGAGACTGTTAACAGAAGCTCCAGTACTGACGCAGCCTGAATCAGGAAAGGAATTTGTTGTTTGCAGCAATGCGTCATTAAATGGTTTAGGTTGTGTTTTGATGCATGACGGGAAAGTGATAGCTTATGCCTCCCGATAGTTAGTCTCATGGAAAGAATTATCCAACTCATGATCTAGAATTAGTTACCATAGTCTTTGAATTAAAGACTTAGCATCACTATCTTTATGGTGAGAGATGCCACATAGTTACTAATCATAAGAGTTTGAAGTATCTGATGACGCGGAGGGAATTGAATTTTTGATAGTGCCGATGGTTAGAGATATTGAAAGATTATGACCTTGTGATTGACTATCATCCGAGGAAAGCAAATGTTATCATTGACGCCCTAAGCCGAAAATCATTATTCACCTTGAGGGCAATGGATGCTCATTTGCCATTAGAAAGTGATGGTTCTGTTATCACTGAGCTTAAGACGAGACCGTTATTCCTATAGCGGATCCGAGAATTATAGAAAAATAATCCAAAGCTAGTAGCTAAGAAAGAACAAATGTAGAGTGAAGTCGCCATTGAGTTTACAGTTGATACGAATGGTATGTTATACTTCAGAGGCAGAGTGTGTGTTCCTAATGATTTAAACTTGAGGCGATATATTCTGACAGAATTTCATAGTAGTACTTACTCCATACATCTTAGGAGTGTGAAAATGTATAACGACTTAAAGAAGATGTATTGGTGGCTAGGTATGAAACGTGAAATCTCTGAGTTCGTGACTAGATGTCTAGTGTGTCAGCGAGTGAAAGCTGAGCATTAGGTACCACCTGGATTGTTACAGCCTAGAACCATTCATGAATCGAAATAGGAGTGAATCATTTTGGATTTTTTTTACGGGATTACTGGTGACACCGAGGACAAAGGATTCGATCTGGGTTATAGTTGACAGATTGACTAAATCAGCTCACTTCATTCCTATTCGAGTGGATTATCCATTAGAAAAGGTGATTGAGTTGTATGCATTTAAGATCATACGACTTCACGGGGTACCGGTATCTATCATGTCTAACAGGGATCCATGTTTTACCTCAAGATTTTGGAGTAAGCTACATGAAGCTTTGAGAACCAGGTTGAATTTTAGCACACCATATCATCCACAGACAGATGGTTGATTGCTCTATGAACGTCACAACAATTTTGCAAGCGAACACTTGTCGATACAAGAATAGTTGATAGGTGTAAAGCTATCAGATATTGATCCCACAGAGATGGTTGTATATGTTTAAATCTATCGAAGCAATTTAAGTTAAAATGATAATGAATGTTAATAATAATGTCAACGCAAACTGGTTAAAATTATGCAGGTTAAGAGTAAAAATTGTCAGTGCAAAAATAATATAAAATGTCAACGCAAATTAATAAAAGATCAATTGATTTCTGAGATATTGTAATGTAAACTAAGAAATATAAAAGATATAGATAAAGTGTAAAAAAAGTGGAGAGGATCACTGACTTCACAAATTAGCAACGATCAATATGACTACAAGGTAACTCAAAGATGAATTGTTGCCGCAATTATGTTCTACTGAGATCGTACTAATATCAACTCTTTGACAAAGACCTAAGTACCCACAACTACCACACCTTCCAGTGCTAGTAATGACGAGCACTCAAGAACAAGTGACTAGAATCCCTCCTAGTCTCAAGCAACTTCTGCTGTCTTGCTTGTTAATCTAACTTGTCACCGCACCTTCCAGTGACTGTGACTGCAATCGCACTTCCATGGTCAAAACAATTAAATCCAAATATAAACAAATGAGAAGAATTGAATAGAACTCAAAGCAAATCTACTATTGAAAGATACTGTCGTATTCAAACAATTATCAATAGTATTCGTCAACAATTTAAGAGGGATTAACAAATGAATTGAAGTATCCTATTCTTAGTCTACTAGAGTTATCCCTTAACCACTCCTCTTGCATCGCACCAAGCACTTCTCGTCAGAAGCTATTGCGTTCTTGTGGCCTCAGATCACCTTCCTCCAGGATTCAAGCTGCCATGGTAGCTAGCATCGAAAATGAATAAGAGAAATTTTAGTGTTGAATTCTTCACACCTTGATACCCAGCTTCTCTTTTATCCTTCTATTTATAATCACTGGTCATTCCAGATCTTTCTCCCTTCTCAGATCTAACTCCTTGATGCAGCTGTAAAAGTTGTTATTGTTAGCTATGCACTCATGTAGATTTGGTTTGTTCATTGATCAGTTCCAGATTATCGTGACATTTTTTTGGATGCAAATTATGAATTTAATTTGATGCGACAATTTGTCACTCTCCTGCGTTGGTGCTTCTGGATATGTTAGGAGCGTGAAATTCCTGATAGAAACGTAGAAGCCTTCATGTGATGACATATTTCGCTACAATTCTAGGTCAACTTGTAACCGTAACTTTGAAAGCTTTCTTACTCTAATCCTCTGAGGTGGAATTCTGCGTTGACAAATTTAGATGCAAAACGAGTACTAAATACAATGACATTAGTAACGTAGAAGAGATAAAATGGAAAAATTAATATCAAACAACACTGAGTTAGAAAATGTAAATACTAAGTATGAAATGCTAATAATGTATGTTAAATATGGTACAAAAGGAACAAAATGTACACTAATTTAAGGAGAAATTAAGTGTCATTTCTAATATTATCACAACCCCAAACTTGAGTTTTTACTTGTCCTCAAGTAAATAAAAGCTAGCAAAGTTATATCTAAATTATTGTCACCACATTAATCATTCTAGCAACTTACATTCTCTAAAATCCTAATGTACAAATTGCATTCATATGCTGGAATATTGCACCGACAATTTATAGGTATGAATAATCAAATTTGCAACTTCACTATTGCTAGCATCATGCTTCAAATCTTAAATTCACTTAACCAATATAGAATTTATTGTATAATACACACACACACACACACACACATATATATATATATTTTTTCTTCTTTTCAACTTTTCTTTCTTTATTTCTTTCTGTTTACTTTTATGTGACTGAGAGATATCATTGCATTACTATACTCTTGTTCTTGGGTAGTAACGATAGGGTGCAACAAACCCCTAGAGAGCATGTAATTGCGCCGACACACACTCTTGCAGTGATAGCCTTTGGCTAGATAATTTTTCTAACACTTGCAATGGAGTGTTCCCCCTTATTGAGTCACAATGCACCCACATTAGAGTATCTTTTATTTAGTAAATATAATTATAAACATAGCTATAAGATGGTATGTTAATTCAATATTTAAAAAATGATACTACTCATTTATTACTAATGCAATCTCAGCAGGTGACAGTTTATAAAATGGAACCATACCTTACTTTGAACAGTGAAAAAGCGATAGTACATGGTGTAGTTGTTTGGATTGTTGCCAGTCCAAACTGCACCGTCGATACATAAATTGTTCAATAAAAGCTCGGTACCTTCCTCAATTAGATATTTTAAGAACTCGATGTGTTCATCCTCTCCCTCAATAATAAAGAAGAGAGCGTTTATGTGGTCGGCGCTCCAGGGTACGAACCCTTCACGAACAAATATGAATTCTTATTCGAAGTCCACCAGGTTAGCGTAAAATTCCCTTACCAGAGAGGGAGAGTACTCGGTCAAATGTTCGCAAAACTACTCCCATCCTAAACGAGAGATTATCTTGGTGACTTGCTTCCCCAACATCAGATGCGAGGACAACTAGAATCCTTGTTCAGGATGACAGTTCCTCTTCAGCATGACTTCATGATAACGGTCCTTTATCGCTTTTGACAGGAAGAGAATAGGCTCTTTGGGTTGTGGTTAGTCGACATTCCTGACCATAGCAGCCGAGGATTTAGTCATCGATTTAGATGGGGTTTTTGCTCCACGAGTTCTTACAATTAGTGCTGAAATAGAAAGAGTGAGAGGAACTTGCAGAAAAGCAGAAGGTTGAAGATAAAGAAAATACAGCAACAATGGAGGTTGTGAGTGTGAGAGAGCAGTCACAAAAATGGAGTTTTATAGATGTTGAAGGTGAAGAGATGTGATGATAGCAGATTATGCCTGCAGTCAATAAATGCTAGGACACAGATCGTGCTTTTTCAGAATGATCCAACGGTTGGGGATTGGAGTGAATCAATCGACGTGATTCTTGCCCAAAACATTTTGCTAAGTCATCAAAGAAATGCGTTGACAAGTCGTTCTTTTGTGTGCGTCAACAAAAAGGAGTTCTTTTATTCCTACATAAAACTAAAGAAAACGAATTAAAAGTAAACAAAAGACAAAAAGTAAATATTAAAAATTGCAATCACATTATTAAGTAAATATGACCTGGTTAATGGTCTCTTTTTGTTCGTTAATGCTTGGGTTGTAGTAATGCTTCAATCGTTGGCCATTTACTTTAAATTGGTGCCCATCATTCAAATCTTTAATTGTTACTGCACCATGTGAAAATGCTTCGACAACTTCAAAAGGTCCTAACCACCTTGAATACAATTTCCCTGGATGTAATTTTAAACGTGAGTTAAATAAAAGCACTAACTGACCAAGAGAAATTTGTCGTCGCAAGATGATGTTGTCGTGCCATCTTTTAGTTTTTCTTTGTAAATGGCAGCATTTTCATAGGCATTGCGCCGAATTTCTTCCAGCTCTGATATGTTCAACAATCTTTTCTAACCAGTAGCATCATAATCCATATTCACTTGTTTGATTGCTCACATGGCCTTATGTTCAAGTTTTACAGGCAAGTGACATGACTTTCCAAACACCAACTGATATGGCGACATTCCTAACGAAGTTTTGTAAGTGGTGTAAAGTGCCTACAATGCATCATGTAGCCGCGAGGACTAATACTGTCTAGATGGGTTAATCACCTTCTCAATAATACTTTTAATTTGTCAATTGGAGACCTCTGCTTGTCTATTCGATTGTAGATGATATGTGGTTGCTATGCGATGCTTCACACCAAAGTGTTTCAAAGCTATCGCCACCTAATTGCAATGGAAATGAGTTCCTTGATTGCTTATAAATGCTCGAGGTGCTCTAAATCATGTAAGGATATATGTGTGAAATAACTTTAACACCATCCGATCATCGTCCTTTGGAACAGTAATTGCTTCGATCCATTTAGAGACATTGTCAACTGCTACCAGGATATACACATTTCCAAAGGAATTTGGAAATGGTCCCATGAAATCTATACCCTACACATCAAAGAGCTCAACCTTCATGATAGGTTGTTGAAGCATCTCATTGCATCGAGATATGGAACCGATGTGCTGACATTTGTCGCACTATTGAGCAAAATTATGTGTATCTCGAAAAAATGTTGGCTAGTAAAATCCTGATTGTAGGACCTTTGCAGTTGTCCTAACACCACCAAAATGGCCTCCATAGGGAGCATAATGGAAATGCTTCAGGATAGATAACATTTCTTCCTCAGGAACACAGTGACGAATGATGTTATCGACGCATCCTTAAGATACTTAGCAGCATCCCTAAGAAATCTAACCTTCCTATAAACTGTTGCACTCAATGGTAGCTTTCCACAGACTAGGTAATTGACTACATCTACATACCATGGAGATGCGTCAACAAAGAATAATTTCTCATCTGGAAATGCGTTGGCAATTTGTGATTTATTTTCGTCCTCGCTTCCATCTTCCAAACGAGATAGGTGGTCAGCTACTTGATTTTTCGATCCTTTCCTGTCCTTAATTTTGACATCAAATTCTTGCAATAAAAGGATCCATCTAATCAGCCTAGGTTTTGCATCTTTCTCAGCAAAAAGGTTTCTCAAAGCAGAGTGATCAGTGTACACAGTAATTTTTGCATAGACAAGATATGAACGAAACTTATCGAATGCAAAAACTACTACCAGTAACACTTTCTTAGTGGTTTTATAATTCACCTGCACTTCAGTCAGAGTTTTACTAGCATAATATATTGAATGAAATATCTTATTTTTCCTTTGTCTCAGCACAGCACCTATAGTAAAGTCACTCGCATCGTATATTACCTCGAATAGTTGCGACAATCAGGTGTGACGACAATGGGTGCTTGTACTAACTGTTGTTTATCTTTAGAAATGCTTCCAAGAAACTTCATCGAATAAAAACTTTTTATTTTGCTTCAACAAGGAGCAAAGTGGTTTTGCTATATTAGAGAAGTTTAGGATGAATCTTCTATAAAACCCAGCATGGTCAAGAAAACTCCTTATTCCTTTCACATTATTTGGTGAAGGTAGCTTTTCAATGATTTTCACCTTCTCTTTATCCACTTCAATGCCCTGACAAGATATTCGATGACCAAGGACAATTCCTCCGGTTACCATGAAGTGGCATTTTTCCCAGTTTAAAACCAAGTTGGTGTCCTCACATCTTTTCAACACTTTTGCTAAATTGTTAGTGCATATATCAAAGTTTGCCTATATACAGAGAAATCATCCATAAATATCTCTAATGAATCATCGATCATATCTGAGAAGATAGCCATCATGCACCTTCGAAATGTGGCTAGGGCACTACACAAACCAAATGGCATCCGTCGGAAAGTAAAGGTTCCAAATGGGCATGTGAAAGTTATCTTTGCTTGATCCTCCGGCACGATTGCAATTTGGTTGTATCCAGAGTACCCATCAAGGAAACAGTAGTAAGCCTTGCCAACTAGCCTATCTAGCATTTGATCAATGAATGGTAGTGAGAAGTGATCCTTCTTTGTGGCCGTATTCAAATGACGATAGTTCATACACACTTGCCAACCTGTAGCAATGCGAGTAGGGATTAGCTCATTTTTATCGTTACTTACTACCATGATGTTGCTTTTCTTAGGCACACATTGGACTGGGCTCACCCATGTGCTGTCTAAAATATGGTAGATGATGCTAGCGTCCAACCATTTAATAACTCCTTCTTTACTACTTCCTTCATTTTCTCTTTCTGTCTTCGTTGTTGCTCAATTGACTGTTTGCTTTCATCTTTCAGCCTGATTTTATGCATGCAAAAAGAGGGACTGATGCCTCTGATGTCTTCTATGCTCCAAGCATGGCTCTTTTGTGTCGTTTCAATATTTCGATTAATTTTTCTTCTTGGCTTACGTCAAGACTTGCGCTGACAATTACAGAAAACATGTCATTATCACCTAGGAAAACATACCTCAGGTGTGTGGGCAATGGCTTTAACTCCAGAGTCGGAGCTTCTTCAACGGATGGTTTAAAAACAGGGATCATCTAATTAGTCAGATCCAAAGATTCCAATTGCTAGCCATGTTTCAGCTCATAAGCATTAGCCTCAACTGTGTGGTCACATTCAGGTGGGATATTGTCATCAACTGTCCCCGCAAATTCTTCTGGCATTGCTGAGCTTCGTTCATTAAATTCCTCTATAATTAGCTCATCCATAACATCAATGTGGTGACATTGTTCCTTACTGTGTGATGGAGATGCTTCGAAAATGCTGAAGGTTACATGTTCATCGTCATGACGTATAATCATCTCACCCTTGAAAATATCGATAAGAGTGCGTCCCGTTGTAAGAAATGGGCGCCCCAAAATAATAGGTACCTCTTTATCAACTTCGCACTCAAGTATGATAAAGTCGGCTGGGAACACAAACTTGTCGTCACGGACGAGAACATCTTTAATCTTTCCTTCAGGTTGTGTCAAAGATCTGTCCGCAAGTTGTAATGTCACTGCAGTGGGTTTCAAATGACCAATGCTTAATTTCCTAAAAGTTGATAGTGGCATAAGGTTAATGCTAGCTCCTAGGTCAAATAGAGCTTTACCTAAATAGTGATTTCCAATAGAGCATGAGATTGTAAAACTGCCAGGATCTTTCATCTTTGGTGGCAATTTATTCGTCAGCATAGCACTACACCTTTCTATGCGCGTAACTGTCTCAATATCAGATAGCTTTTTCTTCTTCGATAATAGCTCCTTCATAGATTTCCCTTAGTTGGGGATTTGCACAAGAGCATCAACTAGAGGTATATTAATATGTAATTGTTTCAAGGTAGATACAAACTTATGATAATCTTTGTCATGCTCTCTCTCCTTGAATCTTTGTGGAAATGGCAAAGGTATGTTCACAATGGGTTATTGTGTTGCAACCGGTTGTGTCGACATGGGCAGTTGCGTTGACAACTTTTTAGGATGAAAGGTTGGCATTAGTGTGACTATTGATAGTTCCTCCTTATCTACTTTTGTTGTGTCTTCTTTAGCTGCAACTTCTTTCTGTTGCTTTGGTTCATTTGCGTCAACAGGTGCTTGGTTAGAGTTGCTACTTTGCTTTGCAGTTTGCTTTCCACTTCACAATGTGATAGCCTTGCAATGTTCCTTTCCTTTCTGATTTAGATTTTCAATATCACTTGGTAAAGCAACTGGTGGTCGTGTGCCCATGTTAAAAGCTAAATGTCCTAGTTGTGCTTCCAACGCTTGGATGGAAGATGAATTTCCTTGTACAATAGCTTCTGTTCTGGTAATATGCTCACGCATCAAAGCTTCATGAGTAGCCAATGGATCTGCTCTTGATTGAGGATATTTATTGTTGTTGATGCTATCCTTGCTATTTGGTAGCACAGTTTGTTGTGGTTGCATTCGAACTTGTGGCTGCATCTGAGCATGCGACTGCGTCTGATTCTTTGATCACATCTGGTCAAGTTGTGCATACGCTTGAAGATGATTATAATTTTTGCTGCTGTTGACTACAACTCCCTTGTCTAAAATTAGCTTGATTTGAGGAATTTTCATATCTATATGTGGACACATTCTGACTTCCCCAAGGTTGTTGAGCTCTACCTGAACTGTTGTATGGGATGTTATTAACATCAAATGCATTTTTAGCATGCTGTGGGCAATTCTCATAACTATGGTTGTCTCTGCAAATTTTACGGGAAAATGTCGGGACATCCATCTGTTTGGCTACTTGGATAGAGGCAACATTACTCGTCCCCTTAATGTTTTTGATCATATTTGCCAATGAGGATACTTGTGCACTTAGGGCTGAAATGGCATCTAACTCCATAACTTCAGGATTTATTTTCACTTGAGCAGCACGAGAGATTGGGTATTGATAGTCATTTTTCGTAATCCTCTATAATATTCACACGGCTTCAGTGTAAGTGCAGCCCAACAAAGGACCATTAGTAGATGCATTAACAAGATTTCTTATTTGTGCATTTAGTCCATTGTAAAATATCTCAATTTGTGTTTCTTGTTGAATTTCATGCATAAGGTAACGTCTCAGCAGAGTTTTATAACGTTCCCATGTAGTGTGTAAATTCTCATCATCTAGTTGATGATATGTCGTGATATCATTTCGCAATCTAGCATTCATTGTCGGTGGATTGAATCATAAAACAAACTGTGTTGCTAGCGCATTCCATGAAGTAATGGATCCAACTGGTAAACCAAGGAACCATGTTCATGCCCTTCCTTACAAAGAGTAAGGGAACAGCTGCATCTTTAAGGCATCATTGAATTAAGCATTTGAAACATCATTGGTTTTAATTCGAAATTACCAGCTTGTATTGCTGGTCTAAAAACCCCTTGTTGTAGATCATCAAGCACAGGAACAATGAAATCTCTAATTGTCCTATCAATAATTTGCTCTTTTGGTGGTGGCAGTGGTATATTATTGACTACTTGTGGCTGTACTGAAGGAACACATTTTGTGGCAACAATGGTGGTAGATCGTTGTTATTTCCAGCCATTTTTCTTTGCTCATGTGTTCTCCTCCGGCATTGTCCTTTCAAGTTCTGGATCAAAACTAACAATGTCGTTATGATTTCTCCTTGTGGATATAAACATCTAAAAATAAAATTTAAAAGAATTAACAAAAGATCATGAAAATTTAAAAGAATTTCACAGCAATTGTGCAAGCAAACACTTGTCAATGCTAGTATATTTTATAGGTGTAAAGCTATCAGATATCGATCCCACTGAGATGGTTGTTTATGTTTATATCTGTCGAAGCAATTTAATTTAAAATGATAATGAATGTTAATAATAATGTCAATGCAAACTGGTTAAAACTACACAGGTTAAGAGCAAAAATTGTTAGTACAAAAATAATATAAAATGTCAAGGCTAATTAATAAAAGATGAATTGATTGTTAAGATGTTGTAATGTAAACTCAGAAATATAAATGAAATAGATCAAGTGTAAAAAAAGTGGAGAGGATCATTGACTTCACAAATTAGCAACGCTCAATGTGACTACAAGGCAACTCAAAGATGAATTGTCATTGCAATTATGTTCCAATGAGATCGTACTAATATCAACTCTTTGTTTAACAAAGACCTAAGTACCCACAACTACCACACCTTTCAGTGCTAGTAATGATGAGCACTTAAGAACAAGTAACCAGAATTCCTCTTAGTCTTAAGCAACTTTCGTTGTCTTGCTTGTCAATCTAACTTGTCACTACACCTTCCAGTGATTGTGACTGCAATTGCACTTCCGTGGTCAAAACAGTTAAATCCAGAGATAAACAAATGAGAAGAATTGAATAGAACTAAATTCAAATCTAATATTGAAAGATACTTCCGTATTCAAACAATTACCAATAGTATTCATCAACAATTTAAGAGGGATTAACAAATGAATTGAAGTATCTTATTCCTAGTCTACTAGAATTCTCCTTTAACCTCTCCTTTTGCGTTGCACCAAGCACTTGTCGTCAGAAGCTGTTGCATTCTTATGGCCTCAGATCACCTTCCTCTAGGATTCAAGCTTCCATGGCAGCTATTGTCGAAAATGAATAAGAGAAATTTTAGAGTTGAATTCTTCACACCTTGATACCCATCTTCTCTTTTATTCTTCTATTTATAATCATTGGCCATTCCAGGTCTTTCTCCCTTTTCAGATCTAACTCCTTAATGCAACTTTAAAAGTTGTTAATGTCAGCTATGCACTCACGCATATATGGTTTGTTCATTGATCAGTTGCAAATTGTCGTGACATTTTTTTGCACGCAAATTATGAATTTAATTTGCTGCGACAATTTGTCACTCTCCTGTGCTGGTGCTTCTGGATATGTTAGCAGCGTGAAATTCCTGATAGAATCGTAGAAACCTCCATGTGACCGTAACCTTGAAAGCTTTCTTACTCTAATCCTCCCAGGTGGAATTCTGCGCTGACAACTTTAGATGCAAAACGAGAACTAAATACAGCGACATTAGTAACATAAAAGAGATAAAATGGAAGAAATTAATATCAAACAACACTGAGTTAGAAAAGGTAAATACTAAGTATGAAATGCTAATAATGTATGCTAAATATGGTGCAAAAGGAACAAATTATACACTAATTTAAGGAGAAATTAAGTGTCATTTCTAATGCTATCAATGGTCAATTTGAGTGAGTGATAAAGATCTTGGAGGACATGTTACGCTGTTGTATTCTCGAGTTTGAGGGCAGTTAAGAGAGGTACCTATCATTAGTAGAGTTTGCTTATAATAACAACTATTAAGCTAACATCAAAATTGCACCGTTTGAGGCACTATATGGTAGAAAATGTCGAACACCTCCGTATTGGTCAGAGTTGAGTGAGCTTAAGCTGGATAGGACTGACTTGGTACACGAGACTAAAGACAAAGTCTGATAATCCATGACTGCTTAAAAGCTGAGTCAGATCGATAGAAATCCTACGCAAATCTAAAGAGGAAGGATATAAAATTTGCTATTTGAGATCAAGTCTTCTTGAGAGTTTCACCTTGGAAGAAGGTGTTACGATTTGGTAGAAAGGGCAAGTTGAGTCCGTGATTTATTGGACCATATGAGATCTTTGAGAGAATTGGTCCTGTAGCTTATTAACTAGCTTTACCGTTAGAACTTGAAAGGATTCACAACGTGTTTCATGTTTCGATGTTGAGATGGTACAGATCAGATCCTTCTCACGTGATTGCTCCTTGCGAGGTTGAGATAGAGTCGAATTTGTCGTTTCCTGATGAACCAGTCAGAATCTTAGCTCGTGAGGTAAAAGAATTGTGGAATAAAAGGGGACCACTGGTAAAAGTCTTGTGGAATCATCATGGTTTGGAAGAAGCAACTTGGGAGACAGAAGCTTCTATGAGATCATAATATCCCAACTTGTTTACTGGTAAGAAATTTCAGGACGAAATTTCCCTAAAAGGGGGAGAGATGTAACAGCCCGGTTTTTAATGGTGTCAAAAACAGTGATTTTAGGATCACAACTACGACGAGACGAGTCGAGTCGTAAATTTATTTTATTTTAATATTTATGATGTCATTAGTATCGTATTAAAATTTGGTTATGAAATTTTAATGTTTGGTTAGTTAATTGAGTAGAAAGGATTTAATTGAAAAAGGTGCAAAAGTAGAGTTGGTTAATTAGAAGGACCAAAAGAGAAAATTAACCAAAGGTATTTTAGTGGGTGGATTATTATGGAATATATTGATTATAAATGGGATTAATTAAGGTTAAGTAAGTGGTTTATTAAGTTAATCATGAAAGTCTTAAAATTTACAAGTTTACCCTTACATATATAAATGAATTAAATGAAAGAAAATGAGAAAATTTCATCTAATTTCTCACGTTCTTCTTCTTCATTTGGCTAAAGGGGGAAAGTTAAGGTTTCTCCATTCTCAAACTTTAAGCCTTGATTTGGGTAAGCAAATGTTAACAGTTTTTAGTAATTTTTATGTTTTTGAGTTCGTATTAGCTTAATCTAACTAACTTAAGGACTAATTTATGAATCTGTCAAATGTTATAAAACTTTTCTTTGTAGAATAAGCTTATTTTTTAAAGCTTTTGATGGATTTGTATGTTTGATAGTTTGTTTCCATGATTTTGTAAAATGATTTTTGATGAAATTAGGGTTAAAGGACTGGATTGTAAAAATGGTGAAATACATGTCCTTGATGTGAAATAACTGAATATAGGTGTTTGGTGGATACCCATGGATATTCGGTTGGTATAAGTTGAAATGTAAAATGGTTATTTTGCATGTCTTGTAGTTAAGGACTAAATTGAATAGAAATGTAAAGGTTAGGGGTCATTTTGTAATTTTTCAAAAAGGACTTATATGCATAAACTGATCAAATTATATGATTTAATGAGAGAATTGGTTGATTTATTACGTTAGATCGAGATCGAGCCACCGATCGTGGAAAAGGGAAAATTTTAAAATAGTCCCTGAAGTTTCGCTCAACTGCAATTTCGTCCGATAAGTTCATAATGTTAAATTCTTACTTGTAACTGATTATAACTGTCTTTTTATGGATGTTTGATGTTGGAATAACAAATTGATGATATGTAAGATAGAAAAGATAGAAGAAAGATTACCCGACCTTTTGCCAAAGTTAAATGGTCCGATGACTGAGATCCTTCATTTGTTGCGGATTCTCTACGGCATCATGAGTCATTATAAAGTGAAAAGAATCCAAGAATGGATTACAGGCCCTACGATGGCTGAGACTTATGCCTGATTGCATACTCTCATTAGCTTAGTATGAGCAGCATCGTAGGGAATAGATATATCATATCGATGGCTAAGAATAGCATCGTATACTGGTAACAGTCATGACCTTTGGGTCAATAGGGAGAAAAATGAGCATAATGACCTTTGGGTCAACAGAGAGTAAAACGAGCATCATGACCTTTAGGGTCAACAGGGAGTAAAACAAATAACGATCACTAAAGTACAATTCTGTTTTGGCTGAACCAATTTACAGTTTTGTTCAACACATGTTATTCGGTAAATTGATAAACCTTGCGAATTTATTAAGCTATGAAGCTTATAAGTGAAATTGTTATTGTTTTATAGATCCTATTTTGTGACTTGAAGATTGGACCATCTTGAAGACATTACACTATCCCGAGAGCTTGTCGGTAGTATTTTCATCACTCGGTTATATGGTATGTACTAGGATGAAATGACTTATTCTACTTGTATGGTTGAATGAATCTTTTGCTGTGAATTTTTAGTTGAATGCTGCACGAGTTTGTATGTTAGTTTATTGTAAAATACACATACTATGTGAGATGTATGAGATGTTGAATTTATGTACAATGTATTTCCATGTTAAGTCTTTAAGTTATGAAAGATGAATGCTTGATAACTTGAGTTTAGGCATGATCCCTTGAATTCGATACACTTGTTTCTGTAGAACTCATACTTTTACCGGTAGAAATACAGGGTAGGAGAGAGTTGTTCTCTAACTTGAGTTGTTTTGGTAGTTGTATAACATGTATCGGTGGTTTTGTGCATTGAGGTATTGGTAGTTTAAATGCTTGTATCGATAGAAGTACAGGGTAGGAGAGAGGTTGTTCTCTGACTTGAGTCGTTTCGGTAGTTGTATAACATGTATCAGTAGTTTTGTACATTGAGGTATTGGTAGTTTAAATATTTGTATCGGTAGAAGTTGCAGGGTAGGACTTCTCAGCTCTTTAGGTTTTTAGTATCGTTAGTAGTATGACTTGCATCAGTAGTTGCCTCACTTGTATCGGTAGAATTGTCAAGGGTATCGGTAGAAATCTACAATGTTTCATGAATTGTTTACTTACTTGACAACTACTGATACTTGTCCAACAAGTACCGGTAGAAGTCTCCAAAAATTTTGAAAATGACCTTTTTACCCTTGTTGAATTGTGATTACAATTAAATGATAATAAATGACGTGTTAGTGTATTTCTTTTGAAATGTAAGATCAAATAACATAAATTTAAAGATGAATAGCGATTGATAAATAAAGTGACATCAGGACCCTAGTCGACGACGGTTTTTGAGTTTTGGGTGTTACATTTTACAACCAAACCTTTTATTTTATTTTGTACTATAATCCCTAAAGTTATTACTAATTGCTTTTGTTCTTTGTAGGGATCTAATTCACTATTGTCTCACGCCTCCTTTGGGTACGATCTTCGGAATACTACCAACTGTTCCATTGTAACATACTATATTTACAACCTAACTCGTATACTTGTGGAAGCCTAAACCCTATACCAAACGGGAGTACGTTCGGAGGCGGTCAAAGCCCAAAATATACTCTGAACGGGAGTACATTCGAAGGTGGTCAAATATCAATCAAGGAAATAGTAGTATCCTTTTCCAACCAATCTATCAAGCATTTAATCAATAAAAGGTAGTGGGAAATGGTCTTTTTTTGTTAAGTCATTTAATTTTCGGTAGTCAATGCATACTCTTCAACCTGTGACTATTCTTGTTGGAATTAACTCATTCTTATCGTTCTCAACCACTGTTAGTCCTCCTTTCTTCAAAATGCATTGTGTAGGGCTAATACGTTTAAATTATATAGGTTTTATTAGCACCTTTTTAATCATAATTTATGAAAATTTCGAGCATGTGGGTAGCCAATTGAGTCATTTTTATTCATATTAAGACATTAGACATAATTTGAGTGAACTTTGTAATTTTATATAATTTATTAGTAATTTTACATAATTTTGTTATTTTATGATTCATGTTAATTTTTTACTCAAAATTGTCGCATATGGACCATTGAATAAATAAGTATGGGTGATTATTTATATCACACATGAACACAAGTTAATTTCTACTTCATGTGGATGGCAAGCTCAGCAATTGGATTTATAAATTGAATTCAACCCAGGTTGGAAGATGGTTGCTGAAAAGAATGAAGTCTTCTCTCAATTGGGTTGTCAAAACCGTCCAATAAGGGGGAGAATGACCCAAATTTGGCAAAGGAATGAGAGCAGCTCAAATCAGCTTTGGGATTATTAATTTGAAGGTTATTACATTTGTAAAGAAATCACATATCAGCCCTTAACTTCCACCATGATTACCATCCACTCCCTTGCATGATTCATGCGTGAAATCAAGCATGAATCAAGCAACCACCCAACCTCCCATCCCGCATTTTACGGTCGGCCAAGAGAGGGAGAAATTCAAGGGATCCCCAAGCTATTTTTAACAAACTCCCATGTCACCCCTCTATTATAAATACCACCTCTCATTCCCATATCCCTTATCATTCATTCATCCTTCATTCATTCTTCACTTATCCATCTTTCACTTTCTTTCTCTCTTCCACACAAAAGCATTGTCATTCCCCATTTCCTTTAGCTAGCACTTCCCTTGAGGAAAACCACTCTTGGTCAACCACCTTGAGGAGCACTTTTGCGAAGGAGCAATCACAAGGATTGGAGGAAGCCACCCAGATTGGTCTTTGAAGAACCACCAAAGTTTCTTCTTCCTTAATCTTTATTTTGTTCTTAGTTATTCAACCTGTTTGCAAATTGTTTTTATGTTTCTCCATTGAGAATGATGACTTTATTTTGTTTTAGCTGGAATGATTACATTAATTTGATAAAATTCATTTGATTCATGTTTATAATGTTTTGTGCCTCAATTGTTCATGCTTCCAATTAAAATCATGTATGTATTTCTTACATTAAAATATGTTTGAATGCATTAGAATTAGTTGATCGATTCTAACCAGATGGCAATTAATGGATTCAATAATTGAAAGGTGCATGCTTAATTTAGATCCTAATCCAAATAAATTAACGGTTCCTAATAACTCGAATAAGTGCTATTACCTTGCATAGCTTTTAGGTTTATGTGATTAAATTGTTTCAAACCTAACACGTCCTCATTACTTCACATAAATTCTAATGAATCCTTAGTTAAATATGGACATAGAAATATACATGTTTTCTAAGTATAAAATTTCAAAAGAACTTATATAAGATTCCAAGTAAATGAATAATGGAGTTGCCATAGATTTTCTCTAGAACATTGCTAAGCATGATGATAAATGAATTAAGTCAAATGCTGTAATTATTCTAGCTTATTCATGTTATTATTGTTAAACTTGCGAAATTGTTGCTAAACCATCTCATTGCATTTCATTCTTTGCATTTAGTTAATTAATTTAATTTTAATATTCATCACCCTAAAGTATTATGTTTTTTTACCAAATTGTAAATTCATAATTTTACAATTATTTGATTAATAGATACAACCCCTGTAGAGACGATAACTCTTTTACTTACTTATTACTTGATAATGATTATGTACACTTGCACATTCCGTCACAAACCAAGGCCTAACCCATTCACTATCAAAAATAGCATAAACAACACTTACATCCAGCCATTTTAGCAACTCTTTTTTCACCACCTCTTTCATAGTTGGATTAAGCCGGTGTTGTCCATCTACCACATGCTTTTCCCTTCTTCTAGTACGATCTTATGTTGACATATCGTAGGATTAATCCCCTTAATATAAACTATCATCCATCCTATAGCTTTCTTGTGTGTTTTTAAAACACTTAACAAGGCCCTCGTGACCCGAATTTAGCCCGGTAACTATAATTACAGGTAATGTATTATGTTCTCCCAAATATCCCTACTTTAGATGTTTTGGTAATGGCTTCAACTTCAACTCTGGAGGTTTAATAACGGAAGGTACCATGTTTGTTGAACTCGAGATAATTTGTTCCGGTTGTCCCTTATTTTGCCTCCACCAATCAAGTTGGAGAGCTATCTGGTCATTCTCTTTTTCAGTATCATCCCATTTCTCCTCTTCCAATTCATATTCATCTTGCTTAACCAACTTCGCTATAATTGATTCCAATTTATTGCACTTTTGCTCTTTCGGCTTAGGCTTTTCCAGCCCTCCAGCTTCTAATTCTCAATGTATCCCCAAGTAAAATCAATTTCACTGAAATTTTCCAGTATTTCCATGACTTCTTTTCCTGTTTTCTATCAGATGCTTCCCACAGTCATTATGTCAAATTTGCAACTATTCTGGCTATCTAATCCATCATAGAAATGTTGAATTTGAATCGCTCGCAAAATGTATGCTGCCACCCAGTATTGATCTGAGAATTGTTTTAAACTTTTTCCATGCTTGCCCTAAGGTTTCAGTGATGTACTATTTAAATAGAAATAATTTCTCATAAATGCTAAGTACCTGGGTCATAGGCAAGACCCAACAAAGGAATTACTGTACAAACTCAGTCCATGTAGTAATAGTATCAAGTGGAAGTGCATCTAACCACGCTTTTTCTTTCCCTTCCAATTCAAATGGAATTAGCAATAGTTTAACAGTGTTTGGCGGAACACCAACAAAGGCGACGGTGTTGCATATGTGTTTGAACCATCGCAGGAAGACTATAGGGTCCTCTGTTTTATGATTGTTGAATCTAACATTATTAGAAATTCGTGTTAGTAAGGAAGGATTTAATTCAAAATGGGATTATAAATAATAGGGCGAGTAATGCTTGGTCACAACCAATCCACATCAAAAAATATTCCTAATGCTTGGATTATTTTACTAATAGTTACTTATTAAATTGCTAAATTGAATGTTATTCCCTTGTAAGTTGTTTCCTGTATCACTAGGGATACTTTAGTCGTGAGCCTTCTGGCCAATGTATTATATCTTTTATACAAATGTTTCCAGATCTTGGAATCAAAAGAAATGTTAGTTAGCTGAAGTTTAAAATTCGTATCTTTAACCTAAAAATTTCTTAATTATTCTATTTAAATGTGCAAAAATTCTATTTCGTAATTATTTCTCATACAAAGTCGATGTCACGAAACACTGGAGTCTATGTCGTGACATTGAAGGCAGTATGCTAATCTTCAGGGTATCTTTAGGGGTATGTCGCGACATCCTCAAGCTGTGTCGTGACATCGAAGGTGGTCTTGAGATTTTTCTATTCTACTCTCTATGGTGCGATATCCACCCCTTCGTGCTGCAATACAATGACTAGTATCGAGTTAGCACACCTTCTAATGGTCTCCTGCACACTTACAAAGCAAATTAGCTCACCCTTTGGCCTCATTTGACCCCTAAGGTCAATAAAAGACTCAAATAACAATTTATTGAACTTAAACAAACTTAAGAAATCTTATTAAAACCTAACTAAAATGCTCGTCTTCAAGCCCTTGAAATGCGAAAACTAGTTTAATCTGCCACACTGAATTACAGTAGATCAATATACTTCATCTCTTTAGGTTAAATCTATTCACCTAATATGATCTTATTTTATCTCATGGTAACAAATACATCTTCCTTCTTGAAAAAGTCAATTACGATAGTAATTAAATCATTTGTCCTAGACAAATGACTTGTGCTCATGTTACCTTTTCATCTATTATGTAATGCCAATGGGAGGATACCATTAACCCTTTAATGAGTTATGAATTCCACTATTGTAATAAAGCTATGTCATGCAGAAGTCATATACCAAATATACCAGCTTTTGGCTATTTAGTTATTGGAACTCGAGGTTTTAATACATCAAAGTATACGAGTCACACACATATAGTAAATCACTTACTCATGATTGAGACAAGTCACACTATGAAAATATTGCACCAAAATGAGCCCTCATTAATGAAAAAGAAATCAACCAAACCCTTCCGTTAACAGAAATCATCATCTACTGGTTATCCGTTAAAGAACACTAATGTGACTGAAGGAAGAAATGATAGACTAACACATGACATGCTATGTGCGAAAAAAATCCTAAAAATAATAAAAAAATTAAAAATGCACATTAATTGTAAACTTGGATAAATAAATATCCAAGTTCATCTTACTCTAGACATCAATCTATTTAGATTCATTTTGCTTGTGGTTATTTAAAAATCATAAAATATTTTTTAAAATAAAAATATTTAAAATAATAAAAAAATAAAATTTTAAAGGAAATTATAAAAATTAAAATCATAAAAATTAAATTATAAAAAATTTTAAA
Source organism: Kokia cookei (assembly GCA_039519145.1). NCBI lineage: Eukaryota > Viridiplantae > Streptophyta > Magnoliopsida > Malvales > Malvaceae > Kokia > Kokia cookei. The sequence continues at coordinate 22,449,527 of CM076909.1, forward strand.
ATAAAAAATTTATGTTTTTTTTTTATAAAATTATAAAAATTTGAGTAATTTGTATTCATCAAAAATCTCTCATCAAATACTAAGATCCCTTTTTATGTCATTTTCATTTCTATCATTACCATTTAAGTCAAATTATTGCCCATTCACCTTTATCCAATTTTATGAAAAAATTTACCAATGAAATTGGTAGAGTAATATATATATATTAAGATGAATATACAAAAATAATTTAAATGAAACCTTTTACTATTTTGGAGTATTATTTTGATTTGGTTGAAACGGATTTTTAGAATTTTTTTAAATTTGTTATGTTTTTTAATAATTTTTTGATAATTTTTATAATTTAAATTTTTAATATTTTTTATAGTTTTTATTATAATTTTATGAATTTGAAATTTTTAATATAATTTTATATGTTTATAATTATTTTATTTATTTTTTCAATACTTTAATAACATTTATAATTTTTTAAATTACTTTTTAATTTTAAATAATAATTTATGATTTCTTAATAACCACATCTAGAATAATTTTGATCAAAGAGATATCCCTATTCATTTTTTACATGCATTTTAAAAAATTAAGATTTTTTCAAAAAAATTTAAATGCATGTCATGTTTGCATACTTGCATATCATATGTCACGTGTCTACTTTTCATTACTTCCATCAGTCACAGTAACGTTCGTTTTGATCAAACCAAACAATGACTGTTTTCATTATTAGAAGAGTTTAGTTGATTTTGTTTTATTATTAAGGGCTCAATTGGCCATAACATTTTTATGAAGGATATTTTCTTTACAGTTAAGTAAAGAATGAAAGCGAAAGGAACATGAAATTTTTAAAAGCAAGCTATGCATATTGGAACAAAATTATTTCATTTATTAATTGTCTCGTGAAGGCAATTTGCCTTTTCAATGTCATATAAAGAAGATAAAATGATTCGGAACATAAGAATATTTGGAATGGTGTTTTGTGTTGTGTTAACAGAGAGCAAAAACTTCAAGAAAGGGCCTTCAATGTGTTGGCAATATCAATCACAAATCGATATTTGACATCTGATTTTGAAAGGCGTTCCATAGCGGTATTCACATAATCCATAGCTATAACTTCAATGTCAGGTTTTACGTTGTGTTTTAGCAGCAAAATCAATCATGTCTTGAGTGTCCTTTATCCCTCCAATCATGCTTCCTCCCATCACTTTCCTCCCTACTCTCAATTATGACTCCAATTTAAGATATCTATGGAGAGAGAATTCAAGACCAGCCAATGATCCTTTAATATAATGCTCACCTTTGATCAAAGCAAAGGCAGGTATCTCAAGTGGTTTCACTGGTACACCAACAAGAATAAGCTTCCCATCAGTCTTCAACAAGTGAAACAATGGCAACATAGGGTGTTGAGCTACTGTATCGATGATTCCATCCAATGTGCCAACGGCAGCCTATACGCCAAATAACAAATTTACAGACTACCTCACGAACAATCTCATCATTACCAAGTGATTTGAAAGAAGAAAAAAAATTGGTTTTCAAATTCAAAGCCAAACCTTAAGCTGATCTTCTTCTCGGCTAACCAAAATGAATCAGCACCAAGCTTTTTCAAAGCCTCATCCTTCTTATTAGGAGAGGTGCTAATCACTGTAATTTTCATCCCCATTACCTTTCCAAATTTCACAGCCACATGATCTATTCCACCCAGTCCAACCACACCAACATGTAAACCAGGCTTATCGAGACCATAATGTTTCATTGGACTATACACTGTAATCCCAGCGCAAAGCAATGGAGCAGCAGCATCAAGAGGCATGTTGTCAGGTATGCGGATGATAAAGTCTTCCTCACAAACCATATTGTCAGAGTAACCCCGTATGTCATAGTTCCATCATGGTTCTTGGACCCATAAGTGAGTATCATTTTGGGGTAGAATTTCTCAAGATTGACTTTGCAGCTTTCACAGGAATGGCAGGAGGAGACCATTCACCCAACGCCAACCCGATCTCCATCTTTGAACTTCTGAACCTTACTTCCCACCTCAGTCACTTCACCAACAATCTCATGGCTGCTTTCATTTCCAACAATTGTTCAAAAATCTAATCATATATATTGTTAAATGAACAGTTGATGATAACATGAATGAATGGAGATATATACCCAGGGACAATAGGGTAAATGGAACTGCCCCATTCATTCTTGGCCATATGCAGATCAGAATGGCATATCCCACAATAAAGTACCTTGTAAGCCACGTCCTTCTCACCTGTTGCCCTGCAAGTGCGAATCCCACATTATTATTATTATTCATCAAAAGAACACACACCCTTTGAAAAAGATGGAACAAGGGAACTGAAATTTAGATGAGACCTTCTGGAAATTTTGAAGGGAGAGAAAACACCGGACTTGTCTCTGGCGATTTTGCCAATGTCATTGGTTTGAACTTTTCAAGTAACTAAGCTTAGAAAAAGGATACGTGAAGTTGTAGCATGGAGTGGAGTGGGGAAATTGTAGTTGAGCTGGCTTACTTATACTGTGGGGATTTGAGAGGCATTGCTTACACTGCGGGCGAGCTAAATAAGGATCTACCCAATTTAATACTTATAAACACTGAAAATTCGCTTCATAACTGAATAATAATAACATTTGGTTACAAATGTATTTCTTTTTTATAATTTAATACTTTGAAAAAGTGTTTAATGGAGACCACGCAGAAGAAACCCAGTTGGCTTGCATTTGTTTGTGAATTTAGATCGTGTCGAATATTTCATTACTAGTGTTGTTTTTATTTTAATTAATTCTAAAAATAATTATTTTATTCATTATATTTGATAATTTCATCATTCATTCATTAAATGGTTAATGGAATATAAACGTAATCTCCATACCAAGTAAAGTTGTGTGGGTGGATGAAAATTCAATTGTTCAACATTTTGCACATTTTAAATATCCTTGGACATATGAAGAAATAAGCAACTGGTGATTGAGAACTAATTAATTCGAGGCCTTTTCATTTAATAATACAAAAATAAATAATAAATAGTAAAATGCTATGTTAGTATCATTATTCATCAAAATGGTTTGTTTGAAGGGATGGAGGGAGAGAGATAGACGATATTTTTTTTTTTATTTAATCATTGAAATATTATTACAATATCATATGATATTTTTTTTAAATATATTTTTTTAAGTGAAGAGTGTGAGAGAAGCTATATTAATATTTTTTTGTATATAAATATAATTTAATTAGTGGAAGGTGAGAAATAAATGGCACCAATCTTTATTTTTTTTAAACTCTCTTCTTCCTCTTCTATCTTTTTTAAAAAACTAAGTTGCTTAAAAGTGACACTTGTAGTTTAGGCGTTCAAACAGAAATATCTTAAATAAAACTAATGCATTTGTGCGCGCTTAGCTTAGAGTTCGATAGGTTCGATAGGTGTCCATTATCTATACTTCCTATATAATAATTGATTTGGTCCAATTCATAAATAGAATTAATTATAGGTTGGGTATGCAAAATTTTAAGTTTATTTCTTAGACTTGATCCTGACACGAATAATGAGTTTAAAAATTTTTTCAAACTCAGCTCAGATAAAAAATGTTGAACTTGAATTCGACCCACTCGTATTAATTTTTTATATTATTTTATATAAAAATAAATTTAAAAAATATAATACATCAAATACACTAAAAACATTAAAATGAATGTTTTCCAACAAATTAAAAATAGATGTAGAGGTGAGCAAATTTTAATTTGACTCGAAAAATTTAAAAAACAAAGTTCGAAATTCAAACTATTCAAATCGAGTTAATCGAATCAACTCGATTTTTTTAATTTCGAGTTCGGATCTAATTAAGAGTTTGTTTGTTTCACTAAAAATGGTTTCCGAAAATGATTTCTAGAAAATGGACTAATTTCCTAGAAAAATTAATATTTTTTGGTGTTTAGATAAATCTATGTAAAATATTTTCAGTTGTTTGATAGATTTCTTAAATATATTTCATAAAAAAGTTGTTTTTAATGAAACAAACATACATTTCAAATTTTATTATCTTTTTCTTATTTAATTGAGTTTATTTTATATCCATAAGTTTATACTTTACATTGTTTTTGTATATATTAAAAATATTTTACTAAATTCAAGTTCATTAGGATATCATTTTTTAATTACATGATTACGAAGTGAATATTTTCTTTTAAATGTGACATCAACAAAATTGACTAAAAAAAAAACTTAACAATGTCAACAATTGGATTTGATTTTCAAATCTGAAAAGTAAAGAGAATAAATTCTTGAAAATAAATATACAGAGACTAAATTGCAAACTTGTGAAGAGTACAAAGACTTCTGACAAATTTTAACCTTTATACTACAAAACAGTTATTATTAATATATTTATAATTGTAATAAATATTTATTATTAAAATATTAACATTTAATATTTTGAATAATATGTGAATAATATTATTTAAAATTATTATTTTTAAAATTTATTATTAAAATAAAATTGAAATATTAAATAATTTATTAAAATAATAAATTATATTAACAATTTATTATAAGGCTAAATATAAATAATTAAATATGTATGTTTAATAATATTGAAAAATATAATATTTTATATTAATTTTTTTAATTTTTTTTTTAAAAATTATTATCAATATAATAATATTAACCTTGATTTAAAATAATTTTATATAAAACAAAATTACCTATAAAGGAGTTTTTTTTTTTGATAAATGACTTATGTTTTTCAAAAGAGTAAGTTATTCACTAGAAAAAAAGACTTATTTTACGTTGACTTGTAAGTTATTTTTCATTGACCAAGCTTTTTTTGTGAAACAAACATAATAAAATGCAAAAAAAAACATTTTCTGTAAAAGCTTTTACATGTAAACAAACAAACCCTTAATTTTTGAATTCGAATAATTCGAATAAATCAAATTTTAATCTATATTTTTTTAAAATTTAAATTTATGTTATTATTTAGTTTTAAAAACTACGTCGTTTCAATATTTTCCCTCCTAAACCCTTTTGCTTTACCACTCGTCCACCCCACCATTTTTCCCAAATCAAAAGTTCAAAATCTCGAAATCAATTATCAAACCCTCCAAAATTTTATCTTATTGGCCTTTTCTCTATTTCTCTAGGGCTTTGTTTTGATGGCTGTAGTTCTAAGCAGAAGCTTAGCTACTCCATCTTTAGTCTCTCTCCCTTTGACAAACCCCAACAAGGCCTTCAATCTTAGAACCTCATTGTTGGTATTTAGTAAAAAATATGAAGCACAGAAAATGTGAAAAAAATATATATTGGAAGCACACTATAATCTGTTGTATTGTTCAGATTATATAGCAAAAAAGAATAACAAAAACCTGTTAAACTTACTCCTAAAATCATGCTACAAACACTTAACTTATTCCTAAAATCATGTGACAAAAATTAAAATCCCTAAAGACTAAGTATACAAACCTATAATTAAGCAAGTCTAAGGCACATTCTCAACAGTCCTCCTTGCCTTATTAACTGAAAAAGCCTAATTTATTTTTTAAAACTTTAAATCTAACTTTTGGAAGAGTCTTGGTTAACATATCTACCAGTGTTGCAAAAAATAGACTTTATTTCACCAATTTTATGTTCTTCCAAATGATATTCATCAATCCTACAGTACCAAGCCCTAAAACTTTGTTTAAGACCATATGAGGCCTTGTTTAACATGCAAACTTTCTCCTATTGTCCTTTTACTTAGAATGCCTTAGGCTGCTTTTCTCTCATTGCTTCAATCCGTTTGTCATCTTCCTCGGCTTCTTTAAACTCATCAGACTCAAATATAGCAACATTGCACCTTTCATAAATTTTAGATAAAGATCTTGTGTCATGAACTGGAACATCATCTACGTTGTCATCAAAGTACCGAGGAGACTCAAACAATTGCTTCGTTGTTGGTTTCTCCTCTATTAGATTTAGAGTAAAGCTTTTTGCTTTCATTTTTAATTTGAATACATCTTTGCCTTTCGAGTCTTCGATCAAGCACCATTTATCTTCAAATATAAACTTGAAACCTTTTTCAATTAATTACCCAACACTAAGAAGATTTTTGTGAATGTTAGACACATATAAAACATCAATTATGTGTTGCAAACTTGTTAAACTTTCAATAGCCACTGTTTCTTTTCCCTTAACTGGAATAAACTCACCATTTCCAACTTTTATTTTGGAAATGATAGTTTTATCAAATTCTTTGAAAAGTGTTTGGTCATTGGTCATGTGATTTGTGCAGCAACTATCGATCAACTAGGAATCATTGGAGAAACATGTCGCTACAAAAAGGAACCCATCTTCTTGTTGCTCAATAGATGCTTTTGTCTCTTCATGTTGTTGAGACTTACAAACCCACTCTATGTGCCCAATACTACCACATTTTTTGTATTTGATATCAGGCCTCCACCAACACTTTTTTGGCAAGTGATTTTTCCTCTTGCAGTATGGACATGGTGGATAGGTCTCGTTGTTGTTATTATTGTTGGTCTTATCTTTAATTTTCTTGGTTTTACCTCCCAAATTTTCAAACTTTTCCCAAAATTCACCCTTTACTGATACTTCTTGTCTAATCTTTCTCCTTTGTTCTAGAATCTGCAATGCATTCACTGATTCTGTCAATGATATACTTGACAAATCCTTAGATTCTTCTAATGAATAAATTTTATTCTCATATTTTTCAAGCAAAGTGACAAGAATGTTTTCCACTATTCGATCATCAAAAAATCCTTACCCAATAATCTTACCTTGTTTACTATGTCATCCAACTTGTCAAAATAATCTTTAATGGTTTCTGTCTCCTTCATTTTCATCATTTCAAACTCTCTGATCAAATTTAACACTTGCATATTTTTTGTTCTTTCATTGCCCTGGTATTCTTTCTTGAGGTAGTCCCAAATTTCTTTTGTTCACCCCAAATTCATGATTCTTGTAAATATTTTGCTTGAAACGGAAAAGAAAAAACATGTTTTAGCTTAAAAACTTCTTAGTCATCTTCTCTTTGTGAGTCTTGAGTTGGTTCATCTTTGGATTTGTCGGCAAAGACGGAACATCGTAGTCCTCTTCTGCTACTTCCCAAAGATCCATCGTATCAAGATAGACTGTCATTTTAACAGCTCAAGCTTGATAGTTATCATAAACAACATGTTAAACTTACTCCTAAAATCATGTAACAAAAATTAAAATCCCTAAAGACTTGATCTATAAACCTATTATTAAGCAAGTCTAAAGCTTATGTGTTTCTCTCAACTCTCAAATCTCTTAAAAATAAAAGGTCAGATGCCAAATTGTTGGTATTTTAGTAAAAAAAATATGAAACACAGAAAATGTGAAAGAAATATATATTGGAAGCACACTATAATTTGTTATATTTTCAAATTATATAGCAAAAAAATAACATAAACATGTTAAACTTACTCCTAAAATCATGTAACAAAAATTAAAATCCCTAAAGACTTGATCTATAAACCTATTATTAAGCAAGTCTATGCACATTCTCAACACGCTTTTCTACCTAAAAATTCCCTCAACAACGCCTTATCTTGCTCTCGATTGAGCTGGAAACTTGATAAGAGAAACAATTGGATAGTGGCTTGATGTGAGGCTTTAGTTGTTCTTCAGAAAGAGGCCGAAGAGACCTTTAGGGATTGAGTACCAAGCAGAGGTGGGTTTCTTTTTCTTTTCCTAGGTTTTGCTCTTCTGTTTCTACTTTTGGTGGAATATTTAGGGATTTATGTGATGGTTTTATGAGAAAATTAAGGAAAAATGATGTTTGTGTAATGTATTACGACACTTGGAAATTACACTTATTATTATTGGATAAGCTTTGGTTAGCTAAAGGTAGATGCTTGTTTATATTGGAAGTTTTTATTCTATATTTTCTATTCTAAAATTAATAGTTTACAAATGGTTGCAGGTTAGTTTACTGTTGGATTTGATTGTTCATAGTTTATATAATCATAAAGAGGTCTTTTTTTTAATATACTAATGTGATTACATGCTAGTATTTGTTCATACTTTCTTAACCCTTTGACAAGGCATACACACCTTGCACACATAGATGCTCGAACCCGTCACCCCTAGGATGAACAACATCCTCTTTTCCACTGGAGCCACTTGTTTAGTTCATAAAGAGGTCTTTTTGTGAGAGATTATAAGGTGAGCATACTTTTTCTTGCTAAAATCATGTTCTTTTTCAAATTAAGAATCATGTTACTTTTAGGCTCCATTTATTTATTTGTAAAAGTTTTTTCATAAAAGTTTTTCAACCTTTTCCAATTTTTGTTTGACTAAAAATGATTTTCCATGGTAAAATATTTTACAAAACACAAGAAAATGAGAGCTTTTTTTGGGAAAACATTTTCCAAATTTTTTCCTCTTCACATCCCAACATCTTAGCACTTGCTAAACGCTCTTCTTCTTCTCCTTCCCCTTCCCTTTCCCCTTCCCCCTTTATTGCGTCCTCAACCCAGGATTCATCTCTGTATAAAAAACAACCAGCAATAATTTCGTTGACAAAAAGAAAAAAGCCCTAGTCATTTCTAGTTTTTTCAGAAATGAAACTCTCAACAATTTGGTGATTTTTTCTGTTCAATTTTTTCAACTATTTCCCTTCAGTGATTTGCCACTTCAAACGAAATTAATCTATTCAAGTTCGAAACTCAATTGTCAAAATGGAAGGTGAGACAATTAACTATGGGAAATAATGAGAAATCGAGAACCATTTTGGAATTATATGATTTGTTTGCTTGCTTCTATTTGATTTTTTCTGTTTGCTTTTAATTTTAAATGTTGCCAATTCTACTTGTGATAATTAACTGATTTAATGGCAATAATTACTCTATTGAAAGTGCAAAAGAGGCTCTGTGGTAGTCTTCTCTTAAGGTATTTTGGACATGAACATTTCTTTGTTATTGTTATTATTTTAATTTTGAAAAAGGAATTAATGTTTTTGGGTGTCGTAACTTTCGTGCTTCTTCTTGTGTGTTTGCATTTGTGATTTGTTGAGTTGGTTCTTTCTTGTTAGCTACATGGCAATTCTGAGTAGTGTTATTATTGAGTTCACTGGTAGTGGTATTATGGTTCTTGTTGCAGTTTATGTATGTTTTGAACATCTGTTTTGATCAATAAAGATCTCTTTTACCTTCAAAAAATAGATGAAAGAAGCTTGGGTGTCCTAGAATTATTTGCAGGGAATCTTATCTGCTATAGTTTTGTCAATTGTCCCTCTGGTCTGGCCATACCAATGGCAAAGCCTCTTGATGTCGATATAATCTCTGAATGATCTTTTTTTATTTTCAAAGTTTGTAGGTTTTTCCAGATGATATGCTAGACTTCTTAGATGCACATGTTCATTACATAATAAGGTTTCAAAAAAGGCTTAATGTTGGCATGCTTGAGTTATTTAGCTCCAATAGAAATCTTAAGTGAGAATTTGTTTATATGAAAATACTCATGTCAAGCTTACGAGGAGATTTCTTTGTAGTTATCATTGACATATAGAAAGTAATATGATCTTTCTTAATAAATTCTCTCCCCATAAAGTTGCTTGCAATGAACCATGTGGTGGATATAGAATTAATGCACACTTCATAGCTTTTCATTAGTAGTGTTTGTTTTCCCTTGATGTACTGGCTAATAAAATTTTACTGATCTTTAGGTTGGTGTATAGAACAAAACGAGTGAAGTGTAGTGAAAGTTAGCCAATGTAATTTTGGTTGATGCTTATAAAGACCAAGTTTGTATCTCTCAAATGTATTGCATTGCAAATATTTTCTTTTTTTTATAATGAAGATTACACTAGTTCTTTTTTCCAAGTCAGAGAGTTACTGTTGGAATTTGACCATTCATATGGAAAACACATTTGGTGAGCATCGAACACATTTGACGAGCCCATATTTGGCGAGCTCACATAAAGTGGTAAGCTCACATGAAGAGGCGAGCCTACTAACTTTGGCGAACAAAGTTCGCAACACTCTGACGAATAAAGAAGTGTGAGTTGTTACAGTGAAGCTGCGAGGTGCGAGCTGTCAAAGAAAAGCCGTGAAGAAACAAAAGTTTGAAGAGCTTACTTGCACAGCAAGTCAAGACAAAATATTTTTTTTCCTGCAGAATTTGCCTTTATTTAGATTTTATTAAAGTAATATTTTCAGCATTTATTAGTATAAAAATCTTGGTTATTTCTTTCCATATTTTAGGATTTATTTTTTAATATAAATACCCCTATTATGTACTATTTTTATAAGCTGAATTATTCATTGTGAGTAATAAAAATTTCAGCAGATAGTTTTGATGCTATTCTTTATGTGTTTTTTTTCTGCAATTCTTTGGACACCATTCACTAGATCTTAGTTGTTAGTTTTATTTTATATTTCCGTTTGAAACGAGATTCTAGAAACTCGTATAAACATTCGAGGAAAATTTCCCGACAGATTACCAGTACAATTCTAGTTTCTTTTTCATTTTATTATTCAATTATATGTTTATATATATATATATATATATATTTGTGTTTATGATGAACAAGAAATCCATGAGGAACTAATTCCATTTTGAGGAATTAGGGAGTGAAAATATGGATATTTGATTGTTGTTTAATAGGGATTTTGCCTTTCGAATCAACTGTTTGAGAAAGGAAGAATATCAAACAACCCTAGAACGTCATTTAGGTGGGAATGAACCCAAAATTGGTATTGACAATCCGTGAACACCTTTTCCCTAAACCAGTTTAGATTGTAACATCTAGCGATAAATAATCTTTATCGACTTGCTATGTCAACGGAAGATCGAGAGATCCAACTAGGGTAGTGACTAGTTGATTAAAGGAAAATTCCGGAAACCCAACGATTGAAGAACTTATACGAAAACGACCTATTATCTCCAAAGTCATTTATAAGAATTTCTACATCTCAAATCTTGCTTTTATTTTCTATTTTATTTTTTGCTTTTTAAAACCAACTCTTTTATTTCTCTTCGTACTATAATCCCTAAAGTAAATACTAATTAATTTTATTCTTTGTAGGGATCTGATTTACTATCGCTTTACACCTCCTTTGGGTACGATCCTTGCAATACTACCAAGTGTTTCATTGTACACACTATATTTACAACCTAATCCGTATACTTGCGGAAAGCCTAAATCTACGCCGAACGAGAGTACGTTCGAGGGCGGTCAAGTTGTTGGTACCGTTGTCGGGGAGGCAACGCCTTAGTTAATTTTATTCTTTCATTGCCCATTAAAATAATTAGGAAAATTTTAGGTTATAGATACGATTTAACCATACTAATAGTTTTTATTTTTCAAATCTAACACTTTCCTTTGATTTCCATTGTATTTAAAACCATGAATGCCTACGATTATTTTTGTGTAGATGACATTTATGATGATCATTATGATGATGATATCTACGAAGACATGTATTGTGAAGATTGGGAGATCCAGGAAAATAAAAAATTATTGTTGTTGGAGTTGAGTCAACTCCGTGGTAAAGCCCAAATCTAAAAACTCGTATAAACGTTCGAGGAAAATTTCTCGATAGATTACCAACACAATTCTAGTTTCTTTTTCATTCTCTTATTCAATTATATGTTTATATATATATATATATATATATATTTGTGTTTATGATGAACAAGAAATCCATGAGGAACTAATTCCATTTTGGTGAATTAGGGAGTGAAAATATGGATATTTGATTGTTGTTTAATAGGGATTTTGCCTTTCGAATCAGCTGTTTGAGAAAGGAAGAATATCCAATAACCCTAGAACGTCATTTAGGTAGGAATGAATCGAAAATTGGTATTGGCCATCCGTGAACACCTTTTCCCTAAACCAGTTTAGATTGTAACATCTAGCGATAAATAATCTTTATCAACTTACTATGCCGACAGAAGATCGAGAGATCCAACTAGGGTAGTGACTAGTTGATTAGAGGAAAATTCACAAAACCCAACGATTGAAGAACTTATACGAAAACGACCTAATATCTCCAAAGTCATTTATAAGAATTTCTACATCTCAAATCTTGCTTTTATTTTCTATTTTATTTTTTGCTCTTTAAAACCAACTCTTTTATTTCTCTTTGTACTATAATCCCTAAAGTAAGTACTAATTAATTTTATTCTTTGTAGGGATCTGATTTACTATCACTTTACACCTCCTTTGGGTACAATCCTCGCAATACTACCAAGTGTTTCATTGTAGACACTATATTTACAACCTAACCCGTATATTTGCGGAAAGCCTAAATCTACGCTGAACGAGAGTACGTTCGGGGGCGATCAAGTTGTTGGTACCGTTGTGGGAAGGCAACACCTTAGTTAATTTTATTCTTTCATTGTCATTAAAATAATTAGGAAAATTTTAGGTTACAGATACGATTTAACCATACTAACAGTTTTTATTTTTCAGATCTAACACTTTCCTTTGATTTCCATTATATTTAAAACCTTGGATGCCTATGATTATTTTTGTGTAGATGACATTTATGATGATGATTATGATGATGATATCTACGAAGACATGTATTATGAAGATTGGTAGATCTAGGAAAATAAAAAATTATTGTTGTTGGAGTTGAGTCAACTCCATGAAGCAGCCCAAAACTTCGATGAACATAGTGATCCATCTTTGAGAGAAGAATATTTCGAATCTAAACAAAAAGAGTGAGAATAGGAATGAGGGTTGGATGAAGAAATAGAAAGAGAATTCTTTGAAGAATCAGATGAGCGGGCCGCCGAGCAAATCGAGATCTTATCCTTGGAAGGGGAAAAGGATAATCTTGTATAAATCGAGATTGAGCCCCAATCTAATGATGAACCATCCCCACAGAGGAATATGATGGTTCTCATAGTTGAAGATATTATCGATCAAAGATCCAATTTCCAATAGAAAATAGCTACAATGTACCATACTTTCTTAGTACATCAAATTCACAAAGAAATTACTAATGTCAAAATTTTTCAATTACTGCATTGGTACCATGAACCAAAAGATATAGAATGCAGTGATGGAAATTAAAAAAGGAAACAAATAGTTGCCGCAACATTAACACATGAGTTTGTAGTAAATCCACCATTTTTACTGAATCAAGTAATTGAGCAGCTATTACTTTGGCACACGAAAGCATATGAATTTCACAAGTGGATTAACGATAAAGGTAATCATGTGAAAGGGTGGTGGTATAGATTCACATACGTTGTGAATAAATATGATCGACGAAAAGAGCTTACGGTTATCTATGCAGGGAGAAAATGAAAATTTTAAGAAAGGGATAAATGTTAGAGAGTAGCCTGGCACGATGGCTGCTGGATGAACAATGATAAAACAGAGTGTTCTCGAGCATCGACGTGCTCACTAACACTCTTGTCAAACAATTTTGACAAGTACTAACATGTATCTATATATATATATATATATATACACTAACCTAACTAACCTTATTATTTTCTTTTTCAGTATTTTTTTTGGATCTAACAGGTTTGTCGAAACAAAGCTTCTTGACGTCCCGAAGAAGCAACCAGACTACTCCAAGTACGCCCAAGCATGCTATGACACGACACACCCCTTCTGTGTTGCAACAAAAGGGTAAAATTGCTGAAAACCCAGAACTGGTGGGTTTGTCGCGACACAGACGAGACTTTGTTGCGACATAGGGGGCAAACTGTTAGAATTTTAAGACTGACCGGATTGTTGCGACACAGAGAGAACTACGTCATGACAAACATGGCACTGGCAGGATGGTTGTGATATACTTAGGCTACATTGCGACATCGTCTGCAAATTTTTACAAGATTGACCCGACTCGATTGCGTAACCCAATGGCCAAACCCAAACTTAACCTAATTTTTAAACCTTAAAACCCTAAAAATACGCACCTCTATATATACTAACTTAAAACTAAACTCATCCTTTCCACTCTAACACTCTCAAATCATCCTTAACCCCTAAAAAAATCTCTCATTCCTCCCTTCCCATTCCTACCCAAAACTTCGATCCTTCAAGGGTTAAAATGCCTCCAAGAAAGAGCAAGAAAACTTCGATTCAACAAACTCAAGCAATTTCAAATATTGGTCGATTTGAGAATATTGAAACCAAGGGATACTTCCTAGTTATACAAGGGAGGACGTTGATTTAATAGCAAGGATTTGAGCCTTCCATGATACATTGCAAGGAAATTTAGACCTTGGTAAGACATAATCGGTGGGAACAATTTTGTGTCTCCCCTACAGGTAATGCTATTGTCCTTATAATTCAAGAATTTTATGCTTCTTTGGAAGATGAATTAATTAGAGGGGGACATGGAGCAACGATTGATGAAGTGAACGTGAGAGAGGAAGAGGTTTTGATTACACCTAAGGAAATCTATGAGTTCTATAATGTTCCATATTATGACAAGGATTATATTAATGAGGTTGATTTATACATGTTTAGGAATGTTGATATGAAAGAAATTGTTAGATTTTTAATGCAAGGGAGGGGTCATTATAATTATAGACCAGATACTAGTTCACCTTCTAATTTTAACCAGGCTATTATATTCCCGGTAGCGAAAATGTGGATGCGATTCTTGGCCACTAGGATTGTAGCAACCTTAAATGTCTTTAACATTAATACTTTTTGAGCCATTTTATTGTATGGTATTTTGCAAAAAAAATGAATTTGTGTTGGAAGATGAATTTATAGAGAAATCAAGCACTGCACACAAAACCAAAAAGCCGATCTTTTCTTTCCTTATTTTGTAACAGCACTCTACAAGAAGGCAAGGGTTCCAATGAGTGAAAATGAGTAGTTTTTAAAGCCAACAAGAAGAATTATTGGGGATTCAGTTTACAGATAATACGTTGAGCTTTAATGAAAGCAAATTAAAGAATGAAACCAAAGAAGGAAAAAAAGTGGATGTACCAGCATCACTGTAGCAAAAAGAAATAATGAAAGCTTGAAAAGGATATGTTAGTAGCTTCGAAGGGAAATTAGATGGCATGGTTAGGTGGATGCAAGAAACAACTCTTGTGCTGAAGGAGTTTGCAAGGATACATGGGTTACCAACCCCAAATTACCCACCAAACATGTTCGAGGATAAAGGAGGTGATGATGAAATCAAGTTAGGAGGAACCAATGTGGAGCAAGAGGAGCCTAACACTGATAACGAGTATGAAACAAAGTTTCAACCCTAATACTCAACTCCCAAAAGACTAGTGATTTGAAGCCCAGTACGATAACAAGGTGAGAGCTCTCGTCAAAAGTAATCCAGCAAGGGTAAGACTCCAATGGATCCTCAATCTGATTCGGAGGAATTAGAGGAAGAAGATTGAACTTTAACTTTTAATCGTTTTAAGATTTTTATTTATTTTAAGATTTTTAATTTTCGGGATAATTTTTTTAATTTTTGTTGGAATTCTATAATTTGTAAAAATAGGATTAGGAATTAATTTTGTATATATGCCTTAACTCTTTTTGTAGGAACCCCATATTCTGGAGACACAACAATTTCAAGCACTCAAGCCAAAAGGGGGAAGGACAACCATCATGAGAAGAATAAGGCCTCCACGATCAATCGGGTAACTTCTTTCTTTTATTACTTATGGGGTTACACATTGAGGACAATGTGTTTTCTAAAGTGTAGGGGGTAACATAGGAATTTTGGCATATAGTTTTTATTTATCTTTTGATGTGTGCTTAAGCTTGTAGAAATACAAGTGATTGGTTAGGAGAATGTATAATTGATTAATTGTGTTTTCTTGATAAACTTAGCATGATAATGAGGAATTTTACAATTTTAGCATGAAGTTTTGAAGTTCTATAGGTTACATTATGTATAGATAGAAAAGTCTTATTGATACCAAAGGATGTGCATAATATGAGGAAACGAGCATGCTAGTATATTTGATAGATGATAATTTTGAGATTAGGTGATTAAGTTGATATTTGTGCATATTGAATTGTTTAGGGAAGACCTAAGGAATTGTTTGGACACACCTAGAGCTAAAGAGCTAAACCCTGTTATGAATTGTCAATTGGAACCCATCTTTGAGCTTTATGACACCTTTTTGATGAGCCACATTATAAGCCTCTTAAGCCTTAAATGATAATTTGTGTATATCATTCTCTTTGGTCCTATTTTGCATGAAAATGGACATATGATCATATGTATTGAGGATAGGTGGACACATTATAGTGGAGGTTGAAAAATAAAAGAGGGAAATCATGATAGTGTATGAATTTTAGTCTAGCTAAGGAAGAGAAAAATAGTGAAAAAAAATGAGTAGAAATGAAAAAGAGAGAACCTTGAGTAAGAAAATATGTGAAAAGTGACAAAATCATTAAGTCACCAAAAAGTTAAAAAAAAAAGAGAATCTTGAAAATCAAAGAAAATGAAGTACTCATAGGCTAGCTAAAAGGATTACTTTAGATTGATTTCCTGAAAATGAAGAGATAAGGAAGGTGAGAGAAGGAGAAATAAGGAGGTGAGATGGAGTGGGACATAAAAGGGGAGAATACGGAACAATACAGTGTGTCAAACTATTTTCGTTCTTTGTAACCTTTTGTGTGCTTAACCTTTCTTTGAAAAACATACATGTCCTAACCCTCAACATGTTACAAGTCGAAAAGCCCTATGTAACCTAAAACAACTCTATGCATGGATAAATGTGGAAATTGCATAATCTCATTATAATTGTTTGTATTGTACTAGGATAATCAAAGTACTTATGTTAGGCCTTGATGGAGTCAAATTGATAGAACTTTAATATTTCTGTTTCTTGTAACCTACTGAACTTAGATTGTTTCTACTTGAAAATAGTAAAGTTGCTCAATTATCATGTTAAGATTATCCAAAGATGCATAAAGCCTAGGATAGATGTTAATAGCCTAATCTTTGTATGATACAGTTTCAAGCTCACTTATTTTTCTGTTGTTTCTTTTCTTCGTTATTTGGTTTTTTTTCTTGTTTGTTTGAGGACAAGCAAAGGCTTAACAGTAGGGGAGTTTGATCTGTTGATTTCATACCTAGCATATTGAACTAGTTTTCACATTTAATGGGCTTGAAATCAAGTAACGTTCTTTATGTTTTATGAATTTTTAGTTACTTTTTTCTTTCGAATAAATGGTGCTAAAAAGGTTATTTTATTGCTTTTAAGGCCAAATGAGGCCTAAAGATTAACTAACCTACTTTGTGAGTGCATAGGAGACTAGTAGCAGTTGAGCCATAATGATAATGACCACTTTATCAAGACATAGAGAGCCCTATGTCGCAACCAAAGGATCAGTAATAAAGAATCAATACCTGCTTTGTCGCGACACAAGTACTGGTGTGTCATGACATTGACCTCAGACTTTAACTCTGCATCAAGCGAGGGGCGTTTTCATCTTCACAATGCGACTTAAGCACGAAGGACGATAGCTAACCTAGGGTTGATGAAAACGGCTGGCCAAAAAGCTATAAATAGGGCCTTTAACTCTAGGGTTTTGGACATCATTCACTAGATTTAGTTGTTAGTTTTATTTTACTTTCTGTTTGAAACGAAATTGTAGAAACTCGCATAAACATTTGAGGAATTTTTCCTGACAGATTGCCAATACAATTCTAGTTTTTTTCATTCTCTTATTCAATTATAAGTTTATATATATATATATATTTGTGTTTATGATGATCAAGAAACCCATGGGAAACAAATTCAATTTTGGGGAATTAGAGAGTGAAAGTATTAATATTTGATTATTGTTTAACATAAATTTTGCCTTTCGGATCAACTATTTGGGAAAGGAAAGCCTGACAACACTAGAACATCATTTAGGTGGGAATGAACCCAAAATTGGTATTTCCCATCCATGAACACCTTTTCCCCGAATCGGTTTAGATTTTTACATCTAGCAATAAGTGATCTCTATCAACTTGCTATGCCGACGAAGGATCAACAGATCCAACTACGATAGTGACTAGTTCATTGAAGGAAAATCCCCAAAACCCAATGATTAAAGAACTCATACGGAAACGACCTAATATCCTCAAAGCCGTTTATAAGAATTTCTACATCTCAAATTTTGCTTTTATTTTATATTTTATTTTATGCTCTTTAAAACGAACTCTTTTATTTCTCTTCGTACTATAATCCCTAAAGTAAGTACTAATGAATTTTGTTCTTTGTAGGGATCTGATTTACTATCACTTTACGTCTCCTTTGGGATACTATCCTTGGAATACTATCAAGTGTTTCGTTGTACACACTATATTTACAACTTGACCCGTATACTTGTGAAAAGCCTAAATCTATGCCGAACGGGAGTACGTTCGGGGTGGTCAGTGATTAGTTTACCGACAGGTACAAAAGTAATTTCTTATGTTCTTTTAGTACCTAAGATAAATCGTAAGCTTCTTAGCATTAGTCAATTATTGGAGAAGAAATACATTGTTTTGATAAAAAAACAAATGTTGCATTATATTTGATTCATTGGGACATGAATTGGTCACAGTCTCGATGAATAATAAAAGCTTTATGATGGACTGGAATTTAGTGAACTCAAGAGCTTATTCTAATTCTGTTGATGATGTGAACCTTAGGCACAAAAGATACGGACATGTGAACAATAAATCTCTCAATCAAGCGTGCAAGACAAAATCGATTGAGAAGAATAATAAAGGCTTTGATGATCTTCATGTTACAAGCATCAAGCCTATTAATGAAACTTATCATAGATGTGACCTGACAGTATTGGAGCTTGCAAATATTGAAGAAATTGCACGAGAAAAGTGTGATTTTGCGAGTTCACCTAAATGCAAGTTATGAACTTAGAAAAAGTGTGAGTTAACAAATGGACGAACACACCAAAATGGGAGTTCATCAAAATACAAGCTTGCGAACAAGGCAAGATACAAACTAGGAGATATTCGAACAAAATCACATAGGAAGATGAGGTTTGAAGAGTTAAGAAATAAAGTTGGTGTTCATAGCATGAAGGCCAAGAAGGAGTGTTGGAATTTGACCATTCATACGGCAAACACATTCGACGAGCTTGTCCAAATTAGCGAGAAATGAACACATTTGGCGAGCTCACAGAAAGTGGCAAGCTCACATAAAGTGGCAAGCACATAACAAGAGGCAAGCTCACAACAAGAGGCGAGCTTACATGAAAAGGTGAGCCCATTAATTTTGGCGAACAAGGTTCAAAATATTTGGCGAACAAAATAGTGCAAGTTGTTATAGTAAAGCTAAGAGGTGCAAGCAGTCATAGTGAAGCTGCGAAATGTGAGTTGTCACAGAAAAACCGCGAAGAAACAAAAGTTTAAAGAGCTTACTTGCAGGGAAATTCAAGCAAAAATATTTTTTTTCCAAAATATTTTGCCTTTATTCAGATTTTATTAAAGTAATATTTTTAGCATTTCTTAGTATAAGAATCTTGGTTATTTCTTTCCATAATTTAGGAGTTGTTTTTTAGTATAAATACCCCTATTATGTACTATTTTTATTAGTTGAATTATTCATTGTGAGTGAGTAATAAAAATTTCAGCAAACAGTTTTGTTGCTATTCTTTGTGTTCTTTCTTCTCTACAATTCTTTCTGAGTGTTCGAGGGTCAAAAGCCTAATAGTTACAATATGGCATAATAATGTTTTTTCATTAAAAATTCTAATATATATTTTTAGTCTTATCTCCTTTTGCTATTGAAAGAAAGTGTTTAAGTTTGACTTGCCTTCTAGACTTTCTCATCATTTCCTTATTTATTTATTTTCCTATTGTGATGGTGTGGTCGACAAATTATTGTTCAGCGGTTTGACGTCCTTTTCTGTTATACTACTATATATATATTTAATATGAGATGTGTTATATTTTTTCAAAATCAATGGAAGAAGTTAATCGCACTGTATAAAAACCTGTTTTCTTACTTAGCAAACATAAAACCAAATTGACAAAAATTGCTTGCTTTTAGTTCATATATTTTTAGTGCTTACTAGTTTATAAGCTAAATTTAATTACATGGTTTCCATTGTGCATTTGAGATAAAAAGCCCTCAAACTCGTAACTAAAACCGATATATGATTAAGAAGCATTATAATACATTTTATAATCCTTTAATACTCCTTACTACCTTAATTCAATCTTAAACACATACTATTTATAACACTTCATACATAGAACAACTAATATCATAGTTTAACTCAATTTAGAACATACATAGTTATATACTAGCATTTCAGGTAATTAGAGATCAATTAGAAAAATATTTAAAATCTTAAAAGAACACAAAATTTTTCATTAGTAAAGTAGTTAAATTCTTAAAAGAACACAAAATTTTTCTTCTTTACAAAACAGGGGTCACACCATCTATGTCTAAAACACATGCCCGTGTGCCCACAATCCACACATCTGTGCTCCAAGCCATGCTTCGGGTCGTGTATATGCTCGAAAAGTAGTCACATGGTCGTGTCACTCACCATGTAACAGGTCGTGTGTCTATACTGACTTGTCATATACGCCCATGTGAGAGACTGTGTGCCTATGCAAAATTGGGCCACACAATTGTGTCTCAGCCCGTGTGTTTGCCCGTGTAACCTGTACTACACCTTCAAAAGGCACACGACCGTGTGACAGTCCATGTCACAAGTTGTGTACAGCTTAAATTACTTCTAAAGTAAGGCATTCTCTAAACATTTCTTACCGAACAAGGCGGAATAAAAAGTTGTCAAACTCCTAAGTTCTAAGACACATTACAAGCATCCAATATAAGCAAACACATCACTACTCCATTCTAACCAATATGCCATTGATCGTTGTTTTTGCGACACAACGATTGTGCAAGCGTACACATGTCGATGCAAGTATAGTTGATAAACAGAGCTATCGGATATTGATCCCACGAGGAAATGGTTCCCAATGTTTTAACGTCAGAGTAATCAATATTAAAAATCAGTATAATGTGAGTAAAAATGTCAGCACAATTATGTCATATCTGCACACTAAAATAATCATTATTGTCAATGCAATTAGCGTTAAATATCAAAGATTAAATGTCAGTGTACTGAAAATAAATCCAAATGTGTTGAGTGGTGAGTGCTAGAAATTTAAATGCAGGAAATATAAAAGTGATCAAGTGTAAAAGGTGGAAATGGTTCACTGAATCTACATGTTGCAACGCTAGATGCGTCGACAAGGTAGAATATAGACGAATTGTCGTAGCAATGAAGTCCCTTCGAATTCTTACCCACAATAGCTCCCTACTTAATCCCGACTCAAATACACTACTCCACTTCTTGGTGTGAGCAATGATGTGTATCCAAGAACAAGTAACTGGAGTCCCAGTCCCGAGTAGCTCTTGCCTAACCCACTTGTTAACCTAACCTGTCATCGCATCTCTCGATGTCGATGTATTGCAATTTCACTTTTGTGTTTAGAGCGGTTAAATCCAAGAATAAGCAGATAAGCAATGTAAAATAAGAATCAAAATGATATAATATTAAAAGATACTCTCGTATTCATTTAATATCAATAGAATTCATCATCGTTTAAGAAGAAATAAATAGTACAACAAAGCTTACTATCTCTAGACTACTAGGCCTACTCTCTACTTGTTTCTCTTGCTCGGCATCAAGCACCTCTCGTTAGAAGCAGTTGCAGACTTGATTCATCAGCTCCCCGAATTCCAGCTCAATCTTTGATTCACACAGAATTTTCAGAATTTAATCCCCTTGCTCTTGATGATTCTTTTCCTCATTTTTTCGTTTATTTATAGCCTCTAAATAATTGCAGATTTCAGCCTTCATTCTCAGATTCAGATCTAGATTTTTTTGCAACTGCCAAAATTAGTTAGAGTACAGCTGAGCACTACACAGATTACATGTTTTCTTTAGAGATCTACAGGTTATTGTTGTACTGTTAGACGCAATCTAATATTGTAATTGCAGCGACATCTATGATATTCTTGCGCTGGTGCTTCCAGTGTAAATTCAGCTTAACTCTACTCATTTGAGGTTCAACTTCAATGCGTCGACATTTCTAGTCGCAATTCCAAGCTGGTCTTGTGGCTGCATTCAATCAATGTTGATCTTTTGAATTGAGCTCCTGTGCTGGCAATCTTAAGATGCAATATACCAACTACTTACGTCGACATTAGTACAAAAATAGATAAAAATAACAAGAATTTAAACTAACTAGCAATGTATTAGAAAATATGAAAACTTATTATAAAATACTTATGATGCACGCTGAATGAGATACAAAAGAGACAATAAAAGCACTAAATTAGGGAGAAAATATATGTCGTTTGTAATACCATCAACCATTTGATGGTACCACAACCAAAAGACAAGATTAAAGTTTTAATGTAACACCCTAAATTTAATTTGAGAGACTTAATTAGGAAATTGGTAAATTTAAGGTCTTGTCTTGAAATTATATACGTTAGGGGATCTATTTGAACTCAAGATTAAACCTTGTGGTCAATTTGGAAATGTTGGGACCAAATTGTTAAGAGTGTAAAGTTTCTAGGTCAAACTAGAAACCTTAGTTTTGTCAGGGACCTCCGAGTAAATACTCTAATTTATTGGGTATAAACACTTATTTTCCCTTGAGTGACTTTTTTACTTCCTTTGTGCATTCTCTCTGTGCCAAACTCTCTCATCTCTCTCAACTCTCCAATCTCTATTGTTTTTGACGTAGCTCCGATGAGCATTCTCCGATCGTGCGTGTCCTACATCGCCTTCACCCTTACGATAATCGCTCCTTCGTGAACTAAACCACACCCTCAAGACTTTTTTAGCATCGCCGATTGTGAGAAATCTCTTATGGGGACTTTCGGCTTGTAATGTTGTCTCCTTCACCATCCGATCTGTTGTTGATTGTGAAGGTGAGCCTTTAAATTTGTAATATGGCTTCTAGTTGGGGTGTGGTTGCGTGTTGTTTTCATCAAACGAATGTCGTTTGTGGTGGTGGTGATGGTGGTGGTTTGACGACGCTGTTTAGGGGAGGAGTAAACCCTAATAGCTCCTTGTGTTATATTGTGAAGTAGGCTAAACATTTTCCTATGCCCAACTCTAACCAATGCAAAACCCAAACCTTTTGTCCCAAAACCCTTATTACCCAAAACCAACCCAATAACCCTAAACCCAAATTAAACTAAACCCAACATCTAAACCAAGTGAACCCATTGACCGTTAACCATTGACAGTTGACTGTTGACCGTTGATAGTTGTCCATTGGTTGTTGACCATTGACAGATGATCGTTAACAGTTGACCGTTGATAGTTGACCGTTGACTTTTTTCAGAAAACCCCACCCTAGACGTCCTTAGTCCATTTTGTTAAACTTAAACCCAAAAGCCTCATTTTAACTATTTTATCTTTAATTTTTTACTTGGAGTGTTTTAGAGATTTAATTTAGGGAAATCTAATGTGAGGTATTTGTGTTTAGGTGATCACGACTTTGAGGCTGACGATTTACCTCATCTACCTGTGCAACTTACTCCCGCACCAATTCCAAGAGTTACACGATCTAATCCTGTTAAACCAGGTACTCGATCAGTACGTGGTGTACGACCTCCTTGTTGTTAGAGTTTCTGCTTCCTAGAGGTGTGTTTCTAACTATAACATAACCTATTCTATGAGATGTAGTGTCATATGTGGTTACTTGTTGTGTTGAGGTATATTGTTATTGTGATGATTATGTTATAATGTGAAGATGGTATGATTAAGGTTGAGTTGTGTAAAACATGTTGATATTGTCATGCATATATACAGGGCATGTGGCTGATTAAAATTATTGTGATTATTTTGCTGTGCACCATGATATATGAGAAACATTATGATATTGAGATTGAGACTAAAATTGAGATATTCATGTAATCATACCACTGTGTGTTCATGAATTGAGATTGTATGGTGGAAGACGTGGTTATCACCCCTTTACACGGCTGATATTAAAAGCACACGGCAATTGGTGACGATCCGTTGGGGAAGGGTTCTAGGGAACCTTTTCACTGTGTTGGTGTGTTGGAGTATGGGTGCATTGCATTGTGCATGTGATTGTAACAAGATTTGTGGTTACTTTTTGCGTTATGAATTGTTGTAATATTATTTACTAGGTTGTATGTACTTTAGAGACACTAGACTTTTTAGCTCATTTCCCTGCAGTTTCCTTTACAGATACCCGAGACATAGGTGACTTGGTACCCGGAGGCATATTTATAGATTTATTTTATTTTATTATTTTATTATAGGATTTTTCATCGCACTTTGTTGATTATTATTTTATTGGGGTTGTAAGTTGATTTTAATTTTTGGAATTTTGGTATTTATTTTGGAAGTTTAATTATTTTATTTAAATTATAGACTATATATATATGTATATATATTTGAATGTATGGGAATGATTATGGATTATCAGATTTCAGAGTTGAGTTCAACCACAGACTGTGAAGCTCTCTAGTCATGGTTTAAAAAATAATAATAATATAAATTTGGAGTTAAATGGGGTTTTTTAAATGAATTAATGTGTTATAAAATAATTTTTATTATATAGATATATAAAAGTTGTGATTTAATCTAAATCTCCAGTACCAATTCTTACTTTAGTACTTTTTACTTATGTAGATAGATAGTATGCCACCACGTAGGAGTTAGACTTACGATTAGTCGTAGCCAAGGTCAGGGCCGGGGTCGTACTACTAGGGTCGTCAGTGACCCTACTCCTATAGTTGAGCTGAGGTGAATGTGGATGAATTACCCCCATGTTAAGGAGGATGAGCTGCCCGTAGGTACTGAGGGTCAACATGCTGTTGGGGGAGACTTACCTGCTGAGGAAGCTCCTGTTGAGGATGTGCCTGACACTGGGGATAGCAAGACCATGAAGTTGGATAGCACTACCGTTAGTCAAGAATTATTGAGATTACTCCATGGATCAGCTAGGGGTCAGTCTGAGGGTCCGAGAAGGCCTATTTCTGTCTATTTTATAGCTGCTGGGATGAAGGTATTTGAGTTTAGAACTGGTACGGATCCTTTTATTACTGAGTATTGACGGAAGGATCTTCAGAGATTGTTTGTAGAAATGAACTATCTTACTAGGCAAAAGGTTAGGGCTGCTGTTTCTTTACTGAGGGGTGAGGCCCAAAATTAGTGGGATACTGTGGAAGAGTCTACTCCTACTGGTCAGATTACTTGGAGTTATTTTAGAGAGGTCTTCTAAGATCGCTATGTGAGTGAGGAGTTCCTTGATAAGCGTAGGGATGACTTAATGAATTTAAGGCAGGGAGACATGTCTGTTAATGACTATGAGATTAAGTTCCTGAGGGTGGTCCGCTATGCATCTAGGCTAGTTACTAATGAGAAAGAGAAGTGTGATTGGTTTAATAAGGGACTGCCACTCTCACTTTAGGCTAGGGTTAATATGTATCATGATAGGGTATTCAGTGATTTGGTTAGTCGAGCAAGGTCTGCTGAGATTTTGGAGGCTCATACAAAGGCTTAGAGGGCTTAAGATAGGGAGCGTAGTAAGAAGTTAGCAGGCACACCAGTTCAACCTGTTTCTGGTGGTCTTTCTGTTAAGAGAACTAGAGAGGATGCAGTTCAGCCTAGTTATCCGAGGGTGAGGCCTGCAATTTCGACAGCTCTTGTGAGTAGTGTTGGTGGTTCTACTAGTCCTCGTCCTTTGCATCTTTGTTCTTATTACAATAAAAGACATAGGGCAAATGTTGGAGGAAGATTAGGACATATTTTAGTTGCAATTCACAGGAGCACTTCTTTAAAGATTATCCCCATCCTCCTACGAGTTCATTTGTGCAAAGTCAATCTTAGGCTTCAGCTACTAAAGGTAGGTTGGTTCAGAATGGGGGAGTAGCTAGATTTGGGGCGAGACAGCCTGGATTAGTGTATGTAACTAGGAGGCATGAGGATCATGATTAGCTTGGCGTCATAATGGGTACTTTCTCTATTCACTCTAATCCTTACTTTGCTTTACTTGATAATGTTTGATGTATTCCTATGTGGCGAGTGCGGTGTCGTGGGGTCTTAAGATTACTGTGGAAAATGTTGAGTTTGTGGTTACTATTCAAAGTCCTGTAGGTATTTCTGTAAAGGTTAATAAGATATCTCACAACTGTCCTCTAGAGATCCAAGGGAAATCTTTACTACCAATTTATTGGAGTTGGCATTTAGTGAGTTTGATCTCATACTTAGAATAGATTGGCTTTCTAAGCACCGAGTTAATTTGGATTGTGAGAAAAAGAGGGAAACTCTGAGAACTTCTGATAACCGAGAGATAACCTTAATTAGTGAACGTAAAGGTTTCTGCCTAATGTGATCTCAGCCCTTAAAGCCGAAAAAATGATTAGAAAGGGGTTCATGGCTTATCTGGCTTACATCTTGGATCCAAGGTAATCAGATTCTAAGATTGAAAAGATTCGAGTAGTAAGGGACTTCCCCGATATATTCTCAAAAGAGTTGCCTAGTATGCCACCTAAAAGTGATGAGGTTAAGTTTGGCATTGAGGTCTATCTCGATACAACTCCGGTGTCCATGGCACCTTATAGAATGGCACCTAAGGAATTCAAGGAATTAAAGATACAGTTGCAAGAGCTATTGGATAGGGGTTTTATTCGACCTAGTGTTTCACCTTGGGAAGCACCAGTTCTGTTTGAAAAGAAGAAAGATGGACACTAATATAGACTTGAGATTTGGGTATTTTCAGCTTAAGTCAAAGATTCTGATGTGTTCAAGATAGCTTTTCGAATTCGTTATAGGCACTATGAGTTTTTGGTGATGCCCTTTGGGTTAACTAATGCTCCTGCTGCTTTTATGGACATGATGAATAGAGTGTTTCAACCTTACTTGGATCAATTTGTAGTGGTGTTTATAGATGATATCTTGGTTTACTCTAAGTCTGAGGTTGAACATGAGAAGTATCTTAGAATTATTCTGCAAACCTTGAGAGAGAATCATCTTTATGCTAAGTTCAGAAAGTGTGAATTTTGGCTCTTTGAGGTTATGTTTTTGGGGCATATAGTTTCTACTAAGGGTATTCATGTGGATCCCAAAAAGATTGAGGCTATTATGGGCTAGAAGCAACCTAAGAATGTTTTTGAGATTCATTATTTCTTGGGTTTAGTTGCCTATTATCGGAGGTTTGTTGAGGGTTTTTAGATTATTGCGGCACCTCTAACTAAGCTTCTAAGTAAGAACGTCTCATTTGTTTGGGCCGACGCTCAAGAGTGTAGTTTCGAGAAGTTGAAGTTCTTATTGACTCAAGCACCGGTTCTAATCCAACCTGAGCTTGGGAAAGCTTATATTGTTTACAGTGATGCTTCTCACACTGGATTGGGATGTGTGATAATACAAGAGAGAAAGGTTGTGGCTTATGCATCTCATCAGTTGAAACCGCATGAAATTAACTATCCTACTCATGACCTTAAGCTTGTTGCGACGATCTTTGCTCTTAAAATTTGGAGACACTATCTATATAGAGAGAAGTGTTACATTTTCACTGATCATAAGAGCTTAAAGTATTTGCTTACTCAGAAAGAGCTTAATTTAAAACAACATCATTGGTTGGAACTCCTTAAGGACTATGACTGTGAGATTGAGTATCATCTTGCCAAGGCTAATGTGGTTGCCAACGCCTTTAGTCGAAATGTTGTGACTGAACTGAGGGCTTTATTTACTAGAATGAGTTTGTTTGAGGATGATAGTCTTCTAGCTAAACTTCGAGTTATTCTCACTTTACTCTTGGAGATTAAGACTGAGCAGTCTAATGATCCGTATTTAGTGCACTGTATGAGAAAGGTGGAAGAAGGTAAATCTGTGGACTTCTCCATGAATCAGAATGGTATACTACACTTTCGAGGTCGATGCTATGTTTCAAAGGATTCTGAAATTAAACAGATTATTCTCTGTGAGGCGCATGATAGCCCTTATTGTATTCATCTTGGCTGAGATAAGATGTATAAGAATCTTTGTGATAGGTACTGGTGGAAGGGTTTGAAGAGAGATGTTGTTGACTTTGTGTCGATGTCTTTTGCTTGTCAAAAATTTAAGTCTGAGCATCAGTGTCCTTCTGGGTTATTTCAACTGATTGAGATTCCTCAGTGGAAATGGAAACGTGTGACTATGAATTTTGTGAGTGGTTTTCCTTTAACACCGTCCAAGAAAGATTCAATTTGGGTGATTATGGATCGACTCACTAAGTCCGTACACTTCATTCTAGTTAGGGTTGACTATCCTTTAAGCAAGTTAGCTCGACTCTACATTTTTGAGATAATTAGCCTTTATGGGGTGCCTTTGTCTATCATTTCTGATCGAGATCCGAGGTTTACTTTGAAATTTTGGAAATCTTTGTACCATGCTTTGGGTACTCTACTAAACTTTAGTACTACTTACCATCCGCAGACTGATAGTCAATCCGAGCGTGTGATTCAGGTTTTGGAAGACATGTTGTGGATTGTGTAATTGAGTATCAAGGTAGTTGGGAGGACTTTTTACCACAGGAAGAGTTCGCTTACAATAACAGTTATCAAGCCAGTTTTAAGATGGTCCTTACGAGGCTTTATATGGACGCAAGTGTTGCACTCCCATTGGTTGGACAAAGCTGACTGAGCATCAGTTGTTGAGATATTGTTCAAGAGTCTGAGGAGACTGTTAGATTGATTCGTGAGAGGCTTAAGGTTTATTTTGACAGGCAGAAGTCTTATGCTGATCTGAAGCGTCGAGATATGGAGTTTAATGTGGGTGAAAAGGTCTTCTTAAAATTATCTCTATGGAAGAAGCTGCTCAGTTTTGGACGAAAAAGTAAGTTAAGTCATTGTTTTATCGGTCCTTATCGGGTACTTCGTCGAGTGGGACCAATTGCCTATCAGCTTGAGTTGCCGCCTGAGCTGGAGCAAATTCATGATGTCTTTCATGTCTCTATGTTGAGGCGTTATCTATCAGACCCGTCTCATATTGTGCCTATTAAAGAGATCGAGGTTCATCCTGACTTGAGTTTTAAGGAAAAACCGATTAAGATTATTTCTCAAGACGAGAAAGTTCTTAAGAGGAAGACCACTAAGATGATCAAAGTCTTGTGGCGTAATCACGGTTATGAGGAGGCTACTTAGGAGCCCAAAGCCATTATCAAGGCCCAGTATCCACATCTTTTTGGTCCAAGTAAATTTTGAGGTCGAAATATCTTTTAAAGGGGGAGAGTTGTAACACCCTAAATTTAATTTTAAGGACTTAATTAGGAAATTGGTAAATATAAGGGCTTGTCTTAAAATTTTATAAGTTAGGGGATCTATTTGAACTCTAGATTAAACCTTGTGGTCAATTTGGAAATGTTAGGACCAAATTGTTATGCATGTAAAGTTTTTGGGTCAAACTAGAAACCCTAGTTTTGTTTAGGGACCTCCGAGTAAATACTCCAATTTATTGGGTATAAAATACTTATTTTCCCTTGAGTGACTTTTCACTTCCTTTATGCATTCTCTCTCAGCCAAACTCTCTCATTTCTCTCAACTCTCCCATCTCTTTTGTTTCTGACGTAGCTCCAACGAGCATTCTCCGACTGTGTGTGTCCTACACCACCCTCGCCGTTGTGACCATCGCTCCTTCGCATACTAAACCACACCCTTAAGACTTCCTTAGCCACCATCGATTGTGAGAAATCTCTTGTGGGGACTTTCGGCTTGCAACGCCATCTCCTCCGCCGTCCGATCTATTATTGCTTGTGAAGGTGAGACTTTAATTTTGTGAGGTGGCTTCTAATTGGGGTGTGGTTGCATATTGTTTTCATCGGATAGACGTCGTTTGTGGCGGTAGTGGTTTCATGGCACCATTTGGGGGAGGAGTAAACCTTAATGGCTCCTTGTGTTATAATGTGAAGTGGGCTAAACATTAGCCTAAGCCTAAACCTCAAGCCACGACAAGCTCAACTCTAACCAATGCCAAACCCAAACTTTTTGACCCAAAACCCTTATTACCCAAAACCAACCCAATAACCCTAAACCTAAATTGAACCAAACCCAACATCTAAACCAGGTGAATCCATTCACCGAACCTAACCCAAACCTGTTGACGAACTCGACCCGTTGACCGTTCACAGTTAATTGTTGACCGTTGATAATTGATCATTGACTGTTGATAGTTGACAGTTAACCATTGATCATTGACCATTGACTATTGAACGTTGACTTTTTCTAAGAAACCCTACTCTACCATTTTTAGACTTCCTAAGTTCGTTTTTGCTATCCGTTTTTTCAAACTCAAACCCGAAAGCCTCATTTTGACTGTTTTATCTTTAATTTTGTACTTAGAGTGTTTCAGAGATTTAATTTGGGAAAATCTAATGTGAGGTATTTGTGTTTAAGTGATCACGACTCTAAGGCTTATGATTTACCTCCTTCTCCAGCTATGCAACCTACTCCGGCACCAGTTCTGAGAGTTGCACAATCTAATCCTATTAGACCGGGTACTCGATCAGTGCATGGTGGACGGTCTCCTCGTCATTGAAGTTTCTCCTTCCTAGAGGTGTGTTTCTAATTGTAACATAACCTATTGTATGAGATGTTGTGTTATATGTGATTACATGTTATGTTGAGGTATATTGTTATTGTGATGATTATGTTGTGATGTGAAGATGGTATGATTGAGGTTGAGTTGTGTAAAGCATGTTGATATTGTCATTCATATATACAGGGCATGTGGCTAATTAAAATTATTGTGATTATTCTGCTGTGCACCATGATATATGAGAAACATTATGAGATTGAGATTGAGACTAAAATTGAGATATTCATGTAGTATACCATTGTGTGTTCATGGGTTAGGATTGTATGGTGGAAGATATGGTTATCACCCCTTTAAACGGCTGATATTAAAACCACACTGAGATTGGTGATGATTCGTTAGGGAAGGGTTCTAAGGAACCTTTTCACTATGTTGGTGTGTTGGAGTATGGGTGCATTGCATTGTGCATATGATTGTAACATGATTTGTGGTTACTTTTTACATTATGAATTGTTGTAATATTATATAGTAGGTTGTATGTACTTTAGAGACACGCTTTTTAGTTCATTTTCCTACAGTTTCCTTTACAAATACTCGAGACATAGATGGCTTGGTACCCGGAGGCATATTTATAGATTTATTTTATTT
Source organism: Kokia cookei (assembly GCA_039519145.1). Taxonomy (NCBI): domain Eukaryota; kingdom Viridiplantae; phylum Streptophyta; class Magnoliopsida; order Malvales; family Malvaceae; genus Kokia; species Kokia cookei. The sequence goes on from CM076909.1 coordinate 22,480,661, forward strand.
TATTATTTTATTATGGGATTTTTCATTGCACTTTGTTGATTATTATTTTATTGGGGTTGTAAGTTGATTTTAACTTTGGAGATTTTGATATTTATTTTGGAAGTTTAATTATTTTATTTAAATTATAGACTATATATATATATATATATATGAATGCATGGGAATGATTGTGGATTATCGGATTACATGAGAGTATAACTACATAAATAACCTTCTGGATCCGGTCATATCTCCTACGTCGGGTAAAAGGGGTTACATTTAACTTGGTGAAGTGCACTACCTATAACTACCATCTAAACTCTTTCAACCATGACAATTATAACACATCCATTTCGGAAGTCAAATTACATTTTAAGAAAGACAATTCACCATATAATGCATTAAAGTTTTAAAACAAGAGTATAGTCATCAATAGAGCATTAACTCAAAATATTCCATTTTAATTCAAGAAAGGCTCGTAACCAACATTTATCCATCATTTTGTTCAAAATAACCCAACAAGATAACCCCCAACTTACTTTCAAGTATTTACTAAGAGTTAACATCAAGTTTAGACCATATATCCTATGTACATGCCATTTATAACCAAAAGATGAGAATCAAAAGCTATCCAAAAGAAGTTGACAGTGTGATCTCCCAAGCCGTCTGATCTACTATAAAATCGATAACCTACATAAAGATAAAACAATCACAACGTAAGTTTTATATATAACTTAGTGATCATGTTATAAACGTCACAACAAATGTGCAAGCGTACACTATTGATGCAAGTATAATAGACATATGTGAATATGTCAGATATCGATCCCACGAGGATCGTGTTCTTGTTGTTTAAAATTGTCGAAGCAAATGGAATTAATATAAGAAAAATTGTTAGAAATAATGTCAATGCAATTAAGTCAAAATTGCACAAAGATTAGAATTAAATCTGTCAATGCAAATACTATAAACTGTAACATAAAATGTCAAGGCAATTTAATAGAAAAATGAATTGAATATTAAAGATGTTTTATGAATGTAAATTCAGAAAATTAAAAGAAGTAGATCAAGTATAAAGAAATGGAGGGGAACCCTAACTTGCCAAATTTGCAGACACTAAATGTGACTACAAGGTAACTTGTAGATAAATTGTCGCTGTAATTAAGTTCTAATGAAATCTCACTGCTATCAACTTCTCTGTTTAGCAAAGACCCAATCACTCACAATTACCACACATTTCAGTGCTGGTAATGCTTTGCACTTAAGAATAAGTGGCTAGAATTCCTTCTTACCTCAAGCAACTTCCGTTGTCTTGCTTGTTAATCTAACTTTGTCACCGTACCTTCCAGTGACTGTGACTGCAATCGCACTCCCGTAGTCAAAACAATTAAATCCAAAGATAAACAGATGAGAAGAATTTAGTAGAAATCAAAATAGATCTAACATTAGTAGGCATTTCCATACATAATTAAAGTCAACAGAATTCATTAACATTCAAGAGGAATTAAAGAATAAATTGAAGCATGTTATTCCTAGTCTACTAAAATCCTTCCGTAATTACTCCTCTTGCATCGCACTTAGACGCTCCTCGTCAAAAGTAGTCACCTTCTTATCACATCAGATCACCCTCCTCGAAAGTTAAGCTTTCATGGTAGTTCACTTTTAAAGAGAATAAAAAAATGAATTAATTCTTCACGAGCTTGATGATGATCTACTCTCTCTTCCCTCTATTTAAAATCCTTAGAAGATACAGATTTTTCCTTTTTTTAAGATCTAATTCTCTTTTGCAGTTGTACAAGTTGGTTATTTTCAGCTGTACACTCATGCAGATCTGGTTTGTGCATTAGGTAGTTACAAGTTGTCGCGACATTGCTGGACTCAAATTAAGATTTTTATTCGCTACGACAACTTGACATTCTCCTGTGCTGGTGCTTCTGGATATGTTAGTAGCATAAAGTCCCTGATGTAATGTAGAAATATTCATGTGATGACATACTTGATTGCAATTCTACACCAAACTTGTAGCGACAACTCTGAATGCTTTCCTGCTCCAATCTTCTAAGGTGGATTCCTGCGCTGACAACTTTAGACGCAAAATTAATGCTGAATGCAGCGACATTAGTAGCACAAATGAGAAAGTAAGACTATACAACATTGATTTAGAAAATGCAAATACTAAGTATAAAATGCTGAAAATGAATGCTAAATGTAATACAAAGGAGACAAAGTATACACTAATTAAAGAGATTTTAATGGTCATTTCTAATGCCATCACTTAGTAAGTTCTTAAGTTTGAGTAAAGACCTTCCATAATAATGCCTATATGGCAAAGCAACTAACTTCCAAGTTTTATTCTCATTTTATATACCGGATAAATATATACACTTGATACAATCCCTTCCATTAGACAACCTCAAATCACTTCAAAAGTATCTACTATTGCATCTCATTCTCTCTTGTTAACAATTTCCCCTTTTTATCTTTCCAATTTCATATATTGAACTTAATTTGACATTTCCGACTAATCATACCATTTTACAACATCACCAGTTCAAAGCCTGCTAAGCCGTAGCTTGAATCACATCACCGGCTAAAAGCCTGTTAGGCCATAACCCTAATCATATCACCGGCTCATAGTCTGCTAAACCGTAGCTTGAATCATATCACTAGCTCATAGTCTGCTAAGCCGTAACTTGAATTAAATCACCGGCTCAAAGCCTGCTAAGTCGTAACTTGAATTATATCACAAGTATTTTAAAATTTCTAATTCTCCAAATACTCTCAAGCAACCACATTTATAAACTAAATAATTTTAATATATATATATGACTTAATATAATAATCAAGAGGAAGTTTAATTAAAGTAAATGCTTGTAAGTTAAGAACTTACCTTCCCGAAAACTACAAGACTCGATGAAGTCTATTCAACGGCTTTACCCTTCCCACGATTGTCTATAGCTCTACTTGTCTCTTGATCTAATAAATAACAATTTAATTAAATTACTCTCAATCCCATAATTCTTTAAACATCTACCTTAGTATAAAATTTACCAATTAAAGCATGTTCTACGTTTGTTCCCTAAAATTTTACTTTCCACGCGAGTTAGTCCTTCCACTTTAGCTACTAATTTAGAAACTCAAAATAAATGGAAAGGCTTTTGTTGCATTTTAATTTTCACATAGATTTTCATTAAAACTCATAAATATTTGAACTTATAACAACTAGCCCTTCACTTGAATCAACATAATCATGATACCAAGCTAGCTAAACAAAACATCCTCCATAACCAGCAGCAAGGTACCAAACTTTTACTCAAATGCTAACCATCAACTCAACCCTTTACCACAAAATAACTTCAATTTGCATGAACTAAGCTTCACCACTCATGCAAACACAATCAAAATAAGATGAGTTGAAATCACTTACATGCAAGGCACTTTGGTTACCCGATTGTTCAAGCTTCACAAATGGCTATCTATTTCTTTCTTTTTTCTTTCAATTTCGGCAACACCAAGAAGGAAGAAGAAAATACTTTTTCCTTTATTTTTCTTTTGCTTGTAATTTTATTATCTATTTAGTTATTCACCCTCAAATAAACATTTTCAACTTATATTTTCTCAAACCCAATATTGTCCATTTAATAGTTATGGAATAATTACCTTTTTAAAGCCTCACTTTATATCCTTATAAAAAAGTTACTCCTTTAAGCTAATAGCTACTACTTTTTCTTCTAATTCAATTAAATCCTTTTTGTTTTAATTTATCACCTTCACAATTTACTTTCTTAATTAAATCCTTGATTCTATATACTAAATTTCTAAATTAACTATATATCAACTAAAGGTATATAATAATAATAATAATAATAATAATAATAATAATAATAATCAAGTCTACCATCTCGGTTTCATAATTACTCGCACTACTGCCAATCGGATCGTTACATGAGATGTCTTTTAGCTTAAGATTTGAGCCCTTCTGTTCTATTCTAACTTTCTCATTCCATGGTGTGATAGATAAAGATATCCAAAATACCACAGCTGCCACAACATAGGGTGCCCATGCTTAAGTCCGTATCATGCAAAGCTTGTTGGTGAAAGTTATTTGGGGAGGAAAAGACCAGTACATGAGTGCACAGATGTGCAGCTATGGGATTTTGCCATCAATATTGGTTACGCTTTTTCCATGCAAATCTAAAATCCGAAATACCACTAACAAGTTCACATATGATTATCAAGTGAACTTACGCCATTCATACATGAGTGTGGTTCACATGGGGCACCATATGACATTTAGGCAGACCCCGTAGAAATTATTGTTGGCATTTTTATAGAACTGTAAATGGTATGATCCCTTTCCTGGCAGCATACTATTGAACTTGACTGGTGAGATTGTAGTCTAGCATTGTTTCTGATGTGGAGAGAGCATCATCATTACTTTGTCTCACATTGTTTCTTGCACAAGGGAATTGTTTACCTTCCATGAATGGTTCATAGAAGTTGAGGCTGCCTTCATCGTGGTGATAAAAAAACATATATAAGAGATGTTAATGTTTTGCTCTCTTTGTTAGATGTCGGTTGTTCCTAAGTTGTTATTTCAATTGATTAATTCTTTTTACCGTTTTATGATTTTTTTTTTAGTTGAATGATTTGCTATCATTCTTGTTATAATTTAGGTCTATGTTTCAGGCAGTAGTGTTGGATGCAGGACGATTTGGGAAGAGGTATGGCATGGCTCAATGCACTAGGGATATAAGTAGAACTAACTGCAACAATTTCTTGGATACTCAACTAATGTCATTTAGAACCACGATTGGAAATAAGAGAGGATGGGAGGTGTATGGATCAATTTGCATCAAAAAGTAGTATACAAATGGGTGTGTTGTTGGCTCCTTGCCAACTATTTATCTCGATTTGCCTAAGAATTTTGATTTGATGGATCCGAGAAAATCATCAGCGATATAGTCGTCAATTGGTGCACTGACCTTTCTTTAGCACAAGGCATTATTGGGAATTTTGTTAAAAGTCTTATTAGGAAGGATTATCTGGAATTTTAGTTAATTCATCACATTCTTCATACTACCAATATAGATGTTGTGACGTGCCACATTATAACTAGCCCGAGCTAAAAAGACTAATGAATATGGACTCAAGTCCAAGACCACTAATATGGATACGAAGTTATGTAACAACACTCACTAAGTTGCCAACTACGACACAAAAGCAAGGAAATGAAGGTAAGGATATTTTGGGATTTGAAAAACTTTTGGATCAATTTATGAAGAGCCAAATTTGGGTAAAAGATGGAAACACTTTTCTAGGAGAAATATTTGTTGGCCTAGAACCAAAGTTGCCGAAAATTCGAGATTCATGCATCAAGTTGAAATTCAAGTTCATACTGATTTACTTGTGCAGAATTTATGAATCATCTATGGTTGGACATGTTAGGAAGTCTAGTTTCCAATGCTTCACAACGGTGTGTCTTTTAGAGTTTTCTACAAAGAGTTATGGGTACTTTAATGGAAGTTATTCATGGGATGAGTCTAGACAAGTTAATAAACTCCCTCTCTTAATTCGATGCCTAGTGCATGTATTGGGCAATTATGTGATCCATGGAGAAGACAAAGCTGCCCGAGTTCAAGTGGGTACTTTGGGCCAATTACTTACAATAAGGCCTAACAACTGTAAACTAAAATTGCATTATACTTGAGGAATTTTCAACACAATTAGAGAAGCACAAACGAGATGAATGGGTCCATTGAAGACAAGTCCAAGTTCATTTCATTTGTAGTTTTCAAGAGCATGGAAGATTTTTAAGTGGCTATTGGGTTTATTTAGGTTTTTTTTTTTTTTTTTTTTGGTGAATTATAAGAAAAGAGTAAAGTTTTAACAGTAACGTGATTAATACGATTTAAATTAAAATCACACATGAGACAATCAACACTCTAACCATTAAACTAACACACAAAGTTCTTATTTAGACTTCCTTTAAATATAATAGAATGCATGAATTAGAAAGTTAGTACATGGATATATGAACAAATGTACATTAAATGCATATATATAGTTAATTAAGTATGAATTTCGTAATTATGAATATATGTATGATTAGATACATGTATTTGATAATTAATGTAAGTATTCATACATATACAAGCATGAATTTCGTTATTATTCATGCATGTATTTGGTCATTAATGCAACTGTTAGCGCACATGTACTTAACCTTTAAATTACCTATTCTTAGGGGGAAGTCCCAAGTTTTTATAAATATCTTTTCAAAATAATGAAGTATGATAGATGTTATGATAGATGTTGAATGTTCTAAATTTCAGATTTAGCTTATTGCTATTCTTTTTTATCTAAGTACATTTTTTTATGTAGTGACGAGTAACCTCAATTCTTATCGCTTTGCATTCTCTCTTTCTTAAAGTGTGATAAATCGATCTAGTTGTTATTATTTCTTAGTCATTCTTCCAATGATTTCTTGATCTGCGTGTGCAGATAATCTTGCCAAAGGAGGGGCTAGCAGAGAGTATGATCTGTTGCAATATTTTGCTTAATCTATTCTGTTTCTTTCTCGCTTTTGCTGTCGAGGTGTGTTCTTTGTGGTTATGATAGGCATGTCTTGTGCTTCTTTTGGCCCACATTGTAAAGGAGCAAGGTTTTGTATTGAGTAGAGGTGTTCATGGGTGGGCCGGGTCATGTTCGAGCTGGGTTGAATAAAAATTTTTGGTCTTTTTGTTAGGTTCGATTTGAAAAATTAGCTTAAAATTTTACCTAAATGGCTCAAATAAAAATGTTAAAACTTAAGCTTGGCTTGGCCAGTCCAAATTAATTTTTTATATTATTTTATATAATTTTTAAATATATATTGTCGAAACATTTTTGAAAACCATCCCGACTTTTAATTTTAAAATCGAAAAATGAGAGTCGTCACCAACCTTTCTACTCGGTGTGATTGGAGCACCTTAAAACATCTTTAATTTGTAAAAAAAAAAAACAAATAGATCTTCGAAATTCAAAAAAATTGGTTTGAGAGTCGATTACATGTGAGGAAGGGTTAACACTCTCACACACCTAAAATTCGTACCAAGTCGATTTAAAAAAAAGTTTTAATTGTTGAAATTTTGAAAACCCGAATAGAAATTAAAATACGATCCTAAATGCATGATTAAAAGGTTTACTATTATTTTCAGAAATCAAACTTTGTGAGGAAAGCTCGTTATTTTGAAAATCGAGAAAGGAAATCGTGTCCAATGAGTTAAGGAATAACACCTCAAATTTTCAAAAACAACAAACATTTTTTTTTTAAAATTTTCACGCTTTTTTATTTTGTAAAAGAGAAAGAGTATTCTATTATTTAGACTTAAAAAAAACCACACCTAATATATTTAGACGCGATTTTTCAAATTATGAAATAATGAATATTAACTTAATTTTGAAATTTTTGTTTTATCAAAACATGTGAACAATTTCGCACAAAAACTGCATGAGCATAGTTTGCAATTCAAGGTTAAAGACATGACATAAAATAATAAACTAATGGCATATAACAAAACGACACACTTATAATTGTAAGAGTAATACATGGAACCAATTAAAATAATATTTAAAATAAATACATATAACAATGAATACATGAAGAAATAAAGCAACAATGAACACATTTAATACTCGAAATAAACAAACTAATATACTAAAATAAATATATTTAAAGTATGATTGAATGAAAAAAACATAATTAAAACAGAGGCAAAATTTTAAGATGATTTAAAGATTTAAAATGAAAAAGGGAAACAAAAAACTAAATTAAGACAAATTTATTTTAACAAGGATAGAATTTAAAAATTCCCATATTTTTAAACAATGGTCCGAGGACCAAGTTTTAAAAGAAGGAAAATTTGTTTATTAATAAAAAAATTTAAGAGCAAAATGGACAGATTTTAAATACATAAAAAAGGAAGAGCTAAACTAGAAAATATCCCTTTTATTTTTTTTAAAAAAATAAAAAATTATGCTTGAAACGACGACGTTTTCAAAGCCATTGTGAACTGGCTTGAAAACGACGTTGTGTAGGATAAATCAAAACAGTAAGGACTATATTGATATTGCTCGAAAATCAAAGGGACTTAAAAGGAAATTTTTCCTTTTTATTTTTCAAAATTCTTCCACCAAACAGTAGCGTTTCAATGCCATTATGACATAGCTTAAAACAGCATCGTGTATGAATGACACAGAAGACAGGGACAACATTGAAATGTCACGCAATGAGGAGGGACTGCGGAAATAATTTCCTCACTTCACGAAAACACGCAGATCCGGAATGGGTCAGGTCGGAACGTCGAAACGACGTCGGTTTGTCATTGGATCTTCACACCAAAACGGCACCGTTCCACTTTAGTATTTAAGTTAATTTTGTTGTAAATTTTTTTCATTTCTCTCATTTTCTTCTAAAAACTCTTCCCCCCCCCCCCCCCCGTTTTTCATTTCCTCTCAAAGGGGTGGGATTCCATTCATCGGTCTCCGTTCATCTGCCACGAATCACCGCTCACCGGCGTCAGCGCACCGCCATGTACGACAGCCAGGTCAAAAAAATTTACATTTTTTAGTTCTTTTTTAAAATCCTAGATCTAGGTTTGAATCTAGCAATATCAAACCCAGATCTTCTAAAAAATGAAAAGTTTTGTTTTCCTTTTTTATTTTTTAAATCTATTTTTATGAATATTTTTTTTGATAGATACCGTCTTTTCGGAGCCCCTTACAAACACGAATGAGTTCGGAGGTACCCCGTTCATGGCTACAACAACAGTAGATAAGTCAGGTATGGAACCCTAACTTTGTTTCCTTTTTTAGTATTTTATTTATTTTAATATTGTTTCGAAAAGGAAAAAAGAATAAATAGATAATAGAATATAAATAGGATGTATATATATATATATATATATATATATATATATATATGTGTGTGTATAATATACCTTGTACGAACTGAAAAAATTGTGTTGCAAATATGTATTTTGATATATATTGTGGGTGCGTAAAAAATACAAAGAAGAAAATGGGGCTTTTATAGCCTTTGTTACAATCATTCTATTTTGTTTCTATCTATTTGTTCTTTGCCTTTGTCTCTATCCTCTTCTCTATGGTGCAAGTCCAACGGCGATGGCAGAGGAATGTCCATTGGTGAGGCTTGTGTCAGAAACGTGGTGGTAGACAAAGGGGTGTGTTGCTGACGTGGCAAGGAGCAGTAACCGCGCTGAAGGGAACAAACTCTTGCTAGAGTTTCTGATTTTTTCAAAGTTTGGGCTTGTTAGGCTAGGGTGTAATTGGGTTTGTGTATTTTTAGGTCATGGTAGTTTAGGGTTTGGGTTTGTAATAAGTTTTTGGCTGAATTTGTAATCTATTTTTTTTTTGCTTTGGATGTAAATGGACTTTTAATCAATTTAAATTTTAATTTGAACAATTTTTTTGTTTTGGTTTTATTCTCTGGGCTCGGACGAATTGGGCTTCAACAGTTGTCCCTCTTTGCTCGTTGCTGTGTAATGGGAACGAAGCAAAGACTACAAGGAGGATCAATTTCATCTTGCCCTATTGAGTTTGGTTTTGCAAGTTTTTCTCCTTTGAGTGATCCATTGCTTCATTGGTAGCTCAATTTCACTGTTTGCTTCTTGTAGTTTCACTTCATTCCATTGTGACTATAGAGAAATTGAAATTCACTATCGTAATCTTTGATTTGATCCATTGACTCTTTAAGGATGCAAATTTTACAGTTTCATTTCACCTTATTGCAACTTCGAGGTATAAGATTCGTCATTATTGCTTTAATTTGCACCTCTTTAACTTTAGGGTATAAGATTTGTCATTACAGCTTCAATCTTTCCCGTCACATTTCTAGGGTACAAGGTTTGTCGTTGCGGTTTCAACCTCTTTCTCTTTATATCTTCATGGTATCAGATTTTCCATTGCAACCTTAATCTTTCCCATTTTTTTAGGTATAAGGTTTGTCTTTGCGGCCTCAACCTTTCCTTTCAGCCCTTTGTAGTTCTAGATTCGTCATTGCAGCCTCAATCTTTCTCCTCAAATCTTCATGGTTCCATATTCACCGTTGCGGCCTCAATCCTTACCATCATGTAGTTTGCCGTTGCGGCCTCAACCTTTCCCCTTTATTTTTCCATGGTACTAGATCCGTCGTTGAGGTACCGAGTTCGCCATTATGGGCTCAACCTTTTCCTTCGTATCTTCATGGTACTAGATTCGTCATTGTGGCCTCAATCCTTTCCATCACATCTTTTAAGGTACCGAGTTCGCCATTGCAACCTCAACCTTTCCCTTCATATCTTCATGGTATCGGATTCGCCGTTACGACATTAATCCTTTCCATCACACCTTCTAAGGTGCAGGGTTCGCCATTGCAGCCTCAACCTTTCCCTTTATTTCCATGGTACTAGAGCTGTCGTTACGGTCTCGATCCTTCCTATCACATCTTCTAAGGTACAGGGTTTGTTATTGCAGCCTCAACCTTTCCCTTTATTTCTATGGTACAAGATCCGCCATTGTGGCCTCGATCTTTCCCATCATGTCTTTTAAGATACCGGGTTTGCCGTTGTGGCCTTAACCTTTCCCTCCATATCTCCAAGGTATCAGATTCATCGTTGCGGCCTCAATATTCCCTTTCAAACCTATAGAATATGCTTCCATGGAGCTCTATGCGGGCCAAATTGTTATGTTGCTTTGATCAGAATGAATTACATGCCCCTAACTAAATGAGTGTGCATGATTAATGTCAGATTCAAATTGATTAATTATTTTCTGTTTTCGTCCTTGGAGTGGTATAGTTTGCTGCTCATTGTAGTTTTGTCACTTAACGTACCACCCTGTCTTCTTTTAGATTTGCAATGAGACTTAGCGGAGTAGTCTTAGTATACATGTAGATCCTTGTATACCTTGTGATATTAGTCTATTATCCATTATCTTAGTGTGAAAATGCTTGGGCAAGGTTGTGAAAGAATAAAATTGTATTAGAGTCAGAGATCAAAGAATTCGAAAAACATTAGCCAAAGAAAAATTGCCAAGTAACAAATAATCAAAAGAAAAAATACTATATGCCCCAGATATCATGATATGAGCTTCTCTGATCTGACTTGATGAGGATCATTTTGTGCCCGATATGCGTTTAGAAAACCTAGAGTTCTTTGTCGATGCCCTAAGACATAAATTTTCTCTATCTTGTCACGTTTGAGGAAACAATTAAAACCCATTTTTGCTTCACATTTGAGCTGCCCTTTTCGGGTTCTCAACTCAAAATCCCTTTGATTTCAAAATGCCCTTTGTGGGTTTTCATCTTGACCTCTTTATTTTTTTAGGTGAAATATTTCTTCACTGAGTTTGAGTTCACAAGATTGTGCAGATCTTTGTCATCCATTTCAGTTAAAATGAGGGCTCCTCTAGAGAAAGCTTTCTTCACTACATAAGGTCCCTCCCAATTGGGCATCCATTTTCCTCGAGAGTCCTTGTGTATAGGGAGTATCTTTTTCAGAACTAGATCTCCCTCGTGGAATTCTCTAAGGTGGACCTTTTTGGTGTAAGCTTTCATCATTCGTTTTTGGCACATCTAACCATGACGAATAGCTCTTAATCTCTTTTCTTCGATCAATTTCAATTGATCATATCTGGCTTGAATCCATTCTGCCTCATCCAAATTTAACTCTGACAAGACTCAAGGAGAAGGAATCTCAACCTCAATAGGTAAAACAACTTCCATTTCATATACCAATGAGAACAATGTTACCCTGGTAGAAGTTCTGATTGAAGTCCTATAAGCAAGAAGGGTAAATAGTAACTTTTCGTGCCAATCCTTATAAGTTTCTGTCATCTTTGCAACAATCTTCTTGATGTTTTTATTAGTTGCCTCCACTGCTCCATTCATTTTTGGGCGATAGGGAGATGAATTATGATGTTTTATCTTAAATTGACTGCAAACCTCTACTATCGTGTTGTTATTCAAACTCAATGCATTGTCGGATATGATCCTTTCTAGCATCCCATAACAACAAATTATCTTTTTTTTCAAGAATTTGCTAACTGCGGACTTTGTGACGTTGGCGTAGGAAGCAACTTCTACCCGTTTGGTGAAATAGTCAATAACCACAAAGATGAATTTATGTCCATTAAAAGCCTTTGGTGAAATTGGTCTAATAACATCCATGCCCCAGATAGAAAAAGGTCATGGAGAAGTCATAACATGAAGATGTGATAGGGATATGTGGATTTTATCTCTGTAAATCTAGCATTTATGGCACCCCTTAGCGTAATTGATGCAATCATCTTCGATGGTGGACCAATGGTATCCAAATCTCATAATTTGCCTAGCCATTTTGAAACCATTGGCATGTGTTCTGCAAATACCTTCATGGACCTCTTCTAGGATTTTTCTGGCCTCGATTGCGTCGACACATCTTAATAATACCTAATCTTTTCTTCTTTTATATAATACCTCTTCATCCAGGACATATTTATTTATGAGCCTTCTCAACGTCCTTTTATCATTTTCAATAGCTTGCTCAGGATACTTGCGATCTTTTACATACTAAAGGATATCTTGGTACCATGTACGGTCATCCCCTTCCTCTTCTCCTTCGATGTCACAATAATGAGCTGGAACCTCGTAGATACTCATTTGAATGGGCTTTACATCTCCTGGCCTGTTTACTTTCATGATCGAGGCTAGAGTAGCCAGAATGTCAGCCATTTGATTTTCTTCTCGTGGGAGATAATGGAACGTGACATCATCAAACCCCTTAATTAACTCGAGAACTAGTTTTTGATAATTAATCAACTTAGAATCTCTCGTTTCCCATTCTCCTTTGAGTTGATAGATTACTAGTGCGAAATCCCCATATACCTTTAAAACTTTGATCTCTCGTTCTATGATTGCACGGATTCCCATGATACATGCTTCATATTCTGCCATGTTGTTCATGCAATCAAAATCGATTTTGCTAGTGAGAAGATAGTGGTCTCCTTCCGGTGATGCAAAGACTGCCCCAATTTCTTTACCCGTGGTATTTGAAGCATCGTCGAAATTTAAACGTCAAGGATGTTTTACTACAGTTCCCTCTTCAGTGGTTGTAACGTACATTAAATCCTCATTTGGGAAGTCAAAATTTAATGGCTCACAGTCCTTTAGAGCTTTCCTAGCTAAGAAGTCTGCTATCGCACTTCCCTTTACTACCTTCTAGCTTACGTAGACTATATCGAACTCAGAGAGTAAGATCTGTCATCTAACAATCCTCCCATTCAATGTGGTTAACTCCATCATGTATTTCGAAGGGTCTAATTTTGAAATTAACCAGGTCATGTGGTACAACATGTATTTTCTTAGTCTCCAAGTGGTCCAAACTAGGGCACAACATAGTTTTTCAATTGACGAATATCTTGTTTCGCAATCAGTGAATTTATTACTAAGATAATATATCACTCTTTCTTTTCTTCCAGACTCGTCATGTTGACCTAGCACATATCCCATAGAATTTTTAAAAAACTACCAAGTACAGGATTAATGGTATATTAGGACTCAGTGGTATTAAGATTAGAGCATTGGACAACTAGTGTTTGACCTTGTCAAAAGTTTTTTGATATTCATCGTCCCACACACCTAGATTATGTTTTTTAAGAAGACGAAAGATGGGGTCACATTTCTCAATTAACTGTGAGATGAACTGAGCGATGTAATTTAATCTCCCCAAGAAACCTCGAACTTCTTTTTGCGTACGTGGTAGTGGTAGCTGCTGTATGGCCTTGACCTTATCTGGATCGATCTCAATTCCTTTCTTGTTGACCACGAAGCCTAACAATTTTCCTGAAGTGGCTCCAAAAGTGCACTTTATTGGGTTCAACTTTAGCTGAAATTTCCTCAACCTTAAGAATAATTTCCTCAGAACCTTTACATGTTCCTCGTCAGTTCGGGACTTTGCAATCATATCATCTACATAAACCTCGATTTCTTTATGCATCATATCATGAAACAGAGTCACCATGACTCTTTGATATGTTGCCCCTGCGTTTTTAAGTCTGAAAGGCATCACTTTATAGCAAAATGTTCCCCACATTGTGACAAATGTAGTCTTCTCCATATCTTCAAGTTTCATTTTTATTTGGTTATACCCGGAGAAACCGTCCATGAATGAGAATAGCGAGTGACCTATCGTATTATCTACTAAAGTGTCAATATGGGGCAATGAAAGTTGTCCTTCGGGCTTGCCTTGTTCAGATCTCGATAGTCAACACACATTCGTACCTTCCCATCCTTTTTAGGCACAAAGACTATATTGGCCATCCATTCTAAATACTTGACCACTTGAAGGAAACCAACGTCGAACTGTTTCTTGACCTCTTCTTTTATCTTTAGTAGTACAACAAGTCTTATTCTTCGAAGCTTTTTTTGAACAGATTTGCAATCTTCCTTTATGGGTAGTATGTGTACCACAATATCGGTGTTTAACCTTAGCATATCTTGATAAGACCATGTAAATACATCATTGATTTCTTGGAGCAACCTTATAAGATCTTTTCTCGTTTTTGCTGAAATACTAGTCTTGATTTTCACCTCCTTTTATTTATCCTCATTTCCTAGCTTCACGATTTCCATCGACTCTTTATGAGGAAAATTTTGTTTTTCCTCTTGTTCCACCATTCGCAACAAGTTTGAAGGCAAGTCACTGTCTTGGTTATCTTCAAAGATCTGAGGATCTTCAAGACATATATCTTGTTCAAAATGAGGTTCAAAGTCAGTAACAGCGTTGCTCATATCATTGATATCCGAAGATCTGTCAAAGGAAATAAAAGAGGTCCAAAGAATAAAGTAAATTTAAGAATGGTATGGTATGAGTATAGTATATGTATAAAAGAATTTTAAGAATGATTAATTATGTAAGTTAAGTGTAAACGAATTGTTTGAATAGAAGGAAAGAATAAGTGAAGAGATGTTTGTCAATTGAGTCAGAAAGACGCATTTTCATTTAAAGCAATGAATAATAGCCAAATGCCCTTTACAAAAGATTTCTATCACTATCGGGCTTAAAGCAATAGATGTGCATTGAGCATTACTCTAGAGAAATCCTAAAGGCTATAGGGAGCTCTTCTTCAGTCCAGTTGTTTAGAACACTTCTTGAGGTATATGAGTGAATTTTTGATAAGCGCCCTTTTCCACCTTCTTCTTTAGAGACAACATTGATGCTCAAATCTTTCGTGATCAAATTCACTCCTTGATCGGGATGGTTAGACAAAGGGTTTCTAGCCACATTAAGTCCAGATGACTCATCAAATTTAATAACTCCTTTCTTGATCATTCACTCCACCAGCTTTTTGAAGGTGAAGTAATTCTCGACGGAGTGTCCCACTACCCCATCATGATACTCGGACTAAGCATCTACATCATACCATTTCAGGAACGAGGGTAATATTAGACTCGCGTAATATAAAGCCACCGCATGTTGATCATATAGCTTCTAGTAAAGCTCTTTATACGTCATCAGGATGGGGGTGAATGGGATTCTTTCAGTGTTTGGCCTTGAGCTTTATTCTGGCCTTGGAAGATTTTGATTATTTATCATTAGGGCTTTTGATTGTGTCATCGTAATCAGCTTTGTATAGTTCAGCCTATACATGCTTGCGTTATTTATTTCGGCCTCTTTTTTTTTTAAAGCAAGTTTTCTAGTTCTTTCCCCAACGTCTATCTTTCCACTTTTAACCGCGTTTTCGATCATTTCTCTAGGCAGAACCATGTCAGAGAAGCTTTTAGTGACACTCCCTAACAAGTGGTTACTGAACGGAGCCTTCAAGGTATTGACAAACAACAATGTCATTTCTTTTTCTAACAGAGGTAGTTATACTTGTGTTGTTATGTCCCTCCGTCTCTGGGCATACTACCGAAAGCTTTCACTTGTTTTTTTTCATATTTTGTAGGGTCAGTCTATCAGTTGTCGTATCAGTTACGTGATTGTACTGCTTCATAAATGCATGCGCCAAATCTTTCACGAACTGATTTTGGCACAGCTAAGCTGATTGTACTATCTAGCAGCATATCCTACCAATCTGTCTTAGAAACAGTGGATCAGTAGTTGGTCATTATGGACATATCCCGTCATTTTCCTGCAGAACATGGTGATATGAGCCTTTGGGCAACTCGTCCCATTATATTTTTCATATTCTAGGGCCTTGAATTTGTGTTGAAGCACTAGGTTCGGGACCAAGCTTAACTCTTTGGCATATATCCCATAAAAGGTTTCAACTCCTTGTATTGCTTGGATTTTTCTTCCAACACTTTGTATTTATCCTCTATTTATCTAGGGAGATTCATTCTTGCTATCTCATTAAAGTCAGAAACACCAGTATTTGTAATGTTTACTCTCGGGTTAGATCATGATCCCATTGAACAACTATTTGGTCTTGATATGCCAGTGGGGTGTTGTTGCATTCTTATGGTGACAGGAGCTCCCTGTGTGTATTCTTCAGTTAGGACTTGATTGTATGGGGGTGTATAGCGTGGGAGTTAATTGGATCCTCTTCTTCTTACTCGAGATTTATTGTGGGACCCTTCCCTTTATCAGCCTTTCTCTTAACATTTGGGCTAATTGATTTATCATATCTCTTTGATCTTTCATGTCTTACTGCATTCTTGCCATTTGATCTTGTAATTGTGCATGCATTTGCTCCTGCATGTCTCTTTGCGTTTGTTTGAGCCTTTCTATCCTCTGATCCATGACTTTTGATTTATTGCGAGTGTAGTAACGATAGGGGTTCTCAATGGTTTTCGATATAACTATTACAAGTTTAATTAATTAGGGTTATTTTCCTTGGAATTTAATGCATGTTAATAAATGTGATGCTTATGAATGTCTGTATGCATAAGAAAGGTATTGACTCATAGTTCAATTCTATTAGAATAACTTTACTAGAAAACAAATTTCTTTACATAAGACAGATATGTATATGGTCGTGCCTTAGTGTTCAAAAGCCTTAATCATCTAATTTCGCTCTGGTTTGACTTCGATTTTAAGCCCAAAATGTCAACTTGAATGGTTAAAACCTACAAGTGATTAGTTAGTTTTTGTACTTGGATCAAAGCTTGGTTCATTGTGTGATCTTTGTCTCTGTCTTACTTGTCTGGCAAACCATCGGTTTCTCCTTTTCATCCTCCTTTTGACCATATTGTTTTCTACCTTATCAAGAAATCCATTTTCTTATGACCTATTTTCTATTTAGTAGTCGAGCTTAAATCAACACCTTTCCTTATATGAGGATGTAATGCAAGCAAAAATAAAAAAGAAAAAGAAAACAAGTCAGTATGATAACAAAATACAGATATAAAACAATGAACCTAGGCTTGGGAAACTGCTAACAGTTTGGTGTAGTTCTATCCTAAGGCAAGCACTTAGGGCTCACTATATGCGGTTTAAGTTCTAGAGTAAAGGTACCTAAACCAGCAGATTCCTCGATCCTCACCCATTACAGGCTCATATGGACGAGTTTGGTTTAGGGGGACACATTTCCCATATGTTTGCACAGAAGTTGAAACTTCACGAAAGTAATCTCGAAAGTGATTCACTATCCTACACGGAGGTGAAAACCTCACGAAGGAATAGCTTCTCACTTCCACTTACAAGTTTAGTAAGATGCAAATGAATGCGAACCTATAGTAGGAATAACTTTATCACAGTATCACGTAGAAAATGCAAGGGATCGCATATTAATTTAAATCGAGTTTTTTAATTTTTAACGAAAAAGACCCAAGAAAAATCGACTTTCGACTTGACTCTCTTATTTGTCCCCAACAGAGTTGCCAAGTTATTGAAACGTTTTTGAAAACCGTCCCAACTTTTAATTTTAAAATCGAAAAATGGGAGTCGCCACCAACCTTTTTACTCGATGTGATTGGAGAACCTTAAAACATCTTTAATTTGTAAAAAAAACAAATAGGTCTTCGAAATCCAGAAAATGGGTTCGAGAGTCGATTACGTGTGAGGAAGGGTTAGCACCACGCTCAAAATTCGTACCAAGTCAATTTTTTTTTAAAATAAGTCTTAATTGTTGAAAATTTGAAAACCTAAATAGAAATTAAAATACGATCCTAAATACATGGTCAAAAGGTTTACTATTATTTTAAGAAATCGAACTTTGTGAGGAAAGCTCATTATTTTAAAAATCGAGAAAGGAAATCGTGTCCAATAAGTTAGGGCACGACACCTCAAATTTTAAAAAACAACAAGCATTTTTTTTTTTTTAAATCTCACCTTTTATTATTTTGTAAAAGAGGAAAAGTGTTTGATTATTTCGATTCAAAAAAAAATCGTACTTAATAAATTAAAACGTGATTTTTCAAATTATGAAATAGTGAACATTGACTTAATTTTGAAAATTTTGTTTTATCGAAACACGTGAACAATTTCGTACAAAAGCTGCATGAGCATAATTTGCAATTCAACGTTAATAACATGACATAAAATAATAAACTAATGGCATATGACAAAACAACACACTTATAATTGCAAGAGTAATACATGGAATCAATTAAAATAATATTTAAAATAAATACATATAACAATGAATACATGAAGAAAAAAAGCAACAATGAACACATTTAATACTCGAAATAAACAAACTAATATACTAAAATAAATATATTTAAAGTATGATTGAATGAAAAAAAATAAAATTAAAACAGAGGCAAAATTTAAGAGGATTAAAAAATTTAAAATAAAAAAGCGTAAAAAAAACAAAATTAAGACATTTATTTTAACAAGGATTGAATTTGAAAATTCCCATATTTTTAAACAACGGTCCGAGGACCAAGTTTTAATAGAAGGAAAATTTGTTTATTAATAAAAAAAATTTAAGAGCAAAATGGACAGATTTTAAATACATAAAAAAGTAAGGGCTAAACTAGAAAATATCCTTTTTATTTTTTTTAAAAAATAAAAATTTCTGCTTGAAATGACGACGTTTTCAAAGCCATTGTGAACTGGCTTGGAAACGGCGTCGTGTAGGATAAATCAAAACAGCAATGACTATATTGATATTGCTCGAAATCAAAGGGACTTAAAAGGAAAATTTTCCTTCTAATTTTTCAAAAATCTTCCACCACACGGCAGCGTTTCAATGCCATTATGATGTAGTTTAAAATGACGTCGTGTATGAATGACACAGAAGACAGGGCCACATTGAAACGTCACACAACGAGGCGGGACTGCAGAAACAATTTCCCCACTTCACAAAAACACGCGGATCTTGTAGCATATCCGAAGCGGGTCGGGTCGGGTCGGAGCGTCGAAACGACATTGTTTTGGTCACTGGATCTTCACACCAAAACGGCACCGTTCCACTTTAGTATTTAAGTTAATTTCGTTCTAAATTTTTTTTCATTTCTCTCATTTTCTTCTAAAAACTCTTCCCCCCCCCCTTTCATTTTCTCTCAAAGGGGTGGAATTCCGATCACCAATCTCCGTCCGTTTGTCATGAATCACCGCTCACCAGTGTCAACGCACTGTCGTGTACGGCGGTTGGGGAAATTTTTTTACATTTTTTAGTTCTTTTATAAAATCCTAAATCTGGGTTCGAATCTATCAAGATCGAACCCGGATTAAAAAAAAATTGTTTTCCTTTTTTATTTTTTAAATCTTTTTTTATGAATATTTTTTTTAATAGATACCCTCTTTTCGGAGCCCCTCATGAACACGGACGAGTTCGGAGGAACCCCGTTCGTGGCTACGATGACAGTAGCTAAGTCAAGTATGAAACCCTAACTTTGTTTCCTTTTTTTGTATTTTATTTATTTTAAAATTGTTTCGAAAAGGAAAAATAAATAAATAGATTACAGAATATAAATAGGATATATATATATGTGTGTGTGTGTGTGTGTGTGTGTGTGGTGTGTGTGTGTGCATGTGTGTGTGTGTATATAATATACCTTGTACGAATTGAAAAAATTATGTTGCAAAAAAAAAGAAAATGGGGCTTTTATAGCCTTTGTTACAATCATTTTATTTTGTTTCTATCTAGTTGTTCTTTGCCTTTGTCTCTGTCCCCTTCTCTGTGGTGCAGGTTCGATGGCGGTGGTAGACGAACGTCTATTGGCGAAGCTTGTGTTAGAAACGTGATGATAGACAAAGGGGTGTGTTGTTGACGTGGCAAGGAGCAGCAACGGCGCTGAAAGGAACAAACCCTTGCTAGGTTTTCTGATTTTTTCAAAGTTTGGGCTTGTTGGGCTAAGATGTAATTGGGTTTGTGTATTTTTGGGTCATGGGTAGTTTAGGATTTGGGTTTGTAATAAGTTTTGGGCTGAATTTGTAATCTGTTTTTTTTCTTTACTTTGGATGTAAATGGACTTTTAATCATTTTAATTTGAACAATTTTTTTGTTTTGGTTTTATTCTCTGGGCCCAGACGAATTGGGCTTCAACATGTATAATGCATTAAAAGTACTAAAAACTTTAAAATAAACATTTTCTAACAAATTGAAAATATATTTTAAAAAATATATACTTAAATAACACTAAAATAGATGCAACATAACAAACAAATATCTCTAAAATAGTAACAAAATTAACAAATGCCTCTTAAATAATAACAAAATTAACAATAAAATAAACAAAATAAGTTTTATATAATATCCAAACAATAACAATAAAATAGTATTAACATAATAGTGAAATTGTAACAAAATATGCAACAACAAAAAAAAGAAAATAGCATTAAGAAAAAAAAAACATATTTTTTGTCTTTTTTTCGAATTCGGGTCAAGCCGAGACTGGGTCAAAATGCCTTACACAAGACCCAGTCCGTTTTTTAAACAGACTTTATTTTTTTGCTCAAACTCATCTTTCGGGTCTATATTTTTACCCAAATCCTCTCATTTTTCGGGTTGGCCTTCGAGCCGAGCCGAATGACTCGCCCTATGAATAGGTCTAGTATTGGATTTCATGAATTAATAAAATTTTCATATATCTTCACCTTTAAAATATATAAAAAAGTAGGATACACTTCAAGCACAGTACATGTTCTTAGCTTAGAATTCGACCACTGCTTATTTTTTATTTGTTTATTTAAATACTTATTTATTTTGTTGTTTTTTTAACAATATAGTTATATATTTTGATTATTTCTGTTTTTTTTTACACAATGTTTAGAATTACTCATAGTTCCTTCCCAACTCATAAATAAGAGGATAATACGTTTCAGCACACTTAAATTTATGTTATCCTGCATTGGCAACAATATTCATGCCAATCAAACTAAGATTCAAATCACATTTATTTCATTGTTGATTAGGAAGAAAAGAGGAAAATAAATTATAAAGACTAAATCTCACGGTGTCACAATCTCCCCGTTAGGATAACCCTCTTTGTCACTTACCATTAATCGTTGTAACATCAACAATTAATCCATTATTTTGCATTTTGTCTAATTCGATGGAGGAAATAATCTCTCTTTTATCGTACAATAAAAAAAGTTGATTTAAAAAAATTTATTTTAGTCCACACCTAAAACAAGAGGTATAATTAAATCTATTCATGAGTCGGGTTATCCGTTGAGACTCAAAAATCCGCCCGAAATTTGGGAAGGTTTGGACAAAAATATTAAGTCCAAAAATGGGCTTGGGTAAAAAAGTTAGGTTCATTTAAAATATGAGTCAGGCTCGACTTTAACATTCAAGGCATGAGCCTGATCCGACCCGACTCGTTTTAAATTTATAATATTTTATACTTGTCAAAACCATATTTTGAAAAAAAAAAACAAAAATAAGTCTCGATTTGAAAAATGAAAATGGAGTCGCACCAATAATTTTTTAAAACAGGTGTAACTGGGTCACCTCTCGAAATTTATTAAAAAAATCATTAAAAGAATTTTGGTCTTTAAAACCATAAAATAAGTTCGAGAGTCGATTACACATAAGGAAGGATTAGCACTCTATAAGTTCGAGAGTCGATTACACATAAGGAAGGATTAGCACTCTTACATGCTCAAAATTGGTACCTTAAACGATTATTTAAAGTCTTATTTGTTGAAAATTAAAAATTTGAGAAAAATTTAAATCGCGATCCTTAACTGCATAAAGATCAGATTTATTTTATTTTGAAAATAATTTTGCTTCCAAAGAAAGCTCGTTATTTCGAATTAATAGAAAAAAACTCACATCCAGTAACTTAGGACTTAACAATTCGAATATTCAAGAATAACGAGCTTTTCATAAAAATCTCATATTTAAATTTTTAAAAGAATATTCAATTATTTCGGTTCAAAAAAACCGACACTCAGTGAGTTAGGGCATGATTCTTTCAATTTCCTGAGACAAAAAAACATTGCCTTGATTTATTAAAATAATCCATGTATTTAAAAAATAAATTACCATGTTATGCAAATAATATGTACATAATTTACATATATACATAATAAAAACAATATACATAAAATGCAACAAAATAAAATAATATACATATACATATGAAAGGGATTAATAAAAAAAACACAAACACAAAAAAACATGTAATATATATACATATAGGATAAAATAAATAATAAAAAAATTACATTAAAATTGGGTCAAAATTGAACTTTTGGAAACTTTAAGGGTCAAATCAAAATTTTTGGAAAATTTAAGGGTCAAATAAAATTTTTTGGAAAATTTAAGGTCAAATTTGAATTTTTGAAAAGATCGAGGGTCAAATTTGAATTTTTTGAAAATTTGAGGGTCAAATTAAAATTTTTGGAAAGTTTGAGGGTCAAATTTGAATTTTTGGAAAGTTTAAGGGTTAAAACTAATTTTTGGATAGTTTGGGGGTCAAAACATAATTTTTGGATAGTTTGATGGTCAAAACATAATTTTTAAATAGATTGGGGGTCAAAAAATAATTTTAAAATAAAGTAGGGGCTTCGAGGGCAATAAACCCAAAAATCTTGACACGTGGTAGCCCTTGAACACATTTGGGTCAAGGACCAAATTGAAAACCAGGCGAAATTGCGGGGCAAATTTTAAAATAAATAAAAAACACATTAAAGGACCTAATTGTAATAAGTTAAAAAAATGGAAAGACTACGGGGATAAATATCCCTTTTTCTGAAAACACGCGGACCATGTATGGGTTTGGATCAAAAAGACGTTGTTGTGGAACCTATTGAGTTAGGCCAAAACAACGTAGTTTCAATAGCCTATATAAGCCATTTTTTAAAAAATTTTCATTTATCTTCTTTATTTCAAAAAAAAATTCTTTCATCCCTTTCTTTTTCTCTCTAACCCCCTCATTGTCTCCTCCGTCCGGCCTCAGGTGTTCGGTCTCCGACCATCGATCTATTTAAAAAAAAATTTATTTTTTCCCTTTTTTAAAAAAATCATAGATCTATGCATAGATCTATTAAAAATAAAACCAAAATTGTTTTTTAAAAAATCAAAACCCCCATTTTATGACTTTTTAAAAATCTGTTTTGCGTTTTTTTTTTTAAAAACAAAATACCCGTTCATCGGAGCTGCCTACGAATATGGATGAGTTCGAAGGAACTTCGTTCGTGGTTATGACAAAGACGGCATGGAATCAAGTATGAAAACCTTAACTTCTTTATTTTTCTATTTATTTAGTATTTATTTCGAAAAAAAACAAAATAAATAAATAGAACATAAAAATAATATACCTTGTGAAGAAAAAAATTGTTTCTCTATATTCCAAATACTAGAAATTCTTTTGTATATATATTTTTTCCTTTTTGTGTATATTTCGTGTTTATATACATATTTTTACAATCTTTTTTCTCTGGATTTTCCGGTGACGTGCAAGATCTAAATTTCGTGCTGATCGTGGAGTGTCAAATCCAAAGATAGCGACAACGGTGACGGTGACAGTAGCATAGGTGTGCTGGCGGCGACGACAAATCCAAAAGGGTGGCTAGGGTTTTTTGTTTGTGTGTAATGTTTTACGCTACTTGGGCTTAGTTTAGGTTGGGCTTTTAGGGTTAGTTTAGTCTGGATTTTGAGTAAATGGAATTGGGTTTGTATTTTATTTTTTAATTTTATTATTTATTTGTTTATTTATCTATAAAATAATAATAATTAAATAAAAATAAAATAAAAAACAAAATTGGATTGTAAAGGCTCGGACAAAATTAGGCTTTTATAGTTACCCCTTTTTGCTCGTTGTTGTGTAACAGGAACGGAGCAAAAACTCAAAAGAAGATCAATTTCATTCGGTCCTATTGAATTTTGTCTTCTGGTGTTTCTTATCTTAAGCCACTGGTCCTTCCACTTTATTAGCTGTCCTATTCCACCGTATCCGCTTCATTACAAACTCAAGAAGATAGGATTTAATGTTGTAGCCTTATCCTGCTCCACCTCATCTTTAGGGATATAGGGTTTTCTAATGTAATATCCATCCAACCTACTGGATATAGGATTTGATGTTGTAGCTTCACCTTGCTCCACTGCAGCTTCAAGGAGATAAAAATTTGCTTTCATGACTTTAATCCGACCCACTACAACTTTAGGGATATAGGATTTGGTTTTGTAGCTTCATCTTGCTTTGCTGCAACTTTAAAGAGATACGAATTTGCCTTTCATAGCTTTACTCCATTTCTCTGCCACTTTAGTGAAGATCAAGGTCTGCTACTGTGAGTTTTAATTTGCACCTCTACAACTTTAGGGGTATAAGATTTGCTTTGTAGCTTTAATCTGCCCTTTTATAGCTTTAGGGGTAAAAGATTAGATGATCTTTAATCTGCCATGTAGTTAGGGTAAAGATCAGATGGTCTTCAATCTGCCCTCTAGTTAAGGTAAAATATTGGATTACTTCAGTCTGTCCCATGGTTAGGGTAAAAGATCAGATGGTCTTCAATCTGCCCTTTGGTTATGGTAAAAGATTAGATTGCTTCAATCTACCCCATGGTTGAGGTAAGAGATTCGAGGTCATAACTTCCCTCCATTTCAGCTTCAGGAGTATAAGATTTGTCCTTGCGACTTCAATCTTCCCCTCTATAGCTTTAGGTGAATAAGATTCGCCTTTACGACTTCAATCTGCCTCTCTACAACTTTAGGTGTATGAGATTCGTCTTTGCATTTTCAATCTGCCCCTTTGCAACTTTAGGTGTATGAGATTCGCCTTTGCGGCTTCAATCCGTTCCTCTACAGCTTTAGGGGTATAGGATTCATCGTTCTATCGCCATTCTCTAAGAATATGACCTATAGAACGTGTTTTATGGGCCTCTATCTAGGCCATGTAACTAGGATACCATGATTTGAATGAATCAAATGCTCCTATCTAAATGTGCATGAATGATGCATGTAAAGATGTCATTTTAAAATGGTTTTTTATAGTTTTAGTCCTTAGGTTGTCACTGATTGTCTTTTGCCTAAGTTCTAACATTGATGTGTCATCATGCCTTTCCTTCAAGTCTAGTGTTCCTGATACGGAATCCAAAGAGGTAATCATATGCTGAACTTATTCGTTTCAAGATCCCTTCAACCCTCGGATTCAGTTATTTTTTACTAATGGTCCTATTTCAAGTCCCTGTACTATTTAAAATTTCCCAAAGTAATATGCAAAAATCTTTTTAAACCTTATACCATCAGGTCCATTAACCATTATTTAAATGCAAAGAATGCTCTGAGCAAGGTTACAAAAATGGATAAGATTTTATTTATTGGCGATAATGCTTGAATGAAAATAAATGAGAAGACATCAAACATTAATCAAAACATCAGCCAAGATTACAAATGTTGGACAAAAATTAGCAAACATTGATCAAGAATTGCTAAAGTGAGTAACAAGAAATAAAACTAAATGCCCTATATATCAACGTATAAACTTCTTCGAGTAAACTTGATGAGGACCACTTTGAGTGTGCATCCATGAAAGCTATTGCACTCTATCGATGCCCAAGATGCAATGTCTCTCCATCTTGGTACTTCTAAGAAAGAAGCTCTTCATGCCCAATCCTTTATCCAAATCTGAGTCACCCTTTTGGGTTTTCAACTCAAATCTCCTTAAGTTTCGAGACACCCTTTACTGGTTTTCATCTCGACCGTAGCTTTTTTTTAGCTGCCCTTTACAGGTATTCAACTCAACTTCTTTTTTTTTAGGCAAAGTACTTCTTCACTGAATCTGAGTTCACGGGGTTTAACAAATCCTTACCATCCATCTCAGTTAAGATTAATGCTCTTCCAGGGAAGGCTTTCTTTACAATATATGGGCCTTCCCAATTTGGCATCCATTTGCCTTGAAAGTCTTTTTGCATAGGAAGAATCTTTTTCAAAACTAGATCTCCCTCATGGAATTCTCTAGAACGAACGTTTTTATCATAAGCCTGCATCATCTGTTTCTGGTACATTTGGCCATGTTGGATGACTTTTAGCCTCTTTTCTTCAATTAGGTTTAGCTGGTCATATCTTGACTGGATCCACTCAGCTTCATCTAACTTTACTTCTGACAAGACTCGGAGGGAAGGAATTTCGACTTCAATGGGTAAGACCATTCCATATACTAATGAGAAAGGTGTTGCCTCGGTAGAGGTTCTGACAGACGTTCAATAGGCGTAGAGAGCAAATGGTAATTTCTTATGCCAATCTTTGTAAATCTTTGTCATTTTCCCACGTTTTTCTTGATATTTTTATTAGCTGCCTCTACAGCTCCGTTCATTTTCGGGTGATACAGTGCTGAATTATGGTGCTTAAGCTTGAACTAACTACAAACTTCTGCTATTGTGCTATTGTTCAGGTTCAAAGCACTGTCGGATATAATCTTCTCTGGCATTTCATACCGACATATAATTTCTTTCTTCAAGAACTTGCTGACCGTTGATCTCGTGACATTAGCATAGGAAGCAGCTTCCACCCACTTAGTAAAGTAATCAATAACCACAAAAATTAATCTATGCCCATTAGAAGCTTTTGGCAAGATTAGTCCATTGATGTCCATGCCTCACATAGAAAAAGGCCATGAGGAAGTCATAACATGGAGAGGTGAAGGAGGTACATGAATTTTGTCTCCATAAATTTGACACTTGTGACATTTCTTAGCGTATTTAATGAAATCTCCTTCCATGGTTAACCTGTAATACCCGAATCATATAATCTATCTGACCATCATGAAACCATTGGCATGTGTTCCAAAAACACCCTCATAAACTTCTTCTAAGATTTTCTTAGCCTCAACAGAATTAACACACCTTAATAGGACTTGATCTTTTCTCTTTTTATATAAAATATCCCCGTCAAGGACATAGTCAATCGTGAGCCTTCTCAATGTTCTTTTGTCATTCTCGGTGGCTTGCTTAAGTACTTACAGTCTTTTACGTATTGCAAAATTTCCTGGTACCAAGGGTGATAATCCTTTTCTTCCCCTTCAATGCTATAGCAATGAGCTAGAACCTCGTACATACTCATCTGAATAGGCTTCATGGATCTTTGTTTGACCATGATCATGGAGGCAACAGTAGTCAAAGCATCAGTCATCTAATTTTCCTCTCACGGGAGGTAATGGAAGGTGATATGCTCGAATTCTTTAATTAGCTTGAAACTAACTTTCGATAATCCATCAACTGGGAATCCCTTGTTTCGCATTCTCCCTTGAGTTGAAAATTACTAACGCAGAATCCCCGTACACTTCTAGAATCTTAATCTTGCGTTTTATAGCTATCTGAATACCCATGACACATGCTTCATATTCTGCCATGTTGTTTGTGCAATCGAATTCAAGCTTGCTTGTGAGGGGATAATGACCTTCTTCCGAGGATACCAAAACTACCCCAATCCCTTTGCCAATAGCATTTGAAGCACCGTCAAAATGCATTTTCAATAGTTGCTCTTCTGAAGCTTCTTCTGCTGTGGTTGCAACATACATTAGATCTTTGTTTGGGAAATCAAAATCCAATTGCTCATAATCCTCGAGAGCTCTACTAGCCAGAAAATATACTATTGCACTCCCTTTTATCGCTTTTTGGTTCACATAGAGTATGCCAAATTTAGAAAGTAGCATTTTCCATCTGACCATCCTTTCATTTAATGCAGCCGACCCCGTCATAAACTTGAAAGGATTAAATTTTGACATCAACCAAGTAGTATGACATAACATGTATTGCCTCAACCTTCGAGTAGTCCAAACCAGAGTACAACATAATTTCTCAATTAGAGAATATCTTATCTCGCATTCAGTGAATTTCTTGCTGAAATAATAGATTGCTCTTTCTTTCTTTCTCGACTCATCATGTTAGCCTAATACACATCCCATAGAGTTTTCGAATATGATAAAGTATAGGATCAAAGGTTTGTCCGGATTCAGTGGCATTAAAACTGGAGCATTGAACAAATAATGTTTGACTTTGTCAAAATTCTTTTGGCATTCATCATCCCAAACTCTCGGGTTGTACTTCTTGAGAAGACGGAAGATAGGATCACACTTCTCGGTTAGTTGTGAGATGAACCGAGTGATGTATTTCAATCTCCCTAAGAACTCTCTAACTTCCTTTTGAGTATGTGGAGGTGACAACTCTTGTATAGCTCTAACTTTATCAGGATGGATTTCAATTCCCTTTCTACTAACCACAAAGTCTAATAGCTTGCCTGAAGTAGCCTCGAAAGTACATTTGTTTGGGTTTAACTTCAACTAAAACTTTCTCAATCTTAAGAACAACTTTCTTAAAATTTTTACATGCTCCTTTTCTGTTCGAGACTTTGCGATCGTATCGTCGACATAGATCTTATTCTCCTTATGCATCATGTTATGGAACAGAGTCACCATAGCCCTTTGATATGTTGACCCTGCATTCTTCAGTTTAAATGGCATAACTTTGTAGGAAAAGGTTCCCCATACGGTGATGAATGTAGTTTTATCCATATCCTCAAGATGCATCTTTATTTGATTGTACCCAGAAAAACCATCCATGAAGGAGAATAAGGAATGACCTGCTGTATTGTCCACAAAAGTGTCGATATGAGGTAGCGAAAAATTATCTTTTGAACTAGCCTTGTTTAAGTCCCGATAGTCCACATACATTCGTACTTTTTTGTCCTTTTTAGGAACTAACACTATGTTGGTCACCCATTCTGAGTATTCAATTAATCATAAGAAGCCGGCATCAAACTATTTTTGGACCTCTTCTTTTATCTTTAGGAGAACGTCTAGTCTCATTCTTCGAAGCTTCTGTTAGACCGGTTTACATTCTTATCTTATAAGGAGCTTGTGCACCACGATATCAATGCTTAGACCTAGCATATCCTGATACGACCATGCAAACACATCCTTGAACTCTTGAAGCAGATCAATGAGATTTTGCCTCGTTTTTGCAGAGATACAAGTTCCAATCTTCACCTCCCTTTTGTCAACTTCATTCCCTAAACTCACAACTTCTATTGATTCTTTGTAAGGTAAGATTTGTTTCTCATCTTGCTCAACCATCCGTAACAAATCAGGAGATAAACTACAATCTTGGGCTTTTTCAAAATCTTGAGATTCCTCTGAACACACATCCTACTCAAAATTAGGCTATAAGTCGACAATGATGTTTCTCATATCATTGATATCTAGGGACTTGTCATATGGACCAAAAGATCTGAAAAGTAAATGAATTTAAAAATGTTTATTGCGATATGAGATGAATGAAAAGAATTATGAGAATTTTTGTCAATTTGGATGAAAGAAAGTGCATCTTTTTTATTCAAAAATA
The DNA here is from genome assembly GCA_039519145.1 of Kokia cookei. NCBI lineage: Eukaryota > Viridiplantae > Streptophyta > Magnoliopsida > Malvales > Malvaceae > Kokia > Kokia cookei. The sequence goes on from CM076909.1 coordinate 22,510,339, forward strand.
AAAAAACAAATGAACTTATGCCCTTTACAAATAGATCCCAATTGCTCTCGGGCTTAGAGCAAAAAAAGGTGTTTTGAACATTACTCTGGAAAAAACTTAAAAGTTACAGGAAGCTCTTTCGCAGTCCAGTTGTCTAGAATGCTTCCAAGGGCATAGGGACGAATTCCTGACAAATTCCTTTGACCACTCATCCCTTTGGAGATAGCACTGATGTTCAGATTCTCCATTATTCTTGTCAACCTATCTTCTGTCAGCTTTTGCTCGGGGTTAATAATACCTCTCAATACGAATGACCTTGAGATATGAGGAAGAAACATTGGCTTGCTTTTGATCTTTTCCCCACTTATTCGCACTCTTCTCTTCCCTTGTTTTATCTATAACTCTTTCTTTCTTTGTTTCAAATTTGACTTGAATCCTAAGCCAAACTAATCACGTTTCTCTACCAATACTGGCACTATAATCCTTCCTTGAAGATATCTCCCCAATCCTCTTCCAATTAAAGTTCCTTTTTCAACCATCATTTCCAGCCCCATCCTAGTGGTCGCCAAAATCTTCGCTGAGAGGATCTTATCTCCTTCAGCCACAAAGGTAGCATTCACAAACTCCAATGATCTAAAGAAGCACTCTATGGCCTCCTCATCTATACCTTTGTAGGGTGCATCGCTAGTCAATGATGCAATGATGTCTTCCTCAGCATTAATGGTGATTAATCGACCTTTTGTCACTAATTTTAACTTTTGATGCAAGGATGATGGTACTGCCCCTGTCGAATGGATCTACGGTCTTCCCAATAGGCAATTGTAAGTGGACCTAATTTCCATTACCAAAAAGTCCATCTCATATGTGTTTGGACCAATTAAGAGTGGAATCTCAATTCTGCCTATCACTCGTCTCTCCGTTCCATCAATGACCATTACTACCCTGTGGCATGCCTTCATGTGAGAGCTGGCTATCGATAACCTATTCAATGTTGTCAGTGGTAACACATTCAAGGCTGAGCCATTATCAATCAATACGCCCGGTAAAGTGTACCCTTTGCATCGAGTTGTAATGTGAAGAGCTTTCATTGAGCCCATGTCCCCTAGAGGTATTTCATCATCATTGAAGAAAATGAAACTATCTGCAATTAAGTTATTAACTAGCCGATCCAACTTGTTTATTGAGAAATCCTCCACCACATACGTCTCATTCAACACCTTCATTAGCGCGTCACGGTAGACTTTTGAATTTCATAGTAGGGTTAAAACTGATACTCGATCCGGTTGCTTATTAACTATTCTACCATGTTGTACTCGCTATGCTTTAGGAATTTCAAAAATTCCTTGGCCTTCTCCTCAATTCCTGGCTCATTCACTCGCACCCCGAGTTTGTTGTTTTCTCTCTTCTCAGGTCCATCCATCAAGGCTTTCTTATTAAGCTCCTTCTCTGCATCTGTAAGATTTTCATTTTTATTCGATCCTTCCTCATTTGGTACCATTACGCTGCAGTCATAGCTCCACGATACCCTTTTATTGTCCTTATAAGGAAATACCACGGGTTTCTAAATGATGACCTATTAGCCTGGATACGATTACCACTGGTAGGTTGACCTTATAAGCCTTTCCCGGTGTCCCTTACTCAAAGGCACAAACATTACTTGTCTCTTCATCTCTTCTCTCCTCAAAGAACTCAAGTTCTTTATTATTCAACAACTTTTGTACCAAGGTTCAGAATTTAATACACTATTGGATTTTATGCCCCTCCACGACGTGAAACTCGTAGTAATATTTAGTTGTTGTCACCATGTCCTCTCTCTTGCATGATCAAACCCCTGTTAACCATCTGCTGCCAAACCCATTTCAATGGAGACTTGACCTCTCTCACATTATTCTTAATCCTCTTTCTTCTCTCTTTCGTTATTGCATTCACCCCCTGATCGGGATGATTTGGCAAGGGATTTTCAGCCATGTTAGGTCCTATGGATTTATCGAACCTTATGATCCCCATCTTAATAAATCTTTTAACCAACTTCTTGAAAGCGGGGCAATTCTCAATGGAGTGACCCGTTATTCCTGCATGGTAGTCACATTGAGCATTTGTGTTATACCATTCTAAGAATGGGGTTGCATTGGCTTCAAATAATAAGGGGACACCACTCAGGCATCATATAAGCTTTTGTAAAGCTCTTTGTAGGTCATCGGGATGAGAGAGAATTGAATTCTTTCAATGTTCAGCCTCGAGCCCGATTTTTATCTCGATTTACTTTGATAATTGGTTATCGAGGTTTTAGACTGCATCACCATGACCGGTTTCGTAACATTCGCCCAGTATAAGCTTATATTAGTCACCTCACTGTCCTTCCTTCTAGGGGTGGACCATTTGGTACTTTCTCTGGCATCAATTTTTCCACTTCGGATTGCATTTTCAATCATTTTTTCGACATGACCATATCGGATAAACTTTTAGTAGTGTTTCCCAACAGATGATTGATATACTATGCCTTCAAAGTACTAACGAAGAGCATGGTTGTCTCCTTCTCAGACAGTGGTGGCTGTACTTGAGTGGCCATATCTCTCTACTTTTAAGCATATTGCCTGAAGCTCTCACCCAGCCTTTTTTTAGCATTTTGCAACGTGATCCTGTCAGGAGCTATGTCAGTGACATGACCATATTGCCTCATTAAAGCCTGTGCTAAATCTTTCCAATAACTGATCTTGGCACGACTTAATTGATTATACCACCTTACAGCTGATCCCGTCAGACTATCCTGGAAACAGTGGATTAGCAGCTGATCATTATAGACATACCCCGTCATTTTTCTACAGAACATGGTGATATGTGCCTCCGGACAACTTGTCCCATTATATTTTTCAAACTCTGGAACTTTAAATTTGAGGGGAAGTACTAGGTTGGAAACCAAACTCAGCTCCTTAGCATCAATTTTGCAGCACCCCTCAGCTCCTTCTAAAGCTCTAAACCTCTCTTCTAACCAATTACAATGCTCCTCTAACTGGTTAGGAAGTTCGGCTCTTGTTCTTTCTAGCTCCATCACCTCATTTAAATCTGGTATGCCAAGGTCGACAAGGTTATTTTTTGGGTTAGAACTAGAACCTGTTTGGTAGTTTACCAATTTTGGTGTGCCAAACAAGCACGATTGTGGGTTAATAGTGATAGAGGCTCCTCGAATACACGTTTCTTGTGGAATCATGGCTGGTGTTGGGGTAACATTTGATATCCTGCTGCACTTTTGCTAATTGTTCACGCAGTTGATCCTGCATTTGTTTCTACATCTGCTCCAACTTTTCCAATCATTGATCCATTCTCTTGTCTTAGCACGAGTGTAGTAACGGTGTGGTTTTTCCAGAGTAACTTTTAAAGGAAAATTTTAATTAATTAGAAAAGTCTTTCTTCAAATTTTAATGTATGAAAATTAATGTGAAACTTTATGAATGCATGAATGCAAAATGCAAAAAAGGTATTGACTCTCAATCGAATTCTGACAGAATAACCTTACTAGAAAATGAATGTCTTTACCTAAGATAATTACAAATAAGGTCTTGCCCTAATACTCAAAGTCTTAATCTTTTGAAGGAGACGTGCTAACTTTTGGCCTTTATCAGACACCGACTCATACTCTATGCTTAAAGCATCTGCCTGGACAGCTAACCACTGCAAATATTCTGCCACTTCTCTCACTTGTGCTAAAGCTTCACCCATGACATGGTTTCGATCTTTGACTTGCTTCCGAGAGTGTTGAAGTTGCCTATTACTTGTCTCTAAAGTTCTTTCGAGAAACTCGATCCGAATATCACAATTCTGCAATGAAGCTTTAAGTTCTCCAACTCTTCTCTTTAATCCTTCATTCTCAGTTTGGCTTGCCCTAAATTATGTTTCAGAGTTACGATTGTGGTGCCTTTGCAAAGACTCCTCCAACTCGATTATTCAAGCCTTCATCTCAGCTTTCTCGACCTGGCTCTCTAACAGCTCAATTTTTATAGCATCTCCTTGGACTTAAGCATCTTGAAATTCCTCTTTCACTGATCCGCTCGAACCCTCTCCTCTTGGATTTCTTGCTATCACTGTTCTGATGTTTTACCTAACCCAACAGTTCTTATTGACTGACGAAGCTTCTTGTAATCCTTCTTCAAATCATCCAAGTCTTCCTCAACCTTTCTCTTCCTTTTTTTTGGCTTATCGGCTTCTAACTTTTGGACATCAACATCCAAACCCAACTGCATCTTTTCCTCTTCTAATGCTTCTATCTTTTTCCTCAATTCGAAACTTTTCTTCTCAAAGTCTTGCTTGCTGAGCTCCAATTCCGATTGGATTACTTCCAAATGTTCCTCAATTGGGTGGATATTGTCAGGATTTGGCACGGGAATGTTATCATTGACTCTCCTACTCTTCCATTCATCATACTCTTGGGTTTTCATGGGATTTGCAACAAATGGCTTCATTTTACGGACTTGATTCTAAACATTTGACATCCCTAGGACTCTTTTCTTATTGTTCTTGCTTTTGTATACAAACTCACACTGAGCCAAACCCTGAGTTACCGGTATGAACTGTCTTGACCGATACTGTCTCATTACTAACAAAGGAGCATACCCTACAACTCCCCATATCCCTAGTAACGGAACCTAATTGAAATAACCGCATTGATAAATAACTTCATCGAGAATGAACCACGGTGCTCGTCATTCAATGTCTACATCACGGAGACTATGGATTATTGTCATCCGCTTTTCCTCAGAAATATTCTCTTGCCTTTGTGTAATAAAAAATTCCCTCAAATGAGAATAACTCACAGAAAACACCTGACAAGAAACCTTTTTCACTTTCCAAAAGTGGCTATGAAACCAAACTATCAGTAGTGGTACGCAACCAATAAATCTCCCTTCCTCTTTTATTCGGCATGCATTCAATAACCTAAAAGTTTCGGCCAAAATTGCTAGAATAGGTGTAACCCCCTTATCGAGCCGATCAAATAAATCAATGACTGCCTCATCTGTGTCCCAACACCTTGGGAAATACAACCAGTCCGTACAAACTGAGAGCAAATATATCAACCTTTTTCCTTGCATCTGGATGCGCTAAGATCAAATCTCACAAACTTTTCCAAGTGACGCATTTGTTGTCGCCCTTTACCTTAATTCGAGCTATGACCCATTGCTCTCTCATTCTCGTAATGTTCATTAGCTTCGTAAGGAAAGTTGGCACATTAGTGGCTCTCGAATAGACCTTTTTTACCTGAATTTTTTGGAAATGACATAGAGCGGTATATTCCTCAATCATGGGCACCATATCCATGTTTCCAAAAGTGAAACAGCTGTAAACCGAATTCCAATGATGTGCAAGGGCTCGGAAGAGATGCTTGTCCACCTTAACTTCTAGCAAGTATTATAGATCCCCAAACTCTCGATAGAAAATCTGCTTCATTCCATCATCCCACTGATCTCAGATTTCTTTCAACTCTTGCAAGATATTTTGAGTCACATTGATCCGAGTGAAATCCTAATAATCCGATACATGGCCTTCAACTAGACTATCACCCTTCTCACATTATCTATCCTCTGACCACATATGCACGGTCACATTGTCTTCTACCTCATTAAGATACTTTTTTCCATGACTAGTTCTCTACTAGTAATCGAACTCAAGTCAATACATTTCCTAATACGAGGATGCAATGCAAAATAAGATAAAAAAACAAAACAAGTTAGTACCCACAGTCATAAAATGTATCAACAAATATACAACAGAGAATCTACGCATCTATTAGGTGGTCTCTAAAGATTTGGTATAGTTCTACCTAGGGTGGGCACTTAAGGCTCATTATATGCAATTTTCGGTTCTAAAGTAATGGTACCCAAACCAGCAGATTCCTCAATCCTCACCCATTATAGGCCCATACGGACAAGTTTGGTTTAGGGAGATACATTTCCCGTATGTTTGCACGGAAGTGAAAACTTCACGAAAACATAGGTACGGATGTATCTCGAAAGCGATTCACTATCCTGCACGGAGGTGAAAACCTTACGAAGGAGTAACTTCTCACTTCCACTTAAGCGGTGTAGTAACAAATGCATGTATGCAGAAACATAGACATATAACAATATTAACATACATTTATCAAACAACATATAAATCACAAAAATGAAAATTCAAAGGATCGCAAATTAAATTAAATTGAATTTGAAATTTTCAACAAAAAGGACAAAAATAATCGACCTACGGCTTCACTCTCTTATTGGTCTCAATTGTAGCCGCCAAGCTGTCGAAACCATTTTAAAATAAAAAAATAAAAACGAGTCTTGATTTGGAAAATGAAAATTGAGTCGCCACCAATAATTTTTTAAAACAGGTGTAATTGGGTCACCTCTCGAGATTTATTAAAAAATCATTAAAAGAATTTTGGTCTTTGAAACCATAAAAATGAGTTCGAGAGTCAATTACGCATAAAGAATGATTAGCACCCTTACATGCTCAAAATTGGTACCTCAATCGATTATTTAAAGTCTTATTTGTTAAAAATTAAAAATTCAAGAAAAATTTAAATCACGATCCTTAAATGCATAAAGGTCAGATTTATTTTATTTTGAAAACAAATTTTTCTTCCGAAGAAAGCTCGTTATTTCTAATTAATCGAGAAAAAAGTCACATCCAGTAAGTTAGGACATAACAATTCTAATATTCAAGAATAACGAGCTTTTCATTAAAATCTCGTATTTAAATTTTTAAAAGGATATTCAATTATTCCGGTTACAAAAACCGACACCTAGTGAGTTAGGGCATGATTTTTTCAATTTCCCGAGAGAAAAAAACATTGCCTTGATTTATTAAAATAATTCATGTATTTAAAAAAATAAATTACCATGTTATGCAAAGAATATGTACATAATTTACATGTATACATAATAAAAACAATATACATAAAATGCAACAAAATAAAATAATATACATATACATATAAAAGGGATTAATAAAAAAGATAAACACAAAAAAATGTAATATATATACATATAGGATAAAATAAATAATAAAAAAATTACATTAAAATCGGGTCAAATTTGAACTTTTGGAAACTTTAGGGGTCAAATCAAAATTTTTGGAAAATTTAGGGATCAATTTTGACTTTTTGGAAAGTTCAAGGGTCAAATTTGAATTTTTGGAAATTTAAGGGTCAAAAAATAATTTTTGGACAATTTAGGGTCGAAACATAATTTTTAGACAGTTTGGTGGTTAAAATATAATTTTTTGAACAATTTGGGGTCAAAAAATAATTTTAAAATAAAGCAAGGGCTTCGAGGGTAATAAACCTAAAATCCTAACACGTGGCAGCTCCTAAACACTTTTGGGTCAAGGACCAAATTGAAAACCAGGCTAAATTGCGAGGCAAATTTTAAAATAAATAAAAGCACATTAAAAGACGTAATTATATTAAGTCAAAAAATGGAAGGATTGCGGGGATAAATATCCCTTTTTCTGAAAACACACGGACCCTGTATGGGTCCGAATCCGATCGAGTTGAACGGTCAAAACGACGTAGTTTTGGAGCCTATTAAGTTAGGCCAAAACGACGTAGTTTCAATAGCCTATATAAGCTATTTAAAAAAAAAAATCATTTCTCTTCTTTATTTCAAAAAAAAAATTCTTTCACCCTTTTCTTTTTCTCTCTAGCCCCCTTTTTGTCTCCTTCGTCTAGCTTGAGGTGTCCGTCTCCTACCGTCGATCACCGATATCGACAATCACCGCCTACGATGGCCATATATTTAAAAAAATTATTTTTTCCTTTTTTTTTAAAAATCATAGATCTATACTTAGATCTATTAAAAATCAAACCAATTTTTTTAAAAAAAACCAAAACTCTTGATTTTATGACTTTTTAAAAATCTATTTTACGTTTTGTTTTAAAAGCAAAATACCCTTTCATCGGAGCCCCTTACGAACATGGATGAGTTCAGAGGGACTCCGTTCGTGGTTATGACGGCAACGACATGGAATCAAGTATGACTTCTTTATTTTTCTATTTATTTAGTATTTATTTCGAAATAAAAAATAAAAAAATAAATAGAACATAAAAATAATATACCTTGTGAAGAAAAAAAATTGATTCTCTATATTTCAAATACTAAAAATTCTTTTGTATATATATATTTTCCTTTTTGTGTATATTTTCGTGTTTATATATATCTTTTTACAATATTTTTTCTCCGAATTTTTCGATGATGTGCGAGATCTAAAATCCGTACGGATCGTGGAGTCTCGAATCTGAAGATAGCGGCAATGGTGGCGATGACAGCTACGAAAGCGTGCTAGCGGTGGCGACAAATCCATAAGGATGGCTGGGGTTTTTTGTTTGTGTGTAATGTTTTAGGTTACTTGGGCTTAGTTTAGGTTGGGCTTTTAGGGTTAGTTTAGTTTGGGTTTTGGGTAAATGGAATTGAGTTTGTATTTTGTTTTTTAATTTTATTTATTTATTTGTTTATTTGTTTATTTATCTATAAAATAATAATAAATAAATAAAAATAAAATAAAAAACAAAATTGGATTGTAAAGGCTTGGACAAAATTAGGCTTTTACAATACTATACTACTTTTTATATTACGTAATTTAGAACACATTAAAAAACTATACTAAATTTATAATACTACTTTAACGTAAATATTAAACTAAATGTTAAGATGATTATATAAAAATTTTAATAAATAAAAAATTTATAAAATTGTTAAATATTAAAATAATATAATATAAATATTTCTAAAAAAATTAAAAAATTAATATAGAAAGACTTAAAATGAACTAAAATTTATTTTTAACAAATATTAAAGAGTTTAAACAAAATTTTAAATCAAAATTTTAAATTAAACCAAATTTAAGTACAAATAAAATATTTTAATATTATTTTAAACTCGATCTGAATTTAACCGAATCCAATCCATAAACATCTCTTCATATAATAAAGTGTTAGCCCCCACTTCGAAACAGGAAAAATGCAATTAAAATATTCACTCCCTAATTGTCAATCCTTGAGAGTCGTGCATTTATTATGAGAGCGACTTAACACTTCACAAGCATTTAAGAGCGAAATGACGGAACCACCCTCATATGTACAACTGAGAGTCGGTAGATCTACGGTGTTGTTAAGTGCATGACAATACAAGACACTGCATGACCAATTGATCAACAATCATGTACCACTAGACACCAGTACACTTTCTTGTTTCGGGATCCTCAATTCATCTGATGTTTGTGGTCTCATCTGATTGCTACTTAAGATTTGATCGGCCGTTGTGGATTTGGCACTGTAGCTTTGTTTTTCTTTTATTATTGTTTGTTTATTATTTCTAGCATAATTATTTATTTGATCCTCTAATTTTTATAAAAAAATTTTTTTAATTTTCATCTTTTTTAACTTTTGAATTTGTGATTTTTGTAAAATTATTTCAAAATGGATGAAAAAATTAATATTTTTTTAATTTTACTAATGTGACATGTAGACCTGTTCATGGGTCAAGTTGTCCACCTAGGCCTGAAGGTCTGCTTAAAAATTCGGGAGGATTTGGGCAAAAAAATTAGACCCGTTGAAAAAATGGGTTGGGCTCCGGCTTGAACATTCAATGCCCAAGCTTGGCCCGACCCAACTTGTTTTAAGTTTATAATATTTTATATTATGTTATTTTTATATATTATGTAATTTAGAACACATTAAAAAAATAAACCAATACTAAATATATAATACTACTCTGATACAAATATTAAAAAAATATTAAGATGACTATATAAAAAATTTCAATAAATGAACCCCATTTGATGGCCTGATGGTTAAGGGTATTCACCGCTTCAGGTGTGGCTTGGGTTCAAATCGCGCTAATCGTATTTATTTTTCAGGCTTTGCCCTGTTGTAATTCACCAAAAACGAATTCAATAAATAAAAAATATATAAAAGTATTAAATATTAAAATAAAACAATATATTTTTAAAAAAAAAAATTTAAAAATAATATGGGCAAGCCTAAAATGGACTCAGGTTAATATATTGTAAATATGGACGGGTTTTGATAAAATTTTAAATCCAAATTTAGGGTTGGGCCGAGTTTGGACAAGCATAAAATGTGTTAATATCATGGTTAGGCCCGACCCGACCCATGAACAATTTTAATGGCATACACGTGGATTGTCATGAGGATGAGACATCAACATTTAATTAATTTTAAAAATTTTTAAATTTTTTTTTAAAAAATTAAAAATCATTAAATTTATTAAAAATATAAAAATATTTTTAAATTTTAAAAAATTAATTAAATGTCGACATATCATAAACGTAGCAATCAACATGTATGCTACGTCAGAAAAATGAACAAACATGAATTTTTCCATCTATTTTTGGGTGATTTAAGAAAAAAAATACAAAAATAAATGAAAAAAAAGACAAAAATTTAAATGAATTAAATTTGTTTTTTTTTTTTTTAAATTAGAGGACAAAAAATCATTATACCTAACTATTTCATTGCTGCTTAATATTAAACCCTCCAAATTGCCCACTGACCAACATTTCAAGTGCCGATTTATCTTTACTTGGCAGAATTAGTTAATACTAAATTTATTCAATTATTTGTTTTTTTTTTTTTAATTCTATTGATTATGATTATTTACTCATATTTTTATTTGTTTGTTTTTAAGTATTCCAATGATATTTAGATTTGAAATTTTGATTACCATCTTCATCTGATACGATTTGCATACTTATCATCTGAATTTGTTTATTTTTGCAATAACATATTTGGATTCTCATATTTAGTAGATTTTGTGACGTTTAAATTTGATTATTATATAATTAATTACTATCATCCATCCTATAATCATCCACAAAATTCAAATAGATGGATGAAACAGAAAATTTGTAAAGTGTAGAAGAGGGCGGTAATAACTTCATAGGAGAAGGGGAGGCCCGTGACTGCGATTGATAGGTAGAGGTTATATTCGGGTCAGATTTAAACATGATATTAATATATTTTATATTTGTTTATTGGTTCAATTCGAAATCTAGATTTAAAATTTTATCTAAACTCGTTCATACTTGTAAAAGGTTAACTTAAGTTCATTTTAAGTCTGTCCATACCATTTTAATTGTTTTTAAAAATATTTATATTATATTATTTTAATATTTAATATTTTTATATATTGAATTTTTTATATAATTGTCTTAATATTATTTTAATATTTACATTATAATAATATTATATATTTGATATAAGTTTATTTTTTTTATGCGTTTTAAATTATATGATATATAAAAATATTATAATATAAAATATTATAAACATAAAATGAGTTAAATCGGGTTGAATTGGGCTTACGTTTTAAATATTTGAGCTTGAACTTGCTCTATATTTTAAATTGACCTAATTTATTTTTTTTAAATCCTTTCAAATTTCAAACGAATTTTTGAGTTTAAACGAATAATTCGATTCATAAACAAATCTATTGATAAAAAATTCGTTAACCCAAGATGATAAATCCAATAATTCATATGTGAAACCCGGGATTGAGTTTGTTGTTTGGATCTAACGGGAATGGAGCTGCCCACACGCCTCCCCTATTTGACGGACAATCACGTGCCTCACTCTCCTCTGTATACCCCCATTCATGTTCGGATGAAAACTAACCAATCTGTTTTTTTTTTTTAATAATTTCTTCTGAAATAGTAATTTTGGTTACGGATTATTCCATGTTTCTTCACATCCATGCATTAAACTTTTCCTTAACGTCATTGCTCTTAATTTGGTTGGTCCTTATATATATATACCACGCACATGCCACCTTCCTTTTCTTACTGCCACTTATTGTTTCACTATAAACCCTATTATCAACCAATTATTGGTTTATTTCATGTTGCTTCATTAATTTGTTTAATTTATATAATAAATGATTTTTTTATATTGAGTGTAATACAATAACATCATTATTTTTTTTAAACAAAATCTATTTTGGAAGAAAATACGTTTTTAAGTGCGGTTGAACTCACATATTTCTTAATTGTTACAATAATTACGAGTCAAGTAAGTTAAGGATCCGTTTGTTTGATTGAAAATGATTTTCGAAAAATAATTTTTAAAAAATGACTTATTTTTCTGAAAAAGTTACATTACGTTTGGTTTGCTGTAATGAAATAGAATTGTAGTCGAATAGAGCTGTAATTAGTAATTCAACTGTTTAGTTGAATGGAATAAAATAAAACTGTAATAATAATTTTGTATTTGGTTGAATGAAATGATGTTCTAATAGCATAAAAAAAAAATTGAAACGATCAGAGTACCTTTACTATAAATTTTTTAAGTAAATAATTATTATTATTATAATTTATTACTATCAAATATAATTTAATTAAAAGTAATAAATAATTTAATCATATTTTAATTATATTATTATTAAATATAATTTAATAAATATAATAATATATAATTTAATAATATTTTTAATATAATTATTATTAAAATATGAACTAGTAAAATAAAAATATATAATATTAATAATAAATTTTAAAACAAAATAACTTTGAGAAAGTCATTTTCCTTTTATCTTTTACTATTTCCCTCTTATTTTTTTCCACCGACTCCCTGTGTCTTTGCTTCTTCTTTTACTTTGTTCTTATACCTTTCCACTTCTTTTTCTCGTCTCTTTTCAGAAACTTTTACAAACCCAGTTTTCCGATCAATTTTCCAACGAGTTTATCATTACCTGTTGTCGCCTATCAACTTCTTTCACTCTCCAAAAACTATCAGAAATAGATCTTCATCTTCTCTCTTTGATACTCTAATTATTTTCTCCTAAATCAACCTCTAAAATAGCAAATCTAATTTTAAAGAAAAAAAACAAATAAAGATCCCGACTGTTCACTTCTATGTCTCTACTGGAGATCGTCGACCGTTTTTAGATTATTGCATGTTTGTGTTTGAGAAAGATGTTGATTTTATGGTCTTCTTTGTTTGCTCACGGGAGAGATTGCCCTGCAACCTGTTATTTTTGTTGGATTGAAAGTTGATTTCGTAAGGTAAGAAAAAATAATTTCCACTAAAACTCCAACTGGCAATGGAAATGCTGACATCCTGCGTTGCCCATTTGATCAAGACCTTCCTGCCTTAGGAAAGAAAGGGTTTAGGCTTGTTGACTCGGCTTGGAAAGAAGTCAAAACATCGACAAAATAAAAATGGATTCTGCAGTTAGGATTTTTTAAGTACTCGAAATGGCTTGTTAAGGTTTTTTTTTTTTTTTTAAATTTTTCCAACAAGTTGTGCGCTAGCATTACTATTTCCGGTTGCCCCTTCTTTATTTCTAATTTTCTCCATGATTTTTTGTTGGGTTTGTTCATTATTTTAAGTGGGGATAAAATTGTACATAACTTTTTTTTTTGTTATTCGGTGCAGGAATTTAAATAGCGGTTAGATAGCGGAATAGCGATGGTTATATAGTGGTAGCGACACCGTCCGAAATTGTTATTGTCGAAAATGGCGGTGTGAAGCGGAATCACACCAATAGCGGTGGATCGCGACCACAATTTAACGGGTAACGGTCAATTGCAACAATAGCAGGCCACTATTCCCGCTATTGTTCCGTTACGATAAAATTAAAAAAATAATATAATTTAAATTATATGATTTTATCTATTTAATGATTTTAGTTAATATATAATTCATGATCGGGATATCCGCAGTGACTGCAATAACATCCGTTATGTCCGTAAACGCTATAAACGTAACGTAACCGAAAAAGCAACCGCAACAGTAATTTAAATCCCTGATTCGATGACACCCGTAATAGTCATTCTTAAGGTCCATCAAGGAATAGCTATTACAGCCTTGCATGTAATAACGGAGGAATAGCTCATTCCATGGAATGAGATTCATTCCAACCAAACATTTGCTTCACTGCAGAGCATAGAATGAGGCCTAAATAGGATTCCTATTTAGGTGAACTAAACACGCTGTTAATAATTTTTTGGTGTTTGGATGAATCTGTGTAAAATATTTTTTATTATTTGACAGATTTCTTGAAAATATTTCAATAAACTGTTTTAAATGAAAAAACATACATTTGAGAATTTATTATTTTTTTATTGTTTAATTGAGTTTATTTTATATTGTTTTTACATATATTGCAACAATTTATTTATAAATAAATACATCAAATTAAATATATTAATAGCCATAAATTGAAGACTAACCAAAGCGAATAGATGATTTTATGAAAAAAAAAGATTAAATAATAATAAATTAGCTTCCAAATCACAATTAATAATATTATACAAATACATAATTAGTAGTACACCACATGATAACTACAATATTGTCCAAGTGCATAACTAATATTACACCACATTAAAGCATCAATATCTTCAACCTTGAAAAAAATTTTGAAGCCAAGTTTTTCTATGTTTCGTACTTTTGGCTAAGAAAGCTTTGGTTTCAGATTCATGACCCACAAGGTAATCAAACACATTACAAAGGACGTCGTCATCAAATCCTTCCACCTCTATCGATATCACTTCTTCGTAAAGATGTGGTGTCTTATCCGCAATAAATTATTCTAATGCATTAGTAATCTTACCAAGTTGTTCAACCACAAATTTAATTGGTTCATCAACAACACTTTATTGAGTATTTTTTTCTTTTATGTTTAGATGTACCAGTTGAAGATACATTTTTTCTTACCTCCTAAACCTCCTCATTGTCGCAGTCTACAAGCACTAAATCTTGGTTACCATCATCCAAGTCTAAGTCAGCAAATGTTCTAGCAAAACTTCCTGTTCCCATATCTTTGCTAACAACCAAATCCATTTCAACACAATGATCAATGCTTTTGTTCAAAAATGGTTCATACTTCTTGTGTTTCTGTTATACACAATTAGAATAACAAGTAAATAATACAATGCTAGAATATATTTAACATATATATAAATATATTACCATCACTATCACATCATATATCGATCTATCATATGTAATCATTTTCATGTTATCATCCCATCCCAAACCGCTTTCGGCTCGAATTGTGTGTAATATCTCGATTTTCAGTGGTAATGAAAATAATATTCTCGAGACCACAATTTCAATATGCGAGGTCGTGTTTTAATATTAATTTATTTTTTATGAAGTTACATAAGGGTGTAACCCCCTAAACCTAACCTAAAAGATATGGCCGAATCTAGAAGGTCACTATTGTAATTTCGTCCTCAAGAAACCATTTAAACATACATATATATTTTAATTTGTAAATAAATTAAGTCATAGTAAAACAATTAATTTCTCACATTTCTAAATAATTCCAATAATAAAAATATTTAGCAAATACCTTAAATAAATATAAAAAAAACCCAAATTAAAAATTTAACATCACAATCCTAAAATAATTTAATAACATAATAATCTGAAAATTCCAAAATAACTCATAGTGAATAAATAAGAAAAAAGATTAAAAACAAGAGTTTCTCCGAGTACCAAATCACCTATGTCCAATGTATATGAAAAAGAAATTATTGGGGATTGAGCTAAAGAGCTCAATGTGTCTCTAAAATGTATATATCCATAGTCACAATATCACAGTCATTTATGGTATTAAAATAACCACACAACATGTTATAGATCAATGCAAAGAAAACACAAGCATAATGCAATACATCCAATCTCCAACACACCAACATAGTGGAGAGGTTTCCCAGAACCCCTCCCCAACCAATCGTTACTAATCACAATGTGGTTTTACTATCATCCGTTTAAAGGGGTGATTATCACGTCTTCCATCGTACAATCCCAACCCATGAGCACACAATGTTATGATAGTACATATCTCAGTCTTAATACAATCTCATGATAATATATATATATCAAAGTACAAAGTAAATTAATCGCATTATTTTAGGTTATCCACAATTCGATAGATATGCATGCAACATCATCATGTTTTTCACATAACACAAATCAAAATCATACCATAATCGCATCTCAGATCAAAATCGCACAAATAACTCAACACATGGTATTATCACACAATAGGATGTAACACATATAGAAACACACCTCAAGCGGTAAAAGCTCTAATGATGAGGAGAACGTCTCCAACGCTCGGATCTATCACCAAATCTAGCTGAATCAGAACGTACAAGAATAAATTCTACATTAAATCTATCACTATGCCACCTACTGAACACAACACTAAACTGAAACCTTTAACCTAGTAAACTTTAAACTTTAATATCTTGGTCTACACTTAATCTTTTCTCATGAAACAAATTCCGTTCCTCTACATATTTACCCACAACTAATTTTCAACCTTTAAACCACTTAAAACTACACATTTTAAAATGCCAAATATTTTTGACATACAATGACTATAATAATGAAAATTCATTAAAACTCAAGAAATACTTAACGAAACTTCAAATTAATTTTAGAAACCTTCCAATCATGTTAAAAAAAGTTGAAAAATACTTTAAAACAAAGTTTTAATCCATAATCTCGAAATCTGCCATTAACGACTCAATTTTCGACTTTTATCGTTTTAATGGCTAAAAATTCAATTTAAGAGACTAGATATCATTTAAAACTAATAGAAAGATGATTGGTTACCTTTGATGGAAGAACAGCGAGCTTTGACACAAATTCAGAAAAATTCACATTTTGAGAAGATGATGAAGATGATAAAGGTGATGAAGGTTTTTGAGTGTTTTCAATGGCTTTTTATAGGCTTTTAAAGTTTTAGGGTTATTAGAGTTCAAAGGAAATTAAGAGTAAGAAGTATAAATGAATTGGGAGAGATGAAAGAGAAAGGGATGACAAACACAAATACATGGGGGTTCTAAATGTGAAAAATATAAGTGAAAAAGTGGTTTTTAGATTGATTTTTAAAGTTTGGTCAAACTGCTTCATAAAAACTTTCAATTTTAACTCTTTTACAAATCAGTCCTATTTTCAAAATTAAAGCTATTTAAAACTCATTTTCAGAGATCGATTTAATATCTTAATAACCATTGTCGAAAACATTACTGATTACCAACCTTACAAAATTCTGAACATATATAAGCTAAAATTCTTAAAATACCCTCAAAACTTTTAGGCCCAATTTTGGAGTATGACAATTCTCTTCCTCTAAAAGAAATTTCAGCCTCGAAATTTTCCTAGACAAAAGAGATGCGGATATTGGACCGGGACGACGGTTTGGCAAAAAAAGCAACTCATTCAAATTTTCCTTGTCTCAACAAGAGGCGCAAGATCGTTGACAGCCCTAACAGTACGACCTAGGTCGCGACTAATAGTGAGTCTAGAACTCCTATGTAGTGGCATAGTAAACTATCTAAAAGAATCACTAAAATAAGATTTGGTACCGATGTCTCGGATTTAATCTCAACTTAGAATTTTTAAAAAAAAAAGATAATTATAAAATAATAGGTTTATCAAAAGTCCCCATTTACCCTAAAAATTTTCAAATACATGCAAACTTTTGAAATCAATTACTGTGAGCCTCACAGTTTCAAGGGTTGAACTCAACTTTGATACCACTAAATATAACCCCTAAATCGGGCCTATAAAATATGACCGAATCTAGAAGGTCACTATTGTAATTTCATCCTCAAGAAACCATTTAAACATATATATATTCATTTGTAAATAAATTAAGTCATAGTAAAACAATTAATTTCTCACATTTATGAATAATTCCAATAATAAAAATATTTAGCAAATACCTTAAATAAATATAAAAAAACTCAAATTAAAAATTTAACATCACAATCCCAAAATAATTTAATAACATAATAATCTGAAAATCCCAAAATAACTCATAGTGAATAAATAAGGAAAATGATTAAAAACAAGAGTTCCTCCGAGTACCAAATCGCCTATGTCCAATGTATCTGAAAAAGAAACTATTGGGAAATGAGCTAAAGAGCCCAATGTGTCTTTAAAATGTATACATCCACAGTCATTCATGGCATTAAAATAACCAAACAACATGTTGTAAATCAATGCAAAGAAAACACAACATAATGTAATGCACTCAATCTCCAACACACCAACATAGTGGAAAGATTCTCGAGAGCCCCTCCCCAACCAATTGTCACCAATCATAATGTGGTTTTACTATCAGTCGTTTGAAAGGGTGATTACCACGCCTTTCACCGTACAATCCCAATCCATGAGCACATAGTGGTATGATAACACATATCTCAATCTCAATCGCAATCTCATGATAATATATATATATATATAGTATATAGTAAATTAATCGCATTATTTTAGGTTATCCATAATTCGATAGATATGCATGCAACATCATCATGTCTTTCACATAACACAAATCAAAATCATATCATAGTCGCATCTTAGATCAAAATCACACAAATAACTCAACACATGATATTATCACACAATAGGATGTAATACAGATAGAAACACACCTCAAGCGGCAGAAGCTCTAACGGCGAGGAGAACGTCTCCCACGCTCAGATCTATCACCAAATCTAATTGAATCAGAACTTACGAGAATGACTTCTACATTAAATCTATCACTATTCCACCTACTAAACACAACACTAAACCGAAACTTGTAACCTAGTAAACTTTAAACTCTAATATCTTAGTTTACACTTAATCTTTTCGCATGAAATGAATTCCATTCATCTACATATTTACCCATAACTGATTTCAAACCTTTAAACCACTCAAAACTACACATTTTAAAATACCGAATTTTTTTACATACAATGGCTATAATAACGAAAATTCATTAAAACTCGAGAAATACTTAACAAAACTTTAAAGTAATTTTAGAAACCTTCTAATCATGTTAAACAAATTGAAAAACACTTTAAAACCAGGTTTTAATCCGCAATCTCGAAATTTACCATTAATGACCCAGTTTTCGACTTTTATTTAAAACATGCACTTTAATGGCTAAAAATTCAGTTTAAGAGACTAAATATCATTTAAAACTAATAGAAGGATGATTGGTTTCCTTTGATAGAAGAAAAATGAGCTTTGACACAAATTATAAAAAATCCACGTTTGGAGAAGATGATGAAGGTGATGAAGGTTTTTGAGTGTTTTCATTGACTTTTTATAGGCATTTAAAGTTTTAGAGTTATTACAATTCAAAGGAAATTAAGAGTTAGAATTATAAATCAATTCAGAGAGTTGGATGAGCAAGGGATGACAAACACAAATTCTTGGGGTTTTTAACGTGAAAAATATAAGTGAAAAAGTGGTTTTTAGGTTGATTTTTAAAGTTTGGTCAAATTTCGAACATATATAGGCTAAAATTCCTGAAATACCCTCAAAACTTTTAGGTCCAATTTTGGGATGTGACATAAGGGTTGTGTTAAATTCTAGTGAAGAAATTTTAATGTTTAGTTAGTTAATTTGTTAAAAAGGATTAAATTGTGAAAGATACAAAAGTTAATAATTATTGAATTGCATTGATTTGATAATTTATTATTAAAAGAATGAGGATTTAGGATGCAATTAGTCCATTGGCTTTATAAATGGACGGTTTAGTTCTTTTTAAATTGTTGAATATAAGCTTATATATACAAAGTTGGTATTTTTATTACATGAAGTTATAGTTAAATAATAAAACAAATAGTATCATCATTTTCCACCATCTTTAGGAGAAATTGGGGAATAAGAACACCATTGTTTCAAGGTTTAGGTTTGGCCATAGTTCTTTGGTTGCATGTAAGCTTATTTTAAACTCATTTCTTGTAATTTTTATGTTTTGAGATCGTTGCAACTAGGTCCAGCTAACTCGTACCTTAGTTTTTGAATCTGTCAATGTTTTTTAATGTTACTGTTGATAAACCCTTATTGTTTTTGATGTTAAAGCTTTGATTTAAAGTGATGGTTGTAGTTCATGATGAAATTGTTAAATAATTTTTTATGGTTTTTGAGCTAAGGCTAATTTGTTAAAATGTTAAAAGTTACATGCTATTCTTGTGAATTTTGAATGATTATGGATTGTATTACTAAGGTAGTGTATTTGGCTAGCAAATGATAGTCTAATATTTTGATATTAATAAATGTTATATATGTAAATCCTAGATGTGAAAACAAGCGTAATTCAACCCTGAAATGAAAAAAAGGGAATATAGACAGAAAAGGGGGGAGAGGTTGGACGTAAAGTAAAAAAATCGATATGCTAAAATAAAATACGAAATGAAATTGAAATAAGGCTAATGAGATAGAAATAAGGAATCATAAATAGAGTTTGGGTGGAATTTTGAAAATATGGACTAATTTGTAATGACTATGAAAGTGTAGGGTAAATGTACGATTAATTAAAAGTTGAAGGTTGTATATATTTAGGTGAATTTAAAAATGAATTTGGAAGTGGTGAATTGAATTATATTATTTTATAGAACAAGAAACGAGTGGTAAATACAATAATCGAGGAAAAGGGAAAATCGCGGAGTAGTCCCTGCATTTTTATCGGAAGAGTATTGTAAGTAAGTTTATAGTTACTTACTACTTTATGTATTTCATTTGTAATTATTTTGTTATTTTCTTGTTAATTTATTTCTTGTATGTACATGTGAATATAATTTAGTTAATTACATAATTATGAGAAATTTAAGTATCATGTATATGTATATGAAAATGGGAAGTGGTTATTGGTAGTATTTCTTGGATTTGAAATAAAATATATGAGACTGTAATGAGTTTTAGTATGTATACAAAAATAATGAAGTGCTTTTGGTTGCACCTTAGTGCCCCTATACACTTCAGTGTACCTAATTGCACATTTGTGCCCCTGTTTGCACTTTAGTGCCCCTGAATGCACAAATGTGTCCCTGTATGCACTCCAGTGTCCCTGATGATACATTAGTACCCTTGCATTTTGGTGCCCTTGTTTTGCATCTATGATGAGATAAAGTATTGATCGAGTATATAAACTAAGTAATGATGATCTAATTGAATTGACATGGAAGGTTTCATGGAGTTGATATATTTTGATACAATAAATATCATGAAAACTTATGAACAATGTAATTTTGGAACTTTTAATTAACATGTTATAATTATTAAGTACTTGTGTTACTCAAAATAAGTTAAGTAAGTTTAACACTATGATCTTACTAAGCTATGTAAGCTTATGGTTTTTCTCATGTTGTTTTTTAGTTAACTGTTGCTGATGTTTGGAGGGATTGACCACAAAGCTCACACTATCTTAATTACTTTGGTAGCTTTTGTAACCTCTTTGGGATTGTGGCATGTATATAGATATATGTGTGAAGTTTTTAATACTAATAGTCATGAATGATGTATAGGTTGTGTTGGTTTCTTTTGAAAATGTCTTGTAATGCTTGGTTAAGTAATCTTGAGTTGGATGAATAATATGATGTATATTTGATAAATCTTTGTTGCATGCTTAATGAATGTTAGTTTTGTTGTTTATGTAAGTGGAATTGAAGTTTGAAGTTTGGTATTATGAATAGATAATTAGTATTACTTGAGGTACCTATGAATGGCACATTGGTTAGATATTTAGGTTGTTAATTTGACATGTTATATGTGTATATTTTTAGTGGTTTTGGTCATGGAATGAAATGTGTTTTAGGTGTTTCTTGTTAGGAAAGTTTTGGTTGAATTATGACATGTTTAAGGGACTATTTTGGTAACACACCACCTGGGACACGGTCGATCACATGATCATGTGTTACACACGGTCGTGTGTGTTCTATTAGTTTTGGTGTAGGTTTCACACGAGTTGGGACACGGTCGTGTCTTAAGTTAGTGAGTTACACGAGTTGGGACACGGTCGTGTCTTAAGTTAGTGAGTTACACGATTTGAGACACAACCGTGTTTCTCAAGTCAGTGAGTTACATGGGCTGGGACACGACCATGTGTCCCAACTTCAAATGCTCACACGGTCTAAGCTGAGACACACGGCCGTGTGACCCCTATTTCTCAATTTTTTCAAGTTTTTCTTAATTGTTTCGTTTTTATCCCTGATTGTTTCCAAACTGATTTTAAGACCCAGAAAACTCAAATTAGAGCCCATATAAGTATTTATAGGGGTGAGCAAAACTCGATTCGAATCGAAAAATTCGAAAAAAAATTTGAATTTCGAATTATTCGAATCGAGTTATTCGAGTTAAACGAATCGAGTTGAATTTTTTTTCGAATTTCGAGTTCAAATCGAGTTTAATTTTTGAATTCGAATTATTCGAATAAACTGAATAAAACTATATTATTTTTAATTTTAAATTTATATTACCCAACCCCAATACCCAGGCCCAATTTATTATACCTATTTCTCCCAAAACCCAAACCTTTTATCTTACCCAAATTTTCCCCTAATATGTAGAGCTCATCAACAAACTAAACCCAAATATTTTTAAACCCAAATATAATTTCATTATTAAAAAACACTCATAAACTAAACCCAAATATTTTTAAACTCAAATATAATTTTATTCCTAAATAACAACACTCATAAACAATTCCTTTTCGTGTCTAAATTTATTGTTCCTTTTTGTTTATTATTCTTTTTCTTCTTCTTCTTTGCTGTGGTTGCTCTCGCACTGAATTGTTGTGATTGCTCTTGCACTGAACCAGCAAGTAGCAACTCCTTTGCTTTTCATGCCCAAAGGTAAGATCTTTTTCAATGAATATTCTTTATCAATCTAAGGTATGTTTGGTCGCGTATTTCATTCAATGTTTCAAACTAAGATTTTCTTTTTCGTTCATTTTATTCTGTAATTTATTACTCATAAAACATGTTTATTTATATTCATTACAAATTTTTCTGAAGGAATTTTCACATTCTTCAGAAACATATATTAAAACATTAGAGATATATTTTGGACTTTTACTTATGGTTTTTTATAATCTTGTTGTGTTATTATTGTTACTTGAGCTTATGTTGTTTACTTGAACTTTTGCTTTTTTATATTATAATCTTGTTGTGTTTTGTTTACTTGGATTTTTTCACTTATTTATTTCTATTTTTCATTCTACAGTCATGTTTAAAAACTTTAAATAAAAATATTTTTAAAAAATTACATAAAATTAAACAACACCAAATTAATTTTTTAATTTAACTCGAACAAATATATTCGACTCGATTCGAATTCTATCTCACTCGACTCGATTCGTAAAAATATCAAATCGAGTTAGGATGATGAAATAGGATTCGAAAACTCGATTAACTCAAAAATTTTTCATTTGATTCGATTCGATTCGATCAAATGCTCACCCCTAAGTATTTATTCAATGAATTGATTAATGTTATAATTTACTTGAATATATATTTTGTGTTTAAGATAAATTGTTCTATTTGAATCTTTAATATTTCGATCCTTAATCCGACAATGGAGACGGGATACAGGTGTTACATTGTGCATCTAACTTGAAATATTTCAAAAATAGTTGCAGCAACTCGATTAATAGAAACTGCTTTGAAAGTGTTAGAAGACTTATTTTATTTCTGTGCCTCCTCTGCTAGAATTTTGAGAAAAAAATGTTCCATTGATTTTGTCCACCTGAATTGCTTTATTCCCCTTCTTTGTTGCCCTTACCCGTTCTACATTTATAATTGTCATTGTCAATAATTTCAATATCCAACAAGCTTAAAGCATAATAATTTCAATATCAATATCCAACCAACATTTAAAAAATAAAAATTTTAATACTAAAACATACATAACATAAAAATATTAACCGTGAGCCCTAAACATACATAATGTTTCTAGCCATATAAACAGTCCATATAGTTTGTGAAATTTCCTCTCTCTTAGCAGACCATTCTTTTGCTTCTTCTCTCTTTTTTTCACTCCGTAGAGTTGGTATTGTCAAATCAGACTCAAGCTCCTCATATAATCCTTGATTAAGTAAATCATTAGGATCAACTCTCATTATATGATTATGAATGATACAACAAGCCAAAACTATATTTACTTGAGTTTGAATTCCAAAATGGTTCAACATCTAACACACAAAACCTTTTCCTCAAAATCCAAAAAATACGTTCAACAATGATTCATAATGATGAATGATGAAGATTAAAGAATTCCTTTGCATTTTCTGGCCCCTAATCATTAAACTCTTTTAATTGATATTGGACACCACAATATTGGGTAATATATCTATTTTGGATGTCATATCCAGCATCAGCAAGATAATATTTACCTACAATTCTACAAAATATAATGATTATTAATAAATTATGCGCTTACTTGAACTATTTGGTGTTTAATGTTAATTATTACCATATGGTATTCTTAATTCTCTTGAGCATGAAAGTGCATCACTTAAAATACGAGAATCATGTGCACTACCATCCCAACCAGCTAGAACATAGGAAAATTTCAAATCAAATGTAATGGCAGTCAATACATTTTGTGTCGTCTCCCTTTATAGCTACAAAATCTTCCTTGAATACTAAGTGGAATGGATGCACGAACATGAGTTCCATCTCATGCTCCAATACAATCTTTAAAATAAGAATAAAACCTTCAATTGTTTTTGATTTCACTAAGAGTCGACTCATCAGGTAATCTAATAACTAATTTATACAATTCCAAAATAGCTCTTAATAAAACTATAACAGTGAATTGCCTTAATTGATCTAAAATATCTAGATCCAATCACTCGAAACCTTACATTATGACCACTTATATATAAAAATATAACTACTTGCTCCCTAATATTCACCAATTTAGTTTATTGTAACAAATTGTTCCTACTAAGAATGTCACACAAATTAAAAAAGGCAATCAGTCTCATCCTTTTCACATCAATATATATATTGATGGTCACCTTTATATAAAATACTATTAATATAATTTTCTCTTTCATAATCTCGATTCACATGAGGTTGAGAAGCAATTTCCTTCCTAGTTTTTAATATTTTTATTAAAAGATTTTAATTTTTTAATCCAAAGAGCCCAAAAACTAAAATTGAAGCCACGACCCCTATACTTACATTATGATATTGTTTACGATTCATCTATACAAAATAATACTACACAAATATTTAATCGTTAAAAAAATAATTTTAGATTATGTTTGAACTCAATAACTAATGAAACCAACATCAAGAATAAACAATAAAAACCGAGCAGATTTGCACGAAACATGAGGGTGCGGTCAACATGTTTGTTAATATACAAGACAATCATTTTTGCTCACATTAAGAATTCCTCCAATCATAATGATTTTATGTTTAAAATTTTATTAACAGTAATTTGTTAATTATAGGAATTTAACAATAATTTGTATGATGGTATCTGGTTTTTAATATTTTAGTTTATTAATTATTGAAATTTAATATTTAATGAAATTTTCATTATGGATGTATAATTAATATTTTTTTAATATTCAAATGGTTTATCGAAGATATCTTAAATTGGAATTTATATTTTTTATTTCGTTAGGAAATAAATTTAATTTCAATAAAATTTAAGATAAAAATATTATATTAGAGAATTAATTTAGCAAATAATAAATTTCATAATTCATTGTTTCTATTATAAAAAGTTAGAAAATAAGAATATGGTGAAAGATTGAATATAAAAGCAAGTTGAATTTTAAATTATTAAAATTTAAAATAATTCGATTTTGTCTAAATTTAAATGATTTAAATTTAAATTGATTCAAATTAAAATGTCAAATTAAATCAATCTAAATTTAATAAAATAAAAATAAAATATTTCCTCTTTATAATAAGAATGACTATCAATTAAATTAAAATTCAATTTAGAATGTAAACCCAAAAAACCAAACAAAGGCTCACAACTTTAATAAAAATAAACTGCCTAATTTTAGTCCCTCAACTGTCAGAAAAAGTTGGGCTCTCTAATCTCTATCGGTGTCAGTTCGGAGCACGCCAAGGCGACCCAATAAAGTGTATAAAATGCTGTCTGAGTGAATTAAAACAAGCACTATTCAGTATTCCCACCCAACCTCCACATGGTTCCTATATATAGCTCTAAGAGCACTCAACTTTTAACTCTATCAAGGACTTAAAACTTAATCGTAGAACAGACAAAAATTAATCCAAATCTTGAAACACGTGAATTGTGCCTATCAAGGACTTATCTAGGTTTTAACTTACAACATGACATCCACAACTCTAAATAATCTTTTACATGCAAATCAAAATATAATAATAACTTGAGTAAATTTTATATTATTTTTATGATAAAAATAATGTATAAGTATATTTCTATAACATTTTATATACATAGTCTGATTCTATATGTTACCATGAACGATTTTATATCAAAGTACTATATTATATACCATTCTTAATTCTCTAATTAGGAACTGAAATTACCTTAAGAAGCCCTAAACCGTAAACTTGGATCTGAAAGCTCCTTTTGCTCTTTACGATATCACAGATAGGAAATCTAAGAGTTCTTAAGATTAAAAAAAACTAGTAAAGTTGTATATCAGCAAGCAAACTAGCTAAAACTACAATGATAGTTAAAATGGCATTTATCTGCAACTACATTTGCACCTCTTTGTTTGGTCTCCAACCACACCAAACAAAACATATCTAATAGTGCTTTGCTTTTCTGACATAGTTGAAACAAACAATAAGGTGCAGGCACAAATGCAGATAAAAGCTACATCTTAGCAAAGACCTTCATTTGTTTTAGCTGCAACACCGTTGGTCTCTATATTTCCATTTATATACTCAAGTTGTAGCCTTTTAACATATAGAAAAATTCAATACCAAAGCTTCCATTAAACAACGGTCGAGGAAGTGAAGTGAACTATGTTTGTATGTCCTTAGTTCTACCCACCCCCTTTCCTTACTAGTATGATTTTCACTTAGGGTGCGACAGGTCCTTAGATCAGTTCTACCCACCTCCTTTCCTTGAGCTTCCCTTAATTTTAAATATATGATCAAAGAAAGAGTTTGTAAATATCAGATAATAAACCTTGAAACAAGCGTGAATTAATCAAAAAAATACCCATTTTAGATTGCCATAGGTGAAAGCAAGAAAAAATAACATGCATGGACTTTTTTTGAAATTGAAGCATGTACTGAAAAACAATTAAAGCATCTTAAACTGAAAAAAAAAAAAAAAAAAAAAAACATACCTTGTTGAGAGAAGTTAAACCTAAAGATTTTTTTTTCTTTTTCTTTTTGCAAAGGGAAAAAGGGGAGAGGGACAATAAACCTAAGAATTAAGGTGTGGAAAAAAGAGAGGGGAAAGAGGGAAAGGGGGAAAGAGGAAGGTGTTAATAACCAATACAATGATGTGGCAAGGAAGGGGAAAGGAGAAAAGGGAAAGGAAAAAGAAAAAAGGAGAAAAGAGAAAGGGGGAAGGGAAAGGGGAAAGAGGGGGAGAGGTTTCGAGAGAAATGTTTTAGAAAATGTCTTAGCGAAATGAAAACGTAAGACATTCTCTTAAAATTAAACATGTTTTTTCAGTGTTTTGGAAGAGATTTTATCTTAGGATTTTATTTTCCACCAAATAAACAGTGAAAAATAATGAAAATATTTTTCTTAAAATATTTTACAGATAAACAAACACATCCTAAGATTCGATTAAAATGTTTTGTTTAATTTCCATATATTTCAATTCAATTATTGGAATATGAATGCATGTTAAGACTTGTTTAGTTAATGGTAGAATACTAGAAAGAGAAGTTTTTTTTTGGTGATTTTATTAAATGGTTATATTTGTATTTGTACAGAGTTCATATATTTGTACAAGCAGAGAAATAAGCAATATTAAAGAATTAATCGCTACAAATATGATCCTAATCACTATTGATTTGCCCTTATAATTATGTGAAATATAGATATACATAACAAACACTCCACCTCAAGCTGGATATAGATATTATCATACATAATTTGTTATATGAATATTCAACTCAATTTCCATTAAATGCTTTTATGAACAAATCATCAATTTTTTCTCTTATATTCACAAAGCCAATTTATACCATATTTCCCAAAATAGAACTTCAAAATTATTGATGTGTGGGGATAAAAATAAATTTATGAGAAATTAACGAAATCTTCAAGGTGTGTATTAATGCCACTTTCTTTAAGGCTCTATTCGCCCTCACCTATATTATGGTATGCAAAAGGGTTACTGGCAAATGAAACTTGGGGATACAATGAATCCCGACGATTGTCTACGTTTTGCATTGACGAAAACAGTCCACTGAGCATTGAGTAGAGCATAGAAATGATATCAATTTGTATAAAGACTTTTGATGTGTTTTTCTAGTGTGTCAGACAAATGAAATTTGACTCCTATTTATAGAAGTTCTCATGTCTTTTCATAGGAACACAATTATTTAAATGAATATTCACATCTTTTAACCATAAAAATAATTATTCAATAGATATATCCATGACTAATCATGATTCATTATTAATAATAAAGTGATATAATTTTTTGAATTTAAAAGACATAATTCATCATTATGAAATGTGATAATCCATGATTAATAACCAAGTGATATAACTTCTGAAAATGAGATAACACTATATATAATGAAAATTTTCCAACAATCTCCCCCCATTTTCAAAATATTTTAGATTTTGATAATTTTGGAAATCAATTGCTTAAATGAAGGTGCCTTATGATTGAACCTTCACTTAGCTAAAACATGTAAAAGTTAATCAAAATTGTATGGTAGATTATGCTTTAAACCAATTATTCCATTTGATTAACTAGTTGCATGCTATGCGTTAATGTGCAAGTGTACATAGTCGTAATGAAATAATAAAGTAGTAAGTATAAAAGTATCATCTCCATAGGGATTGTTTAAGCATTATTTTTTGAAATATTAAGATTTAAGCAACTTGGTCATGATCAAATAATTTTTAGAGTATGAGTGAACTATTATCTAAACTAGCACTAAACTAAGTAACAAATTAAGATGAAATGTAAACACAAGGTAAGAGTATTAATTTAAAGAATTAATCAAGTTGTGATAAATGTGTTAAATTAAATTTATTAATCAACTTAATATTATTAAAACTATGCTAATGATGTTACGGATAATTCCATGAAAATTCAATTATTTGTTAACTTGGAATCTATAGTCATAAGCTTCTATGAAAGTCCTATGTTTATCTATTAGTTAACATGCATATATTTATATCATAATTAACTAAAGATTATAATATAATGAGTATTATTCCTTACAATTTACATGAGGTCACAAAGATATTTTTGTATGTAACAATTTAATCACTATAAACCTAAAGTTATGCTAGGTAATAATATTCATCAATACTATTACTCTTTTAATTTAATTTTTCATAAAAAGATTAGACATGCACCATTCATACAGTGTGTCAACTAATTATAATTTCAGTTCAATTAAATAATTAATTCAATTCACCTTCACAATTATAATGCAATAATAACATAAGCATGATTTTATCTGAATGAATAATTAGTTAAGGCCTATAACATTAAAAACACAATTTTAATAAATTAAGACAACATAATGCAATCAATCTAATACAAACACATATTAAGTCATTATAATTAAATTAGAAACACCAAAACAATTAGCAATAATGTTTGTAAATTTAAAACAAATTGAGAAGAAACAGAAAGAAGGTTTCTAGAAGACAAATCCGATGTTTCTTTGAGTCTACAAGCATGCGTCCCTTCTTTGTCTTAATTTGCTTTGCCGACTCAAGGCCTTCACAATGTTTTTTTGTTGCTGATCCTAAGGCTCTTGAAATTCTCTCAAACTCTTGTGGCTTTTCTTTTCAAGTAGAGAAAAGGAAGCAAAATGGAGTGAAAATGGATGAAAAATGAAGGATGCTTGGATGGTGAGTGAGTGAAATAAAAGGAGAGTAAGGGCCTATTTACACATGTGAGGGATGACTAAAAATATCATTTGTCTCCCTTTCTTTTTTCTTCACATGTGGTCGACTCTTGATTATAGGAAATGAGTAGATGGCTTTGCAAATTTTAGCAAATTAGATGCTTAATGCATGAGAATGGTTGCTTAATGCAAGAGAGGGAGTTTGGAAGGTTTTAAATGAGTTATGGATGGTCTGGGCAGTTGAATTGGGCAAGAATTAGATGGATTTTGGGCCTCCCTTGAACGTGTGGACTCATTCTCCCATAGATAGATGCTTTGGACCTCCTCATTTTCATGAAGCTGTCCAATTGTAGCAACTCAGCTTGGAATTAGGTCAAGAGAATCCAAAAATAATATTCTTGGACATCCATTGCTGAATATTTAGCAGCCCAATTAATTTCTCCTTCGGCTATAGAAATTCTGCAACCTTTGGGTCTCAAGAAGTGAGCTTCAAGTCTAAATTTTCTTTCGATGCACAAAATTACTTTAATTTTGCAAAAATAGGTATAATTAAATAAAATTAGCATGAAATTGAATAAAAATATATTTTCATCATAACTTTATTCAATTTGAAAAAATCGTAATAAAATTCACAAAATTTATTGTTAATTATTCAAAATTTGCAAGAATTACGAGTTAAAAAGTGATATAAATAACTCTATATTTTAGAATTATCACACTCCCAGACTTAATTCATTGCTCTTACCGAGAATGAATCATGTTAACTTACAAGAAAATTTAAGCAGCAACTTTGCAAGATATCTCTAAACAGAATCAACCCCTTACATAATTATGCATTAACAAATTTATTCTCACAAACTCTTCTTGCTAATAAATCGCTTGCATGCAAATATCACTTCAAATTTTACGTCAAGTAAAAGAAAATGTTAACCTAAGTCACAATTGGCGTGCTTTTCAGGGTTACATTTAACTAAGTACAATTGGCGTGCTTTTCAGGGTTACATGTTAAATTCCATCCATTCAATCTTTATTTCTCCTTATTTTAACTAAGCAAAACAATCCTAAGGTTTAATATTTATCTTCATATGGTGAGCTCAATAATTTCTCTCCACTAATGTAATTGATATAATCATCAAAATCAATAGGTTTTTTATAAGGTTGTAATGGAGCTACACTTGAGGTGTAAAAAAGGAAAGTCATTTTAAGACTAAATAACTTTAAGCTCAACTTGCCTTGAATTTATCTCCCCCAAACATAATCATCAAGACAAGTTTAGTTAAAGTTCGATGATAAGATAAGGTAAAGTTTTATGAAGGATGGCTAATATATAGGTGAAACAAAAAATAGGCCATACAACTCAAAGTAAGTTGTCAAGGGATAATTATTAATAAGGTAGACTTGAAATGCTAAAATGATCAAAAGAAAACTGTGACTAAATCATTTTCAGACTCTTGTGCCTCCTAATATTTTGCCTTTAGAAAGTTACTAAGACAATTCTAAATACTTACACCTTCATGCATGCCTAATTCTAAGGAAAATTAAAAATTTCATGACTAAATTAAAACTTATATTATAACTAAGTTAACATAATTTTGAAAAAAACTTGAAACAACATCAGAAATTATACTTGCATTCGAGCTAAATTATGATAAAAAAATTTGTCTGAGCACATTTCATTTTAAACATATTTATGTATGGATATTGATTCCCAAAAAGATCATGCAAGATGACCCTCCTCCCACTCCTCCCACTTAAGAGAAGCAATGTCAAAAGAATAAATGAGTGAATGTGAAATGTGCACTAGGTAGGATCCAAGGAAAGAGATTTGAATCATGAAGACTACTTAAGTACCAAGTCTTTCCTTGACAGATCCAATCCTAGACATGCACATTCTCATTACCAAACTTTTTTGTTTTATTCGAGAATAAAAATAAAAGGCATCATACATGATTTAATCATAATTGCAAATTATTTTTATTATTGTGAATAAATAAAATTAACTAAATTAAATATCAAAACATTTAAAAAATACCTAGAAAAAATAAAAGAAATAAAAGAAATCCCCCTTTATTAATTAGTATCATCCATTCTGTCTGAGCCTGCTGATTCTTCCGCCTTCTTATCATTTCTTGGAGTCATGAACTCTTTCTGTTTTGCTTTTGCGTCCATGGCTCAAAAATATGATATGAAAATTCATGAATGAAAGAAAAAGGATTATCTGAGAAGTTCTTAAATACGTTATGCATTGAATCGCTTCTAACTTTGTAGTATTTCCAGTAAGCTTGCTGCTGATGATGCATAAATTGTAACATATCCAATATAGTTGATTGGTCCAACTTTTCACTGCTATTGGAAAAATAAGTGTCAGATTAGTCAAATCAGGATCAACAGTTGTCTCGCTTGGTTCGACAATGTCAAGAGATTCATCTGGTTCTGCTGCATCTAGCTCATCTACTAGTTCGGTCTGGTTTAAATTTTCAATATTTCCCACCAATCTTTCAAGATCACGTCTTGTTATGTATCCTTGAACGTATGGATCTCTAAGATTAACTTTTGGATAGATGCGTGCTTGCAAACACTTTAAAGTAATTAATAGTGCAAAGTAAGCACATCCTACTTGTTTTCTAACACAGTCTCAAATTTCTTTTAGGATGACTTTCCCCACATTGATGGACTTTTCTGTGATGATAACATACAACAAGAGCATTCATTTCATCAAGATAGTGAAACTATGTGAGATCAACATGAAGCTAGATCGCAAGAAATAAAACCATACCTTGGCAATCGGTTTCAAGTACTCTATTTGGCAATTATGAATGCAATATTTCTTGATTACCCATTTAGATCCAGAATTTGTAACTACTTTAAGTACTTCTTAAAACAAGTCCCAATCGACATTTTCAGCATATTTGAATAATAGACTTCATCGTTGTTATGCAAGTCAAACAGATCATTAATAGATTCAGAAGTAAAAGGTACTTTTTTCATGCGGACTAAAATTTCCAATGCATCTGTTAAAGTTAAGTTCGTATAGAACTCTCAAACTAATTCCTTTTAGGAAGTGGTCTTGCATTAAAAAATAAATTCCACTTCAAAGCAACCACTATTTTCCAAATGAATGACGGTACAACAATGCTATCGATACTTTTCAAATTGAACCCTTTTCCAGGAACATTGATTGATTCTTGAAGATAGAATCAGATCATTCTTTTGATTCATCATCAAGAACCCAAATTGGAGATTCAACAGATGTGTTTGAAGAGCATGTCCTTTTGCGAGACATGATAAATTTGTTTTTCAAGCAGAAAAATTTGTACTCACCACTAAATATTAGTAGAAACAACACTATTTGAGAATATGTCTTTGAAGTTGTGAACCGTGTACCAAGTAGGTTCTCAGGAAAAGGAGGTAGTCGTATATGACCACTTAAAAACCAAGCGTTTCCTTATCAGATGCAATCCTAGACATGCACCTTCTCATTACCACACTTCTCATAGCAATCGAATAACCTAAAGAAGTGAATGGAACAATAAAAAACATGTGTTTTCTCATTACCACACTTCTTTTCTTTAATTGAACAATTGTGGATCATCTCATACAATTATGTCACAATTATACCATGTAACAGCCCGATTTTTAATGGTGTCGAAAACAGTGATTTCGGGATCACAACTTCGACGAGTCGAGTCGTAAAATTTATCATTTTAATATTTATGATATTATTAATATTGTATTAAGATTTGATTATGAAATTTTATTGTTAGGATAGTTAATTAGGAGAAAAGGACTAAATTGTAAGTTGCAAATGTGGAATTGTTTAATTAGAAGGGTCAAATCGGTAAATTAACCAATAAAAATTAAGTGAGATTACATGGTATCAAATGATTATGGGTAAGGTTAATTAGAGTTAAAAAGGATTTATTAAGCTTAATGATGAAAGTTTCAAAAATTACAAAATTGCCATTTAGTATATAAGTTAAATTAATGAATTAAAATGAAAATTTCCCCCAAATTTTAACCAATCTTCTTCATACTCATGAGAGAAAGATAGGGTTTTCTTTGCTAACTTGGAGCTTAGATTTGAGTAAGCAAACCTTGATCGTTTTTAGTAATTTTTGTGTTTTTGAGTTCGTATCAACTTAATCTAGCTTATATAAGGACTAATTTGTGAATATGTCAAATGCTATAAAACTTGTCATTATTCAAAATGCTTGTTCTTGAAATATTATGATAGATTTGAATGTTTGACGCTTAGGTTAGATCTTTTTGTAAAGTGATTTTGAATGAAATTAGAGTTTAAGGACTAAAATGCAAAAAGGGAAGAAGTTATGTGTATTTGGTTGAAATAAATGGTTTGTAGGGATGAGTAGTTGAACCATGAATGTTCGGTGGGATATGATTAAAAGAAATTGAGGGCTTTACATGCTTTGAGTGAAAAAGGACTAGATTGAATAAATGAAAAATAATAGGGGTAAAATTATGATATCCCAGAAAGGACTAAATTGTGTGGAATGACCTGATTGTGTGATTTAATGTGAGAATTGGATGATTTCTGGATGTAGACTACGATCGTGTCTTAGATCGTGGAAAAAGGAAATTAGCGGAGTAGTTCCTAAAGTCTACCCGTAATTGCAAATTGGTCTGGTAAGTTCGTAATGTAAATTTTTTACTTAACATTTCTTGTTTGTACATTATCATTGTTCAACAATTGGAAGCACTTGGAATTGAAGAGATAGAAGAAATGAAACGAAAGAGATAGATGGCTGGGACTTATGCTTTATGCATACTCTCGATTGCTCGTGCGAGCAACATCGTTAGGGAACAATTTACAGACAGACACCGTACCGATGGCTAGGGTACCGCATACATGGCGAGTCGTCGACAACTCGTGTGAGCAGTATCGGGTACTAGTAACAAGAAAGTTATAGACAGGAAAGTGAAAGTTTATAATTGACTCGAGGGAGCAATGAGATTATCCTGCTCGGTTGAGTTATAACTGCTTTAGACAAATGTTTGGTAATTTTTTAAAACTATCGAACTTACTAAGCTATGAAGCTTACCAAAGATGTTGTTTTTGTTTTGTAAATTGTTTGCTGATTGAAGATCGTTTTATCATCTCTCAGAAGTCACACTATCGTGGAGCTCGTTGGTAGTTTTTACATCACTCAGTCTTATGGCATGTACTATGATGATGTTATCTTTTGCTTTATGTAGTTGAGATTGTGAAACCTTGTTATGTTGATGAAATGATGAATGTAGTAATGCGTGTTGTGCAATGTTGGAGTATAGACTTAAAAGTACTATGTAATGACTTGGAGTTTATGTATTTTGTGTTGGCTTAATGCATTATTGAAGTCATAAATGTTTTGTGTTGATAAACTTATGTTTTGGCATGATTCTTGAGACTCTGTATACTTGTTTCGGTAGAACCCATGCATGTATCGGTAGAAGTAGAGGGTAGGAGAGAGGTTGTTCACTGATTTAGGTTGTATCGGTAGTTGAATAGCAAATATCGGTAGTTATGTGTTCAGAAGTATCGGTAATTTGTAAACTTGTATCGATAGAAGTAGCAGGGTAAGACTTTTAGCTCTCTTGAGTTTTTAGTATCAGTAGAAGTAAGACTTGTTTCGGTAAAAGTCAGTAAAACTATCACTTGTATTGGTAGAAGTCTGCATTAATCCTGTACTATTTACTGACTTGACAACTACAAATACTTGTCCAACAAGTACCGGTAGAAGTCTCCAAAAATGTCAAGAATGATCTTTTTCCTTTGTTGAATTGTGTTTATAATCAAATGACGATATATGACGTGTGAAGTGCAAATTCTTAAATAAAATAAGACTGAATAATATGATGTTAAAGATGAAAAATGATAAATAAATAGTAAGACATCAAAACCCTAATCGATGATAGTTTACGAGTTTTAGGTGTTATATTTAGTGGTATCAGAGCTTACGTTTTAGCCATTTCTTGGACTCTAACGATTGTATTAAATGATCTAGTATTACATGCCATATGAACCTGTGATAATGTGATATAGATGAATCCGATCTAACTATAGGTTTTATAGAAAAAGTAGAGATGCCTGATTCTGAAAGAGACGAGACTAACGAGGTAAACAACAATGACCCGACAAGTGATTCTAGGGCTAGTCATGGGGCACCTATCTTGCCAATGATAGAAAGTGAAGCCAAAAACATGTTTTTCGGCTTAAGAAGATAGTGGTTCTCGAAATTTTTGTAGAACAATCCTATGGCGCCACCTCCTCCGTCTCTGGCTACACAGCCTACTGCCCGACCTATGGCACCTCCAGTAAGGCCTCCACCTTTGGCTGTGATAGAACAGAGGCATCGTATTCTGGCGAATCTGGTAAGAAAGTATGAGGCGGAAGAATTTCGCGAAAATACTAAGGATGATCTTTCCAGGGTTGAGTATTGGTTGAAAACACCTTGAGGTACTAAATGAATTGACTTGCCTGCTTGAAGACTATGTGAGGTGTGATGCTTCGTTACTGAAAGACAAGGCTTACAATTGGTGGGCGATGATTGTAGCAGTGATGCCAGAAAACAAAGTTACCAGGGAATTCTTCCAAACAAAGTTCAAAAAGAAATATGTTAACAAGCGGTATTTGGATAAAAAGAAGAAGGAATTCCTAGAGTTGAGACAAGGAAACAAGACTGTGGCAGAGTACGAACAAGAATTTGTATTTCTTAGCAAATATGCACGAGAGATTGTACCCACAAACGAGGCTATGTGTGTTCGATTTGAGGACGATTTGAACAATGAGATAAATATGATGGTAAGTGATTTAGAAATATGGCCATTTATTGTCCTAGCAGACAGTGCTAAGAAAATGGAGAAAGTATACAACCAGAAGAGACACAGAGAGAAGAGATTTCGAGAGTTTGGAAAGAAGAATCCTACCAGAACCTTCTCAATGCCACTACCAAAGAAATTCAGAGATAGTGAAGTCTGAATAGTAGTCTCTTTCGGTTTTCTGAGTAGGAGCCGATTAGGGCCACCAAAATCTAGATTTCAAAATCGACCAGTTGATAATGTGGCTAGTTTTGAAATGTGCCGAAACTAGTGTGTAAGCATTGCAAAAGAATCCATTCAAGTGAATGCCGGTTGATTAAGGGAGTCTGTTTTCGATGTGGAGGTTCCGATCACTTCATGCAAAATTGCCCAATGAATTTTGAAGTAAAGAAAGGTCGAAGTGTGAACCCTTTAGT
Organism: Kokia cookei; assembly: GCA_039519145.1. Taxonomy (NCBI): domain Eukaryota; kingdom Viridiplantae; phylum Streptophyta; class Magnoliopsida; order Malvales; family Malvaceae; genus Kokia; species Kokia cookei. The sequence goes on from CM076909.1 coordinate 22,547,360, forward strand.
TACTTCACGGAAAGGCAGATGCCTGGGGTAGAGCAGTAGTGCAGGAAGGAATCAAAATGAAAATAGAGATAATGTAAATAGGTCAAAAGCTCGAACATCTGCACGAACTTATGCCATCAAAGCTAGAGAAGAGGTTACCACTCCTGATGTTGTGATTGGTATATTCTATCTTTTTAATGATATTGTGTGTGCCTTGATTGACCCGAGATCGACTCATTCATATATTTGTATTGCCTTAGCAATTGATAATAAATTGTTTGTCGAGTCGACCAAATTTGATGTTCAAGTCACGAACCCATTAGGTCATAGTGTCATTATTAACCTGGGATGTTGTAAATGTCCACTGAAAGTCCAGGGCTATGAATTTCCTGCTGACTTGATGTTATTACCATTCACAAAGTTCGATGTGATTTTAGGTATAGATTGGTTATTTGAGCATGATGCAGTGGTAAAATGCAAATGAAGATAGATTAATTTGAAATGTACGACAGGTGAAGTGATCACAGTTGAGTCGGGCAGATTGAACAGTGAAAATAGAGTGATTTTTGCTATTTCGACACAGAAAATGGTCCATAGTGGCTATAAAGCCTTCCTGGCATACATACTAGACACTCAAGGTACAGGGATAGAGTTAGACCAGGTATTGGTTATTAATGAGTTTACAAATGTGTTTCCAGAAGAATTAATGGGTTTACCACTGATCAGAGAGGTAGAGTTTGAAATTGATTTGCTACCTGACACCGCTCCAATCTCAATTTCACCATACAGAATGACACTGACCGAGTTGAAAGCTTAGTTGCAAGAATTGTTAGACAGAGGGTTCATATGACCAAGTGTATAGATTAAAGACAGCTAAATAAGGTAACAATAAAGAATAAATACCCATTACCTTGGATTGATGAGTTATTTGATCAGTTAAAGGGTGTAACCGTATTCTTCAAGATAGACCTCCAGTCAAGTTACTACTAGATATGAGTGAAAGACTGTGATATAATGAAAATAACATTCAAGACCCGGTATAGACATTATGAGTTCCTGGTTATGCTGTTTGGGTTGACTAATGCCCCGACAGCATTTATGGTTCTGATGAACGGATTAATCAACCTCAGTTGGACAACTTTGTAGTTGCGTTTATTGATGATATACTTTACGAGAAAAATAGCTATATGTAAAATTTAGCAAATGTGAATTTTGGCTTTGAGAGGTTGGATTTTTAAGGCATGTAGTATCTTCAAAAGGGATACGGGTTGATTCGAGCAAAGTCTAGACTATTCTTAATTAGAAAGTATCGAAGAATGTCTTTAAGGTATGCAGTTTTCTAGGATTGGCAAGTTTTCATAATTGATTCGCGAAAGATTTCTTTATCATAGCTTTGCCGATAACGAAGTTGCTATAGAAAAATATTCAGTTTGTTTGGTTTGACAAATGCCAACAGAATTTTGAGCAGTTAAAAAAGTTGTTAACAGAAGCTCCGATTTTGACGCAGTTAGAGACAGGAAAAGAGTTTGTTATTTACAGTGAGGCGTCTTTGAGTCGGTTGGGATGCATTTTGATGCAAGATAACAAAGTGAAATCTTATGCCTCTCATAAGTTAAAGCCACATGAAAAGAACTATCTGACTCATGATATGGAGTTAATTGCCATAGTCTTTGCGTTAAAGATTTGGCGTCACTATTTATATGGTGAGAGATGTCACGTATATATTGATCATAAAAGTTTGAGGTATCTGATGACTTAGAGGGAGTTGAATTTGCGACAGTGCCGATGGTTAGAGCTAATAAAAGATTATGACCTTGTGATCAATTATCATTCAGGAAAGGCTAAATTTGTTGCTGATCCTTGAGCGGGAAGTTATTATTTGCACTGAGAGTAATGAATGCTCAGTTGTCCCTAGAGAATAATAGTTCTGTCATTGCTGAACTCAAGACGAGACCGTTATTTTTACAACAGATTCAGAAAATACAGGTAAATGATCTAAAGCTTATGGCTAAAAAGGGGCAGATACAAAGTGACGCCACTACAGAGTTTATAGTGGATATAGAGGGTATAATGTATTACAGAGGCAGGGTGTGTGTTTTGAATTATCTAGACTTGAGACGGGACATTCTGACGGAAGCTCACAGCAATACTTACTCTATTCACCCGGGAAGTGTGAAGATGTACAATGACTTGAAGAAAATGTATTTGTGGCCAAGTATGAAATAAGAGATTTCAGAGTTTGTGACTAGATGCCTGATATGTCAGCAAGTGAAAGAAGAGGTTACTATAGCCGATTTCCATCTCGGAATGGAAGTTGGAGTTGGTTACTATGAATTTTATCATAAGACTTCCAGTAACCCCAAGAAAGAAAGATTTGATTTGGGTAATTGTAGACAGGTTGACAAAGTCAGCTCACTTCATTCCTATCCGGGTAGATTATCCACTTGAGAGGTTGGCTGAGTTATATGTGTCTGAGATCGTATGACTACACAGAGTGCCAACGTCTATTATCTCTAACAAGGATCCACGTTTTACCTTGTGGTTCTGGGGTAAGTTACATGAAGCTCTAAGAACCAGACTGAATTTTAGTACTACATATCATCCGTAGACGGATGGTCAGTCAGAGCGGGTAATACAGATTCTTGAAGATATGCTACGATGCTGTAAACTTGAGTTTGAGGAAGCTAAGAGATATATCTACTGCTAGTAGAGTTTGCATATAACAACAGCTATTAGTCCAGTTTTAAAATGGAACCATTTGAGGTATTATACGGTAGGAAATGTAGAACGCCTTTGTATTGGTTAGAGTTAAGCGAGCCTAAGTTGGTTGGGACTGACTTGTTTAGTGAGATCGAGGGCAAAGTGCGGGTAATTCGTGATTGCTTGAAAGTAGTGTCTTACCGACAGAAGTCGTACAAATATCTTAAAAGGAAAGATATAGAATTTACAGTGGGAGACTGATTTTTCTTGAGAGTTTCACCTTGGAAGAAGGTGCTGCGATTTGGTAGAAAAGGAAAGCTGAGTCCACGATTTATCGGACTGTATGTGATAGTCGAACGGATTGGTTCTGTAGCTTATAAACTAACCTTGCCTTCGAAACTTGAAAAGATCCACAATGTGTTTCATGTTTCGATGATGAGACGTTGCAAATCAGATCCTTCTCATGTGATTACACCTTGTGAGGTTGAGATACAACTGAATTTTTCTTATTCAGAAGAACCGGTTAAGATTCTAGCTTACAAGGTAAAAGAGCTGCGGAACAAAAGAGTACCGTTGGTGAAAGTATTATGGAACCGTCATGGGTTAGAGGAAACCACATGGGAGACAAATGCTTCGATGAGATCATAGTATCCTAACTTGTTCACTAGTAAGAAATTTCGGGACGTAATTTCCCAAAGGGGAGAGAGTTGTAAGAGCCCGGTTTTCAGTGGTGTAAAAAACAGTGATTTCGGGATCACAACTTCGATGAGTAGAGTCGTAAAATTTATGATTTTAATATTTATGACGTTATTAACGTTGTTTTAAGATTTGGTTATGAAATTTTATCGTTCGAATAGTTAATTAGGAGAAAAAGGCTAAATTGTAAAAGGTGCAAAAGTGGAATTGTCTAATTAGAAGGGTCAAATCGGTAAATTAACCAATGGAAATTAAGTAAGTGGGATTACATGGTATCAACTGATTATTGGTAAGGTTAATTAAAGTCTTACTGATGAAAGTCTCAAAAATTACAAAATTGTCATTTAGTATATAAGTTAAATTAATGAATTAAAATGAAAAATTTCCCCAAATTTCAAACCATCTTCTTCATCATCACGACAAAACACAAGAGAAAGCTAGAGTTTTCTTTGCTAACTTTGAGCTTTGATTTGGGTAAGCAAACCTTTATCGTTTTTAGTAATTTTTGTATTTTTAAGTTCGTATCAACTTAATTTATAAAAGGACTAATTTGTGAATATGTCAAATGCTATAAAACTTTCCATTGTTGACAATTCTTGTTCATGAAAGCTTATGATATATTTGAATATTTGATGCTTAGGTTAGATATTTTTGTAAAGTGATTTTAATGAAATTAGAGTTTAAGGACTAAAATGCAAAAAAGGAAGAAGTTGTGTGTATTTGGTTGAAATAAATGGTTTGTAGAGATCAGTAGTTGAACCATGAATGTTAGGTTGGGATATGCTTAAAAGAAAATTAGGGCTTTACATGCTTTGAGCGAAAAGGACTAGACTGAATAAATGGAAAATAATAGGGGTAAAATTTTGATTTCCCAAAAAGGACTAAATTGTGTTGAATGACCTGATTGTGTGATTTAATGTGAGAATTGATTGATTTGTTGATGTAGACTACGATCGCATCTTAGATCGTGAAAAAGGGAAATTAGTAGAGTAGTCCCTGAAGTCTAACCGTAACTCCAAATTGGTTCGGTAAGTTCGTAATGTAAATTTTTACTTAACATTTCTTGTTTGTACATTATCATTGTTCAACAATTGGAAGCACTTAGAATTGAAGAGATCGAAGAAATGAAACAAACGAGATAGTAGGCTTTAAGTTGTTGAAATGGTATCGACGCGATGGCTAGGTACCACAAATGTTACGAGTGCTTGACAGCTCATGTGAGCAGCACCATGTTTCAAAAAAGAGATATGAATCCTAAATGGATTATAGGCCCTCGATGCCTAGGACTTATGCTTTATGGATACTCTCGATAGCTCGTGTGAGCAGCATCGTTAGGGAATAATTTACAGATAGAGACCGTACCGGTGACTGGAGTATCTCATACGTTGTGAGTCCTCGATAGGTCGTGTGAGCAACATCAGGTACTGGTAATAGAAAAGTTATAGACAAGAAAATGAATGTTTATAATTGACTCGAGAAAGTAATGAGACTATTCTGCCTTGGTTGAGTTATAGTTGCTGTATACAAATGTTTAGTAATTCTTTAAAACTATCGAACTTACTAAGCTATGAAGCTTACCAAAGATGTTGTTGTTCTTGTTGTTTTGTAGATTGTTTGCTGATTGAAGATCGGATTATCATCTCTTAGAAGTCACAATATCTCGGAGCTCGTTGGTAGTTTTTACATCACTCGATCTTATGACATGTACTAGGATGATGTTATCTTTTGCTTTTTGTAGTTGAGATTGTGAAAACCTTGTTATGTTGATGAAATGATGAATGTAGTAATGCGTGTTGTGCAATGTTGGAGTATAGACTTAAAAGTACTATCTAATGACTTGGAGTTTATGTATTTTGTGTTGGCTTAATGCGTATTGAAGTCATGAATGTTTTATGTTGATAAACTTGTGTTTTGGAATGATTCTTGAGACTTTGAATGCTTGTTTCGGTAGAAACCATGCATGTATAGATAGAAGTATAGGGTAGGAGAGAGGTTGTTCACTGATTTGGGTTGTATCAATAGTTGAATAGCTAGTACCGATAGTTATGTGTTTAGAAGTATCAGTACTTTGTATACTTGTATTGGTAGAAGTAGCAGGGTAAGACTTTTAGCTCTCTGGTGTTTTTAGTATCGGTAGAAGTAGGACTTGTTTCGGTAGAAGAGTCACTTGAATCGATAGAACTATCATTGTATCTGTAGAAGTCTGCACTAATCCTGTACTGTTTACTGACTTCACAACTGTCGATACTTGTCCAACATGTACTGGTAAAAGTCTCCAAAAATGTCGGGAATAACCTTTATTCCTTTGTTGAGTTGTGTTTAGAATCAAATGGAAATATATGACGTGTGGAGTGCAAATTCTTAAATAAAATAAGATCGAAAAACATGATGTTAAAGATGAATTGTGATAAATGAATAGTAAGACATCGAAACCCTAATCGATAACGATTTACGAGTTTTGGGTGTTACATTTAGTGGTATCTAAGCTTACGATTTAGTCATTTCTTGGTTTGTAACGATTGTATTAAATGATGTAGTAGTACATACCATATGAACCCAGTGTGATATAGATGAATTCGATCTAACCATAGTTTTTGCAGATAAAAGTAGAGATGCTTGACTCTAAAAGAGACATGACCGACGAGGCAAACAGCAATGGCCCGATGAGTGATTCCGGGGCTAGTCATGGGGCACCTATCTTGCCAATGACAGAAAGTGAAGCCAAAAACATGTTTTTCAGCTTAATGGGATAGTGATTCTCATAATTCATGTAGAACAATCCTATGGCACCACCTCTTCCATCTCCGGTTACATAGCTTGCTGCCCTACTTGTGGCACCTCCAATAAGGCCTCTACCCCCTCCTATGATAGAACAAAGGCATCGTATTCTGACGGATAGGGTAAGAAAGTATGGGGCGGAAGAATTTCGCGAAAATGCTGAGGATGATCTATCCAGGACTGAGTATTGGTTGGAAAACAGCCTGAAGGTAATGAATGAAATGACTTGCCCACCTGAAGACTATGTGAGGTCTGTTGCTTCGTTACCAAAAGACAAGGCTTACAATTGGTGGGCAATGATTCGAATGAAAGAATGATGAATGACTGGTAACGGATCCAATAGAGAACGAAATTAGGGTTTCTTGATTGAAAGAACCATCCTTCGACCTCAAGAAAACGTCCCAACAGATCTGGAAAATAAAAACACAAACAGATTCGTTAGAAGTGATTTAAAAGATAAAAGCAAATTGTTTAGACAAGAATTATTGAAACAACAAGAAATTATTGGATCTCCTAATTTTTGATGTGTTCCTTATGGATCAAGGTAGGAGAACGTCCTTCTTGAAGAAATTTCAACCTAGAACGAAAACAACTAAATCAGAAACCCTAAACAACAAGAAATAAACTAGATCAAACTAGAACAATATATTAAAGATAAAAAAGAGAAGATAACATCCTAAGAAACCTTAGAAACAATAAGAATCCACAACTCCCTTCAATGACTCTAATTTCCCCTCCAAGAAAGAGATCTTGGCAAGAACAAGCTTGAAGATGATTCCCACAACCTGAAAGATTGTTAAAAAACTTCTAAAAAAAACTTAAGAGCAATTTTTGAATAAAAAGTCAAAGATAATTATTATTAACTCAAAATAATCAAAATCAAGTGTCCCTTCAAGGGGGGAACGACCATACTACTTATAGGCCCCCAAAATAAGCATTCCTAACCCTAATAGAATTATAACCATGACATCTAATCAAATAAAATAAAAAAAAACAAAATAAATTTAAGTGTGAATATAAGGAATTTCGGCCAAAGGGCTTTGGATGGGCTCCTTGGGCTAAATTCTTACATGATGATCCACTTATTAAAATAAAAATTGGACCTAAATTTAAATACTTTCCAATTTGGGCCACTTTAATAATTTGGCTGATATTCAATTAAATTACTTTCTAAACTTCAAGATGAACTTGTAGATATCTTAATGGGCCTTCTTGCAAGAACTTGGTCTTGTGTTCTGTTTGCTCTCGAAATTGGCTCGTTCAATGTCGTACAAGAAATCCAATGTGCCTTGACCGCAATATTCGGTTTCTTTTTCCAAGAATTGAAATCTTGATTTTCTTGATTCTTGAAATTGTTTAAAACAACATAATTGGACCAAGATTTGGTTTCTTGATTTTCTTGAAAACAAGAAAGTGAATCTTGATTATCTAGAGCCTTGGTAACGATGTCTTGGATGGTCCCGTTCAATTTTGCTCAAATTTGCTTGGTTTTGACATCGTTATTAGTCCTTGAGGAAGATTGAGCCTATCACGTTCATACGCTGGATTTTGAGCCTTGCGACTCATATCATTCCCCTCTTCCTCAAAAAGATTCGTCCTCGAATCTGAAACATCAAAGGGAGACAAGTCAGCAATGTTAAAAGTAGAAATTATATTGTACTCATCGGGTAGATCTATTTGATAGGTGTTGTCATTGATCCGTTTTAGCACTTAGAAAGGTTCGTCGCCCCTAGGGTCCAATTTAGTCCTCCTTTTACTCGAAAATCGCTCTTTGCGCATATGGACCCAAACCCAATCATCGCGTTCAAGGATAACTTGTTTGCTCCCCTTGTTAGCTCTGTTGGAATTCATGTTATTTGTTTTGGCAATCCGTTGTTTTGCCTTTTCATGCATTGACTTAACCAATTCAGCTTTCTTCGCACCATCCAAACTAGAAATATTTTCTATAGGCAATGGTACAAGATCAAGTACTGTTTGTGGGTTAAAACCATAAACAAGTTCAAATGGTGAATAGCCAGTTGTACAGTGAATAGATCAATTATATGCAAATTCAACAAATGGTAAACATTCTTCCCAATTCTTAAGGTTCTTACCCATAACAGCTCGTAGCAAAGTGCCTAAAACTCGATTTGCTACTTCTGTTTGTCCATCAGTTTGGGGGTGACATGTAGTGGAATATAATAATTTAGTACCAAGCTTACCCCACAATACCTTCCAAAAGTGGCTGAGGAATTTTATGTCTCTGTCAGAGACAATTGTGCAAGGTATCCCAAGTAGTCGCACCACCTCTCTAAATAATAAGTTCACCACATGTGTAGCATCATCTAGTTTGTGACAAGGGATAAAGTGTGCCATTTTTGAGAACTTGTCAACAACAACAAATATTCTACCTCGACCTTTTTTAGTTCGAGGCAAACTAAGAATGAAATCCATGGATAAATCTACCCATGGTGAAGAAGGAATCGGTAAAGGAGTATAGAGTCCATGAGGCGTTACCTTAGATTTTGCTTGTTTACAAGCAATGCATTTAGAACATACCTTGTCAACATCCTTCTTCATGTACGACCAATAAAAGTGTTCTTGTAGAACATCTAGCATTTTGGCGACACCAAAGTGTCCCATTAAGCCTCCACCATGGGCCTCACGAATTAGTAACTCTCTTATGGAGCAATGTGGCACACATAACCTATTTAGGCGAAAAACAAATCCATCTACAAGATAATATTTGTCAAGGGCACTATTCCCACAATTAGCAAAGATATTTAAAAAATCAGCATCATTTGGGTACAGATCTTTTATATGCTAAAATCCTAAGATTTTAGAATGTAATGTAGTTATCAAAGAATATTTACGAGATAAGGCATCAGCAACTACATTCTCTTTGCTTGTTTTGTACTTAATTACATATGAAAATGTTTCAATAAATTCCACCCATCTTGCATGTCTTTTGCTCAACTTACCTTGTCCTTTTAGCCATTGGAGGGACTCATGATCCGTATGTATAACGAACTCATTGGGCAGCAAGTAATGTTGCCACACTTGGAGAGCTTGCACCAATGCCAATAATTCTTTATCGTATGTTGAGTAGTTCAGTTGTGCCCCATTTAGTTTTTCGTTGAAATATGCTATTGGCCTTTTATCTTGCATCAAGACGACACCAATTCCAATACCTGAAGCATCACATTCCAGTTCAAAAGTATTAGAGAAATCAAATAATTTAAGAACTGGAGTAGAACATAAGTTATTCTTTAAGGCTTGAAATGCCTTTTCTTGAGCTTCACCCCACTTGAAGCCCACTGATTTTTTAATAACCTCAGTTAATGGGGTAGCAATAGTGGAAAAATCCTTCACAAAACGTCAATAAAAGCTAAACCATGGAAAGATCTCACCTCGGTAATCGATTTAGGAGTGGGCCACTCCTTTATTGCCTTTACTTTGTCCTCATCGACATGAATACCTTGAGCACTTACTATAAACCCTAAAAGATTAGATTATCACAACAAAAAGTGCATTTATCAAGGTTGGCAAATAATTATTCAGCTCGCAAAATGTCCAAAACAGATTTAACATGAAAAACATGATCAACCAAAGAAGTTGAGTAAATTAGAATATCATCAAAATATACCACCACAAATTTACCCAAATAAGGTCTTAAAACATGATTCATTAACCTCATGAACGTACTAGGTGAATTAGTTAGACCAAAAGGCATAACAAGCCATTTATACAATCCAAACTTAGTTTTAAAGGCTGTTTTCCATTCATCTCCTTCCCTTATACGAATTTGATGGTAACCACTTTTTAAGTCAATTTTTGTGAAAATTGTTGATCCATGTAATTCATCAAGCATGTCATCAAGTCTAAGGATTGGATGTCTATACTTTATCATAATTTTGTTGATAGGACAACAATCAACACACATTCAAAATGAACCATCTTTCTTAGGCACTAACAAGATAGGAACGACACAAGGACATAAACTCTCTCTAATGTACCCTTTGGCTAATAGTTCCTCAACGTGCCTTTGCAACTCCTTTGTCTCCTCGGGATTACTTCAATAAGCTGGTCGATTTGGAATGGATGCTTCGAGTACTAAATAAATTTGGTGCTCAATTCCTCATAAAAGTGGTAAACCTTTAGGTGCCTCATTGAAAATATCAACATAATCCTACAAAAGAGAGTTAAACACACTAGGCAAAGTTTTGTCAAGGTCAGCTAAAGATAAATAATTTTGCCTAAACCTCACAAGGATACAAGGCTGTTTGTTTAACAGGGCTCTCCACACATCTTTTACACTTGCAAATAGACTTTGTACTATGTTTTTACCACTAAAGGATTCACTCACCATTGGGTCGTTTGAATTTTGACTTTTAATACTAATGACCTCTTTTCTCTCAGTCTTTTTTGTTTGTCCTTTCCCTTTAACCTCCTCATAGAATTTCATCATTTTTATTTGATCTTTATACACATCGTTGGGATTCAAAGGAGCTAGAGTAAATTTCTTCCCTTTAAAGATAAGGGAATATCGATTTTGTTTGCCATGGTGTATGACATCACGATCATATTGCCATGGTCTTCCAAGCAGTAAATGCACAGCATGCATGGGGACAACATCTCACCATATCTCATCCTCATAATTACCGAGTTTAAATGTAATCAAGGACTATTTTGTAACCTGCACTTTTGAACATTCAAGCCAATGAAGGTGGTATGACTTAGGGTGTTTTGAGCAAGGTAACTTTAAAGAGTCCACAAGATAGCTACTAACATTAGCATAACTCCCACTATCCACAATAAGTGAACGTAGTGTACCTTTAATGAAACAGTGAGAATGGAAGATATTAGTCCTTTGACTGTCAAGATCATCTTTCATCTGGATGTTAAGAGTGTGACGCACTACTAGGCAATGGGATTCAAAAAAATCATCCTCCTCATTTGGTGGTTCTACGATCTCCTCATTCAAATCACTAGTATGGACAATATTCTCCATAAAGTCTGTCATATTTGGATTGTCCGAATCAGAAGTATATTCACTATTTTTTTTGATAAGGAAAAGTCTCGTGTTAGGGCAATCTCTACCATAGTGTCCTCGTCCTTTACATTTGAAACACTCTATCTCACGTGTTTTTCTCGTGTTTGAACCACTAGAACTGGGTTGCTTAGAAGGTATTTGCATCTTCATAGGAGCCCCTCTCTTCCAATCTGATTTCTTAGTATCACCACTTGAAGAAGACTTATTAGCAGTAAAAGGTGGTTTTAAATACCTAAAGTTAGAATTTGAACTGTTACCTTTGTAATATTGTGAAGTAGAGAATGAACGAGGACCTTGTTCCCTTAATTGTTGTTCAATTTCAATGGCTTTGTGAACTGCCTCCTCGAGATCTATATAAGTTTGTAACCGCAAAGTGTTGGCTATGGGTTTGTTCAAACCATCAATAAAACGTATCATAGTGGTCTCATCATCCTCCTCCACATTTGCTCATTGAATGAGCATCTCCATCTCCTTCAAGTACTCATCAACTGATTTACTTCCTTGAACAAGTCGTCGAAGTCTAGTTTTGACCTCCCTATAATAATGTGTAGGAATAAAGCGTTTTTGCATAACTTGTTTCAACTCCTCCCATGTGATAATTTCTCTCTCATAGTCTCGTTGGCGACTTATACCAAGTTGAGTCCACCAACTCAACGCATATTCTGAAAACTCAAGGGTCGCTAATGGAACTTTATCATCTTCTGGGCATCTATAGTAACGAAACATAAGCTCTATTTTTTATTCCCACTCACAGTATGCTTCGGGATCATTCTTTCCACGAAATTGAGGAATTGTGAACTTCGGCTTTGCCAACGAAGGTTGTCCACGATTATTGGGAAACAAAAGATTTTCATCCACACGAGGGACACATCTAGCTTGATGTCTACGAGCACAAGGTTGTTCAACCCCATCATCATCATAAGCACCCAAATGTTGAGTCCTTTGCTCAGTTCACAACTGATTTAAGGTATTGCTCATTGTCTGAAATACAACATCCCATTGTCTTTGTTCTGCCGCTTGATGGTGTAGACTTTGTTTCAATTGATTGAACATGGTTTCAAACTTATTAGTGATGTCGTGGAGATCTAACTTTGTTGCGGCACAACAAGATTTTTTATGTTAATTAGCGGTTTATCACTCTGGTCATCACTCCCTTTTCTATTATGAGACATTGGGACAAATTTGGAAAAAAAAAACATAGCACTCAAAAAAGAAAAAAAAATTAAACACACCTCATCGTTATGCACTCAAAAAGAAAAATTAAATTCTCAAAGAGGTAAGAATTAATCTTGTGATTCCTTTAGAAGTATTTATGTCAATCAATCAAGATGTATTAGAATCAAACTAACAACGTAATCCTAATAGCACTATGAGTCCAAAATCAGCTAGACACCAAAGAACTGTGTTGCACGGAGGAAGGAAGGTGCAACGTTCGTTAATCCTACTAACACAAGAAATAAGAAAGTGTTAGAATGTGTAAAAGAAACAAAAAAAAAAGCAAAAACAAATGAAAACCTAAAACTAAGAATTAATAAAATTGCAGAAACCCGAAAACGCAAAAACTGTGAAGCAACTTGACAAACTTCGTTCGAGGTGTTCCCGATGTCCAAAAATCACGAAATTTAAATTGGAGCCTCTAAAAATAATGTGCTTTTGATCTGGAAATTTTCGGCACAAAATTCAACCCACGAAATATTTTTTCTTTTTTCTTTTTCTCGTATTTTTCTTTTTTCTCTACTTTTTTGATCTTTTTTTTGTGGGAAATAATTTTTTTATACTGTAATATGGTGCCAAGAATTAGTATATAAAATTTCAGATCAATTCAAAAACATTTACCCACTCAAAATTTTTTTTTTTCCGAAAATTTACTGGGTAAAAACTGCTAATTAGCTATTAGTAATGGAAATCAGTGTAGAAAGCAACGAAGAACACCCAAAACGCTGGAAATTTGATACCAAATGATACAAAACAAAATGAAGAAGAGGATCATAAAGTTGTCAAGTCGCGGATCTACCCCAAAGCTCTAGACAATTGTAATCTGAAATGAAAACAAAGAAAGATAGATTAATTGTCAAGAAGAATAATCAAACGAAATTAAAATGGAAGAAAGATGAATGGCTGGTAACGGATCCAATAAAGAACGAAATTAGGGTTTCTTGGATGAAAGAAACCATCCTTCAACCTCAAGAAAACATCCCAACCAGATCTGGAAAATAAAAACACAAACAGATTTGTTAGAAGTGATTTAAAAGATAAAAGCAAACTGTTTCGGCAAGAATGATTAAAACAACAAGAAAAGATTGAGTCTCCTAATTTTTGATATGTTCCTTGATGGATCAAGGTAGGAGAACGTCCCTCTTGAAGCAATTTCAACCTAGAATGAAAACAACTAAATCAATAGCCCTAAACAGCAAGAAATAAACTAGATCAAACTAGAACGATAGATTAAAGATAGAAAAGAGAAGATAACGTCCTAAGAAGCCTTGGAAACAATAAGAATCCACAAATCCCTTCAATGACTCTAATTTCCCCTTCAAGAAAGAGATCTTGGCAAGAAAAATCTTGAAGATGATTCCCACAACCTAAAAGATTGATAAAACAACTTCTAAAAAAAAACTCAAGAGTAATTCTTGAAGAAAAACTCAAAGAGAATTATTATTAACTCAGAATAATCAAAATCAAGTGTCCCTTCAAGGGGGAACGACCATGCTATTTATAGGCCCCCTAAATAAGCTTTCCTAACCCTAATAGAATTCTAACCATGACAACTAATCAAATAAAATAAAAAAAATAAATTTAAGTGTGGATATGAGGAATTTCGGCCAAAGGGCTTTGAATGGGCTCCTTGGGCTGAATTCTTACATGATGATCCACATATTGAAATAAAAATTGGACCTAAATTTAAATATTTTCCAATTTGGGCCACTTTAATAATTTGGCCTGATATTCAATTAAATTTGTTTCTAAACTTCAAGATGAACTTGTAGATATCTTAATAGGCCTTTTTGCAAGAACTTGGTCTTGTGATCTGTTTGCTCTCAAAATTGGCTCGTTCAAGGTCGTACAAGAAATCCAATTTTCCTTGGCTACAAGATTCGATTTCTTTTTCCAAGAATTAAAATCTTGATTTTTTTTATTCTTGAAATTGTTTGAAATAACATAATTGGACCAAGATTCGGTTTCTTGATTTTCTTGAAAACAAGAAAGTGAATCTTGATTTTCTTTTTCGATCATGTGCGTATCTAGGGCCTTGGTAACGAAGTCTTGGTTGGTCCCATTCAATTTTGCTCGAATTTGCTTGGCTTTTGACCTCGTTATTGGTCCTTGAGGAAGATTGAGCCCATCACGTTCATACGCTAGATTTTGGGCCTTACGACTCGTATCAAAAGGAATTCTTGTAGTTGAGATAGGGAAACAAGACTGTGGCAGAGTACGAACGAGAATTTGTATTTGAGCTAAGAAACCAGTGTCATCTGCCAATAGGTTGAATTTGATTGCGGTAGTGTCCGTCAGTTGATCTACAAGATTAGAGTAATTTATCTACCAACTATTACGAATTAATCAAGTTCATTTCTCTTAATGTCTAATAGGAATCATGGTGAGATTGTTCTTCCCAAGAACTCACTAAGTTCTTACGAAATTACCTAGTTTTCTTCTCCCTTTCAGGTTCTTAGGTTAAGTGTGGTGATTGAAGGGATACAAACAGATCTGTGGCCTGTAATCTACTTTTCCTGGCCTTGAAGATATGGCCAAATCTAGAAGGACACATTGTAACTTCACCCTCAAGTAAACCACTTTGAGCATATATAAGTTATATTTTGTAATTAGATAACGTTAAAACAATTCAACTTACAATATTGTAAAGAATCTCAAAAGTTTATAAATTCAAACGCAATAATGTTTATCCCAAAGCTTATTAAAATAATCTGAATCAAATTTATAAACACAAACAAAAAGTATATTCGAAATGTCAAAATCCTAAGTTTAAATTTATACCACAATCCCAAATATTATGATATTAAAATAGTCTGAAAAACCACAGAATAATCCATACTGAATGATGAAATAGAAGTATAAAATCGAGAGATCATCTGAGTACCAAATTGCTTAAGTCCAAGGATATCTTAAGAGAACTAAGGGGGGAATGAGATAAAGAGCTCAATGTGTCTCTAAAGTGCAGACAATCACAACACAATATCATAGTAATTTTCTCAAAATATTTTAAAAGGCACACAACATATGATAACTCAAATGCAATAGAATCACAAGCCCAATGCAATGCACCCAATCACTTGTACACCAACATAGTGGAGAAGGTTCCCTAAAACCCCTCATCACCAATCGTCACCAATCACTGTGTGGTATAGTATCAACTATTTGAAGGGGTGATAACCATGTCTTACATCATATAAACTCAACCCATGTTCACATGATAGTATGATATCATATTTATCCCAATCTTAACACAGTCTCATGATATTAAATAAGGTACACAGTACAATAATTATGATATTTAAAAATATTCACAGTCTGATAATATGCATGGAACATCAACATATGATAACACAACACAGATTAAAAATCACACAAGGTGTGGAACATCGTCACACAACAAACGTGAAGCACAGAAAGAAACATACCTCAAGCGAGTAGTATCACTAACATCGTGGAGGACGCTTCCCATGCTCAAATCTAACTCCGAGTGTAGCTGAATTAGAACCTATGAAAATAAATTCATCATTAAATATCTATCGCTATGCCACCCACTAACACAACACTAAACAAAATACTAAATACTCACGTGTAGCTCCTGAAGCTCATGCAGGGGTAATTTGCACAGGTGGAGGAGGAGGTAACTTGTCGGCCTCAGAGTAGTGATCACCTAAACATAGAATAACTCGAGTCAAACCCATCATTCAACTTTCTTAAAAATTACTAAGTACAATAAATTGCAAATAGTACAACATGGCTTTCGAGTTCGAATTTGACGAAACAGGTGCGAATTTAGAATCAGAACGTCGAAAAACATCAAGTCAAAGTTGTCTAAAAAATTCAATAGTCAATGGTCAACTCGATTTGAGTCGGGTTTAGGTCAATGGGTCAGGTCGGTCAACGGTTCGGGTCCACAAATCGGGTCACGAGATTGGGTCAAGTTCATGGTTTGGGTCACTCCAATGGGCTAATGAACTTGAGGCTTGGGGATTACTCAAATGACCCAATCCCTAACCCTAGTTGAGCAAATTATTAAGATTTACAAACTACCTTGATAGCGTCGCCCTTAGAACCACGACGAAGCAACGTGCTTCTCGTCGAAAACGGACGAAAAGGGACTAAGCACACGACCTCAGCACGAGAAATGGAAGAATCACAGTGGAGAAAGTAGTGGAGGGCGATGAGAGGAGGAACTCGAATGGTTTTACCATCGTTTCTCACGAACGGTCAACACACGGATGATGGATGAGTGGTGATTGAAGCTTGATCGAAAAAACGAGTGAAGGAGAGAGAGGGGATTTCGGCTGCGGGGAAAAAAGAAAGGGAGATCAAAGGTCTGAAATAAGAAGAAATTGGGTTTAAAAACCAATAAAAGTGGGTAAATTGCATATAAGGCCTCCAAATAAATGATGGTTTTCACTTGAGACCCTAAACTTTACCTGTTTTACAAATTAGTCCTAAAAATACCAATTCAAACACAAAGTTTTAATCAAACATCAATTTAGTCCCTAAATTTAACAAAAATTCCAATTTAATCCTTAAGTTAAATTAGGGTTTTTAATTTAGAAATTTTGGTTTGTTACATGGCCATTTTTTAGCCTTCTTATTTTTGAGGTTAATAGTATTTGCTGGGGATACTAAGATAATTGTTAGATACTGTCATATGAAAATTTTAATCTATATTAAATTGTTATTTTGAACACTTCAAATTTTGAATGGAAGCCTTGTTGGCAAAATGTTAATTGTGACTTATTGATGTTAATTAAGCAATTGCCAAAGGTTAACCCGTGCAACTATAAATCTTTAAATGCGATGGATTTTTGTTCTAAAATCATGCTTCCAAATATATATAGTCTTAAACTAAGGAATTCTTGTAACATCCCACTTTTCAATTAATTATCAAAGAGTGAAACTGTCATCCCCTATGTTTAAATTAATTGAGCAATAATGAATACAAGGAAGTGTTATGGCTTAGTGGTACGAAGTTCCTTAGTTATCCTAGAGGTCCCTAGTTTGAACCCATGTCTTCATTTTTTTAATTAAATTTTTGCACATAATTAACATGTGCATTCAAGCAAATTCTGTCCACCCCCTTGTTTCCTTATGTGGAGGATTCCTTTCCTCCTTTGGCAAGTCAAACTTGCCATATGTTGTGAGACACATCCCTCTTTTTGCTCTCTTGTTCCCTCTCCTTCCTTACAACCATTTCTTCCCAAAATACAAGTATTGACTAAAAGCCTCCCAAATTATCCACCACCCTAATTTCCTCCCATTTTCTCTTTTCTTCTTTTTTTCCTCCACCATTTTCTCTCTTTTTGGCAACCACCAGCACTCCTCTTCAATTTTGCTTCCATTCCTCCACCATGAACATCAGTAGCACCACCACCTTACGATCATTCATATCCCTCTTCCCTCCCTCTTTTCCTTTGATTAGTACCCTTCGTCACCACCGTGAACTGCCATAAACCATCACGAGAAAACCTCTTATCCTCCACTTATTTTCTTTTCTCCTTTCTTTTATCTTTGTAATCGAACCTTCTTCCTCCTCCTCATATTTTTCTCACACCGTTAGACCATTATTGAACCACCACCAAACCACTGTTGAACCTCTACTGGATCGCCATTGAACCTCTATTGGATCGTCGTTGGACCACCATCGTCGATGCCATTTTTCACCTAAATTCGATTTCTCCCCTTTCTTTCTCTTTTGATTTCTCCCATCTTCTTTAAGGGTTTAAAAATTCTATTTTAATTGTTTATGTTCAAGAATCATCAACCATATATTTTTGTAGATTATTAAACCTGTCCACTCTTTTGTTAAGATTTATTATTGACCCTGTAGTGTCATTGAATAGTGTAAGTGTTTGAGAGGTGTTGAGTAACACTCCTTTCTCTCTATATTTTCCTTCATAGATGAATGGTGCTAAGGCAAATTCATTTTCATGTGTTAACACCTTGTTCATATATTCTATGAAAGACCGAATAACAACCCTCCAAGAAACCAATAGTGCGACATAGTGAGAGTAATGGATCTGAGCGTTAGAATTAAGGGTAACTATTGGTGAGAGTTCCTACATTAGATCTTAAACTAAAGGACTTGTTTTTCGTTAGATCATGACTAAAAAGAGATATTCATGTTGTGAGCGGGACTAGATCCAAGAGAGACCTCTACAAAGGGAGCGTATGGTTTAGATCTACAATAAGGTGTGGGGTCTTTAAATTATGTCGAGTGTTCAGTGTTTATTTTTATTAAATTAGTATTTTAATAACTATTTATATGTGGATGCTAAGTAATCATAAAGAGGGTTGAAAACCCCACCGAAGAGAAACTTAAGTAAGTGATCCTATCTGTTAATCTTGAAAAGTATGTTGTGTGTTGTGATGATATTATGTGATTGTGATGTTTGTGCAAATTTCATCTATATGATTGTAACGCATAGGTTTCTGCAAGTGTATACGGTCGTTATCAAGTAATAAGTAAGTATCGATTTATCGTCTCCATAGGGATTGTATATATGCTTAATCAATTAATTGTAAAATTATATTAACAACTTGGTGAATTAGAACATAATATAGTTGGATGGGTTGTGACTTAAATTAAATATAATTAAACTAAATGCAAATGATCCCTAATGGAAATTAACCTAAGTATGCAACTATATGAATGAAATAGATTTTAGCAAAAATTAAACACAATTCACAAGTATAACATAAATAAACTAGGACAATTACTTTAATTAAACTAAATTCATCATCAACATGCTTAGTAACAATCAGAAAAACATTCCATGGAAACTCGATCTTTCATGAGTTTGGAATCCTTTACTTAGCAAATACACCTTTTGCTGATCCTTATTTACTAAGGGTTTCTTAACATTTGTGTGAGGTAACAGAGATGTGTTAGGTTTGAAACTGTTTAATTACACAAATATAATAACTATGCAGATAACAGAGCTTGGTTAGACTTGTTATGCAACCTGCAATTTAATCGGGTTAGGTTCTAAATTATGTGTCCACTAGCCATCGTTTGGTTAGGATCGCTTAGCTAATTCTATTACATTCCAATCACGTATGAACGAAATACAAACTTGATAATAATTGAAAACATGATCGATTAAGGTACAAACATCATAAGCATGAATCAAACAAATATTATTTAGTCAAAGCAATTATCCTAGCTTAAATAAAATTAAGCTAACATTGTTGTAAACAAGATTAAAGAACACATAGCAAACATTTTAAGATCAAATTAAAGAAAAGAAAGAATAAACCCAGATTAAATTGGCTATCACCCAAAACTCTGATCGAAGAGGACTCCTTCATTCCTTCGCTTAGCTCCTTTACTGATGGCTCTCTGAGGTGGCCGACCAAGGGCTCTTTAAAAGGCTTAATTAGGTAAAATCTCTATGAAGAGATTATGCTAGGCATGGGGATGGGAAATGATGGAAAACATGAGAGAGTTAAGAGAATGAGAGATGATTGATGAGTGAAGGGATGAGGGATGCTTTGGAATGGTGAAAGTGACTCTTATTTATAGGTGAAGGGTGAGAGGTTGTTTACAAAAAATAGTGAATTTTGAAAACTTCATGCCTCTCAAATGTGTGGCTGGCCATCACTCAAGGAATTTGAGTGAAATTATGCTTCATTTTGAAGCTTTCTTCATGCCACATAAAATAGGGACTGAGACTTGGTCAACAACAAATTTTCGGGCTAGATTTTAATTTCTTCTAAAATGTATGGACCTCTTGAAATAAAACAAAAATGGTTTATTTAGGCAGCCATATGTAGCTAAAATTGGGCTAAGTCCCTCTTCAATTTGGACAGTTTTGTGATCCAACAAAATTATCAAATCTGTCCAAAATAACTTAATTAATTAAAGGACCAAAGAATTAAATTAACCCAATTATTAAACAATTAAATAAACACAAATTATTAATGAAATATTTTATATTGAATTATTAAATATAATTTTATCCTTTAATATTTAATTAATTTATGTATGGCCTACTTTATACCTTAAAAATATATTACATTAAAATAAACTATAAAATAAGTCATTTTGTGCATAAAAACTATATAATAAAGCATAAAATCACATTTTAATAAATTTCATGTCCTAAATTAATATTTTCTCATATTTCATTAATTTATTAAACATTTACTTGGTTTTAACATTGAATTTAAGTAAAAAGGTGATAAATTATATAGGAAAAAACCTATATATATTTTTAGTTTACACACTCCCAAACTTAAATAATTGCTCGTCCCAAGTAATGTTCATGCACGACAAAGGTCTTGCTAAGGCAAAATTGCTAAATGTGTAAGTAGCATAAATCTTTATCTCATAATCAAGCATCAATAAATTCATGTTCATAGATCTTCTTTATTGGTAAGTAGTTCACATGCAAACATTATTGAAAATTTTATACTAAGCATCAAGATATGTGAACATGAGTCATGGTTTGTATGTATGTCAAAATCATAGATAGCATTCTTCATTCAACATAATTTCTTATCAATCTAAACAAGACAATCATAAGGCTTAGTTGCGATCTTCATATGTTGAACTTAGTAATTCCTCTCCACTAATGTACGTAACATAATCATCAAATCAAGAAGACTTTTGTAAAATTGTAATAGGGCTCGGTTAAAGGTTGGTATTTATGAGATGTGAAATTTTGGTTTCAAAATCTTAACCTTTAACTTTGTCTTGGATATTTCGAAATACAACCTTCTTCTTTGAATGGATCTTTGGAATACCCCCAAATTTATTTTAAACTCATGCTCATACATTTTTCTTTTAGAGATTGAGCAAACTTTTCTTTTCTCTTTCTTTCTCTTTTTTTTAGCACGAGCATGTACATCTTTTGAAATTTTTCCTCAAATGTTGATTATCAAGACAACATAAGTTAAGATGGGTGCAAAAAATGAGATAAGTTAAAAAGATGGTAACATGACTTATAATGTAGGTAAATTACAATAAACATGCCATTATGATCAAAATTACGATTTAAAGGGTATAATATCATAAGGTTGGCTTGAAAAGGCTCAAACAATCCAAAGAAATGGTGCCTATATCATATTTAGACTTTTATGTCTCCTAGGATTTCGCCTCAAGAAAGTTACTAAGTCAATTCTAAAGATATAAACCTTCATGCATGTCTAATCTCAAGAGAAACGAAGTTTTCATGGCAAACATTACCTAAGACTAAGATCATACAAGCATTCCATCATTCATGATAACATACATTCAACTCAGATAGAATCATCATTAATGCTTGCATTCAAACTAATTTATTAACAAAAAAAAAATTCTCTAAACATTCATTTATTAAAACATACTTATGAAAAAAATGATTGAAACATACTTGAAAAAATAAAAATTTGAGCAATTTATTTGCCTTACCTCCTTAAGAAGAAGCAATGTCCTCATTACAAGAACAAAGTAATGAATGAAAATTGAACACCAGGTAGGGTTGTAAGAAAAGAGAGGTGAGTCATTAAGACTACTTAAATACCAAGTCTTTCTTAACAATCCAATCCTAGACATGTTCATTCCCATTACCATATCACTTAGTCTTTTCTTTCTAAAGAGATGTTAAGCTTATTCATGTTTGCTATGTTCTATTATACAGAAATAAAATCCTAACTACGAAAGAAATAAACTCCTAAGGACCTAAAATCAAATAATTAAACAAGATAAGAATCCCCCTTTTATTTTTCTGACTCATCTCCCTTGACTTCTTTTTCTTTAGCTTCATTCTTGCTTTCATAGTCATTGTCTTCCTTCCATGTCTCAAAGATAGCATCTGGGAACTCAGGAACAAAAGTGTTAGAGATATTCTTAAAAGTATTTCGAATTGAGTCATCTCTAATCTTTGCATATTTCCAGTAAGTTTGTTGTTGTTTGTGCATGAACTTGCACATATCCATTATAATTGACAACTCCGATTTCTTTGAAGTACTTGCAAAAGTCGGCATAGGAGTTTTAAATTCAGGTTCAACACTTAGCTCGACTGGTTCGTTTTCTAGCTCAACTTTCGGTTCAAGGTTTGTAGGTTCCACAATCGGTTTAGGACTATTTGGTTCCTCCTCAGATTATACTTCTTCAGTGTCAGCAACTGAATCAACTTAAATTTCAGTTTTATTAGATGGCTCAGCTGGCTCGTCTTGTTCACCTTGGTTCAATTCATGAACCTTCTCTACTAACCTTTCAAGGTCATAAGTTGTAATGCACCCTTGGACATATTACCCTTTCAGATTTTCTTTTGTTTTAACATGTGCCTTTAAGTAAAGTGAAGTGATTAACGATGGGAAATAGGCACTTCCTATTTTCTTTTTGGCATAATCATGGATCTCCTAGAGAATGATTTTCCTAACATTGATGGACTTTTCTGTCAAAATCATATACAACAAGAGCATTCGTTCCATCGAGATGGTGGAACTATGTGAGATACGTATGAAACTATAGCGAACGAAGTAAAACCATACCTATGTTACCAGTTTTAGGTATTCTTTTTGATAAGAATCGCTCTCATACTTTCTTATAATCCATGGGATCCCAGATTTGTCACAACATCAATCACTTGTTGAAGAAAATCGCAATTAATATTGTTCATCATAGGGTAGTACTCATATTCTTCAACATCAGGTAAGTTAAACAAATCATTGATGGACTTAGAAGTAAGAGATACCTATTTCTTTCGAACAGTGACTTCAGTAGCATCTTGTAGAGTCAAACTAGCATAAAACTCTTGAACTAGTTCATCATTAGGAAGTGAACGAGCATAACAAAATTGTTTTCACTTGAGAGCGTTGATCTTCTTCCTAATCGGCACAAAAACAACCATCAAATCATGACTCTTCAAGTTAAAACCTTTTTTTGGCATCATAGGTTGATACTTGAAGATTGAATCAAATCTCTCTTTCACTTCTTCATCGATCACAATTCGATTTTTAGGAGTAATCTTTGAAGATCTAAACATGATATTTTTCCCAAAAAATTTGGCAAAATTTTGGTAAAAGATAAAGAAGAGAAATTGGCAAGGTGTGTAGGGACTTGCAGAAATGACAACCTTGTGACGGTAAGGGTGATGTGGCAAGGACAACAGCATGCGATGATGACGATAGCGCTCTAGCAACCTCCTTGCGGTGATGATAGGTGGTTTCGATAAAAAGGGAAGTAAAGGTAGGGTTTTCTTCTAGATTTCGAGGCTAACGACATAAGGGGGAAAATTAGGGATTTTTAGGGTTTAAGCAAATTACTTTGAGGGATGTGAAAAATAGTGTGATGGAGAGGGGTTTATATAGGGAAAAATTAGGGTAACATGTTGTAAAATTTTAGCTACGTTAGGGTTACTTGGGTGGCAAGCAATGGAAGTTGTGGTAATACATGTGTATTTTCAAGGATACATTTGATTTCACGGTTCAATCTTTCCACTTGCCCATTCAACTGTGGGTGATAGGTAATAGCAATCTTGTGCTTTAAATCATATTTGTCTAGCAACCACTTAAGCCACTTGTTCACAAAGTGAGAACCTTCATCACTAATAATAACTCTTGAGGTTCCAAATCGTGTAAACACAAGCTTATGTAAGAATCGCATGACTACCTTAGCATCATTTGTTGGGTATGCTTCGGCTTCAACCCACTTGGATACATAGTTGATAGTACTAGAAAGAACCATGGATTTATCTTTACTTATTGTTTAAGTTGTTCCCATTTGGTCATCCATAACATACATTTTTAGCATTTTTTTATTTAGTTATTACATTTTTTAACTTCATGGAACTCATCCTAATTGCCTTTGAATTTATAATATTTTTAATACTGATGTCGCTACATTAATTTGTTTAGTATTGCGCCTAGAATTGTCATTGCAGGAATTTGTTCAGAATTATCGCTTGCAGAATATGTCCAGAGTTGTCGCTGCATAAGCAAGTCCAAAATTGCGCCCAAAACTGTCGCAGCATCTGACAACTGTCTAGTTAACACACCAGAAATGCATGAGTTGTACAGTTGGTGTAACTAACTAGTACGGCTAGAGATTGCTAGATTTGGAGGGAAGGACACCTGTACTATTCAGCTTCAGATAAATACTCATGAGAAGGAGAGAGAAAGAGCTTCTTTTGATTTAATTTTCTTCTTGAATCCATTTTCGAAGCTTGCATCCATGGCAACTTGACCTTCTTAAGGGTGACCTGATGCTGAGAAAGAGGTAGATTTGCTCTTGATGAGGAGCTCCGAAGTACGACACAAGAGTAAAGTAGGGAGCAAGTCGAGTAGCCTAGGAATAGTATTTTCCATTTGTTCTTTTATTTCTCTTTTTTAAATGCTAGTGATTAATGTTATTTCAAATTTGTATGGAAGTAGATTTGATATTTAGACTAATGATATCTTATTCAAGCTTGCCTTTACTATTTAATCTTTGGGTTTGAATGTTTTGACCACGGGAGTGTTATTGCAGTCAGTGTCACTAGAAGGTGCAACGACAATTTAAGCTAACAACCAAGATAACGGAAGTTGCTTGGGGATTGAAGGAATTTAATCCACTTGTTCTTGAATATGTTGCATTGCCAACACTAGAAGGGGTGTTTAGTGTGCATGTTTAAGTCTTATATCTAATAGAAAAGCTCAGTTTGGTAAGTCATTCATTGTCCATTAATGCAACGACAATCACCTTGTATTTTAAACCTTGTGAGCCACACTTAGTATTCTGTCGACTATTTACGTCGAGGACCCTATTTCATTGTTATTGCATTTCATCTTTAATTTTACATTATTGCTTCGACAATCAATATCATAATTTTATTACATTTACTTATTCATTGCACCGATAATTATAGACAACAAACATCCATCCTCGTGGGATTGATATCCAACAGACTCACATCTGCCTACTATACTTGCATAGATAGTGTACGCTTGCACAATATTTGCTATGACTTTCATAGCGTGATCAAGTTTTGGTACTGTTGCCGGGGATGACATTTGTTTGATGTTTATTTTTATTTTTGTACTTATACTTTCTTGTCTAACCTTTATTTGTTACTAATTTGTTTTCTTTTTGTTACTGCTTTTACATTTTTCTTTTAGGTGTTTTATGACACGGAGAAATCTTAAATTTATTGTTGGCTTAGATCTAGAAATCGAACACACCATTCGAAGGAGACGAAAGAACAATAAAGTATGGCTCTGCCAGGAACGATGCAGCCATACCACAATTGCCGCCACAAAACCTGTTATACCTAATATACAGCCACAAAATATTAATAATCTACCACTACCATAAGAAGATCAGATACAAAATTGACTTATTTGAGTTTTTGTTATTCCTGTGTTGGATGATTTGCAGCCAGGTGTTGTTAGGCTAGCTATTCAAGCTGGTAATTTTGATTAAAGCTAGTCATCTTCTAGATGCTAAACTCTAATGGGCAGTATGCTGAACTGCGTTAAATCCTTTCTACGGATTTGTGCTTTCTTCAGTCAGCAAGGCGTTCTTGATGACGCCTTGAAAATGCAGCTATTCCCTTGTTCATTATAAGGATGAGCTCGTACTTGGTTTATTGGGTTACCTACTAGATCAATCACATCATGGAATGCGCTCGCAACTCAATTTGTTTTGTGTTTCAACCCGTCGACTATGAATGCTCATCTTAGAAACGATATTACTACGTATTATCAGTTGGATGATGAAAATTTGCTTACTATGTAGGAGCATTATAAATCTTTGCTTTGATGCTGTCCCATGTATGGAATTCAACAAGAGATGCAGGTTGCAATTTTCTATAATGAGCTAAATACACAAACAAGAAATCTTGTCAACGCATCTGCTAATGGTCCTTTGTTAGAATACGATGAAGCTGTCAGAATTTTAGAGAGAATTTCTCAGAATGATTATCAATTTTCGATCTCTCGAGCTACATAAGTGAAAGAAAATACTAGAGTTATTGAATTGGATGTTATATTTGCTCTAAGTTCACAAGTTTCTTCGCTCGTAAACATGATAAAAAATATGAAGGGGACTAGTGACGTTGTACCCATTCAAGTTGCTCAATAAATTGATATCCCTACATTTTGTTGTGAAATTTACGGTGACAACCACAGTTATGAAGATTAACCACAGCACGCAGAGAATGCTTTCAATGTAAATAACATCCGTGGAAATTCTTATGGTAATTCCTATAGTAATTCTGCAAGAAATCAACAGCCTTGGGGAAATCAGAATGCGACAACATTCAGATATAGGAATTCATCCAATCAAGGCAATTATAGATAAGGGAATTATAATCAGCAGCACCAAAATTATAACCAGAATACTCAGACGCATTCACATCAAGATCAAATGCAGCCACATCCAAATCGTGTACAGCCACAACAACCTTCGATGCCAAATCTGAATGCTCAAGGATAACAACAATAATAGTACATTCAAGCACGATCTGATCAGCCCTCGAAGCCTTAATGTGTGAGCATATAATTTGAACGGAAGCCATTATGCAAGGAAATTCATCCTTCATCCTAGCGTTGAAAGCACAATTTGGGCAAATCGCTTCGAATTTAAACACACGACCACTAAGTGCACTACCTAGCGACATAAAAAATCCAAATTCGAAAGGGAAGGAGCATTGCAAATAAATCACACTTCAAAGTGGTAGACAAAAAGCTGAGCCAGCTACCAGCTCTACTGCAACACCTATAGTCATTAGTTAAGTGGATTAGGGTGAGAGAGCTATGTCTGAAGAAATGGTAGATGAATTAGAGAAAGAGGCTCCACTAATTGTCACCCCAATGCCTACTATCAGACTAACGAAATTGTCGACGCAACCAACAATGTCGATGCAACCTGATGTATCCATACTTTTTCCTTTCCCACAAAGATTTAAAGAAAAGGAGCATGATAGAACATATCAGTAGTTTCTGACAACTCTAACGCAACTTCATGTCAATAACCCTCTTGTGGATTCTCTTGTACAAATTATTAGTTATTGGAAATTTAAAAAGGAGCTATTGTCCAAAAAGAAGAAGCTGAACAATATTGAGACAATTGCACTCATAGAAGGATGTAGTGTAGTCTTGAAAAATAAGTTACCGCCCAAGATGAAAGACCCAAGAAACTTTACGATCCCATGTTCAATTAGGAACCACTACTTGGGTAAAGCTTTATGTGATTTAGGCGTGAGTATCAACCTTATGCCACTATCTACTTTTAGAAAATTGGGGATTGCTCATATGAAGCCCAGTGCAGTGACATTTTAGTTAGCGAATATATCATTAGCGCAACTTGAAGGACAAATGAAGGACATATTAGTTAGCGTGGATAAATTTATGTTTTCGGTGGATTTCATTATACTTAACTACAAAGTAGACAAAGAGGTACCCATAATCTTGGGATGCCTATTCCTAGCTACCAGACACACTCTCATCGACGTGTACAAGGGTGAATTAACCATGAGACATAATGATGAACATGTCACATTCAGTGTTTTTGAAGCTATTCCTTGTAAAGACAAAGAATAATGTCACACTGTTGATGTGTTGGACGTATTAATTGAGGAGGAATTCACTGAGCGAAGTACAGTATTTTCAAAAGAATTTGCGGTGACATCAGATGAAAAATTTCTAGCTGACTATGAGAACAAGGTTGAAGTGAACAATATTGAGCTTAGGCATGGCTGACAGATGTAATCTCTAGGCCTAACCAATAGAACAACTCTAGTTTTTAAGCCATCTATTGAAGAAAATCCTACTTTGGAGTTGAAGCCATTGCTTGCTCATTTGAAGTATGTTTTTCTTGGCAATAATAACACTCTGTCAGTTATTGTCTCTGCAACACTAGATGCAATTCAGGAGGAAAAACTGATCCCTATCTTGAAATAGCATAAACGTACGATTGCCTGGTGTATTGTCAAAATTAGAGGCATTAGTCCCCCTTTTTGCATGCACTAAATTAGGTTGGAAGATGAAGGAAGGAAATCGATTGAACAGCAAAGGAGATTGAATGAGAAAATGAAGGAGGTGGTTAAAAAGGAGATTATCAAGAGGCTTGACGCGAGCATTATTTACCCAATTTCTGATAGCAATTGGGTAAGTCCAGTTGAATGTGTCCTTAAGAAAAGTGGTATCACTGTGGTGAGCAATGACAAAGATGAGATAATCCGTACACGCATCCCTACGGGTCAGCGAGTATGCATGGATTATTGCAAATTGAATGCAGCCACAAGGAAGGACCATTTTCCACTTCCCTTCATCGATCAGATGCTGGATAGGCTTGCTGAAAAAGCTTACTATTGCTTCCTCAATGGTTATTCTGGCTATAATCAGATCGCTATTGCGCTAGAGGATTAAGCAAAAACAATGTTTACTTGCCCTTTTGGAAATTTTTCTTTTCGTCGAATGCTATTTAGTCTTTACAATGCACCAACCATATTTCAAAGCTGCATGATAGAAATATTTTCAGATATGATCAAGGACTCTTTGGAGGTATTTATGGATGATTTTTCAGTTTATGGAAATAATTTTGTTTAATGTGCTAACAACTTGGCTAAAGTTTTAAAGCGATGTGAAGACACAAAATTTGTGCTGAATTGAGAGAAATGCCACTTTATGGCAATTGAAGGCATTAGCTTATGTCATCGCATTTCCAGTCAGGGCATTGATATGGATAGAGCTAACGTGAAAATTATTGATAAGCTACCTCCACCGAAAAATGTGAAGGGTATCCGGAGTTTTCTTGGACACGCAGGTTTTTATCGTCGATTTATTCGAGATTTCTCCAAAATTGTGAAACCCCTCTGCTCATTGTTGGAGCAAAATAGAAATTTCCTTTTTTATGATGCATGTTTGGATGCATTTCTACAAATAAAGAAGCAACTCATGATGGCACCCATTGTCGTTGCACCAGATTGGTCGCAACCATTTAAAGTGATGTGTGATGCATGTGACTTTGCGGTGTGTGCAGACCTAGGACAACAAAAGAAAATTATATTTCATGCTATATATTACTCCAGAAAAACTCTTACAGAGGCGGAGACCATTTACACAACCACAGAGAAAGAATTGTTGTCTGTAGTATTTGCTTTTGACAAATTTCGCTCATATCTTGTTGACAAAAAGGGTACTGTATTTACTAACCATTCAGCGTTGAGATATCTTTTTGCAAAGAAGGATGCTAAACCACGGCTGATACGATGGATCTTATTATTGCAAGAGTTTGATATAGAGATTATAGATCGAAAAGGATCAAAAAACCAAGTGGCAGATCACTTGTCTCGTCTGTAAGTTGGTAGTAAAGATGAAAATACACTTCAAATTATCGACACATTTCCTAATGAGAAGTTGTTTACTGTTGATGCAACCTTGTGGTACGCGGATGTGGTTAATTACCTAGAATGTGGAAAGTTACCTTTGGGTGTCACGGGCCACAAGAAAGAAAGATTTCTTCTAGATATAGAGAAATATTACTAGAATGAGCCATACTTATTCAAAGTATGCAATAACAATATCATTAGGCGGTGTGGTCCAGAGGAAGAGATGCTTTCAATCCTGAAGCATTGTCACGATGCTCCTTATAGAGGTCATTTTGGTGGCATGAAAACTACTACGAAGGTTCTCCAATTAGGATTCTATTAGCCTTCATTATTTAAGGATGTCCATAACTTTGTGCATTAATGTGATTGATGTCAGCACACAGGTTTTATATCTCGACGCAATGAGATGTTACAATAGTCAATCATGGAAGTTGAACTCTTCGATGTTTGGGGTATGGACTTCATGTGACCATTTCCAAGTTCATTTGGAAATGTCTATATTCTAGTTGCTATTGACTATGTATCGAAGTGGGTGGAAGCCATTGCAGTCCAAAAGATGATGCAAGGATAGTGCTAAAGGTTTTCCACAAGCATATACTCACTCGTTTTGGAACGCGTAAAGCATTGATCAGCGACCAAGACACTCACTTCCATTGCAACTAGGTAGTAGCCGCATTGAAGTAGTTTGGAGTTAATCATAGAATGGAGACCACTTACCATCTGCAAACCAACGGACAAGCTGAAGTTTCCAATCGACAAATCAAGAATATTCTTAAGAAGGTGGTGAGCCCATCAAGAAAAGATTGGTCTTCAAGACTTGATGATGTGTTGTGGGCATTAAGGACATCGTACAAAACCTCACTTGGGATGTCGTCGTATCAACTTGTCTTTGAAAAAGCATGTCACTTGCTTATTGAATTGGAACATAAAGAAATGTGGGTGATTAAGCAAGTGAACATGGATTATGAGGCTGCTGGGAAGAAGAGGCTGTTAGACATCATTGAACTTGATGAAATTAGGCAAAATGCCTATGAAAATGCGACAATCTACAAGGGAAATAGCAAGCGATGGCACAAAAAAATCATTTTGTAGCGACAATTTACTGCAGGTCAATAGGTGCTATTATTCAATTCCCAACTGAAATTGCACCCAAGTAAATTGCGCTCACATTGGTCTAGACCATTTGAAGTTGACAAAACTTTTCCTCATGGTGTAGTCACAGTTAAAGATATACATGATGGACACCAATTTAAAGTGAATGGACAATGACTGAAGCATTATTTTGGCCATGATGATCACAAACAGGAAGAGACTATTAAATTAGTCAAAATTTTCTAACTTCTCTTTCAATTTTTTTCATGTAATTTTAGTTTCTTTTGTTTTTGCTTCAGTTTATTTTAATTAGTATTTTTTTGCAAGATAAAGTCATCTCTTTTATCGTCGCATCTTGTCTGCCTGCTGACTCATCAATAAATCAAAGTATATCATTTCCAGTCTTCTTGAATTTCTAGTCTTCCCTCCGATTATCAAAGAATATGAGCCTTAAACTGAGGAGGCTGACTTAGGGGATAAGGACCATTTTATGGCTTCCCTTTAAATTGTGAACATTTCTGATGATGAAAAGGAGGTAGAATCAAGGGAGGTGGAGGAATGTTTGAGGAATATTGTGAGTTTGTTTAATGATGAATTTACTACTAGTTTAGACGCCAATGTTACTAAAGAAGAGATTCCTACTGATGGGGAGGGAATGCAAGTGGAAGAAGAGGAAGAAAAAGAGGAAGGAAAAGAATCTGAGGAAAATTCAGCTGAAGAATTTATCCCTGCACCAACAGTTGTGGGTGCAAAAACTGAAGATTTGGTGCCAACTAGAGCAAGTCAGGTAGAGACTGTGACTATAATTAATGAGGATCACAATCCTTTAGCTATCGTGGTCTACAATGGACCACTCGAAGTGATCTATCCAACAGAAGTCACAGTCGATGATGCTAGGGCACAGCTAGATATTACAGAGCAATTCGAGGATCAGGCAAAGCCAAAAGAAAGAAAAAGGAAGCGCACCAAGGATAAGAAGAATCGAAAGGAAGAGAAGAAGCGCAAGAAGAAAAAGCACCATGCAGCCACATCAACGACTGTAGACAATTGAGTTAGTTTTATTTCAGTTCTTAGTTTTAGTTTTCATGCATACCATGTAGCTATAATTCTTAGTCTGTTAGTAAGCATTGTCATCACATTCTCATTGTCATTACCTTTTAATTGTTACTGCATTTGCATTGTCGTTGCATTTCCATTTGTCATTGTAATTTAATGTTAGTGCATTGGGCATTGGGGACAATGCAGACTTTAAGTTTGGGAGAATGTATATGGGGTTTGGAAATGCAATTGCACCCACATTTTAGAAATTTTTCTTTTTGAGTTTAATGGAGCATGCAAGGTTATTGCAAATGTGTTTGAATTTTTTTTCATTTGATGCTTAATTCTTGAATCATGTGAACTGTCAATGAATGAGTTGCATGGAGTTGATTGAATGTTGTATCTTTAATTCTTTGATGAATGATTTAGATGACACTAGCAATGGATAAATAGTATCATTCTTTGAATCTTGAATGAATCTGCCATTTACAGCTACTTGTATATATATTTATAGTTATAAATAAAAGACACTCCAATGTGGGTGTATTATTAACTGTTCAAGGGGGAACACTCCAATGCAAGTGTTAGAAAAAATAATCTAACCAAAGGCTATCATTGTAAGAGTGAGTGTCGGCATAATTACATACTCCTTTAGGGTTTGTTGCACCTCATCGTTACTTCTCAAGAGTAAGAGTATAGTAATGCAACGACATCCCTCAGTCACATATATAAAAAAAGAAAAGAAAAGAAAAGAAAAAGATAGATGTATATATATTATTGTACAATAAATATTGTTTTGGTAGTAAAAATTTAGGATTTAAAGCATGATGCTAGCATTGATGAAGTTGCAATTTTAATTATTCATGTTTATGAATTATCGGCGCAATATTCTGTATTTTGAATGTGATTCATTTATTGGAATTTTAGATGATCCAAGTTGCTAGAATGATTATTGCCTTGACAAATTTTTGGTATAACCTTGCTAGTTTCTCTTTTACTTGAGGACAAGTAAAAACTCAAGTTTGGGGTTGTGATAGTACTAGAAAAAACCATGGATTTATCTGTTTGGGGTTGTGATAGTACTAGAAAGAACCATGGATTTATCTTTACTTATTGTTTAAGTTGCTCCCAATTGGTCATCCTTAGCATGCATTTTTAGCATTTTTTATTTATTTATTGCATTTTCTAACTTAATGAAACTCAGCCTAATTGCCTTTGAATTTATAATATTTTTAATATTGATGTCGCTGTATTAGTCTGTTTAGCATTGCGTCCAGAATTGTCGCTGCAGGAATTTGTTCAAAATTATCACTACATGAATATGTCTGGAGTTGTCGCTGCATAAGCATGTCCAAAATTATGCCCAGAATGTCGCAGCATCTGACAGTAGTCTGGATAAAAAACCAGAAATGTGTGAGTTGTACAACTGGTGTAACTAACTAGTATGACTAGAGACTCTTAGATTTTGAGGGAAGGACACTCGTACTATTCAGCTACAGTTAAATACTCACGAGAAGAAGAGAGAAAGAGTCTTCTTCCGGATTGATTTTCTTCTTGAATCCATTTTCGAAGCTTGCATCCATGGCAGCTTAACCTTCTCAAGGACGACCTGATACGAAGGAGGAGGCATATCTGCTCCTGACAAGGAGCTCCTAAGTGCGATGCAAAAGTTGAGTAAGGAAGCAAGTCAAGTAGCCTAGGAATAGTATTCTCCATTTGTTCTTTTATTTCTCTTTCTTAAACGCTGGTGATTCATGTTATTTAAAGTTTGTATGGAAGTACATTTGATATTTAGACTAAATGATATCTCCTTTAAGCTTGCCTTTACTGTTTAATCTTTGGATTTGAATGTTTTGACCACGAAAGTGTTATTGCAGTTATTGTCACTGGAAGGCGCAACCGTAATTTAGCTAAAAAGTAAGACAACGAAAGTTGCTTGGGGATGGAAGGAATTTAATCTACTTGTTCTTGAATATGTTGCATTGCCAACACTGTAAGGTGTGGTTAGTGTGCATGTTTAAGTCTTAGATCTAATAGAGAAGTTAAGTTTGGTAAGACATTCATTGTGCATTAATGCAGCGACAATCATCTTGTATTTTAAACCTTGTGAGCCTGACTATTTATGTCAGGGACCCATTTCATTATTATTGCATTTCATCTTTAATTTTACATTATTGCTTCGACAATCGATCTCACAATTTTATTGCACTTACTTATTCATTGCACCGATAATTATAGACAACAAACACCCATCCTCGTGGGATCGATATCCGACAGACTCACATCTGTCTACTATACTTGCATCGACAGTGTATGCTTGCACAATATATACTGTGACGTTCATAGCGCAATCAATAGTTCATAGCGAGTAAGATGTATTTGTTCCCATATGAAGAAGGAAACGGGCCTAAAAAGTCAATGCCTTCATTCTTTAAAATGTTTTCAAGGGCATCTCATTCCTCCTTGATATACTTCTGGTCCTTTCACATCTATCACAATTCTTCACATAAGCATAATCATCTTTAAATAGTGTAGGCCAAAAGAAACCTGCTTGTAAAATATTTACTATAGTACATGAACCACCAAAGTGTCCCTCACTTGGAGATAAATGGCAATGATATAAGATCTCGACAATCTCACTTTTGAGAATGCACTTTCTGATTATGTTATCTACACATTATTTAAAAAAACAGATCCTCCCAAAAATAATACCGACTATCATGAACGAATTTCTTCCTTTATTTGTATGTCATTTCTCGAGGAATTATTCCAAATGCAAAATAATTGGCACAATCAGCAAACCAAGCTGTTTCATGAATTTGACTTACCTCGAATAGGTGTTCATCAAGAAAAGTCTCATTAATAGGACCAAGTAATTGAGTTACCTCATTTTGTTCCAACCTTGACAAATGATCAACTACTTGATTATCGACACCTTTTTTTGTCTTGGATCTCAAGGTTAAATTCTTGAAGCATGTATTGAATGGTCGCATGGTCAGTAAACACTGTAACTTTGGTACCGACTTCAGTTACATCCACTTTTGCTTTACCAACTTCAATTGCTCTCTTTGAAATTTTATGCCATAAGATAATCCCTTCCTTAACCATAAAGTGGCATTTCTCCTAGTTAAGGAAAAGATTCGTCTCTTCACATCTCTTAAGTACCTTAGCCAAATTACTGAAACAAACATAATAAGTGTTACCAAAAACAAAAAAATCATCCATAAAAACCTCGACAAAATTTTCAACCATATTAGTGAATTGCCTTCATGCATCATTGAAATGTTGCAGGTGCATTGCATAAAACAAAAGACATTTGCATAGAAGCAAACATATCGTATGGACAAGTAAAAGTTGTTTTATGTTGGTCTTCTAGGGCTACAACTATTTGGTTATATCCTAAATAGTTGATAGTACTAGAAAGAACCATTGATTTTTCCTTACTTATTGTTTGAGTTGTTCCCATTTATTCATCCTTAGCACATATTTTAGCATTTTCTAGTTTAGTTTATTGTATTTTCTAACTCAATGGACCTTAGCCTATTTGCCCTTAATTTTATTATATTTTACTACTAATGTCACTACATGAGCATGTCCAGAATTGTCGTTACAAAAACTTGTCTAGAATTATCGCTGCATGAACCTATCCAGAGTTGTCATTATATGAGCATGTCCAAAATTGTGCCCAAAATTATCTCCCGCATCTGACAGCTGTTTGGATAAAAAACCAAAAATGTGTGAGATGTCCAGTTTGGTGTAACTAACTGGTACGGCCAGAGATTGCTAAATTTGGAGGAAAGGACACTTATACTATTTAGCTGAAGATAAATACTCATGAGGAGAGAGAGAAAGGGGGTCTTTTTTCGGATTGATTTTCTTCTTGAATCATTTTCGAAGCTTGCATCCATGGTAGCTTAACCTTCTCAAGGGCGACCTGATGCGGAGGAGGAGGCAAATTTGCTCCTGACGAGGAGCTCCTAAGTGCGACACAAAAGTAGAGTAAGGGAGTAATCCGAGTAGCCTAGGAATAATATTCTCCATTTGTTCTTTTATTTCTCTTTCTTAAACGCTGGTGATTCATGTTATTTAAAGTTTGTATGAAAATACATTTGATATTTAGATTAAATGATATCTTCTTCAAGCTTGCCTTTACCGTTTAATCTTTAGGTTTGAATGTTTTAACCACGGAAGTGTTATTGCAGTCATTGTCATTGGAAGGTGCAGCGACAATTTAAGCTAAAAAGTTAGACAACGGAAGTTGCTTGGGGATTGAAGGAATTTAATCCATTTGTTCTTGAATATGTTGCATTGCCAACACTGGCAGGTGTGGTTAGTGTGCATGTTTAAGTCTTAGATCTAATAAAGTAGCCAAGTTTGGTAAGACATTCATTGTGCATTAATGCGGCGACAATCACCTTATATTTTAAACCTTGTGAGCCACACTTAGTATTTTACCGACTATTTACGTCAGGGAACCCATTTCATTATTATTGTATTTCATCTTTAATTTTACATTATTGCTTCGACAATCAATCTCACAATTTTATTGCATTTACTTATTCATTTCACCGACCATTATAGACAACAAACATCCATCCTCATGGGATCGATATTCGACAGACTCACATCTATCTACTATACTTGCATCGACAGTGTACACTTGTACAATATTTGCTGTGACATTCATAGCACGATCAATAGTCATCTAAAAAATATTAGAACTCATTACTTGCTTGTTGATCTAATATCTGATCCATAAAAGGCAATAGAAAATGGTCCTTCCAAGTGGCTTTATTTAGCTTTCTGTGGTCAATACATATTCTCCAACCAATACTAGTTCTCGTTAGAATCAACTCGTTACGTTCATTCTCAACAATTGTGATTCCACCTTTCTTCGGTACACCAAACTTACCCATGAACAATTTGAGATTGGGTAAATGGTTCTCGTATCTAACCATTTGATCTCTTCATTTCTCAAAACTTCTTTCATGATAAGATTGAGCCTTCTTTGCCCATCAATTCGAGCTCTTTCACCTTCCTCCAAAATAATTTTATGCATGCAAAAAGAAGGGCTTATACCTCGAATATCAACTATGGTCCAATCGACTGCTTTCTTAAATTTATTTAGAACAGCAATTAGTTGCTCCTCTTGATCTTTCGTCAGTTCTACTGAAATAATCACAGGCAAAGTAGAACAGTCACCTAAATAAATGTATTTTAAATGGGAAGGAAGTACCCTTAGTTCGAGTTTAGGCGATTCCTTGATTAACAACCTTGGTTGCACATATTCACGAACTTCTAACTCCAATGGTTCAAACCGTGTTGATTAAATGAAACTCCTCGGATTGGCTTCCATCAAAGCGAAGTTTTCTTCACCTTCTTCATCCTCCAAAGGGTTAAACTCTAAGGCATTCTCCAATGGATCTTCCTCAAAATTGCTTCCCATAAAAACCAAGGTTTCTTTCTCTTTCATAACTAATCATTGTTCTGTCGGATCGGGAAATTTCATAGCTTTAAGAATACTAAATGTTACCTGATCATCTTGAACTCGCATGGTGAGTTCACCTTTCTGCACATTAACTAACGTTCTTCTCGTGGCTAGGAAAGGTCTTCTGATGGTATTACAAATGACATATTTTCTCCCTAATTTAGTGTTTTAATTGTCTCTTTTATATCCCATTTAGTATGTATCATAAGCATTTTATACTCAGTTTTCATATTTCTAATTCATTGCTAGTTAGTTTAAATTTTTGTTATTTTTATCTATTTTTGTACTAATGTCGACACAAGCAGCCGATTTATTACGTTTTAGAATTGTCAACGCAGGAGCTCAGCCTAGAAGATCAATATTGACAGAATACAACTATAAGATCAGCTTGGAATTGTGACCAAGAAATGTTGTCGCTTTGGATTTGAACCTCAAATAAGTGGACTCAAGCTACATTTACTATTGGAAGCACTAGCGTAGGAATATCACAGGTGTCGCCGCAATTGCAATCTCAGATTGCGACCAGTAACGCAGCAAAAACTTGCAGATCTCTGAAGAATACACTAAATCTATGTGAGTGCACAACTGTACTCTAACCAACTTTGACAGCTGCGACAATCTAGATCTGGATCTGAGAATAGAGGCTGAAACCTGTAACATTTTGAAGGCTATAAATAGACGAACAAAGAATGAAGAAATCATCAAGAATTAAGGGATTAAATTCTACAAATTTTGTGTGATTTTAGAGATTTAAGTTGGAAATTAGGAAGCTGATGAAGCAAGTCTACAACCACTTCTACCGAGAGGTGCTTGATGCAAGGCAAGAGGAACAATTAGGGAGTAGTCCTAGTAGTCTAGAGATAGTAAGCTTTGATACAAGAGTGTCTTTTAATGCTAGATCATTTTGATATTTATTTTATGTTGCTTATTTGTTTATTCTTAGATCTAACCACTTTAAGCACGAGAGTGAAATTGTAGTTTGCCGACATCGAGAATGCGGTGACAAGTTAGGTTAACAAGTAAGTTAAGCAAGAGTTGCTTGAGATTGGACTCCAATCACTGGTTCTTGAATGCACAACATTGCTCATGCCGAGAGGTGGAGTGATTATGGGTATTTAAGTGTTTATTAAACAAAGAGCTGTTGTTAGTAAAAAATCAAAAGAACTTCATTGCTGCGACAATCCATCTATACTTTACCTTATCGATGCGTCCAGCGTTGTAACTTAGCATAATCAGTGAACCGTTTCTACTCTTTAAACTTGGTCATTTTTTTACATTTCATGCATTTAAATACTCAGCACTCAAAACTCAACACATTTGATTTACTTTCAGTACATTGACATTTAACCTCTAACATTTAACTCTGATTGCATTGATAATATTAACTACTTTAGTGTGCAAATCTGACATAATTGCATTGACATTCTTACTCACATCTTACTCAT
Source organism: Kokia cookei (assembly GCA_039519145.1). NCBI lineage: Eukaryota > Viridiplantae > Streptophyta > Magnoliopsida > Malvales > Malvaceae > Kokia > Kokia cookei. The sequence goes on from CM076909.1 coordinate 22,586,129, forward strand.
TTTCAATATTAATTGCTCCGACAATTAACATCAAGAACCCATTTCCTCGTGGGATTGATATTCGATAGAATTGTCTATCAACTATACTTGCATCGACGTGTGTACGCTTGCACAATCGCTGTGACATTTCAAACGCGATCAAGTTTTGGTGCCGTTGCAGGGAAATTGGCGTTTGTTTGATGTTTAGTTTTGTAGGTGCAATTAATTCTACTTAGTTAACTTTTAATACATACTAATTTGTTTATATTTCTCTACTTGTTTTCTTTTTCAGATTTTTAATGTTGCATGTCCACAAGGAGAAATCCTAAGGACATTGTGAACTTTGATCCAGAGCTTGAGAGGACACTAAGGAGGAAAAGGCAAGAACAAAGGAAAATGGCTGGTAATAACAACAATAATAATTTACCACCATTGCTGCCATAAGATGGAGTTCCTCTAGTGCTGCCATAAATTGTTAATGATATACCACCACCCCGACCACAAGAAGAACTAGTGCAAAATAAGACATTAAAAGATTTTGTTGGGCCTATTCTTGATGATTTACAACTAGGGGTTGTGAGACCAACTATTCAAGCTGAAAATTTGAGCTGAAACCATTGATGTTTCAGATGTTAAATTCCAATGGGCAATATTTTGATTTTCCTCATGAAGACACAAGAGAACATTTAAAATCATTTTTGCTTATTTGTGCATTCTTTAATCAACATGGTGTCCCTGATGATGCCTTGAAAATTCAATTATTTCCTTATTCATTGCAAGGTAAAGCAAGAACATGGTTTTTAGGCTTGTCGGCTGGATCAATTACATCTTGGAATGTTCTAGCAACGCAGTTTGTTTCGTGTTTCAATCCGCTGACAATTAACGCAAGGTTGTGCAATGATATTACTACATATCATTAGGTAGATGATGAGAATTTACATACATCATGGGAGCATTACAAAACATTGCTTCGGCGCTGCCCAATGCATGGGATTCAGTAAGAGACCCAAATTGAGATTTTTATAATGGTTTGAATGCTCAGACAAGAAATCTTGTTGACGCATCAGCTAATGGTCCCTTGTTGGATTGTACATACAATGAAGCTATAAGAATTCTAGAGAGGATTGCTCAGAACGACTATCAATATCCAATCTCTTGTTTTACACAGGTAAAAACTAACTTTGGAGTTCTTGAATTAGATGCTATATCTACTTTGTCTGTTCATGTATCCTCATTGGCCAACATCATAAAGAATACGAAGGGAACAAATGACATTGCTCCTATTAAAGTAGCCTAGCAATTAGATGCATATATTTTCTCCTGTGAAATTTACGGTGACGACCATAGCTATGAGGACTACCCACAACATGTAGAAAATGCTTTCTATGTCAACAACATCAGGGGAGGTTCATTTGGTAACTCATACAACACAGATCTCAACAATCTTGGGGAAATCAAAATACTTCCACGTATAGATATGAAAATTCCTCAAATCAAGGCGGTTATAGACAAGGGAGTTATAATAGCAACTAATCGCAAAATTATAATAAGAATTCTTAGATAAATTCTCGTTTTGACTAGATGCAGTCACATGGTCAGATGCAACCACCATCATAATTACAGTCACAATAATCTATGCTGCCACATATGCAAGGACAACATCATCATCATCAATAGCAGCAACTTTCTCAATAAAAGGTAGATCCTATGGCTGCTCTTGAAGCAATGATGCATGAGCATATCACAAGAACTGAAGCTATAGTGCAAGGCAACTCTTCTTCCATTCAAGCATTGGAAGCCTAGCTTGAGCAGTTGGCTTCTAATCTCAGCACCAGATCACCAAGCTCTCTGCCTAGTGATACTTAGAATCCAACTCAGAGGGGGAAGGAGCATTGCAAAGCAATCACGCTGAGGATTGGCAAATAGATGGTGGGACCAAGTAATTCTAACCAAGACTATGTCGATGCATCTAGTTGACAGCAACAAGAAGAGGATGCAGCTGAAGGAAGTCAAGCAGAAATCAATGTTGAGGAACCAACTGTAGTACCATCTTTGCCTACAGTTTGCCAAAATAAGTTGTCGACTTAACAACCAAAGTCAACACCACCGAGTTATCCACAAAAACCCACTACTACAATACATTTGTCGTTTCCACAATGATTTAAAGAGAAAATCCATGATAAAGAATACCAAAAGTTTGTTTCTACTTTGAAACAATTGCACATTAATATACCTCTTTGTAGATGCTCTTGTGCAGATACCCAGTTATGGGAAATATATGAAGGAGCTATTATCAAAGAAAATGAAATTGTTCGAAATCGAGACGATTATGCTCATAGAGGGGTGCAGCACTGTGCTAACAAATAAGTTGCCAACCAAGATGAAAGATCTCGACAGCTTCACAATTCCATGCTCTATTAGGAAATCATTATCTAGGTAAAGGTTTATGTGATTTAGGAGCAAGTATTAACCTTATGCCTCTGTCTACTTTCAAGAAATTAGAAATAAGTTCGATGAAGCCTACTACGGTGACACTACAACTTACAGACAGATCCTTAGCACAATCGGAAGGCCAAATCGAAGATATCCTTGTTCAAGTTGATAAGTTTGTATTCCCTACTGATTTCATTATCCTAGACTGCGAAGCAAATAAGGAGGTACCCATTATCTTGGGACGACCATTTCTAGCGATAGGAAGCACACTTATCGACGTATTCAAAGGAAAACTTATCATGCGTCATAATGATGAGTATGTGACCTTTAGTGTATTTTAGGCATCTCCATCCAGAAGTAAAGAGCAATGTCACCACATCAACATGCTGGATGAAGTCATTTCGAAAGAATTCAATGCAAGAAGTCTAGCAGCGTTAGATGAAGATGCGACGACATGTACTGAGGAAACCCTAGCTGACTGCAGCGACAAATAGGAGGTTAACAATTGTGAACTGAGACAGAATTGGCAACTGGAGTCATTAGATTTGTCTAACAGGACAATCCCGGTGTTTAAACCATCTATTGAGCAAGCTCTTACCCTAGAGCTAAAGCCATTGCCAATGCATTAATGGTTCGTTTTTCTTGGTGACAATGAGACATTACCTATTATTGTCAACGCATCCCTCGACGCATTGTAGGAAGATAAACTCATTGTCATTCTAAAAGAACATAAAAGAGCCATAACCTATAGCATTGCTGATATCAGAGGCATCAGTCCCTCTTTTTGCATGCATAAGATAAGGCTAAAAGATGAACGAAAACAATCAATTGAGCAACAAAGACGACTCAATGAGAAAATGAAAGAAGTGGTGAAAAAGGAAATCATAAAATGGTTAAACGCGGGCATCATATATCCTATTTCTGATAGCAATTGGGTGAGCCCCATCCAATGTGTGCCTAAAAAGAGTGGTTTCACAGTTGTAACCAACGACAAGAACGAATTAATCCCTACTTGCATTACGATTGGATAACGAGTATGTATGGATTACCGTTGACTAAATACGGCCACAAAGAAGGACAATTTTCCACTACCTTTCATTGATCAAATGCTGGATAGGCTAGCTGATAAAGCCTACTATTACTTCCTAGATGGCTAGTCTAGATACAACCAAATTGCCATTGCGCTGGAAGATCAAGCAAAGACCACGTTAAGATGCCCTTTTGGAACCTTTGCTTTCCGATATATGCCGTTTGGGTTGTGTAATGTGCCAGCAACATTCCAGAGGTGCATGATGGCAATATTTTCGGACATGATCGAGGATTCATTGGAAGTATTCATGGATGATTTCTCTGTCTATGGATAGAATTTTGACCAATGCGCTGACAATCTGGCGAGAGTTTTGAAGAGATGTGAGGACACAAATCTAGTTCTAAATTGGGAGAAATGCCACTCCATGGAAACTGAAGGCATTGTCCTCGGGCATCGGATATCTTGTCAAGGCATTGAAGTTGATAAAGCAAAGGTAGAAATCATCAAGAAACTACCACCACCCACTAACGTCAAAGTAATAAGAAGCTTTCTTGGACACGCTAGCTTTTATAAAAGATTCATTCGAGATTTTTCCAAGATAGCTAAACCATTATGCTTATTGCTAGAGCAAAATAAAAAGTTTGTGTTTGATGAAAACTGTATAGACGCATTCATGTTAATAAAGAAGTAGCTAGTACAAGCCCCAATTATCGTTGCACCGGACTGCGCACAACCGTTTGAACTAATGTGCGATACAAGTGACTTTACTGTAGGAGCTGTACTTGGCCAAAGAAAGGAGAAGGTATTTCATTATATTTACTATGCTAGTAGAACTCTAACTGAAGCGCAGGTTAACTACACTACCACTGAGAAGGAGTTGCTAGCAGTAGTCTTCGCATTCGATAAGTTTTGTTCATATCTTGTCGGCGCGAAGATTACAGTATACACAGACCACTCCACATTGAAATATCTTCTTACAAAGAAAGACACCAAGCCTAGACTGATACAATGGATCCTACTTCTTTAAGAATTTGATGTTGAAATCAGGGATAGGAAAGGATTTGAAAATCAAGTAGCTGACCACTTGTCTCGATTGGAAGTTGGAAGTGAAGATGGGTAGACGTCCCAAATTGTCAAAGCATTTCCAAATGAGCAGTTATTATTTGTCGACGCATCACCCTGGTATGCCGATGTTGTCAATTACATTGTGTGTGAGAAGCTACCCCTGAATATCACTGGTCATAAGAAGATCAGGTTCATATGCGATGCTGCAAAATATCACTGGAACGAGCCATACCTATTCAAGGTATGCGCTGACAACATTATCCGTCGCTATGTACCTGAAGAAGAAATGACTTCAATCTTGTGAAATTGCCATGATGCTCCTTATGGAGGACATTTTGGTGGACCAAGGACTGCTGCTAAGGTCTTACAGTCAATATTTTATTGGCCTACATTATTTCAAGACACCCACATCTTCGTACAATAGTGTGATCGTTGTCAACGCATTGGCTCCATATCTCGATGTAATGAGATGCTCCAACAACCTATTGTAGAGGTAGAGCTCTTCGACATTTGGGGTATAAACTTTATGAGATCATTTCCAAACTCTTTTGGAAATGTGTATATCTTAGTGGCGGTAGATTATGTCTTGAAGTGGATCAAGGTAAGTGCGGTGCCAAAGGATGATGCTCGGACTGTGCTGAAATTCTTTCACACTTATATTCTTACAAGATTTGGAACACCGAGAGCATTGATAAGTGACCAAGGAACTCATTTTTATAACAATAAAGTGGCGAACGCATTAAAAAGGTATGGTGTGAAGCATCGTACGGCTACTACATATCACCCACAAACCAATGGTCAAGCTGAGGTATTGAATCAACAAATTAAAAGTATCCTTGAAAAGGTGGTTAACCTATCTAGAAAGGATTGGTCTATGCAGCTACATGACGCATTGTGGGCACTTCGAGCTTGAAGATAAGGCCACGTGGGCAATCAAGTAGGTGAATTTGGATTATGACGTTGAAAGAAAAGACTACTGGACATCACATAGTTAGAAGAAATCTGTTGCCATGCTTATGAGAATGCTGCAATATACAAGGAAAAGACAAAGAGATGGCATGACAATTCCATCTTGCGTCGACATTTCACCCTGTTCAGTTGGTACTTTTATTTAACTCACGTTTAATGTTGCATCCAGGTAAATTGTGATCAAGATGGTCAAGCCCGTTTAGAGTTGTCAAAGCATTCCAAAGCGGTGCGGTGACAATTAAGAATCTAAAGGATGGACAATAATTCAAAGTGAACGGCCAACGTCTAAAGCATTATGTGAGCCCAGATGTCAAAGAATCAAACAAGGCCATCAATCTGGTCACATTTAAATAATGTCGATGCATTTTTTGATTTACTTTTATTTGTTTCACTTTTACTTTTGTTGTTTCAAATTCCTTGAAGAAATAAAAATCAAATTTTTGTCAAAGCATCGAAGCACGTATTGTTGACGCATTCTGCGATGAGTCAGCATTACTTTTTCAGTAAGAATCGCGTCAATTGATTTCTTTCTCTCCCAATCGTTGGATCAAAATGAAACAATACGATCAGTAACCTGATAATTAATAGCCGCAGACGCAACGTTTCCCCGTAATTTTTCCAATCATCACGCCTAGGTTATAAAACCACCCTCCTGTAAATTCTTTTTCTCACATCCTCCATTGTTGGTATAACTCGTTTTCTTCATTGCTTTCATCCTTTCTTTTTGTTGACAAAGCACCCATTTCTGCGAACTTCTCTAACTTTATTCATCTTTAAGAATGGTAAAAACCCATGCCTCGAGATACACTTCTAAAACCCCTTCAAAGAACACTTCATTGTTTCTGATGATTGCGGCCAAAGATTGCTACCGAAATACCATGTTGAAACACAATCTCCACCCCGAACAAGGCCTACAACTTTCTCCACACCAAGACTTGGGAAAGCATGTTCAACGTACCATAAGTCGCCTTGGGTGGGAATTCTTTTGCAAGCACCCCTCTGGTTACTCCCCTACATTGGTTTGGGAGTTTTATGCCAACTTGGTGGATTCGAACAAAAAATTCGTTTTTGTACAGGAGGGGCTCATTCCATGGAGCGTTTTTTCACAAGTAAACGTGTTGTTAAGGATTCTAAAGCGAGTGAACGACCATACACCATTTATGCATCATTTGGATGATGATAGTATGGCACAAATGATGAAGGACCTATGCATCGATGGAGCCACCTGGACAAGTAATGGCTTTCACAACTACACAATGCATAGAAGGTATCTTACACCCTTTTGCAAAGTCTGGTTCCATTTTATAAATAACCGCATCATGCCTTTAACCCATAGCACTATGGCAACATTGGACCATATGTGTTTACTGCATTCTATTCTGCACCACTGACACATCGACATCAGTGAGCTCATACATGCCTAGATCGTAGAAGCAGCTACCAAGCAGACTGGTATACTCCCTTTCCCTCTCTCATTACGTTGCTTTGTTAACAAAAAGGCATTGTGCCCAAAGATGGTAAGGAGGTCTTAAACAACAAAGGTTTGATCAACGATATCTTTGTTAAGAGGATGACACGTGGCCAAGATACACCAGTGGCCAAGTAAGCCTCCAAGAAAAGGGATAAAGGAAAGGGTAAAAAGAAGGTTGATCAACTGGATGCACCGACAGTGTCCCAGGTGACGAAGAAGCTGGCCTTAATGGAAGTACACTTGGACCGCATCGACATACAATCAATCCACACTGATAGCATAATGGATGACATGAATTTTAGGCTACACAAATTTTATGCCTACATAAAGGCTTGGAACGAGGCCATTGAGCCAGATTAGCCCTACTCCATTGCCAGATTTCCCAGCCTTCCCATCCATTTATCGATCGATGCAATACTCGTCTTTCGAGCAACCTACCACTAATGGTCGACCTACCCCTGCACACATTTCTGATGATGAGAAGGATGATGGGCACTAGTAGGCTGATGAAGATCATTATAGTCTACTTATTTGAGGATGAGTTCTCTAATAGTATGGGCACGAATATGGCTGAACGAGAGGTTGTTGTGGAAAAGGATGTCGACACGGTGGAATGCACTAACACTGGCCCAATTGAGACTGAACAGCGTAAGGGTACGGATCAGAGGGAGGATCAGTTGAAGTATCAAGAAGAAAAAGGCAAGGAAAGAGAAAATGAAGAGAAAGAACCTACCAAAGTGCCGGAAGAGAGGGAAACAGATGCCTCGATAATGATTGTTAAGGATGTCGTGAGGGTATCCAGCTCAGACGAGGCTCGTCCTACTGCGAGCTAGGCTGAGGTTATCACCAGCAAGGTAAAGGAACTGAATCCTTTTGCTATTGTGCCCTATGTGACACCACTCGCAGAAATCCACCCATCAGAGGTGACAATCGATGAGGCCACCACCCAACCCGCCAAGGAGGAGCAATCCACTAAACCGGTTGGTCCAAAGGATAAAAAGCAAAAAAGGTGCAAGGACAAGAAGAATAAACATCATGACGAGGGTGAGTGCCCAAAGAAGAAGAAGAAGAAAACTAAAGCAGCCTCTGCATCAGCTGCTAACGCCTAAGTTGGTACATTTTTTTAGTTACTACATTCGTTTTGTTAACTTAGTTATATTGTAGTTGCATTTCCATTATTTCTGTATAATATTGTCAGTGCATTGGGACAATGTAGACATTAGGTTTGAAGGGGAGATAATATGAAATGGAAATGCAATTACACCAACATATTTAAATATTATTTGTTTCTTTGGTTAATGAGAATTTACAAGATTTCAACTGAAATGTGCCTACAATTTTTATTTTTTTTTATCCGTAATTCTTGAATTGTTTGGATGCTGATGTATACATTGGATGAATATGAATGAATGATGAGTCTACTATTTTTGAATGAATGATTGGAATTGTTTAAGTAATGAATGATAGTGTTGATGTTTGAATATTGAACTAACTGACCAGTTGCAGTGACATTATATTAATAAAATATGCTCAAATGTGAGTGCATTGTGACTTTTTCAAGGGTGAACACTTCGCTGCAGACTTTAGAAAATCCATTTAGCTAAAGGCTATCGCTGCAAGAGTATGTGTCGGCGCAATTACATGCCTCCTAGGGTTTTGTTGCACCCTATCGTTACTGCCCAGGAATAAAGGTAGAGTAATGCAATGACATCTCTCAGTCACTTAGAAAAGGAAAATGAGAAAAAGAAAGGAAAAACATAAAAGAGAAAAGAAAAGAAAAAAATGTTTGCTATGAATGTTGTATTGATTTAAGGAAAATTAATATTCAAGGCATAAAACTAGCATTAATGAAGTTGCAGTTTTAATTGTTCATACTTATAAATTATCGGCGCATTATTCTATCATATGAATACAATTTGTGCATTAGGATTCAAGAAAATTCAAGTTGTGAGAATATTGATTGTGGTGACATTTTTTTTGGTTGTAACATTGCTAATTTTTTATTTACTTGAGGACAAGTAAAAAATTAAGTTTGGGGGTTTGATGGTATTACAAATGACATATATTTTCTCCTTAATTTAATGTTTTAATTGTCTCTTTTATATCTCATTTAGCATGCATCATAAACATTTTATACTCAATTTTCATATTTTCTAATTCATTGCTAGTTAGTTTAAATTCTTATTATTTTTATCTATTTTTGTACTAATGTCGACGTAAGCAGCCGATGTATTCTATTTTACAATTGTTTGCGCAGGAGCTCAGCCCAAAAGATCAATATTGGCAGAATGCAGCCACAAGATCAACTTGGAATTGTGACCAAGAAATGTTGGAGCATTGGATTTGAACCTCAAATGAGTAGACTCAAGTTGAATTTACAATTGGAAGCACCAGTGTAGGAATATCACAAGTGTCGCTGCAATTACAATCTTAGATTGCGACCAGCAGCGCAGCGACAACCTGTAGATCTCTGAAGAATACACTAGATTTACGTGAGTGTACAACTATACTCTAACCGACTTTGACAGCTGCAAAAATCTAGATCTGGATCTGAGAATGGAGGCTGAAACCTGCAACATTTTGAAGGTTATAAATAGATGAACAAAGAATGAAGAAATCATCAAGAATTAAGGGATTAAATTCTACAAATTCTGTGTGATTTTGGAGATTTAAGCTGGAAATTGGGAAGCTGATGAAGCAAGTCTGTAGCCAGTTCTAATGAGAGGTGCTTGATGCTAGGCAAGAGGAACAATTAAGGAGTAGTCCTAGTAGTCTAGAGATAGTAAGCTTCGATTGTACTCTTTAATTCTTCTTTAATAATGATGGATTTTTATAACATTAAATGAATACGAGAGTGTCTTTTAATGCTAGGTCATTTTGATTCTTATTTTATGTTACCTATTTGTTTATTCTTGGATCTAATCGCTTTAAGCACGAGAGTGAAATTACAGTCTGCCAACATTGAGAGATGCGGTGACAAGTTAGGTTAACAAGTAAGCTAGGCGAGAGTTGCTTGAGATTGGACTCCAATCACTTGTTCTTGAATGCACAATATTGCTCACACCGAGAGGTGGAGTGATTATGGGTATTTAAGTTTAGATTAAACAAAGAGCTATTAGTAAGAAATCAAAAGAACTTCATTGCTACGACAATCCCTCTATACTTTACCCTGTCGATGCATCTAGCTTTTCAACTTAGCAGAATTAGTGAACCATTTCTACTCTTTAAACTTGATCATTTTTTACATTTCATTCATTTAAATGCTCAATACTCAAAACTCAACACATTTGATTTACTTTCAGTACATTGACATTTAACCTCTGACATTTAACTCTAATTGCATTGACAATATTAACTACTTTAGTGTGTAGATCTGACATAATTACACCAATATCCTTACTCACATCTTACTCATTTTCAGTATTAATTGCTCCGACAATTAACATCAAGAACCCATTTCCTCATGGGATTGATATCTGATAGAATCGTCTATCAACTATACTTGCATCGACGCGTGTACACTTGCACAATCGCTGTGATGTTTCAAATGCGATAATCTTCCAAGGATGATCGACACTTCCTTATTTGCATCAGAATCTAAGACAATGAAATCAGTAAGGAAAAATAAATTTATTAACTCTTACCAAAACATACTCGATCTTTCCTTCGGGATATGCTAAAGATCAATCCCCTAATTGAAGAGTCACAATTGAGGGTCTTACTTCACCTATTCCCAACAACTTGAAAATAGATTTTGGCATCAAGTTGATATTGGCTTCTAAGTCTCACAAAGCTTTACCATAGTAGGATTCACCAATGTTACAAGGTATAGTAAAGCTTCCAGGGTCTTTTTGTAACCCCCTTTACTCAGCCTAAGAGATATGACCGGTTCTAGGAGGTTACTACTGTAATTATACCCTCACGAAAACTGATAATTCACATTCACTCAGATACATACAGAAATATATATATATTGTTTATAATTAAAACTAAATAATCAATAATTTCTAAAATAAATACCAAAATCCCAAATTTAAAACAACTTGCAATCCCAATAAAATAATAAATAACAAAATATACTAAAATCCCCCAAAATAGCTTTTACGTAGTGATAATAGATACTAGAATAAAATAAAGAAAACAAAAGAAGTGTCGCCGAGTACCAAGTCACCTAAGTCTCAAGTATTTGTAAGAAAACTGGAGGGAAATGAGCTAAAAAGCCCAGTGTGTCTCTAAAGAACATATATCCTATTTCATTATCATAATAATTTTACAACAAATAATATAACCACAAAGGATGTGATCGGCCTGTAAACATCACAACAATTATGTGCAAGCGGACACTGTCGATGCAAGTTTAGTATACATTTTCAATTTGTCGGATATCGATCCACGAGGATGGTGTTCTTGTTACCTAAAATTGTCAAAGCAATTAGAGTTTAAATGAAAAGAATTGTTAACAGTAATGTCAATGCAATTTAGTTAAGACTGCACAAATAAAAGAGTTAAATTTGTCAATGCAAATATAACATAAAATGTCAAAGCAAATTAATAGAAAATGAATTGTTTGTTGAAGATGTTTGTAAATGTAAATTCAGAAAATTAAAAAAAGTAGATCAAGTGTAAAGAAATGAGGGGATCCCTGACTTCACAAGTTGGCAGCTAAATGTGACTACAAGGTAACTAATAGATGAATTGTCACCGCAATTAAGTTCTAATGAAATCTCACTGCTACTGACTTCTCTGTTTAACAAAGACCCAAGTGCTCACAATTACCACACCTTTCAATGCTGGCAATGCTTCGCACTACGACTAGCCAGAATTCCTTCTTGCTTCAAGCAACTTCTGTTGTCTTGCTTGTTAATCTAACTTTGTCACTGCACCTTTCAGTGGCTATGACTGCAATCGCACTTCCGTGGTCAAAACAGTTAAATCCAAATATAAACAGATGAGAAGAATTGAGGAGAAATCAAAATAGATCGAACATTAATAAGTACTTCCATACACAATTAATACACAACAGAATTCATCAACACTCAAGAGGACTTAAAAAAGAAATTGAAGCATTCTATTCCTAGTCTACTAGAAGTCACTTCTCGTCAGAAGTATTTGCTTCCTTGTTACGCCAGATCACCCTCCTGGGAAGTTAAGCTTCCATGGTAGCTCACTTTAAGAAAATCAGAAAATCTGGAATTAATTTCTTCACTAGCTTGATGATGATCTTTTCTCACTTCCCTTTATTTATAACCACTGTAAAGTACAGGTCTACCCCTTTCTCAGATCTAACTCCCTTTTTACAGCTGTAAAAGTTGTTATTGATAGGTATGCACTCACACAGGTCTGGTTTGTGCATTAGGTAGTTGCAGATTGTCACAACATCTTTGGAAGCAAATTATGATTTTTATTCGCTGAGACAACTTGACATGCTCCTGCACTGGTGCTTCTGGATACGTTAGCAGCTTAAAGTCCCTGGTAAAATGTTGAAGTATTCATGTGGTAACATATTTGGTCACAATTGCAGATTAAACTTGTGGCTGCAACTCTGAATGCTTTCCTATTCTGATCTTCCAAGGTGGATCCCTACACTGACAACCTTAAATGCAAAACTAATGCTGAATGAAGCGACATTAGTAGCACAAATGAGATAAAATGAAAGAAAGTAAGACCAGACAACACTGATCTAGAAAATACATATATTAAGTATAAAATTCTGAAAATGAATGCTAAATGTAATACAAAGGAGACAAAGTATACACTAATCAGGGAGATTTTAATGGTCATTTCTAATGCTATTACACCCCCAAACTTGAGTTTTTACTTGTCCTCAAGTAAATAAAAGCTAGAAAAGTCAGTCATATCAAAATTCTTGTCACCACAATACATATTTTAGCAACTTAAATTCTCTGAGATCCTAATGTATAAATTACATTCATATGATAGAACATTGCGTCGAAAATTTATAGGCATGAATAATCAAAACTTCAACTTCACTAATGCTAGAATCATGCTTTAAATCTTAAATTTTATTAACCAATACAACATTTATTGTCATATACATATATTTTCTTCCTTTTTTATAAACTTTTCTTTCTCCTTTTTTTTTGTGACTGAGAGATGTCATTGCATTACTATACTCTTGTTCCTGGGCAGTAACTATGGGGTGCAACAAAGCCCCAGGGAGTATGTAATTGCACTGACACACACTCTTCCAGTGACTGCCTTTGGCTAGATAATTTTTCAAACACTTGCAGTGGAGTGTTCCCCCTTGTTAATTCATAATGCACCCACATTGGAGTGTCTTTTATTAGTCTATATAAATAGCTGCAAATGGTAAGTTAATTTAAGGTTCAAATAATGATACTACTCATTTATTACTAATGAAATTTCAATTATTCATCCAAAGACAGAAGGATATAACATTCAATCCCACTCATCCAATTCATACATTATCATCTCACATAATTCAAGAATTAAGCATCAAATGAAATATTGTGGTCACATTTTTCATAACTTTCCATACTTTCATTCAACTAAAAAGACAAATAAATTCCTACACTTGTGGGTTCAATTGCATTTCCATTCCATACACATTTCCCCCCAAACTTAATGTCTACATTGTCCCTAATGCACTGACAATACTATACAAATATGAATGAAAATGCAACTACAATGCAAATGTGCTGACAAATAAAATGCAGAGACAAATAAAATGTAATGACAACTAAATGGATGTATGCAATTAACTAAGTACTGAAAAATAAAAAACTAACTCAATGTGTTGTAGTCGAGGATGTGGCTGCTTTGGATTTCTTTTTCTTTTTAGGGCGCTCCTCTTTGCGCTTCGCCTTTTCATTTCATTTGTAATTTTTCTCCTTGGGGTTAACCGGTGCAGTGGATTGTTCCTCCATGGTCAGTTGGATGTTGGCTTCATCAATAGTCACATTCGATTGATGGATCTCAGCAAGTGGTGCCACATAAGAGGATTATAATCCTCATTGCTGGATGTGACGGCTTCGACCTGGCTCGCCCTAAATGCTGCTAGGTTTTCAATAGATGCAACCATATTGGCAGGTGCGACGATAAATTCCTCTACTAAATTTGTCAGCACAAACTATTCTTTTTCTTTTTCTTTCTCTTCTCTTTTCTTTTCTTCCTCTTCAATACCCAAAGAAGCAATATTTATGCGTTCTTCTTCAGCAACGACATCTTCTCTTTCCACCATATTAGCCCCCAAACTATTTGAAAATTCATCCTCAAAAAGGCTAGCAATATTGTGAAGACAGTCCTCCATATCCCTCTAATGGACTTCCTGGTCTTCATCATCAGAAATGTGGACCATTTGGAGGGAGTGGACAGACTGAGTTTTGCCTTCCGATGCAGCATGCTCAGTAGATGGTGTAGCCTCCCTGATGATAGGTGGGAAGACAGGAAATTCTGGCATGGGATGCTTCCTCAAGTTGCTTAATGTACTGATAATGGTAGTATTCCATGCCCTTGTATAAGCATAGAATAGGTTTTGTTTATACTTCATCTTGTCCATTACGCCGACAAGTTTGATTTGTTGGATGCTCATCTGATCAACAATCTATTCAATCTCAGTAAGCTTCCTCCAAATTTAGGGGTTTGTAGGTGTATGGGTTTTGGTGTCCTTCTTTTTCCCTTTTCCTTTCTCCTTCTTTGGTGATACTTCCTTCACAATAGGGGTTTATTGGCCCCTTGTAATTCTTTCCATCAAAACATCATTTATCGAGCCTTTGTTCTCCAAAAATTCTTCCCCTTCGCAAGGCACAATGCTCTTCTGTTTACACAACAGCATGATCAGAGAAGGGAAAGGCAGGATACCTGTTTGTTTGGTGGCAAATTCAAGGATTTCCTAGTGAAGGATTGCTCCGAGATCAATTCGTCAACCCTTGATTATGGAATGTAGCAGGCACATTCTATCCAGTGTAATGGTAGTGCTATGAGTAGATAGTAAGAAACGATAGTTTATGTAGTGAAACCACACTTTGCTTTAGACGGTGAGGTAATGGTGGTGCATCGTATAATTATTTGGATTGTTGCCAGTCCAAACAGCATCGTCGATGCATAAGTCATTCAACAATATATCAGCACCTTCTTCTGTCTAGTTTTACAAAAACTCGACATGCTCGTCTTCTTTCTCGGCAATGTAGAATAAGGCATTGATATGGTCAGTGCTCCATGGCACCAGACCTTCATGGATGTAAAAGAACTCCTGCTCTGAATCAACCAAGTTATCATAAAACTCTTTTACCATAGATGGGGAGTACCCTCCGGATGATCACAGAATTGCTCCCAACCCAGACGTGAAGTTGTTCTTGTGACTTGTTTCCCCAATATCAGTAGTGGGGATAGCTGAAATCCCTGCTTACGATGGTAGTTTCATTTCATCATCACCTCATGAAAATGATCCTTCGTTGCTTTCGTTAAAAATAGGACAGGCTCCTTGGGTGGTGGCTGGTCGGCATTTCAAACCATCTTTACCGATGATTCAGCCACTGGTTTCGATGGGGTCTTAGCACCACGAGTTATTGCCATAACTAACTGAGAGAAAGATAGTGA
The DNA here is from genome assembly GCA_039519145.1 of Kokia cookei. Classification (NCBI taxonomy): domain Eukaryota; kingdom Viridiplantae; phylum Streptophyta; class Magnoliopsida; order Malvales; family Malvaceae; genus Kokia; species Kokia cookei. Next base: position 22,601,656 of record CM076909.1, read on the forward strand.
AGATTTTTGCAGAAAAAAAATGAAGGTTAAAGAAAATCAGAGTTACAGTAACAACGGTAGATGTGAGCTTGAAGATACAATCGGTAGAAGTAGGATATTCTATAAAAGATGGAGGTGAAAAGAGGCGTGATGATTGCTGCTGCCATGAGAGTACATTATGCTTGCAGCCAATAAATGCCAGGACACAGATCGTACTTTTTCGAATTGATCCAATGGTTAGGGATCAGGGTGGATCAACCGATGTGATTCTTTCCCAAAACGCTTTGTTGAGTCATCAATTGGATGCATCGATAAGTTCTGCTTTCGTGTACGTCCACAAAAAGGAGATATTTTATTCCTGCTAAAACTAAAGTTACTAATTAAAGGAAAATAAAAGATAAGAAGTAAATAGAAAAAAATAAAAATTGCAATGACATGTTAAGAAAATATGACCAGATTAATGGTCTCATTTTATTCAGTAATGTCTGGGCTTAGATAGTACTTTAATCTTTGGCTATTCACTTTGAATTGGTGCCTATTGTTCAAATCTTTGATTGTCACAGCACCATGTGGAAATGCTTCGACAACTTCAAAAGGGTCTGACCATCTTGAGCGCAATTTTCTTGAATGCAATTTTAAACATGAGTTAAATAAAAGCACTAATTAACCTGTGGAAAATTGTCGTTGCAAAATGATGTTGTCATGCCATTTCTTAGTTTTTCCTTGTAAATGGCAGCATTTTCATTAGCATTGCATCGAATTTCTTCCAGTTCTGAAATGTTCAACAATGTTTTCTGCCCATATGGCCTTATGTTCAAGTTCGATAGGCAAGTGATAGGATTTACCAAACACCAGCTGATATGTATGCAATGCGAAGTGCCCACAATTCATCATGTAGCCGCGAAGACCAATCTCGTCTAGATGGATTAACCACCTTTTCAAGAATATCTTTAATTTACCGATTAGATACTTTCGCTTGACCATTAGTTTGTAGATGATATGTGATTGCCATGCGATGTTTCAAACTATATTGTTTTAAAGCTATCACCACTTGATTACAATGGAAGTTAGTGCCTTGATCGCTTATTAATGCTCGAGGTGATCCGAATTGTGTAAGGATGTATGTGTGAAAGAACTTTAACACCGTCCAAGCATCGTCCTTTGGAACAGTTATTGCTTCAATCAACTTTGAAACATATTAACTGCAACTATAATATATTCATTTCCAAAAGAATTTGGAAATGGTCCAATAAAGTCTATACCCCAAACATAAAAAAGTTAAACCTCTATGATAGGCTATTGTAGCATCTCATTGCGTCGAGATATTGATCCAGTGCGCTGACATTTGTCACACAGTTTAGCAAAAGTGTGGGCATCTCGAAACAATGGAGGCCAGAAAAATCTTGATTGTAAGACCTTTGCAGTAGTCCTAACACCACCAAAATGACCTCCATAAGGAGCATTATGGAAATGCTTCAGGATAAAAAGCATTTCTTCCTCAAGAACGTAGTGACGAATGATGTTGCCAGCACATACCTTGAACAGGTATGGCTCATTCCAATGATATTTCGTAGCATCCCGAAGAAATTTGACTTTCCGGTGACCTATTGCACTCAACGGTAGCTTTCCACAAACTAGATAATCAATGACATCTGCATACCATGGAGATGTGTTAACAAAGAATAACTTCTCATCTGGAAATGTGTCGACAATTTGTGACTTATTTCCATCTTCACTTCCAGATTCCAAACGAGAGAGGTGGTTTGCTACATGGTTCTCTGATCCTTTCCTATCTTTAATCTCAACATCAAATTCTTGTAATAGATGGATCCATCTAATCAGCCTAGGTCTTGCATCTTTCTTAGCAAAAAGGTATCTCAAGGCAGAATGATCAGTATAAACTGTAATTTTTGTGCCGACAAGATATGAGTGAAACTTGTCAAATGCAAAAACTATTGCCAACAACTCCTTCTCAGTGGTTGTGTAATTCACCTGTGTTTCAATTAGAGACTTACTAGCATAATAAATTGAATGAAATATCTTATCCTTTCATTTTCCAAGCACAACACCCATAGCAAAGTCACTTGCATCATCATTACCTCGAACAGTTGTGACCAATTCGGTGCGACGACAATGGGTGCCTACACTAGCTGCTGTTTAATTTTAAGGAATGCTTTCAAACAAGAATCATCGAACAAAATTTTTTTATTTTGCTCCAATAAGGAGCAGAGTGGTTTTGCTATTTTGGAGATGTCTTGGATGAAAAGTCTATAAAATCTAGCATGGCCGAGAAAACTCCTTATTCCCTTTACATTGGTGGATGGTGGTAGCTTTTCAGTGATCTCTACCTTTGCTTGATCAACCTCAATGCCCAGACAAGATATACGATGGCCAAGGACAATGCCTTCGGTTGCCATGAAATGGCATTTTTCCCAGTTCAGCATCAAATTGGTGTTCTCACATCGCTTCAATACTTTTGCTAAATTGTCATCACATTTATCAAAATTGTACCCATAAATAGAGAAATCATCCATAAATACCTCTAATGAATCCTTGATCATATCAGAGAAGATAGCCATCATGCACCTTTGGAATGTGGCTGGTGCATTGCACAAACCAAATGGCATTAGTCGAAAAGCAAAAGTTCCAAATGGGCAAGTAAATGTTGTCTTCGTTTGATCTTCCAGTGTGATTGCGATTTGGTTGTATCCAGAGTATCCATCAAGAAAACAGTAATAGGCCTTACTAACCAGCCTATCCAACATTTGATCAATGAATGGAAGAGGGAAGTGATACTTCTTTGTGGCTGCATTTAAACGATGGTAATTCATACACACTCGCTAACCTGTAGCAATACGAGTAGGGATTAGCTTATTTTTTTCATTTCTTACCACCGAGATTGGGTAGATGATGCCTACGTCCAGCCATTTGATGATCTCTTTCTTCACTACTTCATTCATTTTCTCATTTAATCTTTGTTGTTATTCAATTGACTGTTTTCCTTTATCTTCCAGCCTAATTTTATGCATGCGAAAAGAGGGACTAATACCTCTGATGTTCATTATGCTCCAGGCAATGGCTCTTTTGTGCTGTTTCAATATTTTGATTAACTTTTCTTCTTGGTTTGAGTCGAGACTTGCGCTGACAATAACTACCAATGTATAATTATCACCCAAGAAAACATATATCAGATATGTTGGTAATGGTTTAAACTCCAAAGTTGGAGCTTCTTCAATCGATGGTTTGAAAATAGCAATCCTCCTATTCGTCAAATGCAAAGATTCCATTTGCCAGCCATGTCTAAGCTCACTGACATTAGCCTTAACTTTGTGGTCACATTCAGGTAGGACATTATCTTCAAATGTCACAGCATATTCCTCTAACACTGCTAAACTACATTCATTAAATTCCTCCATAATTAATTCTTTCAAAACATCAATGTGGTGACATTGTTCCTTACTACTAGATGGAGATGCTGTGAAAACACTAAATGTAACATGATCATCGTTATGACGCATGATCAACTCGCCCTTGAAAACACCTATAAGTGTGCGTCCTGTTGCAAGAAATGAGCGTCCCGAAATAATGGGCACCTCCTTATCAGCTTCACAGTCAAGTATGATGAAGTCTGCTGGGAACACAAACTTATCGACATGGATTAGAACATCTTTAATTTGTCCTTCAAGTTGTGCCAAAGATCTGTCCGTAAGTTGTAATGTCACCGCAGTGGGTTTCATATGACCAATTCCTAATTTCCTGATAATTGACAATGACATAAGGTTAATGCTAGCTCCTAAAACACATAAGGCTTTACCCAAATAATGGTTTCAATGGAGCATGGAATTGTGAAACTACCATGATCTTTCATTTTTTGTAGCTGCTTGTTTGTCAAAACAACGCTACACCCTTTTGTGAGTGCAATCGTCTCGATATCAGATAGCTTCTTCTTTGACAATAGCTCTTTCATAAATTTCCTATAGCTAGGAATTTGTACAAGAGCATCAACTAGAGGTATATTAATTTGTAAATGTTTGAAGGTAGATACAAACTTTTGATAATCTATGTCATGATCTTTCTTCTTGAATCGTTGTGGGAATGGAAAAGGTATGTTAGCAGTGGGCTATTTTGATATACCCGGTTGTGTCAACATTGGCAGTTACGTCGACAACTTCGAAGGTTGAATGGTTGGCACAGGTATGACTACTAGTGGTTCCTCCTCATTTACTTCTATTATGTTTTCTTTAGATGTAGCTTCTCCTTATTGCTTTGGTTCGTTTGTGTCGACAAGTGCTTGGTTAGAGCTGATGCTTTGTTCGACAATTTGCTTTCCACTCTGTAATGTGATAGCCTTGCAATGCTCCTTCCCCTTCCGATTTGGATTTTCAGTGTCACTAGGTAAAGCACCTGGTGGCCTTGTGCTCATGTTAGAAGCCAACTATCCTAGTTAAGCTTCCAATGCGCAGATGGAAGAAGAATTTCCTTGATGATAGCTTTATTTATGGTAATATGCTCACGCATCAAAGCTTCAAGAGAAGCTAATGGATCTGATCTCGGTTGAGAATATTGTTGTTGTTGTTGCTGATGTTGTCCTTGAATATTTGGTATTACAATCTATTATGGCTGCATTCAAACATGTGGTTGCATCTTCTTATGCGACTATATCCACTTATGTGATTGCATCTGATTAGGCTGTGCATGCACCTAAGGATTGTGATTATAATTCTGCTGCTAACTCCCTTGTCTAAAGTTACCTTGATTTGAGGAATTTCCATATCTATATATGGACGTATTCTGCTTCCCCCAATGTTGTTGAGTCCTATTTGAAATGTTATATGAGTTACCATATGAATTCCCTCAAATATTATTGACATAGAATGCATTCTTAGCATGCTGTGGACAATCCTCATAACTATGGTTGTCATCGTAAATTTCATAACAAAATGTTGGGACATCCATTTGCTAAGCTACTTGAATAGAGGCAACTTCACTCGTTCCCTTCATGTTCTTGATCATGTTCGCTAGTGAGGATACTTGTGCACTTAGGGCTGAAATGACATCTAACTCAATAACTAGGATTTGTTTTCACTTGAGCAGAACGAGAAATTGGGTACTGATAGTCATTTTACGTGATTCTCTCTAAGATTCGCACGACTTCCTTGTAAGTGTAATCCAACAAAGGACCATTAGTAGATGCATCGACAAGATTTCTTGTCTGCGCATTTAACCTATTGTAAAAGATCTAGATTTGTGTTTCTTGTTGGATTTCGTGCATGGGGAAACCTCTAAGCAGAGTTTTGTAATGTTCCCATGTAGTGTGCAAGTTCTTATCATCTAATTGATGGTATGTCTTGATATCATTCCGCAGTCTAGCATTCATTGTGGGTGGATTGAATCGTATAACAAATTGAGTTGCTAGCATATTCCATGAAGTAATAGATCCAACCGGTAAACCAAGAAACCATGTACGTGCTCCTCCTTGCAAAGAGTAAGGGAATAAATGTATCTTTAAGGTGTCACTCACATCTTCATGAGGCAAACCAACATATTGCCTATTCAAGTTTAGCATTTTGAACATCACCGATTTTAATTCAAAATTCTCAACTTGTATTACTGGTCTAACAATCTCTGGTTGTAGATCATCGATTACAGGAACAATGAAATCTCTAATTGTCCTGTCTAGAATTTACTCTTCTTGTGGCAGCGGTATATTGTTGACTTGTTGTGGCTGCGCTAGAGGAATAGTGTTTTGTGGTAGCAATGGTGGTATATTGTTATTATTTCCAGCCATATTTCTTTGCTCTTGTCTCTTCCTCCGAATAGTTCTTTCAATTTCTGGATTGAAACTGATAATGTTGTTAGGATTTCTCCTTGTGGACATAAAACACCTAAAAAGAATTGAAAAGAATCAACAAAAGAAATAAAACATATTAGTAACAAATAGAATTTAGAAAAGAAATAATAATTGCAACTACAAAAAAAAAAATCAAACAAATGCCATCCCCGGCAATGGCGCCAAAACTTGATCGGCCTGTAAACGTCACAGCAATAATGTGTAAGCAGACACTATCGATGCAACTATAGTAGACAAATTTGAATATATCAAATATCGATCCCACGAGGATGCTGTTCTTGTTTCTTAAAATTGTCGAAGCAATTAGAGTTTAAATGAAAAGAATTGTTAAGAGTAATGTCAACACAATTCAGTTAATACTTCACAAATAAAAGAGTTTAATCTATCAATGAAAATATAACATAAAATGTAAGAGCAAATTAATAGAAAATGAATTGTTTGTTGAAGATGTTTATAAATGTAAATTCAGAAAATTAAAAAAAGTAGATCAAGTGTAAAGAAATGGGGGGATCACTGACTTCACAAGTTGGTAACGCTTAATGTGACTACAAGGTAACTAATAGATGAATTGTCACCGCAATTAAGTTCTAATAAAATCTCACTGCTATCGACTTCTCTGTTTAACAAAGACACAAGTGCTCACAATTACCGCACCTTCCAGTGCTGACAATGCTTCGCACTTAAGAATAAGTGGCCAAAATTCCTTCTTGCCTCAAGCAACTTTCGTTGTCTTGCTTTTTAATCTAACTTTATCACCGCACCTTCTAGTGACTATGACTGCAATAGCACTTCCGTGGTCAAAACAGTTAAATCCAAATATAAATAGATGAGAATAATTGAGTAGAAATCAAAATAGATCTAACATTAATATGTACTTCCATACACAATTAATAGTCAACAAAATTCATTAACAGTCAAGAGGACTTAAAAAAAAATTGAAGCATGCTATTCCTAGTCTACTAGTCCGTAAGTGCTCCTCTTGCGTCGCACCTAGGCACTTCTCATCAGAAGTAGTTGCTTCCTTGCTGCGCCAGATCATCCTCCTGGGAAGTTAAGCTTCCATGGTAGCTCACTTTAAGAAAATCAAAAAATGTGGATGTAATTTCTTCACTAGCTTGGTGATGATCTTTTCTCACTTCTCTCTATTTATAACCACTGTAAAGTACAGGTCTACCCCCTTCTCAGTTCTAACTCTCTTTTTACTACTGTATAAGTTTGTTACTGCCAACTATGCACTCATGCAGATCTGGTTTGTGAATTAGGTAGTTACAGATTGTCGCAACATCTTTGGAAGCAAATTATGATTTTTATTCATTGCGACAACTTGACATTCTCTTGTGCTTGTGCTTCTAGATACATTAGCAGCTTAAAGTCCTTGGTAAAATGTAGAAGTATTCATGTAGTGACATATTTGGCCACAATTCTAGATCAAACTTGTGGCTGTAACTCTGAATGCTTTCCTATTCCAATCTTCCAAGGTGAATCCCTATGCTGACAACCTTAAACACAAAACTAACGCTGAATGCAACGACATTAGTAGTACAAATGAGATAAAATGAAAGAAAGTAAGACCATACAACACTGATTTAGAAAAATACAAATATTAAGTATAAAATGATGAAAATGAATGCTAAATGTAATCCAAAGGAGACAAAGTATACACTAATCAGGGAGATATTAATGGTCATTTCTAATGCTATCAGCATGATATAGTCACAAGCATAATGCAATGCACCCATACTCCAGCATACCAACACAATGAAGAGGTTCCCAGAACCCCTTCCCAACCAAACGTATCCAATCACAGTGTGGTTTTACTAACAGCCGTTTGAAGGGGTGATAACCACGTCTTCCATTGTACAAACCCAACCCATGAGCACACAATGGTATGATCACATGAATATCTTAGTCTCAATCTCAATCTCAATCTCATAATATTACACATATATTAGAGTTCCCAATATTCTTATCATAATAAATACATATATATATATATATATATATATATGTATAATAATCACATTCTTATAGGCATGCATGACAATATCAAAAACTTTAACGCAACTCAAAACACAATCATACCATTTCCACATCACAATGTAAATCATTACATTTATATCATATCTCAGTATCATCATAAAATATCACAACATAACATTACATGCAATAGAATAAGTCATAATTATAAACACACCTCTAGAAAGCTAAAACTCTAATGAAGAGGAGGTTGTCTACCACGTATTGATCTAGCTCCGAGTCAAACAGGATTAGAACCTACAAACACAAAATTAATATTAACATTATTCTTATGCCACCAACTAAATACAAAACTAAACCAAAATAACTCACGTGTAACTCTCGGAGCTGGTACAAGAGAAGGCTGCACAAGTGGAAAAGGTGGTAAGTCATTAGCCTCAAAATTGTGATCACCTAAACACAAATATCTCACATTAGATTTCCCCAAATAAAACCACTAAATAACTCTAAGTACAAAATTAAGAGTAAAACAACTAAAACGAGGCTCTCGGGTTCGAATTTGACGAAATAGACTCAAGACATTGGAAAACGATAGGGTAGGGTTTCCCGAAAAAAGTCAACTGGTTAAAGAAAACGTCAACCAGTCAACGAAAAAGTCAACGATCAATGGTTCGATTCGGTTACAGTTAACGGTTTGGTTCGATCAATAGTTTGGTTCGGGTTCAAGGGTTGGGTCAAACCAATTTGGTTTAAGGTTTGGTTTATTGGGTCGAAGAGGTTAGGTCAAAAGTCTAAAGGGTTAAGGTTATTGGACTCCCATGTTTGGGCCATCAAATTTGGGTTGAATGGTGGCTCAAGTCCTCAACCACATGAAACCAAGGTAACCTAGGGTTTCAACCCTCACCAATGGCGTTGTCAACTCAAGACCACCTAAAACGATGCTAAGTTCATTGAAAAAATAGCTAAGCAAGACAAATAAGGTCTTACCACCCAAAGCACCACTCACTGAAGGTAAAACCTACAACAAAAGTGATAAGGAATGGCGAAGGAAGGCGTCGCAAAGGTGAAATCAAAATGAACAATAGCTGTTCTTTGCAACAGTAGTGGCGAATGAAGATTTGAGAGTGTGGGTATGATCACGGACTGACGAGGAGAAGGATGGTGTGTACAGTGTAAGATACGAACAAGGGAAGAGTGTCGTAGGAGATCGATCAAAAAAGAACCAAAGAAAGAAAATAGAGGGTTTTGGGAATTTTGGTAGAGGTAAGGAGTGTAAATGGGAGAAGAAGGATCACAAATAGGAGAAAAAGACAGTTTTATACCCCACAAAAAGAGTAATTACACAGAGGTCCTCAAACTACTCTAGGGTTTCCAAAACAACCCTCAACTTTACATGCTAACACAATTAGGTCCCAAATTACATAAATTGGCCCACAAATTATATTCACACTAAAATTAAGCCCTCAAGCTTATTCAATAAAAGAATTAAACCCCTAATTTAATAATTTTTATAGATAAGCCCCTAAAATTAATTTAGGTTGTTACACTTTTAATTTCGACGGTAACTTGTTTTGTAGGAATGCACTGCACTCCTTTGTCAAAGCAATAGTCTCGTACTCACTAAGTTGTTTCTTCTTGGAAAGTATATCCTTCATAAACTTAACATAGTTTGGCATTTGTTTTAAAGCCTCCACCAATGGAATATTATGTGTAACTACTTCAGAACATCCAAGAACTTCTTGAATTGCACCTCTTGTTTTAAAGTTTCGTACTCACTAGACTTTGCAGATTTTGACTCTTTTGGTGTTGGAACTTCAACAGTTGGTTGACTTTCCTCCTTCTCAACAGACTCATCTTCAACATCAATCACTTGGGTTTCCAAAGTCTTACCACTTCGCAATGCCACTACCTTGCAAAGTTCTTTACCCAAACTTCTTGGATTTTCGGTGTCGCTCGACAAGGTTCCTTGCAGTCTATTACGAAGCTTCATTGCTAACTAACCCATTTGATATCTAAATTTTCAGTGTTACTGCTTGGCTCTAGATTAAAGCGTCATTCTTAGCCATGTACGCTTTCAACAAGTTCTCCAAACTATTTGATGACTCAGCTTGAGGTGGTTTTAGAGCTTACTGATTAAACCTTTGGGATTGGTTGGGTTTATGTTGCATATAGTTGTTGTTCGGTCCATTTCCTTAGTTCCCCCAAGAAAAGTTAGGATGGTTACGCCATGAAGGATTGTAAAAGTTGGATTGGAGTCCTTGTCCACTTCTATTCTGATGTTGATTCCCCACGTAATACACTTACTTGGGATTTGATAGACAATTCTCCAAAGAATAACCTTCCCCACAATACACGCAGGAGACTACTTCAAACTGACTTGGTGATTATGTTGCAAATTTATTAATACTATTAGTGGTAAACTATTTTAACATAGAGGAAATAGACAATACATGAGCTGATAATGAAGTGAGGGCATCAACTTCATGAACTCTAGCTACACATCTTCTTGAAGCTGCTTGATTTGTTGGCCATTGATAGTTGTTGCTTGCAATCCTCTCGATGATCTCATAAGCCTCATTATAAGACATAGACCAAATTACACCATTCATAAAAGCATTTACCATCAATCTTGTAGGTGCATTAAGACCATTATAGAACGTCTCCAACTGGATAGAAAGAGGAATCCCATGATGAGGACACTTACGAAGTAATTCCTTGTGTCACTCCCAAGCCTCGTACAAAGACTCATCATCCAATTGCTAAAATGTTGTGATATCATTCCTCAACATAGAATTTTTGCTAGGTGGGAAATAATTAACCAAAAATATGTCTGCTAATCCTTTCCATGTAGATATTGAGCTTGGTGGCAACGAATTGAGTCATGCTCGTGCTCGATCTCACAATGAATATGGAAACAACTTCAATCTCAATGCGTCTTCAGTCACACTGGCTATCCTGAATGAATTTCTCACCTTCATAAACAATCAGAGGTGGAGATGTGGATCTTCCGTGGGCATATGATAGCATAAGAAATGACACCTATTTTCTCCTTAAATATGTGTATTAATTGTCTCTTTTGTAGCATATTTAGCATGCATGATAGGAATTTCATACTTAATATTTATATTCTCTAACTCATTGTTGTTTGGCTTAAATTCTCATTATTTTACCTCTTTTATGCACTAATCTTGGCGTATGTAGAATATGTTCACAATTGTCAGCGTAGGGATCCATCTCAGAAGATCGATGCTAGAAAGAATTTAAAGATACAGCCACAAGTTAGCTTGGAATCGCAGCCAGAAATGTCACCGCATGGAAGCATTTACTACAATCACATTTGGAAGCACCAACGCAAGAATTTCACACGTTATCTCCGCAATTAAAGACTGTAGATCGTGCCCAGAGATGCGGCGACAACCTGCAGATTCATAAAGATCACACCAGATCTGCTTGAGTGCATAGCTAGATTTCAACAAACTTTGACAATTGCATAAGAAGTTGTATCTGAGAGAAGATGAGATCTACGATTCTCAAAGCTTATAAATAGAGGAAAGAAGAAGGAGAAGATATAAAGAGGTGAAGGAATTAATTGTACCAATACTTTGAGTTTTTGAATCTTTATGCTAAAATCCAGTGAGCTGATCGATCGGGCAAGCAACAACTTCTAATGAGAAGTGCTTGGTGTGATACAAGAGGAGCAGTTAAGAAATAATCCTAGTAGCCGAGGGATAGTATGCTTCGATTATTTGTTAATTCCTCTTTTAATGATGGTGAATTCTAATGACATTTGATTGTATATGAGAATATCTTTCAGTGTTAGATTACTTTGATTCAAACTTAATCCTTCTGATCTATTTATTCTTGGATTTAATTGCTTAACCACGAGAGAGTAATTGCAATCTATCGACACTGGGAGTTACGATGACAAGTTAGATTAACAAGTAAGTTAATGAGAGCTGCTTGAGATTAGAAGGGATTCTGTCACTTGTTCTTCAGTGTTAAGCATTGCCAGCATTGGGAGGTGTGGTAATTATGAGTGCTTGACTCTTGATTAAATGAATAGTTGTTATTGGTGTGATTTCATTGGAACCTTATAGCAACGACAATTCATCTACACTATACCTTATCGAAACATCTAGCGTTGCTACTTAGTGAAATCAGTGATCCACTCCAATCCTTTACACTTGATCACACTTTTACTTTTATGCATTTAAATTCTCCAAACTTCAACAACTATTTGATTTACTTTCAGTTGCTCTAACAATTAACTTTTATAATTACATTTAAAACTTTGACTATTTTAATTGTGCAATTCTGATTTAATTACGTTGACATCCTTACTAGCATTTTCCCTAATCTTAGCTTTAGTTGCTTCGACAGTTTGAACATCAAGAATCCTTCCTTGTGGGATCGATTTTTTATAAAACCAATCTATCAAATATACTTGCATCGATGTGTATCCGCTTGCACAATTACTGTGACGTTACAGGCCGATCAAGTTTTGGAGCCGTTGCCAGGGATGGTGTTTGGTTTATGCTCATTTTTGTAGTTGTAATTATTCTTTCTTACTTAAATTTTTTTTTTTACTAATCTGTTTAACTTTCTTTTTTTTGATTTTATATTTATACTTTAGGAGTTACATGTCCACAAGGAGAAATCCTAAGGGTATTGTGAGCTTTGATTCAGAACTCGAACGAACTATTCGAGGGAGGAAGTAAGAACAAAAGAAAATGGCTTGCAACAACAACAACCACCTACCATCATTGCTGCCACAAGATGTAGTTCCTTCAATAATACCACAATGAGTCAATAATGTACCACCATCGCTTCCACAAGAAAAACAGGTACAAAATAGGACAATCAAGGATTTTGTTATTCCTGTATTAGACGATTTACAACCAGGGGTGGTAAGGTAAGCTATAAAAGCTAGAAACTTTGAATTGAAATCGGTTATGTTTCAAATGCTCAATTCAAATGGGCAATATGTAGGCTTACCTCATGGAGATGTACGAGAACATTTAAAATCATTTCTGCTTATTTGTGCCTCATTTAGTCAACATGGTGTTCCTAATGATGCCTTAAAATTGCAAATTCGTTGCAAGGAAGAGCGAGAACATGGTTCTTGGGTTTTCGAGTTGGATTAATTACATCATGGAATGCATTAGCAATGTAATTTGTTTTGAGATTCAATCCGCCGACAATGAATGCAAGGTTGCATAATGATATCACAGCTTACCATCAGTTAGATGATGAAAACCTACATACAATATGGGAGCATTATAAAACTCTACTTAGACGTTACCCTATGCATGAAATTTAGCAAGTTGAAACTATTACCGATGCATATGAAGTATGTCTTTTTAGGTGACAATGACACATTACCCGTGATTGTCAGCGCAAGCGTCGACACAACTCAAGAAGAAAAGCTCATTGCAATTTTAAAGGAGCACAAAAGAGATATAGCCTAGAGCATTACAGACATCAGAGGCATTAATCCCTCTTTTTGCTTGCACATGATCAAGCTGGAAGATGAAGGGAAGCAATTCATTGAGCAATAACGAAGACTTAATGAAAAAATGAAAGAAGTAGTGAAAAAGGAGATTATCAAGTGGCTAGACGTGGGCATCATCTACCCCATTTCAGACAGCACATGGGTGAGCCCTGTCCAATGTGTGTCCAAGAAAAGCGGCATCACAATAGTGAGTAATGATAAGAACGAGCTAATCCCTACTTGCATCGCTATAGGGTGGCGAGTGTGCACGGATGATCGTCGACTCAATTTGGCCACAAAGAAGGATTACTTTCCACTACCATTCATTAATCAGATGTTGGATAGGCTAGTCGGTAAAGCCTACTATTCCTTCCTAGACGGCTATTCTGGATATAATCAGATTGCCATTACGTCGAAAGATCAGGCAAATACCACATTCACGTACCCATTTGGAACCTTTTCCTTCCGACGTATGCCATTTGGAATATGCAATACACCAGCCACATTTTAAAGGTACATGATGGTGGTTATCTTCTCGGGCATGATTAAAGATTCTTTAGATGTATTCACGGATGATTTTTCTTTATATGAGAAAACTTTTGACCAATGAGCTGACAACTTGGCGAAAGTATTGAAAAGATGCGAGGACACAAATCTAGTGCTAAATTGGGAGAAATGCCACTTCATGCAACTAAAAGAAATGTCCTTGGCCATCGTATATCATGTTAGGACATTAAGGTAGATAAAGCAAAGGTAGAAATCATTGAGAAATTGCCACCACCCACCAATGTCAAAGGAATAAGAAGCTTTCTTGGTCACGCTGGTTTCTATAGAAGATTCATTCGAGATTTTTCCAAGATTGCTAAATGCTTTGCTTGTTGCTGGAACAAAATAAAAGTTTGTGTTCGATGGCGCATGTCTGGACGCATTTGTCACAATAATGAAGCAGCTAGTACAAGCTCTAATTATTGTCGCACCGGATTGGACGCAACCATTTGAATTAAAGTGTGATACGAGCGACTTCGCTTTAGGAGCTGTGCTGGGACAATGAAAAGAGAAGGATTTCACTCAATTTATTATGCTAGTAAAACTTTAACTAACGTACAGGTAAACTATACAACTACTGAAAAGGAGTTTCTAGTAGTCGTTTCTGCATTCGACAAATTTCGCTCATATCTTGTCGGTGAAAAAGTTACTGTCTGTATAGATCACTTTACATTAAGATACCTTTTTACAAAGAAAGATGCCAAACTGGGATTGATAAGATGGATCCTACTCTTACAAGAATTTGATGTTGAAATCAAAGATAGTAAGGGATCTGAAAACCAAGTAGCAGACCACTTATCCCGTTTGGAAGCTGGAAGCGAGAATGACAATCAATCACGCATTGTCGATGCATTTCCAGATGAGCAATTATTTCATATCAACACATCTCCTTGGTATGCAGATGTTGTCAATTATCTTGTTTGTAGGAAGCTACCCTTGAGTACTATTGGTCACAAGAAAGTCAGATTTTTGCACGACGCTATGAAGTATCATTGGAATGAGCCATAACTATTTAAGGTATGCTTCGACAACATTAACCATCACTGCGTTCCTGAAGAGGAAATGACTTCCATCCTGAAACATTTCCATGATGCTCCCTACAGGGGCCATTTTGGTGGTATGAGGACTGCTGCAAAGGTCTTACAATCAGGATTCTATTGGCCCACATTGTTTTGCGACACCCACAATTTTGCTCAACAATGCGATAGATGTCAACGCACTGGTTTTATATCTCGTCGCAACGAGATGCTCCTACAACCTATTATGGAGATGAAGCTATTCGATGTCTGGGGTATAGACTTCATGGGACCATTTTCAAACTTTTTTGGGAATGTGTACATTCTAATTGTTGTTGACTATGTCTCTAAGTGGATTGAGGCAATTGCGATTCCAAAAGATGATGCTTAAACGGTGTTGAAGTTCTTCCACACATATATCCTTACACGATTTGGAACACCGAGGGCGTTGATAAATGATCAAGGTACTCATTTTAACAATAACCAAGTGGAGATAGCATTGAAAAGATATGGTGTGAAGCATCGCATGGCCACCACATATCATCCACAAACAAATGGCCAAGTGGAGGTGTCCAATCGACAAATTAAAAGCATCCTTGAGAAAGTGGTTAACCCATCTAGGAGAGATTGGTCTTCGCAGCTACATGATGTATTGTGGTTAACCCCGTTGGGGATGTCGTCATATCAATTAGTGTTTGGTAAATCCTATCACCTACCAGTTGAGCTTGAACACAAATTTATGTGGGCAATCAAGTAGGTGAACATGGACTACAATGTTGTTGGAAAGAAAAGGTTGTTGGACATTGCTGAATTGGAAGAAATTAGATGCAATGCCTATGAGAATGTTACAATATATAAAGAAAAAACCAAGAGATGACATGAAAATATCATCTTGCATCGACAATTTAATCCTGGTCAGTTAGTACTTTTGTTTAATTCACGTCTAAAACTACATCCAGGTAAATTGCATTTTAGATGGTCAGGCCCTTTTAAGGTTGTTGAAGCATTCCAGAATGGAGCGGTGACAATTGAAAATATGAAGGATGGTCACTAGTTCAAGGTGAATGGCTAACGACTAAAGCATTAATGAGCCCAGATGTCAAAGAACTAAACGAGACCATTAATCTAGTCACAATTCTTTAATGTCAACGTAATTTACATTTATTTTTATCTTTTTACTTATAATTGTTTCCTTTAAGTCTTATACAAGAATAAAAAATCTTTTTTTGTCAACGCATCATAAAGCACAACTTGTCGGCGTATTCTGTGATGACTCAATGAAACTTTTACAACAAGAATCGCGCAGTTGATTTTTATCAATCCCTAGTCGTTGGATCAAACCAAGGGGTACGGTCTGTAGCCTGGCATTTATTGGCTACAGACGTAATGGTTTTCCACACCTTTTGCAATCATCACGTCTCCTCTAATCCAAAGTTTATAAAACCCTTTTTTCTATCAACTTCTTTCTTCCACTCACACTCTCTATTGTTGCTGCAACCATAGTCTCCATTATTTTCAAATTTTTATGCAAATTCCTTTGTTTTATTTACCCAATTATTATGGCAAGAACAAAAGGCACAAAAACTCCATCCAAAACCCCTGCTGAATCTTCTACCAGCATGGTTCGAACCACAGACCAACCCCCACAAAACGAACCAGTCCTACTTCTGTCCAAGGCGGCAAAAGACTGTTACCATGACGTTATGCTTAAATGGAACTGCCACCCAGAGTAAGGTATGCAGTTGTCCCCACACCAGACATTGGGGAAGCAAATCACGAGAACGATCAATCGTCTAGGCTTGGAATTTTTCTGTGAGCACACAGTTGGATATTCCCCACCATGGTGAGGGAATTTTATGTCAATCTTGTAGGCTTTGAACATGAGTTTATTTTTGTAAGGGAGGGTTGGTACCTTGGAGTGCTGCCCACATCAACTCTCTGTTCTAGATTGTTGAGAAGGAAGAAACTCGCACTGCGTTTTATGAAGAATTGACCGATGAAGGTACTGACCAGGTGATGAGAGACCTTTGTGTTAAAGGCACTGTGTGGACTGGTAACGATCCACACAACTACACAATGCACCAAAGTTATATTACAATTCAAAGCAAAGTGTGCTTCCACTTTGTTAACAGTCGCCTGCTACCTTCAACCCGTAGCACAACTACGACACTAGATCGCATCTGTCTCCTACACTCTATCCTTAAGGGTCGCCAAACCGATGTCAGCACAATTCTCCATGACCAGACTGTTGAAGCCGCTACTAAGTAGACAAGTATATTACCTTCCCCTTCTTTGATAATGCTGCTGTGTAAACAAAGGGGGATTATACCTCGTGATGGTGAAAGAAGTGCTAAACAATAAGGGCCCCATTAACGATATCTCAGTGGAGAGAATAACAAGAGGGAAAGAAACCCCGTTGGTAAAAGAGGCATTAAAGAAGAAGGAAAACTGAAAGGAAAGAAGAAAAATCAGGAAAATGCGCCCACAGACCATCAGATGAACAAGGAATTGGCTGAGACTGAAATACTCATTAACTGCATAGAGGAAATGGACTACAGACAAAACCTCTTTTATGCATACACAATAGTATGGAATAAAACTATTGTCGATGCATTGAGAAGTCTGACCCCAAATCCCTTGCTAGAGTTCCCTGTCTTTCCACCTATTGTTAGGGAAGCTCCTCATCCTCCGACCAGCCTACTCCTGATGGTAAGCCTCAGAAGCTCCCATCCATAATAAGAATTCATATATTCGATGACGAGGAGAGCGCGGGACATTCCAACGCCATGGAGGACTGTTATAAAACAATTACTAACCAGTTCGAGGAGGAATTTTTGAATAGCTTTGGGGCTACCATGGCAGATAGGGCGATTGTTATTAAGAAGCTGCACACCTCGATCGTATTTGTGAGGAGAGAAGTAGAGGAAGGCACTGACAAAGACATAACTGAGTAGAAGAAGCCTGAGAATGAAGAAGTAGAGAAAGAAGAAGGAAATGAGAAGGAGAATGAAGGAAAGGAAAGGGAACTTGATGAGAAGGACCCTGAGGAAGACAAGGAAGAGAACAAGAACGATGCCCCGACAAATTTTGAGGCAAAAATTATCGGCACAGCCACAAGTGTGGGGGTATCCAGTGAAGATGGGGCTCCACCTGAAGCGAGCTAGGCTGAGGCAGTTACCAGTAGCACAGAGGATTAAGATCCTCTAGCCATTATGCCTTATGTGGCACCGCTTGCTGAAGTCCATCCATTAGATGTAACTGTCGATGAGGCCAAAACCCAACCAAATGTGGAGGACTAATCCATTGCTCTAGTTGATTTAAAGCACAAAAAGAGAAAGCGAAAGGATAAGAAAAAGAAGCACAAAGAGGAAGGCGAGCGCCCAAAGAAGAAGAAGAAGAAGAATAAAGCAGCCACTTCATCGGTTGCTGAACAATGAGTTAGTTTTACTTTTCAGTAGTTAGTTGCATGCATCCTATTTAGTTGTCATTGCATTTCATTTGTTAGTGCATTCGCATTGTAGTAGCATTTTCATTCTTATCTGTATATTATTGTTAGCGCATTGGGGATAATATAGACATTAAGTTCGGGGGATCTTGTGTGAAATGGAAATGCAATTGCACCCACATATTTGAAAAATTACTTGTTTCTTTAGTTCAATGAAAGTCTGCAAAGTTTCAACAAAAATGTGACCACAGGTTTTTTTTATGCATAAATGTTGAATTGTTTGGAATGCTAATATGTGAATTGGGTGAATATGAATGAATATTGAACCTTCTATTTTTGGATGAATGATTGGAATTGCTTTAGTAATAAATGGATAGTATCAACCTTTGAATTTTGAACTAACTTACCAATTGCAGTGATATTGTACTAATAAAAGACACTCCAATGTGAGTGCATTGTGACTTGTCAAGGGAGAACACTCCGCTGCATGTATTAGAAAAATCATCTAGCCAAAGGCTATCACTTCAACAGTGTGTGTTGGCACAATTACATACCTCCTAGGGGTTTGTTGCACCCCATCGTTACTACCTAAGAACAAAGGTAGAGTAATGCAATGGCATCTCTCAGTCACTTATAAAAAAATCAAAAAAGAAAGAAAAAGAAAGAAGAAGAAAAGAGAAAATAAATATATTGTCATAAATGCTGTATTGGTTAAGGAAGGGTTAAGATTCAGAGCATGTTACTAACATTGGTGAAGTTGCAGTTTTTATTATTCATGTTTATAAATTGTCGGCGCATTATTCTATCATGTGAATGAAATTTATATATTAGAATTCCAGAAAATTTAAGTTGTTAGAATAATGATTGCGGTGACATGTTTGCTTGTAAAGATTACTAATTTTTGTTTACTTGAGGACAAGTAAAAACTCAAGTTTGGGGATGTTATAGCATTAGAAATGACAACTATTTTCTCCCTAAATTTGTGTATTAATTGTCTATTTTGTAGCATATTTAGCATGCATGATAGACATTTCATACTTAGTATTTATATTCTCTAACTCATTGTTTTTTGGCTTAAATTCTTGTTATTTTACCTCTTCTATGCACTAATGTTGGCATATGCAGAATATGTTCATAATTGCCAGCATAAGGATCCATCTCAGAAGATTGATGCTAGAAAGAATTTAAAGATGTAGCCACAAGTTAGCTTGGAATTACGACCAAAAATGTCACCACATGGAAACATTTACTTTGTATTAGTAAATTCACGCTGCAATCACATCTGGAAGCACCAGTGTAGGAATTTCACACATTGTTGCTGCAATTAAAGATTGTAGATCGCGCCCAAAAATGCGACGACAACCTATAGATTCATAAAGATCACACTAGACCTGTGTGAGTGCATAGCTGGATTTCAACAAACTTTGATAGTTGCACAAGAAGTTGGATCTGATAGAAGATGAGATCTATAATTCTCAAAGCTTATAAATAGAGGAAAGAAGAAGGAGAAGATATCAAGAGGTGAAGAAACTAATTTTGCAAATACTTTGAGTTTTTGAAGCTTTATGTTAGAGTCCAATGAGCTAATCGACCATCGAGCAACAACTTCTGGCGAGAAGTGCTTTGTGCGATACAAGAGGAGCAATTAAGAGATAATCCTAGTAGCTTAAGGATAGTATCCTTCGAATATTTGTTAATTCGTTTTTTAATGATGATGAATTCTAATGACATTTGATTGTATATGAGAATATCTTTCAATGTTAGATTACTTTGATTCAAACTTAATTCTTCTCATCTATTTATTCTTGGATTTAATTGCTTGACCACGAGAGTGTAATTGTAGTCTACCGACACTGGGAGGTACGATGACAAATTAGATTAACAAGCAAGTCTGCGAGATCTGCATGAGATTAAAAGGGATTTTGTCACTTGTTCTTAAGTGTTAAGCATTGCCAGCATTGGGAGGTGTGGCAATTGTGAGCTCTTGAGTCTTGATTAAACGAATAGTTGTTATTGATGTGATTTCATTGAAACCTTATTGCGGTGACAATTCATCTACACTATACCTTGTCGACACATCTAATGGTGCTACTTAGTGAAATCAGTGATTCACTCCAATCCTTTACACTTGATCACACTTTTACTTTTATGCATTTAAATTCTCCAAACTTGAACAACTATTTGATTTACTTTTAGTTGCTTTGACAATTAACTTTTATAATTACATTAACAACTTTGACTATTTTAACTGTGCAGTTCTGATTTAATTGCGCTGACATCCTTACTAGCATTTTCCCTAATCTTAGCTTAGTTACTTCGATAGTTTGAAGATCAAGAACTCATTCCTCGTGGAATCGATATTCGATAAAATCAATCTATCAACTATAATTGGATTGATGTGTGTCCGCTTACACAATTGCTGTGACATTACAGGCCGATCAGTATACCACTAAATTGGCCCACCGTTTGTAGTATTTAAAACATCAGTAGTTTCAACTTAAATTGGGGTGCCTCAATATCTAGCTTTCTAATTCCTAGATTTAACTGATTGAGTGGTACAACATATTGTTTGATGCATCGATCCCTACCATCGGCAATGAGGATGAGATTTATCATATGATTAGCTTCATTACCTTGGCCGGTATTTTGATTTCCAAGGACCATTTCGACTTGTCTTTGAGCTAATTGTTCATGTCTTCTTTGTCTGAATGTTCGCTCGATTTAAAGGTTTATAGGGAGTAAATCGATGATTTGATCTATGCTCATAAACACCTAAAAAGAAAATCACAAAATTAAAAAGAATAAGTTTGTAGTGTTAGAAATAAAATAAAATCCAAACTGAAAATAAATAATTTCACAAAAAATGACTATGGCAACAGTTAACAATCCTTGGTAATGACGCCAAAAATTTGTAACATGTAGGTTTGTGCAAGTGTACACAGTCATTATCAAGTAATAAGTAAGTATCGAGTTATCGTCTTCATAGGGATTGTATATATGCTTGATCAATTAATTGTAAAATTATATTAACAAATTGGTGAATGAAAACACAATATAGTTGGATGGGTGGTGACTTAAATTAAATATAATTAAACAAAATGTAAATGATCCCTAATGAAAATTAACTTAAGTATGCAACTATATGAATGAAATAGATTTTAGCAAAAATTAAACACAATTCACAACAAGTATAACATAAATAAACTAGGACAATTACTTTAACTAAACTCAATTCATCATCAACATACTTAAACATTCGGAAAAAATCCAATGGCAACTTGATCTTTCATGAGTTTGGAAACCAAATTAGGTCCTTTTAGAATCCTTTACTTAGCAAATACGCATTTTACTTATCCTTATTTACTAAGGGTTTCTTCGCATTTGTGTGAGATAACGGGGACATGTTAGGTTTGAAACATTTTAATCACACAAATCTAAAATCTATGCAAATAACAGAGCTTGGTTAGAGTTGTTATGCAACTTGCAATTTAATCGGGTTAGGATCTAAATTGAGCATGCACATTTCAATTATGTGTCCACTAGCCGTCGTCTGTTTAGGATTGCCCAACTAATTCTAGTGTATTCCAATCACGTATGAACGAAATATAGACTTGATATTAATTTAAAACATGATCAATTAAGGCACAAACATCATAAGCATAAACCAAACAAATATTATTTAATCAAAGCAATTATCCTAGCTTAAATAAAATTAAGCTAACATTGTTGTAAACAAGAACAAAGAACACATACCAAACATTTTAAGATCAAATTAAAGAAAAGAAAGAATAAACCAGATCAAAGTGGCTATCACCCAAAACTCTAATCGAAGAGGACTCTTTCGTTCCTTCGCTTTGCTCCTTTGCTGATGGCTCTTCGAGGTGGCCGATTAAGGGCTCTTTAAGAGGCTTAATTAGATAAAACCTCTATAAAGAGATGATGCTAAGTGTGGGGATGGGAAATGATGGAAAAGATGATAGAGTTGAGAGAATGAGAGATGATTGACGAGTGAAAGGATAAGGGATGCTTTAGAATGGTGAAAGTGGCTCTTATTTATAGGTGAAGGGTGAGAGATTGTTTACTAAAAATAGTGAATTTTGAAACCTTCATGCCTCTCAAATGTGTGGCCGGTCATCACTCAAAGAATTTGAGTGAAATTATGTTTCATTTTGAAGCTTCAGCAAATCTTCGAGCTAGATTCTAATTTCTTCTAAAATGCAAGGACCTCTTGAAATTAAACCAAAATGGTTTATTTGGGCAGCCATGTGTAGCTGAAATTGGGCTAAGTTCCTCTTCAATTTGGATAGTTTTATGATCCAGCAAAATTATCAGACCTGTCCAGAATAACTTAATTAAATAAAGGACCAAAGAATTAAATTAACCCAATTATTAAACAATTAAAAAAACCCAAATTATTAATGAAATATTTTATATTAAATTATTAAATATAATTTTATGTTTTAATATTTAATTAATTTATGCATTACCTACTTTATACCTTAAGAATATATTACATTAAAATAAATTATAAAATAAGCCATTTTGTGCATAAAAATTATATAATAAAGCATAAAATCACATTTTTGATAATTTTCGTGTCCTAAATTAATATTTTCAAATATTTCATTAATTTATTAAACATTTACTTGGTATTAACATTGAATTTATGTAAAAAGGTGATAAATTATATACGAAAAAACCTATATATTTTTTAGTTTATAGTGATATTGATATATGTGTGGATCTCATTCTCATGACATATGATGTATGACATGTGTTATAAATTTATGATTCCGTTATGCAATTATGAGAAAAATGAATATGACCATGTGATATGTGATCCTATGTGTAAAACATGTTTACAACATGTTAAAGTGAATGTGGTTAAAATAAGAAAATAAAGTGATATTGTGAGCATGTTATCAAGCGTATGTGAAATGAGAAACATATGTGCTAAAATGAGAAAATGGCCACATCATATGCATGGGGTGGGATTTGTGAAAGGAGGAATATATGTGGCAGTTTATCTACAATTATGTGGTAGTTCATCTGCAATTATGTAGTCGTTTATCGACTATTATGTGGTGGCTTGTCCACAATGTGCTATGTGGCTGTTTATCGGTATTTATGTGGTGGCTTGTCCATAAATGGTGTGATAATGGATGGATGAGTTCTAGGGAACTTGATATTGGTGTGTAGCAGAGATGGGTAGAATTCTTCAAAATGTGAATCGTTACATAAGCATGTCTCGGTATGTTCATAAATATATGTGTAAAATTTGATGATATGTGATTCTTGTGAAAATTGTAAACTTGATGATTTGGATGTCTTATTCAATGTGTTGAAATGAATGTTAAATGTATGTATATATGTTTGTATTGATCTCACACTGAGCCTTTTAAATCTCACCCATGTTATTCGTCTATCTCAAATAATCCTTGTAATTAAGACTCGAATTCAATCACCGGAGGGGCTCTCGAAATAATAATCTCTTAGTCATGGATTTTTAAAATAATTCGAGAATTTTACGGATTATACGAGTTTATTTTGCAATTTTACTATGAACTTTAATTTGGGCTGTGTTAATAACATTTTTTGACTTTATTTTAAATTGTGAATGGTGGCATGAGAATTTTTATTTTAATATTTTGGGAAATATTTCTTGGATTGTTTATGAAGGATTTTTAAATTGTCGTTAAACATTTTAAAAAGGATTAGTTGTTCTAACTGTGTTTAATAAGATATAAAACATGTATTTTTAAATAAAAAGGAACAAATAAATTTTATCAAAAGGAACATGATATTTTCAACGTGACACATTTCAAGGACAAATGAATTTTTCTTATGAAAACGTTTAGGTCATTTTTATTGCCCATGTAATTACTCAGATTGGGTCGTAATGTCTAGGCGTAGTTTGAGAGTTTACATTTAACGATATTAGAGAACGATTCAAAACTCTGACATTGGTAAAAAAATTTCAAAAAACTTAACGCATCTTAAAAAAGGTATTTGGGGAAAAACATGTCACATTTGATTTGTTATAAACGAAATCTAAAACTCTCCAAAGTTGATTCGAGGTAAGTGATTTTTAGATGTAAAGAATACAAACTGTGAACACTATAGAACAGTGAAAACTATAGATTGTGAAACTATAGGAGACTATAGATTGTGAAAAATAAAAAACTTTAGATTGAGACAAAACTTTAAATGATAGATAGTGAAGACTTGTAAAAATCAATCGAATAAAACTGCGATTAAAAATACTCCAGTGATAACACATCTCTATTGACAGGCATTCATCAAATTGAAAAGAATGAGAACTCACAGAGTTAGGATTCGACGAATGAGAACTCATGAAGAGTCGAGTCAAGGAACCTACATTGACTCATTCGCATCTTAATTGCGAACCCCTGAGCCTACTAAGGAGAATGTAAAGTGCGCACCCACTGTCGATGAGAGTCACCGAACGCCTACGAACGAGGCTGTATCATCGGCCATGTTACGAGTATTGGAACGACAGGTTGGTGCCCAAACTGGTTCTAATAGTCGTGGCACTATTGCTTAGAGGCTCTAATGAAGTAAGGTTGAGCTGTTTATAGGCGTTTGTTCAAATCTCTAATGTCATAGAAGTTGTTCAAGCGGACACATGTAGAAGCAAGTATAGTTGATAGAATAATTCTATCGGATATCGATCCCACAAGGAATGGGTTCTTGATGTCTATATGTCGAAGTAATTAAAACTAAAATTAGAGTTAATGTGAGTAAAGATGTCAATGCAATTAAGTCAATCTGCACACTAAAATAGTTAGTATTATCAATGCAAACAAGGTTAATTGTCAAAGCAACTGAAAGTAAATCAAAGTGTGCTGAAACGTTGAGAATTTAAATGCAAAAAAGTAAAAGTGTGATCAAGTGTGAAGATCTAGAGTGGATCACTGATTTTACTAAGTCGTAATGCAAGATGTGTCGATAAGGGTTTGAATAGATGAACTATTGTAGCAATCAAGTCCCAATGAAATCTTACCAATAACAATTCTCCATTTAGTCAAGACTCAAGCACCCTCAATTACCACACCTCTCAGTGTGAACAATATTGTGCACTCAAGAACAGGTGATCAGAATCTCTTCTAATCCTAAGCAACTCTTGTTGTCTTGCTTGTTAACCTAACTTGTCACCACATCTCTCGATGTCGGTAGACTGTAAAGGCACTCTCGTGTTTGATGCAATTAGATCCAAGAATAAACAGATAAAAGAATTAAATAAGAATCAAAGTAATTCTAACAATGAAAGATATTCTCGTATTCATTCAAATGTCAATAATAGTTCATCATCATAAGAAGAGAGGAGTTAACAAATACATCAGAGCATACTATCTCTAGGCTACTCGGATTATCTCCTAATTGCTCCACTTGCACAGCTTCAAGCACTCCTCATCAGGAATTGCTGCTCGTCAGCTCCGTCAGCTCACCATTTCCTAGCTTAAAATCTTCAAAACACAAAGTATTTGCAAAATTAATTCCTTCAACTCTTGCTATTTTTCTTCATCCTTTCTCCATAATTTATAGGCTTCAATAATGGTAAGCATTCTCTCTCCTCAAATCCAAATCCAATTGCAACTGTAAAAGTTTGTTATAGTCCAACTGTGCACTCACGCAGATTTGGTGTGAATTTCATGGATCTGCAGATTGTCACCGCATTTTTGGTCGCGATCTGAAATCTTTAATTGCGGCAAAAACGTGTGAAATTTCTGCATTAGTGCTTCCAGGTGTAATTGCAGCTTTAATTCATTCATTCCAAAGTAAAGATTCCTATGCGGTAGCATCACTGGTCACAATTTCAAGGTGAATTTGTGGCTGTATTCTGGATTCTTTCTAGCCTTGATCTACTGAGATGTGTCCTTGCACTGACAATTTTAAAACGTAATATATATGCTGCATGTGGCGACATTAGTGCACAAAAAGAGATAGAATAGCAAGAATTTAAACCAAACAACAATGAGTTAGAAAACATAAAAACTAAGTACGAAATGCCTAATATGCATACTAAATATGGCACAAAAGAGACAATTAATTCACAAATTTAAGGAGAAAATAGGTGTCATTTCTAATGCTATCACACTCCCAAACTTGAGTTTTTACTTGTTCTCAAGTAAACAAAAGTTAGCTAAATCCCAATCAAATATGTCACCGTAAATATTATTCTCACAACTTAAATTTTTTGGGATGCTAATGTACAAATTGCATTCACATGATAGAATAATACGCCGACAATTTAGAGACATGAACAATTAAATTGCAACTTCACTCATGTTAGCAACATGCATTGAATCTTATCATTTCTTAAACCAATACAACATTTATAGCAATATTTCTTTTTCTTTTCTGTTTTTCTTTTCTTTTCCTAATTCACAATTTTTATAAGTGACTGAGAGATGTCATTGCATTACTCTACCTTGGTTCCTGGGCAGTAACGATGGGGAGCAACAAACCTCCAGGAGGTATGTAATTGTGCCGACACATACTCTTGGAATGACAGCCTTTGGCTAGATGATTTTTCTAACACATGCAGTGGAGTGTTCTCCCTTTATAAGTCACAATGCACTCACATTAGAGTGTTCTTATTAATACAATGTCGCTGCAATTGGCAAGTTAGTTCAAGATTCAAAGATTGCTACTAACCATTCATTATTGAAGCAATTCAATTATTCATGCAAAAATAGAATAGCTTAATATTCATTCACATTTATCTAATTCATATGTCAATATCCTAATCAATTCAAGATTTACACATCAAATAAAAAATTATGGTCACATTTTTTGCTGAAATTCCGCATACTTTCATTAACTAAAGAAATAAATAAAATTCAAATATGTGGGTGCAATCGCATTTTCAATCACATAATATCCCCCCAAACTTAATGTTTGTATTGTCCCCAATGCACTGATAATAATATACAAATAAGAATGGAAATGCAACTAGAATGCAACTAAATTAACAAAACAAATGCAATGACAAAATAAAATGTGATGACAATAAAAATGTATGCAATTTGCCTACAGAAAAGTAAACTAACTTATTCTTGCGCAGTCGATGCAAAGGCTGCTTTGGTCTTCTTTTTCTTCTTCCTTTAGCGCTCACCTTCCTCTTTGTGTTTTCTTCTCTTATCCTTGTGCCGCTTCTTCTTGTCCTTTGAACCAACTGGATTAACAGATTGCTCCTCTTCAGCCAGTCGGGTGGCGACCTTATCAGTAGTCACATCCGATGGATGGATTTCAACAAGCGGAGCCATATAAGGCACGATAGCTAACGGATTGAATTCCTTTACGTTGTTGGTGACTACCTCAGCTAGGCTCGCATCAGGTGGAGCCTTGTCATAACTGGATGCCCCCACACTTACGGGTGTGCCGAAAATATCCTCAACGATAATTATCAGGGCATCTGCCTTCTTTTCTTCTTGCTCCTCAGTAAGGTCCTTCTTCTCATGCTCTTGTTCTTTTCCTTCATTTTCCTTCTCCTCCTCTTGACCTTCTCGTTCTGCACCTTCATCCCTAGGCTTCTCTTCTTCAGTTGTGGCCATGTCAGCACCATCCTCCGCGTCCATACCCACGGGGGTATGCAACTCCTCAATGACAACCCCCTGCCTGCCATGGTCGCTCTAGGGTTATTCAAAAATTCCTCTTCAAATAGGCTGGTAATTGTTCTGTAGTTGTCTTCCATGGCATTAGAATGTCCCTCGCTCTCCTCG
Source organism: Kokia cookei (assembly GCA_039519145.1). Classification (NCBI taxonomy): domain Eukaryota; kingdom Viridiplantae; phylum Streptophyta; class Magnoliopsida; order Malvales; family Malvaceae; genus Kokia; species Kokia cookei. Next base: position 22,629,707 of record CM076909.1, read on the forward strand.
TCATCGGTGATATGAATTCTTGTTGGGGATGAAGTAGTAGGAGGCCTACCATCAAGATTAGGTTGATCGGAGGATGATGCCATTGTGCGAAAAATGGAGGGGAAGATTGGGAAATCAGGCAGTGGATTTGGGCTTATACTGCACAATGCGGTGACAATTGCCTTATTCCATGCTTTTCTGTACGCATTGAAGATATGTTGTCTATAGTCCATATCCTCTAATATACCGATAGTACAAATAGTGCGCATATCGATGCGGTCCATATTAGCTTCCATAGCAGCCAACCTCTTTTCCAACAAAGGATTTGTGGACGCATCAGCCTGTTTTTCCTTCTTCTTCCCTTTTTCTTTGTCCTTCTTCTTTGATGCTTCCCTTGCCACCGGTGTCTCTTGGCCTCGAGTCATTCTTTCAACTGATATATCATTGATAGGGCTTTTGTTTTCTAACACTTTTTCTACATCTCGAGGCATTATCTCCCTCTATTTACATAACAACATTATTAAGGTTGGGAAAGGTAGTATACTTGTTTGCTTTGCGGCCATTTAAGAAATTTGGTTGTGGAGGATCTCACCGATTTCAATGTAACGGCTCTTTAATTTTGAGTGTAGAAGGTAGGATATGTGTAAAAGGTAGGATATGGCTATTCACGAAATGGAACTAGACCTTGCAAAAGTCATCAGATATTGACGGTGCATGATGTAGTTATGTGGACCGTTACTTGTCCAAATCGCACCCTCAACACAGAGTTCCTTCATGACTTGGTTAGTTCCTTCATCGTCTAGTCCATGTACAAATGAAGTGTGGTCATCTACCTTCTAAGGAATCAGAAGTAGAACGTTGATATTCGTAACACTCCATAGAATCAAACCTTACCTCACAAAGACAAATTCTTGTTCAGCGTCAACAAGATTGGCGTAGAATTCCCTTACCATTATAGGGGAGTAACTAGCAGGGTGTTCATAAAAGAACTCCCATCCTAAACAGTTGATGGTTTTGGTAATTTTCTTCCCCAATGGTTGTTGTAGGGACAACTGTAATCCTTGCTCCAGATGGCAGTTTCTTTTTAGCATCACGTTCTGATATCAATCTTTGGCAGCTTTTGACAAAAATAAGGCCGGCTCTCTTGGTGAAGGTTGGGTTGTGGTTTGAACCATGGTGGTGGAAGTGACAGGCGTGGTTTTAGAAGGGGTCTTAGTACTTTTCGTCTTGGCCATAGTCACTAAATAGAGAGATTAAGAAGAACTTGTAGAGAAAAAAATGACTTGTGAGAGTAAAAGTGAAAATAAAAGCAATAAAAGAGATAAGTTGAAGTAACAGTGGCGATTGTGAGTGGAAAAAGAGGTCTGCAGAGAAGGGTTTTATAAACAGTCAATGGCAGCGTCATGATTATTGTAAGAACTTAGGGAAACATTGCGTCTACAGCCAATAAACGCCAGGCTGCAGACCGTACCTTTTCTTTTGATTGAACGGCTGGGAAAGAAAGAAATCAATTGGCGCAATTATTGCTGAAAACGCTTTGCTGACTCATCATAGAGTGCGCTGACAAGTTGTGCTTTGGGATGTATCGACAAAAAGATGATCTTTATTCCTGCAATGAAAATAAAACGAAACAAGTTAAAGTGAATCAGATAAAAGAAAATGTGAAAATGCGTTGACATTATTTAAAGGTGACCAGATCGATAGCCTTGTTTTGTTCCTTAACTTCTGGACTCATGTAGTGTTTCAAACATTGGCCATTCACCTTGAACTGTTGTCCATCCTTTAGATTCTCAATTGTCACCGTACCATTCTAGAATGCTTCGACAACCTTAAAAGGGCGCGATCATCTTGAACTCAATTTACCTGGATACAGCTTTAAATGTGAATTAAACAAAAATACTAATTAACTAGGGCTAAATTATCGACGCAAGATGATATTTTCGTACCATCTCTTGGTCTTTTCTTTGTATATTACGACATTCTCATAGGCATTGCGGTGAATTTCTTCTAGTTCAGTAATGTCCAGTAACCTCTTCCTTCCAGCAGCATCGTAATCCATATTCACCTGCTTGATTGCCCACATGGCTCTATGCTCAAGCTCAACTGGCAGGTGACAAGACTTACCAAACACTAGTTGATACAACAACATCCCAACGGGGTTTTATATGTGGTACGAAGCGACCACAATGCGTCATGTAGCCACGAAGACCAATCCCTCCTAGATAGGTTAACTACCTTTTAAAGGATACTTTTAATCTGCCGATTGGATACCTCTACTTGGCCATTTGTTTGTGGATGATACGTTATGGCCACGCGATGCTTCACACCATATCTCTTTAATGCTATCGTAACTTGATTATTGTGAATGCCCTAGGTGTTCTAAATCTCCTGAGGATGTAAGTGTGGAAAAACTTTAACACCGTTCGAGCATCATCTTTTTGCACCACGATTGCTTTGATCCACTTCGATACATAGTCAACAGCAACCAGGATGTACACATTCCCAAAAGAGTTTGGAAATGGACCCATGAAATCTATACCCCAAATGTCAAATAACTCCACCTCCATAATTGGTTGTTGGAGCATCTCGTTGCATGGAGATATTGAGCCAGTGCGTTGAAATCGATCGCATTGTTGTGCAAAGTTGTGGGCATCTCGAAACAATGTGGGCCAATAGAATCCTGACTGTAGGACCTTTGCAACAATCCTTACACCACCAAAATAGCCTTCATATAGAGCATCATGGCAATGTCTCAGAATAGAAGTCATTTCTTCTTCAAGAACGCAGCAACAGATAATGTTGTCGGCGTATACCTTGAATAGGTATGGCTTGTTCCAATGGAATTTCGCAGCATCGTGTAAAAATCTGACTTTCTTGTGACCAACAACACTCAAAGTTAGCTTTCCACACAAAAGGTAATTGATCACATCAGCTTACCAGGGCGATGCGTTGATAAAGAACAACTGCTCGTTTGGAAATGCGTAAACAATCTGGGCTTTACTCCCATCTTCACTTCCAACTTCCAGTCGAGATAAGTGGTCAGCTATTTGATTTTTAGATCCTTTTCTATCCTTGATTTCAACATCAAACTCTTGTAACAACAAGATCCATCTAATCAATCTTGGTTTGGCATTTTTCTTTGTAAAATGGTACCTAAATGCAAAATGATCTATGTACATTGTAATTTTTGCACCGACAAGGTATGAACAAAACTTGTCGAATGAAAAAACTACTGCTAGCAATTCCTTCTCAATAGGTGCATAATTGACTTGCACTTCAGTCAAAGTTTTGTTAGCATAATAAATAGAATGAAATACCTTTTCTTTGCGTTGACCTAGCACAACTCCAACAGTAAAGTCACATGCGTTGCACATTAATTCAAACGGTTGTGTCTAGTTCGATGTGACGATAATTGGAGCTTGTACCAACTGCTTCTTAATTATAATGACTGCGTTTAGACAAGTTTCATCAAACATAAACTTTTTTTTTGCTCTAGCAATGAGCATAATGGTTTAGCAATCTTGGAAAAATCACAGATAAATCTCCTATAGAAGCCACCATGTCCAAGAAAGCTTCTTATTCCCTTAACATTTGTTGGCAGTGTAATTTCTCAATGAGTTTGACCTTTGCTTTATCTACCTCAATGCCCTGACATGATATACTATGGCCGAGGATAATGCCTTCAGTTGCCACAAAGTGGCATTTTTCCCAATTCAGAACTAGATTTGTGTCCTCGCATCTTTTTAGAACTTTTGCCAGGCTGTCAACGCATAATCAAAAGTTTGCCCATAGACAGAAAAATCATCCATGAATACCTCTAAAGAATCCTCGTTCATGTTCAAGAGAAGATAACCATCATACACCTCTAGAATGTGACTGGTGCGTTGCACAATCCAAAAGGCATACGTCGAAAGGCAAAGGTCCAAAATGGGCATGTGAACGTAGTCTTTGCTTGATCTTCCGGTGCAATGGCAATTTGATTGTATCCAGAGTAGTCATTTAGAAAGCAATAATAGGCTTTACCAGCTAGCCTATCCAGTATCTGGTCAATGAATGGTAGTGGAAAGTGGTCCTTCTTTGTGGCCCCATTCAGTCGACGATAATCCATGCCAGCCAATCGTGATGCGAATAGGGATCAACTTGTTCTTATCCTTGCTCACAACTGTGAAACCACTCTTCTTGGGCACACATTGGACAGGGCTTACCCCATTGCTATTAGAAATGGGGTAGATGATGCCCGCGTCTAGCCACTTAATAATCTCCTTTCATCTTCTCATCAAGTCATCGCTGTTGCTCAATGGATTGCTTCCTTTCATCTTCCAATCTGATCTTGTGCATGCAAAAAGAGGGCTTGATACCTCTGATATCTACAATGCTCCAAGCTATGACTCTTTTGTGTTCTTTTAAAATTCTAATGAGCTTCTCTTCTTAAATTGCGTCGAGGGATGCGTTGGCAATTGCAGGTAACGTGTCATTATCACCTAGAAAGACGTATTTCAAATGCATTGGCAATGGCTTCAACTCCAAGGTAGGAGCTTGTTCAATCGATAATTTAAACACTAGGATCGTCCTATTAGATAAATCCAAAGATTTCAATTGCCAATTCTGTCTCAACTCACAATTGCTAACCTCAACATTGTGGTCACTTCCAGGTAGGGTTTCATAAACAAATGTCGCCACATCTTCATCTTAAACTACTGAACTCCGTTCATTGAACTCTTCTATAATTATTTCATCCAACACGTCAATGCGGTGACATTACTCCTTACTTCTCGATGGAGATGCCTCGAACACACTGAAGGTCACATGTTCGTCGTTATGACGCACGACAAGCTCTCCCTTGAAAATGTGATAAGTGCGCATCCCATTGCCAAAAATGGTTGCCCCAAAATGGTAGGTACTTCCTTGTCTGCCTTGTAATCAAGGATTATGAAATCGGAAGGAAACATAACCTTATCTACTTATACAAGGACATCTTTTATCTGACCTTCAGGTTGCACTAGAGATCTGTCTGCAAGCTGCAATGTCACCTCAGTAGGCTTCATTGATCCTATTCCTAATTTCTTGAATGTAGACAAAGGCATGAGATTAATACTAGCTCCCAAATCACATAAAGCTTTACCTAGATAATGATTTTCAATGGAGCATGGGATTGTGAAGCTGCCAAGGTCTTTCATTTTTTGTGGCAACTTGTTAGTTAGCACAACGCTGCACCCCTCTGTGAGCGCAATCATCTTGATTTCGAACAATTTCTTCTACTTTGATAACAACTCTTTCATAAATTTCCCATAATTGGGTATTTTCACAAGAGCGTCTACAAGAGGTATGTTAATATATAATTGTTTTAAAGTAGAAACAAACTTTTGATAGTCCTTATTAGGGTCTTTCCCTTTAAATCTTTGCGAAAATGGAAAAGGTATCGTAGTAGTGGGTTATTATAGAATAACCAGTTACATCGACACAAGCAATTATGTCGAAATCTTTGTTAGACGAATAATAGGCATAGATGTCACTACAGTTTGCTCTTCCTCATTTATTTCTGATTCTTTTTCTTCAGCTACAACTTCTTATTGCGTTAATTCGGATGCATCGACATGTTCTTGGTCAGAATGTCTACTTGGTTCAGTCGTCTAGTTTCCACTTCGCAATGTAATAGCCTTAAAATGCTCCTTCCCTCTTTGCGTTGAGTTTTCAGTATCATTAGGTAGAGCACTTGGTGATCGTGTACTCAGATTAGAAGCCAACTGTCCTAGCTAGGCTTCTAACACTCGAATAAAGGAAGAATTGCCTTGCACGATTGCTTCAGTCCTCGTGATATGCTCCCGCATCAGTGCTTCAAGAGCAGCCATAGGATCTGACCTTTGTTGAGAAAACTGTTGCTGTTGCTGATGCTGTCCTTCCATATGTGGCATTACATTCTGTTATGGTTGCAATCGCGTTTGTGGTTGCATTTGGCTAAGTGCCTGCAATTGATCAAGATGCGAATGTACCTGCGAATTCTGATTAAAATTCTTCTATTAACTATTGTTGTAACTCCCTTGTCTATAACTCCCTTGCTATGGGGAATTTCCATATCTATATGTGGAATCATTTTTATTCCCCCAAGGTTGTTGAGCTCTATTTTTGTATGAGTTACTGTACAAATTTCCTCGAATGTTGTTGACATAGAATGCATTTTTAGCATGTTGTGGATAGTCCTCGTAATTGTCACTATCACCGCAAATCTCATAGGAAAATGTCGGCGCATCCATCTATTGGGCCACTTGGATAGGAGAAACATCAATTGTTCCCTTCATATTATTTCTACTATTGGCCAAAGAGGATACCTGCGCACTCAAAGCAGAAATAGCATGTAATTCAAGAACACAAGGTTTAGTTTTTACTTGAGCAGAAAGATAGATTGGATACTGATAATCATTCTATGCAATTATCTCTAGAATTCTTATAGCTTCATTGTAGGTGCAATCTAACAAAGGACCGTTAGTAGATGTGTCGACAAGATTCCTTGTCTGAGCATTCAATCCATTGTAAAAGATCTCTATTTGGGTCTCTTGCTGAATTCAATGCATTGGACAGTGTCTAAGTAGAGTCTTTAACGCTCCCATGTTGTATGTAAGTTCTCATCATCTGACTGATGGTAAGCTATAATGTCATTACGCAACCTTGTGTTCATTGTCGATGGATTGAAACTAAAATGAATTGCATTGCTAACGCATTCCATGATGTAATGGATCCAGCCGGCAATCCTAAGAACCTTGTTCTCGCTTTACCTTGTAACGAATAAGGAAATAATTACATTTTTAAAGCATCATCAGGGACACCATGTTGGCGAAAAGATGCGCAAATAAGCAAAAATGACTTTAAATGTTCTATTGCGTCTTTATGAGGTAGGCCCGCATATTTCCCATTTGAGTTAAACATCTAAAACATCACCAGTTTTAGCTCGAAATTTCTAGCTTGTATAGCTAGTCGTACAACCCCTAATTGTAAATCATCAAGGATAGGAACAACAAAATCTTGGATTGTCCTATTTTGCACTTGCTCTTCTTGTGGTGGTGGCGGTGGTATATTATGGATTATTTGTGGCTGTATTGGAGGAACTCTATCTTGTACCAACAATGGTGGTAGGTTGTTATTGTTGTTGTTGTTACTAGCCATTTTCTTTTGTTCTTGTTTCCTCCTTCTAAGTGTTCTCTCGAGTTCTGGGTCAAAGCTTACAATATCCTTAGAATTTCTTCTTGTGGACATGCACTTTCTAAAGAAATAAAAGAAAATCAACAAAAGAAAGTTAAACAGATTAGTAAAAACAAAAAGTTAAGTAAGAAATAATTGCTACTACAATAGTAAACATCAAACAAATGTCATTCCTCAGCAACAGCGCCAAAACTTGATCCAGTTTATAACGTCACAGTAGTTGTGCAAGCGAACACACGTCGAAGCAAGTATAGTTGATAGAATTATTCGATCGGATATCGATCCCATAGGGAATAGGTTCTTGATGTCTTTATGTCGAAGCAATTAAAACTAAAATTAGAGTTAATGTGAGTAAAGATGTCAGTGCAATTAAGTCAATCTGCACACTAAAATAGTTAGTATTGTTAATACAAACAAGGTTAATTGTCAAAGCAACTGAAAGTAAATCAAAGTGTGTTGAAATGTTGAGAATTTAAATGCAGAAAAGTAAAAGTGTGAAGATCTGGAGTGGATCACTGATTTTACTAAGTTGTAATGCAAGATGTGTCGACAAGGGTTTGAATATATGAACTGTCACAGCAATCAAGTTCCAATGAAATCTTACCAATAACAATTCTCTATTTTGTCAAGACTCAAGCACCCTCAATTACCTCACCTCTCGGCGTGAACAACATTGTGCTCTCAAGAACATGTCATCAGAATCTCTTCTAATCCCAAGCAACTCTCGTTGTCTTGATTTTTAACCTAACTTGTCACCACATCTCTCGATGTCGGTAGACTGCAAAAGCACTCTAATTTTTGATGCAATTAGATCCAAGAATAAACAAATGAAAAGAATTAAATAAGAATCAAAGTAATTCTAACAATGAAAGATACTCTCGTATTTATTCAAATGTCAATAATAGTTCATCGTCATAAGAAGAGAGGAGTTAACAATTACATCGGAGCATACTATCTCTAAGCTACTCGAATTATCCCCTAACTGCTCCACTTGCACAACATCAAGCACTCCTCGTCAGGAGTTGTTGATCGTCAGCTCCGTGAGCTCACCGTTCTCTAGCTTAAAATCTCCAAAAACACAAAGTATTTGCAAATTTAATTCCTTCAACTCTTGCTATTTTTCTTCATCCTTTCTCCACAATTTATGGGCTTCAAGAATGGTAAACATTCTCTCTCCTCAAATCCAAATCCAATTGCAGCTGTAAAAGTTTGTTATAGTCCAGCTATGCACTCACGTAGATTTGGTGTGAATTTCATGGATCTGCAGATTGTCATCGCATTTTTGGTCGCGATCTGAAATCTTTAATTGCGGAGACAACGTGTGAAATTCCTGTGTTGGTGCTTCCAGGTGTAATTGCAGCTTGAATTCATTCGTTCCAAAGTAAAGATTCTTATGCGGCGACATCACTGGTCGCAATTTCAAGCTAAATTTGTGGTTGCATTCTAGATTCTTTCAAGCCTTAATCTACTAAGATGTGTCCTTGCTCTGACAATTCTAAAATGCAATATATATGTGCTACATGTGGCGACATTAGTGCACAAAAAGAGATAGAATAGCAAGAATTTAAACTAAACAATAATGAGTTAGTAAATATAAAAACTAAGTATGAAATGCCTAATATGCGTACTAAATATGGAACAAAAGATACAATTAATACACAAATTTAGGGTTAAAATAGGTGTCATTTCTAATGCTATCAACGTTGTTGGTACTATCCCCACTGTAGCAGAGTATTGGTTGGAGGCTATAGATCAGATTCTTGATGATATGGAGTAACCTTGGAATAGAAACTTAAGGGGACTGTGTCATTGTTGTTTAATGAGATCACTGGTGGTAGGACATTGTGAGAGGTACCCAATTCGATTGCTTGACGTTGGATTGAGATTATTCGAGGCTACAAGGCTTGAGTTTATCGAGCTGAGGGAAGGAAATATGTTTGTGGCTGATTACGAGGTAGAGTTCGTAAGGCTCAGCTGTTATGCCCCGAGAATGGTGGCAAATTAACAAGATAAGTGCACCGATTTTAATTTGGGTTGAGATCTGACTTGTTGATGCAAGTAGCTCCATTGTAAGAGAGGGTCTTCGAAGCTTTGATAGAGAAGACTAAGATTTGAGAAAAGGTTAGGCGCATTGTGCGCGAACTAAAGGAGAAAGTAAGAGCTACTGCTCAAAGAGACTCCAATCCTTGTAGGCAGGCTCTGCGTCTAGTTGAGTGGACCAAAGATGACCGACCTCGATAGAACTTTGTTGCAGAGGGAGAATGAATCCAGAATTGTGCCACCTATGGGAAGAGACATCCAAGTGAGTGTTGGTGAGGCATGGGTGCATTCCTAAAGTGCGGATCATTAGACCATAATATCTGAGATTGTCCTTAACTGAATTAGCAAATGTAAGAATAAGGTCAGAATCATGCACCGAATCAGAGAGCTAGTCTGATACGAGTAGCACGATCCAAAATCAGGCTCACAAACATGGTGGGCTCAATTTCCCTCAAGGACAAATAACGAGGTTGAAGGCAAAGCAAATCTGAGCAAGATTTAGTGAGACCATCCAAGACTTCGTTACCAAAGCCGTAGATGCACACATGACCGAAAAAGAAAATTGAGATTCACTTTCTTGTTTCAAGAAAATTAAGAAACAAAATCTTGGCTTAATTTTGTTGTTTCAAACAATTTCAAGAATCAAGAAAACCAAGATTTCAAATATTGGTCCAAGAAATCGAATCTTGCAATCAAGGCACATTGGATTTCATGTATGAGCTTGAACAATCCAATATTGAGAGCAAACGGATCACAAGATCAAGTTCTTGCAAAATGGCCCATTAAGATATCTACAAGCCCATCTTGGAGTCTGAAAAGTAATTTATTTGAATATCAGGCCAAATTATGAAAATGGCCCAAATTGTAAGTATTTAAACTTTAGGTCCAATTTTATTTTCATAAGTGGATCATCATGTAAGAATTCAACCCAAGGAGCCCATTTAATTTACTTGGATGAATTCTCAAGTCCACACTAAAAATTATTTTATTTTTTTATTTTATTTGATTAGTTATCATGTTAGAATTCCATTAGGGTTAGGAAAACTTATTTTTGGGAGCGTATAAGTAGCATGATCATCCACCCTTATGCAAATACAATTGATTTTTATTTTTTGAGTTAATAATAATTCTCTTTGAGTTTTTCTTCAAGAATTGCTCATGAGTTTCTTTTAAAAGTTGTTTTAACAATCTTTTAGGTTGTGGGAAAAATCTTCAGCCCTTTTCTTGCCAAGATCTCTTTCTTAAAGGGGGAATTAGATTCATTGAAAGGAGTTGTTTATTCTTAATGTTTTCAACGCATTTTAGGACATCATCTTCTCTTTTTTATCCTTAATTTATCATTTCTTGTTTATTTTAATTTAGTTCTTCCTGTTTTGGCTTGCTAATTTTATTGATTTTTGTTTTAGATTGAAATTTCTTCAAGAGAGATGTTCTCCTATCTTGTTCCATCAAGAAACACACAAAAAATTAGGAGTTTTAATTTTTTCTTATTGTTTCAAACATTATTGCACAAAAGAATTTGCTTTTGTCTTTAAATTCACTTCTAACAAATCTTTTTGCGCTTTATTTTCCAGATCTGGTTAAGGTGTTATCTTGAGGTCCAAGGATGATTTATTTCATCCATGAAACCCTAATTCATTCTCTATAGGACTCTTTACAAGCTGGTTCATCCTTCTTTTGTTTTAATTTCGTTAGATTCTTTTTTTGTGTCAGCTAATCTATTTTTGTTGTTTTCATTTTAGTTACATTTGTCTAGAGCTCTAGGATAGATCTACAACTTAGACAAGCTATGACCCCGATTTGCACGCGTTCTTTATCATTTGGTATAAGATTTTGGGCGTTTTGGGTGTTCATGGTTGATTTCTAAACTGATTTCTATTGCAAAACAACCTATCAACATTTTTACCTAGAATTTTTTTCGAAAAAAATATTTTTGAGCAGGTAAACATTTTTCAATTGATCTAAAATTTTATATACTGATTATTTTCATTGGATTACAATATAAAAAAATATTTTCCATAAAAAAATTGATCAAAAAGTAAAACATATAGGAAAATATGAAAAAAAAAGAAAAATAAAAAGTATTCTATGGGTTGAGTTGTGTGCCAAAATTTTTTACATCAGATCTACATCATTTAAGGAGGCTCCAGTTTAAATTTTGCGATTTTTGGAAATCAGGAACACCACAAACGGAGTTTATCAAGTTGCTTCGTAGTTTTTCGGGTTTTCGAGTTTCAGTAATTTTTATCAATTCTTAGCCTTAGGTTTTCATTTTTTTCCTTTCTTTTTATTGTTTCTTTACACATTCTAACACTTTCTTGTTTCTTGTGTTAGTAAGTTAAAGAATGTTGCATATTCTTTCCTCCGTGCAACACAAACTGTTAGTGTCTAGCCACTTTTGGACTCCTATTATCATTAGGCTATTTGGTTGTTAGATTCTTTAAAATTTTGATTGATTGTCATAAATACTTCTAAAGGACTCACAATATTAATTCTTATCTCATTGAGAATTCAAATTTATTTTTGAGTATATAACGATGAGAATTGCTTAATTTGTGTTTTTGAGTGTTGTGTTTTTTTCATTTCAAATTTGCCACAATGTCTCGTAGTGGAGAAGGGACTGATGACTAGAGTGACACACCATTAGTGACCATTAGTGATGACAACGTGACCTCCATGAAGTCAATGACAAGTTCGAAAACACGTTCGATAAATTGAAACAAAACCTAGAGAATCAAGATGTAGTATAATGACAAAGGGATTACATCAGTTACGGACTAAACAAAAGACCCAAAATTGGGGTGCTAATGATGATGTTGAGGTTTAACAACCTCGTGCTCATAGACATCATGCTAGACGTGTCCTTCGTGGGAATGATGATCCTTTGGTTACTAATGACTGTGGGAAGCCTTCGTTGGCAAAACCAAAGTACACAATCCCTTAATTTTATGGAAAGAATGATCCCGAGACATACTGTGAGTGGGAATAAAAATAAAGCTTATGTTTTGTTGCTATATATGCTCGAAAGATAAGAAAGTCACATTGGCGACCCTTGAATTCTTAGACTATACGTTGAGCTGGTTGACTCAATTTGGAATAACTCGTCAATGAAATTACGAAAGAGAAATTACCACATGGGATAAGTTGAAACAAGTCATGCGAAAATGCTTTATTCCTTCACATTATTATAGGGAAGTCAAAAGTAGACTTCGACAACTTGTTCAAGGAAGTAGATTAGGTGATGAGTACTTCAAGGAGAAGGAGATGCTCATTCAACAAGCAAATGTAGGAGAGGATGATGAGACCACTATGATACATTTTATTGATGGATTGAACAGACCCATAGCCAACACTTTGCAGTTACAAACTTACATAGATCTAGAGGGGACAGCTAACAAAGCCAGTAAGATTGAACAAAAATTGAAGGAACAAGGTCCTCGTTTGTTCTCTACTTCATAATATTACAAAGGTAATAGTTCCAATTTTCACTTTAAGCATAACCACCTTTTACTGCTAACAAGTCTTCTTCAAGTGATGATACTAAGAAATCATATTAGAAGAGTGGGGCTCCTATGAAAACGCAAGTACCTTCTAAGCAGCCCAGTTCAAGTTGTTCAAGCACGAAAAAAACTTGTGAGATAGGGTGTTTCAAATTTAAAGGGCATCGACACTATAGTAGAGATTACCCTAACACGAGACTTCTCCTTATCAAAGAAAATGGTGCATATACTTCAGATTCGGACAATCTAAATCTAACATAAAATTTATGGAGAATATTATCCATTTCAATGATCTGAATAAGGAGGTCGTAGACCCACCAAATGAGGAGGAGGATTTTGTTGAATCCCATTTCCTAGTTGTGATTCGTACCCTCAACATCCAAATGAAGGATGATCTTGATAGTCAAAGGACTAATATATTCCATTCTCGGTGTTTCATTAAAGGTAAATTGTGTTCGCTTATTATGGATAGTGGGAGTTGTGCTAATGTTGTTAGTAGCTATCTTGCAGACTCTTTAAAATTACCTTGCTCAAAACACCCTAAGCCATAGCACCTTCAATGGATTAATGAATGTTTTGAAGTACGACTTGGCAATTATGAGGATGAGGTATGGTGCGATGTCATCCCAATACATGCCATGCATTTTCTTCTTGTAAGGCCATGACAATTGGATCGTGATGTAATACACCATGGCAAACAAAATTGAAATTCGCTTATCTTTAAAGGGAAGAAATTCACTCTAGCCCCTTTTAATCCCAACAATGTGTATAAAGATCAAATGAAAATGATGAAATATTGTGAGGGGGTCAAGGGGAAAGGACAAACAAAAAAGACTAAGAGAAAAGAGGCCATTAATACTAAAAGTCAAAATTCAAACGGCCCAATGGTGAATGAATCCTTTAGTGGTGAAAACAAAGTGCAAAGTCTATTTGCAAGTGTAAAAGATGTGAGGAGAGCCCTAATAAATAAACAACCTTTTATCCTTGTGAGGTTTAGACAAATTTATTTATCTTTAACTAACCTTAACAAATCTTTGCCTAGTGTGTTTAAATTTCTTTTTTAGGCTTATGTGGATGTTTTCAACGAGGCCCTTAAAAGTTTACCACCTTTATGAGGAATTGAGCATCAAATTGATTTAGTACACAAAGTATCCATTCCAAACTGCTCAGCTTACCGAAGCAATCTCGAGGAGACAAAGGAGTTGCAAAGACAAGTAAATGAACTATTGGACAAGGGGTACATTAGAGAAAGTTTAAGTCCTTGTGTCATCCCTGTCCTGTTGGTGCCTAAGAATAATGGTTCATTTCGAATGTTTGTTAATTACCATCCAATTAACAAAATAACAGTAAATCATAGGCATCTAATCCCTAGACTTAATGACATGCTTGATAAGTTACATTGTTCAAAGATTTTTACTAAAATTGACTTAAAAAGTTGTTACCATCAAATTCGTATGAGGGAAGGGGATGAATGGAAAATAACCTTTAAAACTAAGTTTGGATTGTAAGAATGGCTTGTTATGTCTTTCAGTCTAACTAATGCATCTCGTACTTTAATAAGATTAATGAATCATGTTTTAAGGCCTTAATTGGGTAAATTTATGGTAGTATATGTTGATGATATTCTAATTTACTCAACTTCTTTAGATGCTCATGTTTTACATGTTAAATATGTTTTGGACATTTTGAGAATTGAGAAATTTTTTGCCAACCTTGATAAATGCACCTTTTGTTGCGATAAACTAATCTTTTTAAGGTTTATAGTAAGTGCTCAATGTATTCATGTCGATGAGGATAAAGTAAAGGCAATAAAGGAGTGGCCCACTCCTAAATCGATTACCGAGGTGAGATCTTTCCAGGGTTTAACAAGTTTTTATAGACATTTTGTGAAGGATTTCTCCATTATTTCCACCTCATTAACTGAGGTTATAAAAAAAAACAACAGGTTTCAAGTGAGGTGAAGCTTAAGAAAAGGCCTTTCAAGACTTAAAGGATAAGTTATGTTCTGCTCCAGTTCTTAAATTACCTTATTTTTTTAATACTTTTGAAATTGAATGTGATGCTTTACGTATTATAATTGGTGTCATGTTGATGCAAGATAAAAGGCCAATAGCATATTTCAATAAAAAACTAAATGGGACGTAATTGAACTACTTCACTTACGATAAAGAGTTTTTGGCATTAGTGCGATCTCTCCAAGTGTGGCAACATTACTTGCTACCTAATTTGTTCGTTACATATACGGATCATGAGCCCCTTAAATGGCTAAATGGTCAAGGTAAGTAGAGTAAAAGACATGTTAGATTGGTAGAATTTATAGAAACATTCCCATATGTAATTAAGTACAAAACAGGAAAAGAAAATGTAGTTGCTGACACTTTATCTCGTAGATATTTTTTATAGCTACATTACATACTAAAGTTTTAGGATTTGAGCATATAAAATATTTGTACACAAATGATACTGATTTTACACATATCTTTGCTATTTGTACACAAATTTTATCTTGTAGATGGGTTTCTTTTTTGCCTAAATAGGTTATGTGTACTACATTGCTACATGAGATAGTTACTAATTCATAAGGCATATAATGGAGGCTTAAGGGGACACTTTGGTGTCACCAAAATGTTAGATATTCTACAAGAACATTTTTATTGGCTGCACTTGAAGAAGGATGTTGAAAAGGTATGTTCTAAGTGCATTGCTTGTAAACAAGCAAAATCTAAGCTAATGCCTCATGGACTCTATACTCCTTTGTTGATTCCTTCTTCTCCTGGGTAGATTTATCCATGGATTTCATTCTTGGTTTGTCATGAACTAAAAAGGGTCGAGATAGCATATTTGTTGTTATTGACAATTTTTCAAAAATTACACACTTTATTCCTTATGACAAAGCATATGATGCTATAATTGTGGTGAACTTATTCTTTAAAGAGGTGGTGTGACTACATGAGATACCTTTCACAATTATCTCTGATAAAGACGTAAAGTTCCTCAGCCACTTTTGGAAAGTATTATGGGGTAAGCTCAGTACTAAATTATTATATTCCACTACATGTCACCCCCAAACTGATGGCCAAACAAAGGTAGCAAATTGAGTTTTAGGCGCTTTACTGCGAGTTGTTGTGGGTAAGAAACTTAAAAATCAAGATGAATGTTTGTCATTTGTTGAATTTGCATACAATTGATCTATTCACTCTACAATTGGCTATTCACCATTTGAACTTGTTTTTGGTTTTAACCGACTAATTGTACTTGATCTTATGCCATTACCTATAGAAAATATTTCTAGTTTAGATACCGAGAAGAAAGCTGAGTTGGTGAAATCAATGCACGGAAAGGAAAAACAATAGATTGCCAAAACAAATGACACAAATTCTAACAAAGCTAACAAGAGGTGCAAACAAGTTATCCTTGAACTCAATGATTGGGTTTGGGTCCATATGTGCAAACAAGTTATCCTAGAGTCGACGAGCCTTTCCAAGTACTCTAATGGATCAATGATAATGCCTATGAAATAGATCTGCCCGATGAATACAATATAAGTTCTACTTTTAATATTGCTGACTTATCTCCCTTCAATGTTTATTCATTTTTTTGTAATCACATAATGAAATCATAAACGATAACACACAAGCCATACATCATATGTCATGAGAATGAGATCTAGACATATATCAATATCACATAGATGAAATTTGCAGAAACATCACAATCACACAATATCATCACATCACACAACATACTTTTCAAGATAAACGGATAGGGTCACTTATATGGGTTTCTCTTCGATGGGGTTTACAACCCTCTTTACGAGTACTTAGCATACCCGCGTATAAATAGTTATTAACATACAAATATAATAAAAATAAACACATAACATGTTACATAAGTTAAAGGCCCCACACCTTATTGTAGATCTAAACCTTATGCTCCCTTTGTAAAGATCTCGTTTGGATTTAGTATATCTCTTTTTATTCATGATCTAATGAAAAACAAGTCCTTTAATATATGATCTAATGTAGGAAATCTCACCAATACTTACCCTTAATTCGAACACTCTGATCCGTTACTCTCACAATGTCACATTATTGGTTTCTCGAAGGGTTATTGTTCGGTCCTTCATAGAATATGTGAACAAGGTGTTAGCATATGAAAACGAATGTGCCTTAGCACCATTCAACTATGAAGGAAAATATAGAGAGAAAGGACTATTAGTCAACACCTCTCAAACATACACTACTCAATGACGTTACGGGGTCGATAATAAATCTTCACGAAGGAACGGAGAGGTTTAACAGTCTACAAAAATATATGGTTGATGAGTCTTAAGCACAAAACATTTGAAATAGGATTGGTAAATCCTTAGAGAAGATGGAAGAGATCGAAAGAGAAAGAAAGAGGTGAGAAATCGAATTTTGACAAAAAATGGCATCGACTACGATGGTCACGGTGGCGACGACGATTGTTTAGCGATGGTTGAATGGTTGTTTGATGGTGTGAAAAAAAATATGAGGAGGAGGAAGAGGGTTCAGTCACAAAGTTAAAAGAAAGTAGAAAATAAAATAAGTGGAGGATGAGGGGTTTTCCCGCGGTGGGTTGCGACAGTTCATGGCGGTGACGAAGAATGGTGATCAGAGGAAAAGAGGGAGAGAAGAGGGATGTCAACGATGGTAAGGTGGTGGTGCTACTAATGCTCATGGTGGAGTAATGGAAGCAAAATTAAAGAGTGTGGTGGTTGCCAAAAAGAGAAGAAATGAGGGAGGAAAAAAAAAGAAAAGAAGAGAAAATGGGAGGAAAAGAGGGTAGTGGACAGTTTGGGAGCCTTTTGGGGTGGTCAACACATGGATTTTAGCAAGAAATAGGTGCAAGGAAGGAGAGGGAACAAGGGAGCAAAAAGGGGGATGTGTCTCACAACATGTGGCAAGTTTGACTTGCTAAAGGAGAAAAGGAATCCTCCACATAAGGCAACAAGGGGTGGATGGAAATGGCTTGAATACACATGTTAATTATGTGCAAAATTTTAATTAAAATATGAGGACTTGGAGGTTCAAACTAAGGACCTCTAGGATAGCTAAGGAGCTTCCTACACTAAGGCACAACATTTCCTTGTGTTCATTATTGCGCAATTAATTTAAAACATAGCGTATGAACTCTTTGATTATTACTTGAAAAGTTGGATGTGATAACTCTACCCTCCTTAAAAGAAAATTTCGTCCTAGAAATTACCTGATAGGAAAATATGAGGATATTGTTGTTGCATTACATCTTCTAGCTCTCAAGTAGCCTCACTAGAACCGTGATTCCTTTACAACACTTTCACAAGCGGAACCTATTTCTTTGTTAACACTTTAACATCACGATCAATGATCTATATCGGTTCCTCTTTAAAAGTTAAATAAGAAAGAATCTCAATTTCCTCTGTTGGAATCACATGAGAAGGGCCGGTTCGATAACATTGCAACATAGACACATGAAACACATAGTGAATACGATCAAACTCTGGAGGTAACTCTAACTGATAAGCCATTGGTCCAACCCTCTTAACGTTGCAGTAAGGTCCAATGAACCTCGGACTTAACTTCCCTTGCAATCGAATCTCAGTACTTTCTTCTAAGGTGAAACCTTAAGGAAGACTTGGTCACCCACACTAAACTCAATATCCCTCCTCTTTAAGTCGAAAAAAGACTTCTGTCAATCTAATGCAACTTTCAACCGATCTCGTATAATCTTCACATTATTCTTAATTTCTTGCACAAGATATGGTCCCAACACTTTCTTTCCCCCAAATTAGTCCAACATAATGGTATCCTACACTTGCATCATAAAAATCCTTATATAGAGCCATCTGAATGCTCGACTAAAAGCTATTATTGTATGCAAACTTCACAAGTGAAAAGTGTTCGTCCCAGCTACCTCGAAAATCAATCACACATCCTCTCAACATATCCTCAAGAATATGGATGACCCTCTCAAAATGTCCATCAAACTATGGATTATAAGTTGTACTAAAATTCAATCTTGTACCGAGTGCCTCATGCAAACTCTTTAAAAAACGAGATTTAAAGTAAGGATCCCAATAAAAAATAATAGATACCAGTACTCCATGAAGTCTCACAATCTCAATGATGTATAACCTACTAACAAAATCCATGGTGATACAATCCCATATAGAGTCTTTCTTAGATGATGTCAATGGTAGCCTACTAACAAAATCCATAGTGATAAACTCCCATTTCCACTAAGGAACTTGAATAGGCTGAAGCAGACCTAAAGGAAATTGGCGCTTAGCACTGACTTGCTGGCACGTCAAGCATCTTGCCACAAAGCCTATCACATAATGTTTCAGTCCCGACCACCAATATTACTCACAAAGATAACTATACATCTTAATACCTTCAAGATGCATAGCATAAGGGCTATTATGTGCTTCCTAAAGTACGGATTGCCTCAACTCATGGTCAGAAGGTACACAAAACCTCCCACAATAATACAAAAATCCCTCAAAATTAAAAGCAAAAATTGAAGTCTTACCTTCCTTAATAAGTTCACATGAGGCTCTAAGGATGAATTTGAAGTCTGTTTCAGTTTAATCACCTCAATCATAGTTGGTCGCACTTGTAACTTCTCAAGTAAACCATCATTATTAGATAAACTCAGTTTAGGAAACATTTCTCTCAATTTTGACATGGACTTCCTACTCAATGCATCCGCCACAACATTAGCCTTACCCAGATGGTACTTGATTGTACAGTCATAGTGTTTCAGAAGCTCGATCCAATGCCTCTATCTTAAATTCAACTCTTTCTAGGTGAGGAGGCACTTAAAACTCTTACGATCTATATAGATGACACATTTCTCTCCATAAAGATAATGCCTCCATAAATTAAGGGCGAAAACTACAACAACCAATTCAAGATCATGTGTCGAATAATTACACTCATGTGGCTTGAGTTATCTCGAAGCATAGGCCACAACCTTCCTGTCTTGCATCAACACACAACCAAGACCAGAATGTTAAGTATCACTTTAGACCACATAGTCCTTTTCAGACTCGAGTTGGATCAACACAGGTGCTTAAGTTAAAACTGCCTTAAGCTTCTCAAAGCTAGCTTGCTGCTCATCAATCCACTTAAACGGTGCAGTCTTTCGTTATAGCTTAGTCATCGAAGCTGCAATCAATGAGAATCCTTCCACAAACCTCCTTTAATAGCAAGTAAGTAAGAGAAAAATCTGAAGCTCACTAACATTCTTGGGCTACTTCCATTCTAAGATAACCTCGATTTTCTTTGGATCTACACGAATACCCTCAGCAGATACTACGTGTCCCAAAAAGATACCTTACAGAGCTAAAACTCATACTTACTAAACTTTGTATACATCTTTTTCTCACGTAAGGTTGGAAGAACTAACCTTAAGTGTTCCTCATGCTCCAACTTAGACTTGGAGTGGATTAAGATGTCGTTAATGAAGACCACAAAGAATTGATCAAGGTAGGGCTAAAAGACTCTATTCATTAGGTCCATGAATGTTGAGGGAGCATTTGTAAAACCAAAATGCATCATTAAAAATTCGTTGTGTCCATACCGAGTCCTGAAAGTAGTCTTCGGCACATCGACCTTCTTTACTTGCAACTGATAATATCCCGACCTGAAATCGATTTTAAAGAAATTCGTAACACCTCGAAATTGATCGAATAAATCATCGATCCTTGATAACATATACTTATTTTTCACGGTCAGCTTATTCTATTGACAATAGTCAATGCACAGCCTCATAAACCCATCCTTCTTCTTCACAAAAAGTACTAGAGCTCCACATGGCGATACACATGACCTTATCGAGTAACTCTTGTAATTAAGTCTTGAGCTCCTTAAGTGCCATGCAATAGGGTGCAATGGACACCAGTGCTATCCCAAGAAACAAATCAACTCGACCTCACACTCTAGAGGTAAATCGAGTAGTTCCTTAGGGATGACATCGAGAAACTCCTTACCCACATGAATATTTTACAATGCCACACTAACCACATTTGTGTCCAAGATGTACACGAGATAGGCATCACACCCCTTATGAAACAATTTATCCATTATTAAGGTGAAAATCACATTAGTAAGATAATTCTGATGTTCCCCAACCATGATTATCACATTCTTGGAAGAAGTCCTCAGAGTATCTCTTTTAGTGTTGTAGTTTAGGATGAGTCGATGCTCACTCAACCATTCCATTTCCAATATAATATTGAATTCTCCAAAGGGTAATTCCATAAGGTCGGTATGAAATACCTCACCTTGCACTTGTAATGGGCATCACTTATAGATTTTATTTACATGCAGAGCTTGTCCTAAAAGACTAAGTACGGTCAGATCAGTAACAGTTTCCTCTACCCGGATACTAAATTTTTCAACCATCACACAAGATACATATAAATGGGTAAAGCCATTATCTATTAATGCAAAATAAGGGATAGCATTAACAATAAAGGTACCTACTATCACATCTACTGTATCACGATCCTATGATCCTATTTGCGTCTAGCCACATACCCAAGCGTTGGTTCCCTCGCATCAACTTGGTTAGCACCCTGATGCTCACTATATCTAACCCACTTTACCTCTTTTATTCTACCCCTGAACTCACTGTGGCTGTCAACCCATGAAAAGAACGCGTGTGGAACATGATCATAGCTTATCTAAGTTATAGATCTATCTTAAATCTCTAGACGAATGTAAACTGAAATGAAAACAACGAAAACAGATTAGTTGACACAAAGAAGAATCAAACACAATTAAAACAAAATAAGGATGAACTGACTGGTAAAGTGTCCAATAGAAAATGAATTAGGGTTTCTTGGATGAAAGCCACTGTCTGTAACAGCCTGATTTTCTGTGGTGTCGAAAATAGTGATTTCGAGATCACAACTCCGAAGAGTCGAGTCAAAATTTTAATTATTTTAATATTTAAGGTGTTATTGGTATCGTATTAAATTTTGGTTAGGAAATTCTACCAAATAAATAGTTAATTAAGTGAAAAGGATTAAATTGTAAAAGGTTCAAAGGTAGAATTATTTGATTTAAAGGACTAAATAGGTAAATTAGAAAATAAAGATTAAAATAGTGAAATATCATGATATTTAGGTGTTAATGAAATGATTAATTAGGATTAAAAGGTGATTAAGTAAGCTAATGATGAAAGTTACAAAATTTACAAAAATGTCATTACTATATAAATGAATTAAAAGAAAGAAATTGGGAAAAAGTTTCATTATATTTTCTTAACTTCATCTCTTTCACATGGCTAAAGGAGGAAAACTTAGGGTTTTTCATTCCTAATCTTTGAGCTTTGATTTTGGTAAGCATACCTTGACCGTTTTTAGTAATTTTTATGTTTTTGAGTTAATATTAGTTTAATCTAGCTAACTCAAGGACTAATTTGTGAATCTGTCAAATGTTATAAAACTTTGAATTATTGAATAAGCTTATTCTTGAAAGCTTTTGATGGATTTGTATGTTTGATGGTTAGATTTTGTGATTTTGTAAAGTGATTTTTGATGAATTTAGAGTTTAAGGACTAGCTTATGAAAATGGGGAAAATACATGTCCTTGATGTGAAATAATATAGGTGTTGGATGAACACCCATGGATATTTGACTGATATAAGTTGAAATGTAAAATGGTTATTTTGCATGTTTTGTACTTAAGGACTAAATTCAATAGAAATGTAAAGGTTAGAGGTAATTTCATAATTTTTTGAAAATGACTTATATGCATAAACTGATCAAATTATATGATTTAATGAGAGAATTGGTTGATTTATTGTGTTAGATCAAGATTGAGCCACTAATCATGGAAAAGGGAAAATTTCAAAATGGTTCATTAAGTTTCGTTCAACTACAGTTTCGTCCGATAAGTTCGTAGTGTTAGTTTTATTCAATGATATGTCTCTTGTGTTTTAAATGTTATGTAAGATCTCAAGGAAGGTTGATTGTTCAAGAAGATCAGGAAACGAATGAAGAAACAAGATGTCAGGCCTAGGGTCGATTATTTGATTCGACACGATGGTTGGAATTCTGCATGAGTTGTAGTTTCTTGACAGCTTGTGTGAGTAGCATTGTGAGTCTACAGATTTTGAATGAATACTGATTATTTGGACCCCTACGATGGTTACGTTTCTGCATATGTTGTGGATTCTCATCAACTTGTGTGAGTAGCATCAAGAGAGGGTAATCTGGACTGTATCGATGGTTGAGTTTCTGCATATGTTGCGATTTCTCATCAGCTAGTGTTAGTAGCATTGTATACTGTTAAACTCTATCTGGGCTCATAAGAGCTAACCCTATCTAGGCTCGTTAGAGCTAAACTTATCTGGGCTCGTAAGAGCTAAATCTATCTAGGCTCGTATGAGCTAATTTCTAGAAGACTTGAAGAGTTCAATTCGATACTATTTCACAGGATTATGATGACATATCTACTATTATCTTTATAACTAATTTGGTTATTCTGTAAGATATTAATGTTGCGAACTTACTAAGATTAATAAGCTTACCTGAGTATCTGTTGTTGTTTTGTAGATTCATTTTACTGTCTGAAGATTGGATCATCTTAAAGAATCACACTATCTTGAGAGCTCGTTCGGTAGTATTTACATCATTTGGTTATGTTACCTTTTGAATTAAGGTTACCTTTTGAATTACTTGATTTTGGGATTGTTGGATTCTTGTTGAACTAAGGTTATGTGTTTGCTTGATGTTATAACTAGGTAATTATGTTTTGAAATGATTTTTCATTTAAGTTCATGAATACTTGTTTAGACTTACGTGTTTTGTGGTAATATGAAAGTACAAGTAATGTCATGTGTAGATTTTGCTAAATGTGAGCTTTATTAAAAGTAATATGTTGAATAATGGCTAGTAAACTTGAGAATTGTGATAATATTTGAATTTTTGCATACTTGTTTCTGTAGAACTCTTGCATGTATCGGAAGAAGTGTAGGGTAGGAGAGAGGTTGGTTACTAACTTGCATTGTATCGTTAGTTCTATTCATAGTAGTATCGATAGTCTGAGTACTTGTATCAATAGAAGTTGTAGGGTAAATCATCTTAACTCTCTGGAGTTTTTAGTATCTGTAGAAGCATGAGTAGTTTCGGTAGAAGTCACCCTTGTATCGATTGAACCATCTCAATTACCAGTAGGATACTACAATTATTTCTGAACTATTTACTGACTTGACTTCTACCGATACTTGTCCAACAGGTACCAGTAGAAGTCTCTAAGAATTGTGGACATGACGTTTTTGCCCTTATTAAATTGTATTGGTATTTAATTATTGATTTATGTCGTGTATGACGTATTACTTTATTAAATTATATTAAAATGGACTAATTTTGAGAGTCAATCCGCGATAGATGATTGGAAAGACACCGGGATTCTAATCGACGATGGTAATGGATTTTGGGTGTTACACCGTCCTTGAAACTCAAGAAAACGCCCCAACTAAATTTGGAAAACAAAGCGCAAATAGATTTGTTAAAAGTGAATTTAAAGACAAAAGCAAACTATTTTGTGCAAGAATATTTGAAACAACAAGAAAATATTAGAACTCTTAATTTTTGGTGTGTTTCTTGATGGAACAAGATAGGAGAACATCTTTCTTGAAGCAATTTGAACCTAGAACAAAAATCAATAAAATCAGCAAGAACTAAATTAAAATAAACAAGAAACGATAAATTTAGGATAGAGAAAGAGAAGATGACGTCCCAACACATCTGTATTTTGGGCCACTAAGTAAACCCAAATTTCACGATTAAGCTCAAAATGGAACCTCTTATAACAGTCCCTCTCAAAGAAAAACATCTTAGGTGCATACTAACTAAGTTGCATGAACTCAGCCTCATACTTAGTTACAAACAAACCACCTTACAAAAGATCTAAAAATTCTTGTTCGCAAGCTTCCATATACTGCTCGTCCATAAACTTCCTCTTAAAAACCTCAAGGAAGTAATCCCAAGTCAAACGATCAGAAGTAGTACCTCTTTCTACAATATTCCACCAACGACGTGCCTCACCGTCGAGTAGGGACACAGTACAACCCAATTTTTCCTAGTCAAAATAGAACATCTGCTCGAGGATCCTTTCAACTCCTTCCAACTAGTACTCAGCTACGGTCCAATCAGTCCCTTGCACTCCAGAAAACTCTTTACCACCCAACGCCTGAAGACGTTTAAGCATCAACCCATGATTCATAGGTGTAGGATTGACAGGTACAAGAGTAGGGTTAGCACCAGCAATCTGCTGAAACGCTCCTATCATAGCTTTTATCAAAGGGCTTACACCCTCGTCAGGTATATTCCTTCTATGTGCCGACACAGGAGGTGTAGAGGATGTATGATCCCCTTGAGCATTAGCTCCAACATTCACATACACACTTCTAAGAGGCTTATTAAATATTATCTAACATACACACGAATAAATAAAAAGGTGTGAGTGGTGGAGGAAATGATCCAAGTCTCATTCTTACAAACTAACTTTAGGGTTAAAGGCAATGTGTTCTCATTTCTACCTCACATGCAAGTAATCAAACAGACATCAACAATTAAATAAGAGATGTCTCATGCATTTCAAGACATCAACGTAATTTAATCACTTGGGTTTTGAAACCTAACTATACACAAAAAAATCCTAGGTCCGAGTGTTATTGAACCTGGCTATGATACCACCAAATGCAACACCTTATACCTAGTTCGGTTATCGAGCCTGAATACTACGATGCCACACCACCGTCTCGCATGATGCTCATCTCATTTTAGAGTATTAATACACATGCAACCTTTTTTTCTTATTTTATTATAGTTTTCATACTTTTATGAAAATTCATACATATTATAAGTCATGCATACTCAAATTAATGATATTACATGCTATCATACATCGAATAATCATCAAATATTCATTAATCATGCATTAAGACCATTTAGCAAATTTACCAAAAATTGTCATGTAGGTATAGATAGTTTTAAAGGAGGCATCGATAATTTCACAAAGGGTATCGATAATATTTGGAAAATTGATACCAAACTAGCTTATTGTTTCCCAAATAAAAAACTCATCTATTGAAAAATATTGGTACATCAATATAGGTATCATAATTTCCCCTCAAGAATCATTACTCGTACTAAAATATACGGACAAGCAAAACTGACTTTCAGCACTTCGAAAATTTTAGAGGTATTGTTTTTAAAATTCAAATATTGAGATCTCTATTCCAGACCTTAAAAGTACATCATATGTCAACATGTAAAGCATACAAGACAAGCCCTAAACATAATACAACAAATACCTCATAGAATAAAAATCAAAACATCTAAACAAACAGTCCCAACATTATATTTAAAGTCCATAAACTACCCAACTTAATAGTCATGTAAACAACTAAAAACCATAGCAAAAACCAATAAAAATCTACCACATTGCCTATCACATTGCCTTGATTTCCCAAACATAAATAAGCATATAACACCTACTAATCAAAGCTAAAATAATTGACTTGGCTTGTATCACACCTCGAGATCACACCGCTCACGCCGGCACTAAGTATCTAAAATGGTTAAAAAAGGAGTGAGTGAGCTTTACAAGCTCAATGAATGCTCAGAATAACCAATACGTAAACAAATCATCATGCATCAACCAAACAGATATATATCATATTCTTTGCATCATTAACTCTAATGTCATATTTCATACTTTTAATCATCTTTTTTTGACACGTTATCACATATAATGACATATAGTCATATTCAGTCACATTAGTTCATAATTTATATAATTTGGCTCTTGAGATTATGAAACATAAAGTGGACTCTATCACCACCCACCGGATATGTGAATCTCCAAACACACCAAATATGACTCATAGAGTCGCTCATGCCCTACAAGTGAAGCATATAGCTAACACTCTCCAAACACACCACACATACATATCCCGTTGAATGGAGCGTAGCATACATTCCCTTATCTCTCCAAAAACCCGTATATCACAACAAAAAGGTGAATACAAACAATCCTATGGCATGCCAACTATATCCAACAGTCTCATAAGGTTACAAAGTCAAAATATCAACATTATTATCACTTTCTTATCGATTTTTGGCACATATTCGCTGCATATTCACATTATTAGCATAATATAATCAGTCACATGACATGAAAAAATACCCACATATTTACTGTCACATAGCATGAATAACATACCCTCATATTCACTTTCACAATAGTCATCATAAGCTTGTAGCATATGTCATAACATCTCATGTATGTTCACAATATTACAATGTCATAAGCAAACATACTTCACATTCAATCATAGGTGCGAGAACACTTACACTCAAAATTTAGAGTAGGGGTTTAGGTTACCCCTAAATTCCTAGATACACAATGAATCATCTACGAACAGAGATTCCAAAGCACTCACCAAAATATACGCTTTGCCGAAAATCGGAAGCTTAGACAAGCTTTCCTTTACCTTTATCTTTACTTGTTGAAGGTCTTATTGACTCCAACGCTTCAACAAGACATACCGCACAAATATACAAGCAACAATTAGCCATCAACTCATCTCAAACAATCATAAACAATAGCCTAAACTACGTTCTCTTTTAACCGAAACCTTTAACATAGAAAACTTTAAATTCTAATATCTTCTTCTACACTAATTATTTTCACACGAAACGAATTCCGTTCATCTACATAATATACGACTAATTCTCAACCTTTAAACTACACAAAACTACATGTTTTAAGGTATCGAAATTTTTCGACAAACAATGGCTATTGATGATAAAAATTCATTAAAACATTATAAATCTTTAATGGAACTTCAAGATGTGTTTAAAAACATTCTAATCATGTTAAAACTAATTGAAAAACACATTAATATCAATTTTTTATCCACAAACTCGAAATTCACCATTAAAGACTCGATTTTCGGCTTTTTTTTCAAAACTTGTGTTTTAATGGCTAAAAACTCAGTTTAAAGGACTAGATATCATTTAAAAATCATAATAAGTCAACTGGTTACCATTTTTTAAGAAAAATGAGATTTGATGCTAATATAAAAAAACCCACGTTTGGAGAAGATAATGAAGATGATGAAGTTTTTGGGTCTTTTTTTGGTTTTATTGAATATTTAAGGTTTAAAGGTTATTAGAAATCAAATGTGTAACACCTAGAACCTGACACCGTCATTGGTTAGGGTCCCGACTACTACTATAATATCTATGAACAATCTCAAAATCTTAACAATATCAAGTTTTTAGCATTTACAACACATTCATTTGAATCATCATTCATCATTTATCATCATCACATGCAAGAGTTTAATCGAAATACAACTGAATCATCGCTCGAAACTTTGAAAATTTAGCAAAACAGGGGTTGCACGATCGTGCCTTAGGCCGTGTGCTAGACCGTGTGCCTATACGAAACCCTCATGCACAGCTGTGTCACAAACTATTGGAAAAGCCGTCTGAATTTAAAAAAATACCCCACACGCTTGTGTGTCAAATCGTGGGTTAGATCTTGTGTCATCTTGAAATAGGGCCACACCGTCGTGTCCCAGCCCTTTTGTCCCCTACACCTATTTTTCCACGAAGCACACGCCCATGTCCTGACCCGTGTGTCAGACCGTGTGTACCTTTGAAAATATAATTTTAATAAGCAATAATCATGAAATTCAATTCAAAAACACCAATGACTTCAATTTATGAAACTTCATTGATTCACATCTCAAAATATACCATTCCACAAGAAGAATAGACAAACAAACCAAGTTTTCATGAGATTACAAGCCATAACATTATCAAGCATTTATGCAATACTACATTACTAAGCTAGCAATACAATAAGGTTCATCAACTAAGTACAAACAAGTCGAAAATCATTTAATACAAAAGATATCAATTCCCTAGTACATGTCATAAGACCAAGTGAAGTAAATACTATCGAACGAACTCCCGAGATAGTGTGATTGCTTCGAGATGACCAGATCATCAAGTAGCCAAGATAGAATCTACAAGACAAGAATAATTTCACAGGTAAGCTTTCATAGCTTAGCAAGTTCGTAGAGTTGAATAAATTACCGAATATCAAATGTTATACAATCTGTAAATCAATAGAAGCAGAACAGAACTGTGCTTCAGTAAACTTTAATCAGAACTCATCCCTTTTTGACCAATGTCATTTCTGTTACTAGTATATGATGCTGCTCACACTCAGCTGACGAGGACTCGTAACATATGTGGTACCTCAGCCATCGATACAGTATATGTACATTTAACTATTCCCTAACGATGCTGCTCACACTAAGCTGACGAGAATATGCAAAAAAAAAAAAAGCTTAAATCTCAACAATCATAGGGCCTATAATCCATTCTTGGATCCATTTCACCTATAGAGACCCACGATGCTGTAGAGAATCCGCAACAAATGCAAGATCTTAGCAATCGAACCAAATTTCAATTTCCGGGTCAAAGCCTAATAGGTCTCTTTTAATTGTTTCCATCTTCCTCATTTTCAACCATCGTTTCCATTTGCAACAGTTGTAGAGAAATACAATAATGTGTAATTTAAATAAAAATTTAATATTTACGAACTTACTAGATTGAATTGTAGTTACAGAAAGGCTCTAGAGATTATTATGCTAATTTCCCTTTTCCTTGATCCGTGGCACAATCGTGCTCAAAATAAAAAAAATCATCCAAATTTCCATAAGAAATCACATAATTTAATCATTTAACACTATTTGATCTTTTTGGGGAATTTACAAAATTACCCCTAACATTTCATTTTTATTCAATTTAGTCCTTAAACACAAAACATGAAAAACAACCATTTTCCTTTTATACTCGTACTAGTCAAATATACCTTGATCTCATAGAAGTCCCTTCAATCCACTTATTTCACACAAAGTTAACCCAATTTCATCATTTTAACATTTTAGTCCTTAAATCCAAATTTCATCAAAAATCACTTTACAAATGTATCAAACCCAACCACCAAGTTTTCAAATCCATCATATGCTTTCAAGAATAAACATATTCAACAATGGTAAAATATTTAACATTTGATAGAATCACAAATTGGTCCTTAGATTAGCTAGATTAAGCTAATACAGACTCAAAACATAAAAATTATTAAAAGTGGTTAACATTTGCTTACCAAAATCAAAGCTTAAAGTTTGAGAATGGAGAAACCCTAATTTTTCCCCTTTAGTCGAATGGAGAAGAAGAAGATGAGAAATTAGGTGAGTTTTTATCATTTCTTTCATTTAACTCATGTATATACTTAATGGCAAATTTATAAATTTTAAGACTTTCGTGATTAACTTAATAAACCACTTACTTAACCTTAATTAATTTCATTTATAATCAATATATTCCATAATAATCCACCCACTAAAATATTTTAGGTTAATTTGCCTTTTTGGTCCTTCTAAATAATCAACTCTACTTTTGCACATTTTCAATTTAATCCTTTCTACTCAATTAACTATCCAAACATTAAAATTTCATAATCAAATTTTAATACGATGCTAACGACGCCATAAGTATTAAAAAATTATGACTCGACTCGTCGAAGTTTTGATCTCGAAATCACTGTTTTCGACACCACTAAAAATCGAATTGTTACAACTCTTCCCCTTAGGGAAATTTCATCCCGAAATTTCTTACCAGTAAATAGGTTGGGGTACTATGATCTCATTGATGCTTCTGTCTCCCATGTTTCTTCTTCTAACCCATGACGATTCCATAAGACTTATAATAGTGACACCCTTTTGTTTCTCAACTCTTTTACCTCACGAGCTAGAATTTTAATCGGTTCTTCTGAATACGACAAATCCGGCTATATCTCAACCTCAACATCGAGACATGGAAAACATTATGGATCTTCTCAAGTTCTGGAGGTAAAGCCAACTTAAAAGCTATAAGTCCAACTGGTGGGTGTTTTACTACACAACGATTGTGCAAGTGTACACACGTCGATGCAAGTATAGTTGATAGATAAATCTATCGGTTATCGATCCCACGAGGAATGGGTTCTTGATGTCCAAATGTCAAAGCAATCAATACTGAAATTAAATGTAATGTGAGTACTAATGTCAGTGCAATATGTTAGATTTGTACACTAAAATAGCCAATCAATGTCAATGCAATTAGAGTTAAACTTCAGAGATTAAATGTCAGTGTACTAAAAATAAATCCAATAGTGTTGAGTGTTGAGTACTGGATATTTAAATGCATAAAATATAAATGTGATCAAGTGTAAAGGGTAGAAATGATTCACTAATTCTGCTAAGTAGCAATGCTAGATGCGTTGACAAGGTAAATTATAGATGGATTGTTGTTGCAATGAAGTCCCTTTGAGTTCTTACTAACAAATAGCTCCCTACTTAATCCTGACTTAAATACAATCACTCCACCTCTCGGTGCAAGCAACGATGTATATCCAAGAACAAGTAACTGGTTTTTATCCTAGTCCCGAGCACCTCTTGCCTAACCCACTTGTTAACTTAACCTATCATCGCATCTCTCGATGTCGACGTACTGTAATTTCACTCTCGTGTTTAGAGCGATTAGATCCAAGAATAAGCGGATAAGCAGTGTAAAGTAAGAATCAAAATCATATAACATTAAAAGATAGTCTCATATTCATTTAATATCATCAAAATCCATCATCGTTTAAGAAGAATTAAAGAGTACAATGAAGCTTACTATCTCTAGACTACTAGGCCTACTCCCTAATTGTACCTCTTGCTCGACATCGAGAAGCTCTTGTCAGAAGTGGTTATAGACTTGCTTCATCAACTCCTCGATTTTTAGCTCAAATCTCTAATTCACACAGAATTTTCAGAATTAAATCCCTTAGCTCTTGATGTTTTCTTTCCTTCTTTGTTCGTCTATTTATATCCTCTAAAATTTTGTAGGATTCAACTTTTTCTCTGAGATCTAGATTTGGATTTTACAACTGTCAAAATTAGTTAAAATAAAACTCTGCACTCATGCAGTTCTAGTATGTTCTTCTCAGATCTGTAGATTGTCGCTGTATTGCTGGACGCATTATGAAATTGTAATTCCAACGACATCTGTGAAATTCCTACATTAGTGCTTCCATCAGTGAATTCAGCTTGATTCTTCTTATTTGAGGTTCAGTTTCAATGCGACGACATCTCTTTGTCGCAATTTTTAGCTGATCTTGTGGCTGCAATTGTTCAGTATTAGGCTCCTTGACTAAATTCTTGCACTGACAGTATTAAGACGCAATATATCTATTGCTTGTGTCAACATTAGTACGAAAATAAATAAAATATCAAGAATTTAAACTAACTATCAATGAGATGGAAAACATGAAAACTAAGTATAAAATGCTAATAATGTGTGCTAAATGAAGAACAAAAGAAACAATTTAAACACTAAATTGGGAAGAAAATCTATGTTATTTGTAATACCATTACGCCCCGAAACTTGAGTTTTTACTTGTCCTCAAGTAAACAAAAATTAACAATGTAGCAATTAGAAATGTCACCGTAATAATTATTCCCACAACTTGAATTATCTAAATTTCTAATGTTTAACTGCATTCATATAATAGAATGATGCGCCGACAATTTACAGACATGAACAGCTTGAAACTGTAATTCATAAATGTTAGTATCATGTAATAAATCTTAACCTTCCTTGAATCATTTCAGCAATTTATTCATATTTTTCTTTCTTTCTTTTTTTTCTTATTGTTGTAAGTGGCTGAAAGATGCCATTGCATTACTCTACCTTTGTTCCTAGGTAGTAACGATCGGGTGCAACAAACCCCCAAGAGGCATGTAATTGTGCTGACACACACTCTTGCAATTACAGCCTTTTGCTAGATAAGTTTTCTTTTCCTTGTTTCCAGAGGAGTGTTCTCCCTTAAAAGTCACAATGCACTAATATTGGAGTGTCTTTTATTCATACAATGTCACTGGACTGATCAGTTAGTTTAAGATTCAACACCAATACTATCCATCCATTACTAAAACAATTTCAGTTATTCATTCTAGAATAGAAGACTCAACATTCATTCATACTCATCCAATTTTCACATTAGTATTCAAAAAATTCAAGAATTACGCATTAGAAAAAAAATTTGTGGGTACATTTCTGTTGAAATTTTGTCAATTTTCATTACTAAAGAAACAAAATAGAAGTCAAATAAGAAGGTGTAGTTGCATTTCCAAATCACATTAGCTTCCCCCCAAACTTAATGTCTGCATTGTCCGCAATGCACTGACAATAGATATACAAAATTAATGGAAATGCAGCTACAATGTAGTAAACTAAGAGGAATGTAGTGACAATGAAAATGCTAGCATAAGAAAAATGCATGAAAACTAACTAAAAAAAAGAGATGTACCAAATTATTCAGCAATAGTCGAGTAGAGGCTGCTTTGGTTTTCTTCTTCTTCTTCTTTTTCGGGTGCTCTCCCTCATCAGAGTGTTTCTTCTTTTTCTTGTCTTTTCGCCTCTTCCACTTCTTATCCTTTGAACCAACTGGTTTGGTGGTTTGTTCTTCCTTTGCTAGTTGGGTGATGGCCTCATCAATTGTCACCTCTGATGGGTGGATCTCAGCAAGTGGTGCTATGTAAGGCACAATAGCCAAAGGATTCAGTTCCTATATTTTGCCAGTGACAACCTCAGCCTGACTCGCAGTAGGTCGAGTCTTTTTTGAACTAGATGCCCCCACAACATCGTCAACGATCATTACTAGGGCAATGGGTTCCTTCTCCCCCTGTACCTCGACAGGTTCAATATCTTCCTTCTCTTATTCCTTTTCTTCTTCTTCATTTTCTTCATCTTTCTCTTGATCACCTCCCTGATTGGCCTCCTATTCCATATGTTTCACAAGTTTAGTCAGGCCAATATCAGCGTAATCGACTACATCAATATCTTCTTCTTCAACAACTCCTATCTCAACCATATTTGCACCTAGACTGTTAGAAAATTCATCCTCAAATAGATCAATAATATTACGTAACAATCCTCCTCAGCCTTTGAATGCCCTTCATCACCTTCATCATCAGATATGTGATTTCTCGTTGGCATTTGAGTAGGCCTACCATCAATAGTAGGTTTGTCAGATGAGGAGTGATGCATCAAGCGAAAGATATCAGGGAATGCTGGGAAATCTGGTAGTGGTCTGGTGCTGATGCGATGCAATGTAGCGACAATGCCTTTGTTCTAGGCTTTTGTGTATGCATAAAATATATGTTGCCTGTAATCGAAATAATCTAATACGCTCATGAGACGGATTGTACATGTATCAATACGGTCTAAATGGATTTCTAAACTAGCCAGTTTTTACAACACTTGTGGATCTGAGGGCATATTAGCCTGTTCTTCTTTCTTTCTCTCTTTTCCCTTGTCTTTCTTCTTCGAGGTTTCCTTGGCTACAAGTGTATCTTGGCCTTGTGTCATCCTCTCAACTGATGTATCATTGATCAGACCTTTGTTGTCCAAAACCTCTTCATCGTCTTTGGGCATAATGCCCTTGTGTTGATAGAGTAGCATGATGAGAGAGGGAACAGGAAGGATACCATTTTGCTTTCCTGCAGCTTCTATAATCTAGGCATGTATGAATTCCCCAGTGTAGATGTGTCGATGATGGAGGATGGAATGCAATAGACACATACTGTCTAGTGTGGCCGTAGTACTATGTGTTGAAGGCATAACACAATTGTTAATGAAATGAAACCGTACCTTGCAAAAAGTTGTAAGGTAGTGCCTGTGCATTGTATAGTTATGAAATTCATTACCTGTCCATGTAGCACCATCGACACAAAGGTCATTCATCATTTGGGCCAGGCTATCATCGTTCAAACTGTGCATGAAGGGCGCATGTTCATCTATTCATTCAAGAATCTATAACAAAACATTAATATGTGCCGCACTCCATGGCACCAACCCCTCTCAGACAAACACAAACTCCTACTCTTGGTCCACCAGATTTGCATAAAATTCCTTAACCAGAGTAGGGGAATAACCTGCAAGATGGTCACAAAAATATTCCCACCTGAGGTGGCTAATAGTACAGTGGACTTATTTTCTAAGAGTTAGGTGCGGAGAAAGTTAGAAGCCCTGTTCAAGGTGGATGTTACACTTTAGCATAATATTATGGTATCGATCTATAGCCGCAGTCGTTAGGAACAAAACTGGGCCTGTGGATGAAGGCGGTTGTGTCATGGACGAAACTTCAATAGAGGTAGTTAGAGTTTTCTTAGAGGAGGGTTTAAGAGTGTTTTTGGAAGCATGGATTTTAATCATTGTGAGAAGAAAAGAAATTAAAGACGAGTTACAGAGAAATATTGCTTCGAAATAGGAAAAAGAAATATGAAGACAACGAAGGATATAAGTTGCAGTAGCAATGGCGGATGTGAAGAGAAAAGATAACTGTCTAAGGGGTCTTTATAACCTAGGCATAATGAGTGAAAAAACACAGGGAAACGTTACGTCTGCAGCTATTAATTACCAGGCTGCAGATTGTACCAATTTTGTTTTGATCCAACGATTAGGAAAGGAAAGAATCAATTGGCGATTCTTACTGAAAAAGTAATGCTAACTCATCGTGGGATGTGCCGACAATCTGTGCTTCAATGCGTCAACAAAAAGATGATTTTTATTTCTACTAAGAATTTGAAACAACATAACGAAAAGTAAAAACAACAAAAAGTAAATAAGGAATTGCATCAACATTATTTAAATGTCACCAGGTTGACGATTTCATCTGGTTCTTGAATATCTGGGCTCACATAGTGTTTAAGACGTTGGCCATTCAACTTAAATTGTTGTTCATCCTGTAAGTTTTCGATTGTCACTGCACCGCTTTGAAATGCTTCGACAGCCTTGAATGGACCTGACCACCTTGATCGAAATTTCCCTGGATGCAATTTTAAACGTGAATTAAATAAAAGTACCAACTAACTAGGATGAACTTGTCGATGCATTATGATATTTTCATGCCATTTCTTTGTCTTTTCTTTGTATATCGCAACATTTTCATAAGCATGGCGTCAGATTTCTTCCAATTTCGTGGTGTCCAATAGTCTTTTCTTTCCAACATCATCATAATCCAAATTCACTTGCTTAATCACCCATATAGTCTTATGTTCAAGTTCGACAGGCAAGTGGCAAGACTTCCCAAACACTAGTTGATATGGCGACATCCCCAACGGGGTTTTGTAAGTGGTGCGAACCGCCCACAATGCATCATGTAATCGCACAGACCAATCTTTCCTAGATGGGTTAACCACCTTCTCAAGTATGCTTTTAATTTTTCGATTGGATAGTTCAGCTTGACCATTAGTCTGTGGGTGATACGTGGTAGCCATATGATTCTTCACACCATATCATTTTAATGCAGTTGCCACTTGGTTATTGTAGAAATGAGTACCTTGGTCGCTTATCAATGCTCTAGGTGTTCGAAACCTTGTGAGCATGTATGTGTGAAAGAATTTCAACACTATCCAAGCGTTGTCTCTTGGCACCTCAATAGCTTCAATTCACTTTGAGACATAGTCAACAGCTACTAAGATATACATATTTCCAAAAGAGTTTGGAATGGCCCCATAAAGTTGATACCCCATATAACAAAGAGTTCTACCTTCATGATAGGTTGTTGGACCATTTCATTGCGTCGAGTTATGGAACCAGTGCATTAACAACGATCACATTGTTGCACAAAGTTGTTGGCGTCATGGTAGTTTCGCAAGATTGACATCATTTCTTCTTTAGGTACACAACGGCGAATTATATTGTTGGCGCATACCTTATATAGGTATGGCTCGCTCCATTGGTATTTAGCAGCAATGCATATGAACCTAGTTTTTTTATGACCAGTTGCACTTATAGGTAGCTTTCCACACACAAGGTAGTTGACAATACCGACATACCATGGTGATGTATCAACAGCGAATAATTGCTCGTCTAGAAATGCTTCGATGAGTTGTTTATCCATTTTTACTCCCTATTTCCAGCCAAGACAAATGGTCAACTACTTGATTTTTAGATCCTTTCCTGTCTCTGATTTCCACATCAAATTCTTAAAGTAGTAAGATCCATCTGATGAGTCTAGATTTGGCATCTTTTTTTATTTGAAAAGGTATCTCAATTCTAAGTGATCCGTGTAAACTGTAGTCTTTACGCCGACAAGATAAGAACAGAACTTGTCAAATGCGAAGACTATTGCTAGTAACTCCTTCTCAATTATGGTATAATTAACTTGTGTTTCAGTTATAGTTTTACTAGCATAGTAAAAAGAATGAAATACCTTATCTTTTCTTTGGCCAAAGACAGCTTCTATAACATAGTCACTAGCATCGCACATTAATTCAAATGGTTGCGTCCAGTCTGGTGCGACTACAATCAAAGCTTGTATAAGTTACTTCTTTATTATTGTGCATGCATCCAGACAGGCGTCATCAAACACAAACTTTTTATTTAGTTCTAGTAATGAGCATAAAGGTTTAGCTGTCTTGGAAAAATCTCTGATGAATCGTCTATAAAACCAGCATGTCCAAGAAAGCTTCTTATTGCTTTGGCAGTGGTGGGTGGTGATAATTTTTCGATGATTTCAACCTTTACTTTATTAACTTTAATGCCTTGACAAGATATGCGATGGCCAAGTACAATTCCTCCAGTTGCCATGAAATGGCATTTCTCCCAATTCAGCACTAAATTTGTTTCCTGGCATCTTTTCAAAACTCTTGCCAAGTTGTCAACGTATTGATCAAAACTTTTTCCATAGACTAAAAAATCATCCATAAATACCTCAAGTGAATCCTTAATCATATCTGAGAAGATCGCCATCATCAACCTCTTGAATGTTACTGGCGCATTGCACAACCCAAATGGCATCCATCGGAAAGCAAAGGTTCCAAAAGGGCATGTAAATGTAGTCTTTGCTTGATTTTTCGACGCAATAGCTATCTGGTTGTATCCAATGTATCCATCCAGGAAGAAATAATAGGCTTTACCAGCTAGCCTACCCAGCATTTGATCGATGAAAGGTAGTGGAAAATGGTCCTTCTTTGTGGTCGCATTCAATCATCGGTAATCCATGCATACACGCCATCCAGTTGTGATGTGAGTAGGGATTAACTAGTTCTTATCGTTGGTCACAATCATGAAACCACTCTTTTTAGGCACACATTAAACGGGGCTTACCCAATTGCTATCAGAAATAGGATATATAATGCCCGCATCCAACCATTTAATGATTTCCTTCTTTTTCACTTCATTCATTTTCTCATTGAGTCGTCTTTGTTGCTTAATAGATTGCTTCCCCTCATCTTCTAACCTTATCTTAGCATGCAAAAAGAGGGACTGATGCCTCTGATATTTTTAATGCTCTAGGCTATAGCTTTCTTGTGGTCTTTTAGGATTGTCTTGAGCTTCTCTTCTTGCATTGTGTCAAGAGATGCGTTGACAACGACAGGTAGTGTCTTGTTGTCACCAAGGAAGACATATTTCAAATGCGTCGGCAATGGTTTTAACTCCAAAGTAGGAGCTTGCTCAATAGATGAAACACTGGGATCGTCCTATTAGACAAATCCAACGACTCCATTTGCCAATTTTTACGCAGCTCACAATTGTTCACCTCCTCTTTGTTAGCACAGTCATCTAGGATGTCATCAGTAGATGTCACCGCATCATCATCAGACAATGTTGAACTTCTTGCATGAAATTCTTCCAAAATAATCTCGTCCAACACGTCAATGTGGTGACATTAGTCTTTAGGTTTGGACGGTGATGCTTCACACACATTAAAGGTTACCTGATCATCATTATGACGTATCACTAGTTTTCCCTTGAACATGTTAATAAGGGTTCGTCCCATTGAAAGAAATGACCTTCCTAAAATAATGGGTACCTCCTTACCTACTTCGTAGTCTAGGATGATAAAATCAGCAAGGAACACTAGCTTATCAACTTGAACAAGGACATGTTTGATTTGTTCTTTCGGTTGTGCGAGAGATTTGTCCGCCAGTTGCAATGTCACCGCAGTAGGCTTTATAGAATCTATTCCTAATTTCTTAAAAGTAGACAAAGGCATTAGGTTAATACTAGCTCCTATATTACATAACGCTTTACCTAAGTAATGATTTTTGATGGGATTGTGAAGCTTCCAGGATTTTTCATCTTGGTTGGCAACTTGTTTGTGAGCACAGCGCTACACCATTCTGTGAGCGCAATTGTTTCGATGTTAGACAATTTCTTTTTCTTTGATAACAGCTCCCTCATGAATTTCCCATAACTAGGTATCTGCACAAGAGCATCTATTAGTGTTATATTAATATGTAATTATTTCAGAGTAGAAACAAACTTTTGTTAATCTTTGTCATGGACTTTTTCTTTGAATCATTGTAAGAACGACAAGGTTGTTGAGAACTATTGTTGTATAAGTTACCAAATGATCCCCCTCAGATGTTGTTGACATAGTATGCATTTTCTGCATGTTCTGGACAGTCCTCATAGCTATGACTGTCACCGCAAATCTCACAAGAAAATATCATGCATCTAATTGCTGGGCCACTTGTATAGGAGCAACATCGCTTGTTCCTTTCATATTCTTTATGATATTGGCCAGTAAGGATACCTGCGCTGACAATGCAAAAATAACATTTAATTCAAGAACTCTAGAGTTATTTTTTACCTGTGCAAAACGAGAGATTGGATATTAGTAGTCATTCTGTGTAATTCTCTCTAAAATTTGAACAGCTTCATCATATGTGCAATCAAACAATGGACCATCTGCATATGCATCGACAAGATTTCTTGTCTAAGCATTTAAACTATTATAAAAAAATCTCATTCTGGGTCTCTTATTGAATTCTCATCATCCAACTGATGATATGCAGTAATTCGCAACCTTGCGTTCATTGTCAGTGGATTGAAACGCAAAACAAACTGCATTGCTAACGCATTCTAAGATGTGATAGATCCTACCGACAATCCTAAGAACCATGTTCTTGCTTTACCCTACAACAGATAAGGAAATAGTTGCATTTTCAAGGCATCATCAGGGACACCATGTTGGATAAAGGATACACAAATAAGTAAAAATGATTTTAGGTGTTCTCATGCGTCTTTATGCGAAAAACCTAAATACTGCCCATTTGAGTTGAGCATCTGAAACATCACCGATTTCATTTCAAAATTACCAGTCTGGATAGCTCGTCTCACAACCCCTGGTTGTAGATCATTGAGTATAGGTACAACAAAATCTCTTATTGTCCTATTCTGTTCAACTTGCGGTGGTGGTGGTGGATTATTATCTTGTGGCAGCACTAGAGGAATTTCAATTTGTGGTAGCACTGGTGGTAAATTTTTATTGTTTTCAGCCATTCTTCTTGGTTCTTGCCTTCTCCTCCTCAATGTCCTCTTAAGTTCAAGATTAAAACTAACAATATTGTTAGGATTTCTCCTTGTGGACATGTAACGTCTACAAAAACTAGAAAAGAAAATAACAGAAAAATAAACACTTAAGTAAAAGTTAAAAATTAAGTAATTTTAATTGCAACAACATAAGTAAACATAAAACAAAAACCAAATTCCCTAGTAACGGTGCCAAAACTTGGTCGGTGTTTTTACGACACAACGATTGTGCAAGTGTGCACACATCGATGCAAGTATAGTTGATAGATAAATCTATCGGATATCAATCCCACGAGGAATGGGTTCTTGATGTCTAAATGTCAGAGCAATCAATACTAAAATTAAATGTGATGTGAGTACTAATGTCAACGTAATATGTCATATTTGTACACTAAAATAGTCAATCAATGTCAACGTAATTAGAGTTAAACTTCAGAGATTAAATGTCAGTGTACTGAAAATAAATCCAATATTGTTGAGTGTTGAGTGCTGAATATTTAAATGCATAAAATATAAATGTGACCAAGTGTAAAGGGTAGAAATAATTCACTGATTCTGCTAAGTCGCAATGCTGGATGCGTTGACAAGGTAAACTATAGATGGATTGTCGCTGTAATGAAGTGCCTTTGAGTTCTTACCAACAAACAGCTCCCTACTTAATCCTGACTTAAATACAATCACTCCACCTCTCGATGCAAGCAACGATGTATATCCAATAACAAGTAACTGGTTTTTATCCCAGTCTCGAGCACCACTTGCCTAACCCACTTGTTAACCTAACCTGTCACCGCATCTCTCGATATTGGTGTACTGCAATTTCACTCTCATGTTTAGAGCGATTAGATCCAAAGATAAACGGATAAGCAATGTAAAGTAAGAATCAAAATGATATAACATTAAAAGATACTCCCGTATTCATTTAATATCATCAAAATCCATCATCGTTTAAGAAGAATTAAAGAGTACAACGAAGCTTATTATCTCTAGACTACTAGGTCTACTCCCTAATTATTCCTCTTGCTCGGCATCGAGCACCTCTCGTCAGAAGTGGTTGCAGACTTGTTTCATCAGCTTCACGATTTCCAGCTCAAATCTCCAATTCACACAGAATTTTTAGAATTAAATCCCTTAGCTCTTGATGATTTCTTTCCTTCTTTGTTCGTCTATTTATATCCTCTAAAATTTTGCAGGATTCAGCTTTTTCTCTTGATCTAGATTTGGATTTTGCAACTATCAAAATTAGTTAAAATACAACTGTGCACTCACGCAGTTCTAGTATGTTCTTCTCAGATCTGCAGATTGTCACTGTATTGCTGGACGTATTCTTAAATTTTAATTGCAACGACATTTGTGAAATTCTTACGTTGGTGCTTTCATCTATGAATTCAGCTTGATTCTTCTTATTTGAGGTTCAGTTTCAATGCGGCAACATCTCTTTGTCGTAATCTTCAGTTGATCTTGTGGCTGCAATTGTTCAGCATTAGGCTTCTAGACTGAATTCTTGCGCTTACCGTATTAGGACATAATATATCGACTGCTTGCGTCGACATTAGTACAAAAATAGATAAAAATATCAAGAATTTAAAGTAACTATCAATGAGTTGGAAAACATGAAAACTAAGTATAAAATGCTAATAATGTGTGCTAAATGAAGAACAAAAGAAACAATTTAAACACTAAATTGGGAAGAAAATCTATGTCATTTGTAATACCATCATCAACTCGCTCGATGATCTCATACAGTCTAATAAATCGCGGACTCAATTTTCCTTTCATGTCAAATCGTAAAACCTTTTTCCAAGGTGAGACTCTCAGAAAAACTTGATCTCTGACTGCAAACTCTATATCTTTTCTGTTGAGATCAGCATAAGACTTCTTCCGGTCAGACATTGCTTTTAAACAATCACGGATTACCCACACCTTATCTTCTGTCTCATGTATCAAATTAGCCCCAACTAGCTTCATCTCACTCAACTCTGACCAATACAAGGGCATTATGCATTTTCTATCATAAAGTGCCTCTAACAGTTCCATTTTAATACTAGACTGATAGTTATTATCATAAGTGAACTTCACTAACGGTAGGTATCTCTCCCAGCTACCCTTGAACTCGAGTATACAACACCGTAACATGTCTTCCAAAATCTGTAACACTAGTTCTGACTGACCATCTATATGCGGATGATATGCAGTGCTGAAATTCAACCTGGTTCCTAAAGCTTCATGAAGCTTACCCCAAAATTTCGAGGTAAAACGTGGATCCCTGCCGGAGATAATATATACCAGTACCACATGCAACCACACAATCTTAGATACATATAACTAAGCCAACTTCTCAAGTGAATAATTTATTCGAATAGGAATAAAATGAGCTAACTTCGTCAATCTTTCTACTATAACCCAGATCGAATCTTTCTTCCTCGGTGTCATCGATAGTTCTATACCGAAATCCATAGTGACTCGCTCTCACTTTCACTCTAGAATGGTAATAGGCTATAACAATCTAGACGATTCCTGATGCTCAGCTTTTACCTGCTAACCCACCAGACATCTAGTCACAAACTCAAAAAATCCCGTTTCATACCTGGCCACCAATACATCTTCTTCAGGTCACTATACATTTTCAAACTCCCCGGATGAATAGAATAAGTGTTGCTGTGAGCTTCTTTCAAAATGTCCCATCTTAAGTCCGGATCATCAGGAACACACACCCTGCCCCAGAAATACAACATTCCATCAACATCAATAGTAAACCTAGTAGTGGCATAACTCTATATATGTTCTTTCTTTGCTATAAGCTTTGAATCATCTCTTTGTAACTCCTGAATCTGCTGTAAAAATAAAGGTATCATCCTGAGTTTAGCTGTGACAGAACTATCATTCTCTAGCAGTAAATAAGCATTCATTACCCTCAATGCTAACAATGATTTTTGGCTCAGGGCATCAGCAACAACATTTGCCTTTCCTGGATGATAATCAATCACAAGGTCATAATCCTATAATAGCTCTAACCATCGGTGTTGTCTTAGGTTCAGCTCCCTCTGCATCATCAAATACTTCAAACTCTTATAATCGGTTAATACATGACATTTCTTGCCACAAAGATAGTGACGCCAAATCTTTAATGCAAAGACTATGGTAGCTAATTTCAGATCATGAGCCTGATAATTCCAAATCTGCTAAGTTGCAGAACTGGATGCGTCGACAAGGTGTAATATTGATGGATTGTCGCTGCAATGAAGTCCCTTTGATTTCTTACCAACAATGGCTACTTACTTAATCCCGACTCAAATACACACAATTACTCCACCTCTCAATGTGAACAGCGATGTGTACTTAAAAACAAGTAACTGGTTTTTATCCCAGTCCTAAGCAGCTCTTGCCTAACCCACTTGTTAACCTAACCTGTAACCGCATCTCTCAATGTCGACGTACTACAATTTCAATCTCGTGCTTAAAGCGATTAGATCCAAGAATAAACAGACAAGTAGTGTAAAATAAGAATCAAAATGATATAACATTAATAGATAGTCTCATATTCATTTAATATCATCAAAATTCATCATCATTTAAGAAGAATAAAATAGTACAACGAAGCTTACTATCTCTAGACAACTAGGCCTACTCCCTAATTGTTCCTCTTGTGCAGCATCAAGCACTTCTCGTCAGAAGTAATTGTGGGCTTGCTTCATCAGCTCACCGATTTCCAGCTCAAACCTTTAATTCACAAAGAATTTTCAAAATTTAATCCCCTTGCTCTTGATGATTTGTTTCCTCTCTTTGTTCGTCTATTTATAGCCTCTAAATATTACAGGTTCCAGCCTCCATTCTTTTAATTCAGATCTAGATTTTTGCAGCTGTCAAAGTTAGTTAGAGTACAACTATGCTTTAACACAGATTACATGTTTTCTTCAGAGATCTGCAGGTTGTCGCTGCACTGCTAGGTGCAATCTGATAATGTAATTACGGCGACACCAGTGATATTATTGCGCTGGTGCTTCCAGATGTAAATTCAGCTTTAGTCTACTCATTTGAGGTTCAAATTCAATGCCCCGACATCTCTTGGTTGCAATTCCAAGCTGATCTTGTGGCTGCGTTCTATCAATATTGACCTTCTAGGCTGAGCTCCTACGTTAACAATATTAAGACATAATATTTCGGCTACTTGCGTTGACATTAGTATAAAAATAGATAAAAATAACAAAACTTTAAACAAACTATCAATGAGTTGGAAAATATGAAAACTAAGTATAAAATGCTAATGATGCATGCTAAATGAAGTACAAAAGAGACAAGTTAAACACTAAATTGGGAAGAAAATCTATGTCTTTTGTAATATCATCACACCCCTAAACTTGAGTTTTTACTTGTCCTCAAGTAAACAAAAATTAACAAAGTAGCAATTCATACAACTTGAATTCTCTAAATTTCTAATGTTAATCTGAATTCATATAATAGAATGATGCGCTGACAATTTACAAACATGAATAACTTTAAACTGCAATTCATCAATGTTAGTATCACACATTGAATCTTAACCTTCCTTGAACAATTTCAGCAATTTATTCTTATTTTTCTCATAAGTGACAGAAAGATGTCATTGCATTACTCTACCTTTGTTCTTGGGTAGTAACGATAGGGTGCAACAAACCCCCAGGAGGCATGTAATTGCGTCAACACACACTCTCACAATTACGGCCTT
Organism: Kokia cookei; assembly: GCA_039519145.1. Lineage (NCBI taxonomy): Eukaryota > Viridiplantae > Streptophyta > Magnoliopsida > Malvales > Malvaceae > Kokia > Kokia cookei. The sequence goes on from CM076909.1 coordinate 22,674,576, forward strand.
TGGCTAAATAAATTTTCTTTTCTTTTTCTGTAGTAGAGTGTTCTCCCTTAAAAGTCACAATGCACTCACATTGGAGTGTATTTTATTCATACAAAGTCGCTGTACTGATCAGTCAGTTATTCAACACCAATATTATCCATTGATTACAAAAACAATTTCACTTATTCATTTCAAAATAGCAGACTCAACATTCATTCATACTAATCCAATCTCTACATCAGTATTCAAACAATTCAAGAATTATGCGTCAAATAAAAATTTGTGGGCACATTTCTGTTAAAATTTTGTCAGTTTTCATTACTAAAGAAAAATAAAAGTCAAATAAGAAGGTGTAGTTGCATTTCCAAGCTATATTTGCTTCCCCCAAACTTAATGTATGCATTGTCCCCGATGCACTGACAATAAGTATACAAAATTAATGAAAATGCAGCTACAATGGACTAAACTAAATTGAATGCAACAACAATTAAAATGCAGGCATAATAGAAATGGAAGAAATTAACTAAAAAGGATTGTACCAAATTATTTAGCAGCAGCCGATGTAGAGGTTGTTTTGGTTTTCTTCTTCTTCTTTTTCGGGCGTTCTTCCTCATCATGTTTTTTCTTATTTTTCTTGTTCTTGCGCCTCTTTCACTTTTTGTCCTTTGAACCAACCGGCTCGGTGGATTGCTCTCCCTCGACAGGTTGGGTTATAGCCTCATCAATTATCACGTCGGATGGGTAGATCTCGACGAGTGGTGCTATGTATGGGATAATAGCGAGAGGATTCAATTCCTTGACTTTGCCAGTGACAACTTTAGCCTAACTCGCAGCAGGTTTAGTCTCTTCTGAGCTGGATGCTCCCACAACTTCCTCCACGATCATTGTTTGGGCATCAGGTTCCTTCTCCTCCTACACCTCGACAAGTTCAGTTTCTTACTTCTCTTCTTCCCTTGTTTCTTCTTCTTTTTCTTCATCCTTCTCTTGATCACCTCCTTGATTGGCTTCCTCTTCCATATGTTGGTCAAATTCTGTTGGGCCAATGTTAGCCTATTTGACTGCATCAACATTTTCTTTTGTAACAGCTGCTCTCTTAGCCATATTTGTGCCTAAACTATTAGAGAAGTCATCCTCGAACAGATCAGCAATATTACAATAGCATCCTTCTCAGCCTTTGAATGCCCTTCATTATTTTCATCATCAGTTATGTGAATTCTTGTTGGCATTTGAGTAGGCTACCATTAGTAGTATGATGGTCAAATGAGGAGTGGTGCATTGGATAGAAGATATCAGGAAATGTTGGAAATTTTGGCAGTGGTCTGGTGCTGATGTGATGCAATGCAGTGACAGTGGCTTTGTTCCAGGCTTTGTTCCAGGCTTTTGTGTATGCATAAAATATATGCTGTCTGTAATCCAAATCATCTAATACACTCATGAGGCGGATTATACAAGTATCAATACAATCAAGATAGATTTTCGAACTAGCCAATCTTCTCAATACTTGTGGATCTGTAAGCGCATTGGTCTGTTTTTCTTTCTTTTTCTTTTTTTCCTTGCCTTTCTTTTTTAAAGCTTCCTTGGCCACAGGTGTATCTTGGCCTCGTGTCATCCTCTCAATTGATATATCGTTGATCGGACCTTTATTTTCCACGACCTCCTCATCATCTCTTGGCACAATCTAGGCATGTATAAGCTTTCCAACGTTGATGTGACTATGGTGCAAGATGGAATGCAGCAAACACATACTGTCCAATGTGGCCGTAGTACTATGAGTGGAGGGCATCACACGACTATTAATAAAGTGAAACCATACCTTGCAGAATATCGTCAGGTAATGTCTATGCATCGTAAAATTATGAAACCCACTACCCGTCCATGTAGCACAGTCGACGCAAAGGTCGTTCATCATCTCAATAAGGCTATCTTCGTTTAAACTGTGCATGAAGGGTGAGTGACTATCTACTCATTCTAGTATCCGTAGAAGGACATTAATATGTGATACAGTCCATGGCACAAGCCCTTCTCGAACAAAAACAAATTCTTGCTCTTTTGTCCACGAGATTGGCATAAAATTCTTGAACTAAAGTAGGGGAATAGCTAGATGGATGGTCGAAGAAGTATTCCCACCCAAAGTGATTAATAGTGCAGTGGACTTATTTTTCGAGGGTCAAGAGTGGTGAAAGATAGAGGCCCTATTCAGGATGGATATTGTGTTTAAGCATGATGTTGTGGTATCTGTCTTTGGCCGTAATTGTTAGAAACAAGACCGAGCCTGTGGATGAATGCGGTGGTGTTATGGACAAAATCTCAATAGGGGTGGTCGGAGTGTCTTTAGAGGAAGGTTTAGGAGTATTCTTAGAAGCATGGGTTTTAGCCATGGTGAGAATAAAAGGGAATAAGGATTGATTGTAAAGGGATATTGTTTTGAAATAAGAAAAGGAAATCTATAGACAGTGAGGGAGATGAGTTGCAATAACAATGGCGACTGTGAAGAGGAAGATAACTAAAATGGAGGATTTTATAACCTAAGTGTAATGAGTGAAAAATTATATGGGAAATCGTTGTGTCTGCAGCCATTAATTGTCAAGCTGCAGATCGTACCATTTTGTTTTAATCTAATGGCTGGGACGAGAGAAAATCGATTGGCACGATTCTTGCTAAAAATGTAACGTTGACTCATCGCCAAATGGCAAACAATCTGTACGTCAATGCATCGACAAAAAGATGATTTTTATTTTTGCTAAGAATCTAAAACAACACAATTAAAAGTGAAACAAATAAAAATGCATCGACATTATTTAAGTGTCACTAGATCAACGGTTTTGTTTGGTTCTCGAACATTTGGGCTTACATAGTGTTTAATACATTGTCCATTCACTTTGAACTGTTGCCTATCCCTTAAGTTTTTTATTGTCACCGTACTGCTTGGAAATGCTTCGACAACTTTGAAAGGACCTGACCACCTTCATCGTAATTTTCCTGGATGTAATTTCAAACGTAAATTAAATAAAAGTACCAACTGACGAGGATCAAATTGTCAACGCAATATGAGGTTGCAATGCCATCACTTTGTCTTTTCCTTGTATATCGCAGCATTCTCATAAGCATGGGGTCAGATCTCTTTTAATTTCGTGAGGTCCAACAGTATTTTCTTCCAAGTAGCATCATAATCCAAATTTACCTGCTTAATTGCCCACATGGCTTTATGTTCAAGTTCGGTAGGCAGGTGACAAGATTTTCCAAACACTAGCTAATATGGCGACATCCCCAATGGGGTTTTGTAAGCGGTGCGAAGCGCCCACAATGCATCATGTAGCCGCGTAGACCAATCCTTCCTAGATGGATTAACCACCTTTTCAAGTATGCCTTTAATTTGACGATTGGATACTTCGGCTTGACCATTAGTTTGTGGGTGATACATGGTGGCCATACGATGCTTCACACCATATCGTTTCAATGTAGTCGCCACTTAGTTATTGTAGAAATGAGTGCCTTGGTCGCTTATCAACACTCTTGGGGTTCCAAACCTTATGAGGATGTATATATGGAAGAACTTCAACACTATCCAAGCATCGTCTTTTGGTACCGCAATAACTTCAATCCACTTAGATACGTAATCAACAGCCACTAAAATATATACATTTCCAAAATAGTTTGAAAATGGTCCCATGAAGTCGATACCCCAAACATCGAAAAGCTCTACCTCCATGATAGGTTGTTAGAGCATCTCATTGTATCGACATATAGAATTAGTGCATTGACAATGATCACATTGTTGCGCAGAATTGTGAGCATCTCAAAACAAATTGGGCCAATAAAATCCTAATTGTAAGACCTTTGCAGCAGTCCTTGTTCCACCGAAATGACCTTCATATGGGGCATCACGGCAATGTCGTAGGATTGACATAATCTTTTCTTCACGTACACAGTGGTAAATTATATTGTCAGTGCATACTTTAAATAGGTACGGCTCATTCCAATGATATTTGGCAGCATCACGTATGAACCTGATCTTTTTGTGACCAGCCACACTCATAGGTAACTTCCCACATAAAAGGTAATTAACTACATTGGCATACCATGGCAATGTGTCGACAGTGAATAATTGCTCGTCAGGAAATGCTTCGATAATCTGGGTCTTTTGTCTAATTTCACTCCCACTTTCCAACCGAGACAAATGGTCAGCTACTGGATTCTCAGATCCCTTCCTATCTCTGATTTCAAAATCAAATTCTTGGAGGAGTAGGATTCATCTAATGAATCAAGGTTTGGTGTTTTTTTTATAAAAAAGGTGTCTCAATGCTGAGTGATCCATGTAAACTGTAGTCTTTACGCCAATAAGGTAAGAAAGGAACTTGTCAAAGGCAAAGACCACTACTAGAAACTCTTTCTCAGTTGTGGTATAATTAACCTACGTTTCAGTTAATGTTTTGCTAGCATAGTAAATAGAATGAAATACCTTATTTTTTCTTTGGCTTAGGATAGCTCCGATGGAAAAATCACTAGCATCACACATTAGTTCAAATGGTTGCGTCCAGTCTGGTGTTATGATAATCGAAGCTTATACTAGCTGCTTCTTTATTGATGTGAGTGCACTCAGACACGCATCGTCGAACACAAACTTTTTATTCTGCTCTAACAATGAGCATAAGGGTTTAGCTATCTTGGAAAAATCTTTGATAAATCATCTATAAAAACCAGCATGTCCTAAAAAGTTTCTTATTGCCTTGACAGTGGTAGGTGGTGGTAATTTTTCGATGATTTCGACCTTTGCTTTATCGACCTCATTGCCTTGACAAGAAATGCGATGGCCAAAACAATTCCTTCAATTGTCATAAAATGGCATTTTTCCCAATTCAGAACCAGATTTATTTCCTTGCATCTTTTTGAAACTCTTTCCAAATTATCAGCGCATTAGTCAAAACTCTGTCTATAAATTGAAAAATCATCCATGAATACCTTGAGTGAGTCCTCAATCATATTTGAGAATATCACCATCATACACCTCTGGAATGTTGCTAGTACATTACACAACCCGAATAGCATCCGTCAAAATGCAAAGGTTTTAAAAGGACACGTGAATGTAGTCTTTGCTTGATCTTCTGACGTAATAGCTATTTGATTGTATCCAGAATAGACATCCAGGAAGCAATAGTAGGCTTTACCAGTTAGCCTATCTAACATTTGATCGATGAAAGGAAGTGGAAAATGGTCCTTCTTTGTGGTCGTATTCAGTCGTCAGTAATCCTTCTTTACCACTTCTTTCATTTTCTCATTGAGTCGTCGTTGTTGTTCAATGGATTGTTTCCCTTCATCTTCTAACCGTATCTTATGCATGTAGAAAGAAGGATTGATGCCGTTGATGTCTGCGATGCTCCAAGCTATGTCTTTCTTGTTATCTTTCAAGATTACGATAAGCTTCTTTTATTGTGTTATGTTAAGGGATGCGTTGACAATGACAGGCAGTGTGGTGACATTATTCTTTGGGTTCGGATGGTGATGCTCCAAACACACTGAAAGTTACATACATGGTTATCATTATGACGCATCACTAGTTCTCCTTTGAACACGTCGATAAGTGTTCGTCCTGTTGCTAGAAATGGTCTTCCCAAAATAATGGGTACCTCCTTGTCTGCTTCGCAATCTAGGATGATAAAATCAGCAGGAAACACCAGCTTATCGACTTGAACAAGAACATCATTGATCTGTCCTTCCAATTGTGCTAGAGATATGTTCGCTAGTTGTAATGTCACTGCAGTAGGCTTCATCAGTCCGATTCCTAATTTCTTAAAAGTAGACAGAGGCATTAAGTTAATACTAGCTCCTAAATCACACAAAGCTTTACCTAAGTAATAAGTTTCGATGGAGCATGGAATTGTGAAGCTGTTAGGATCTTTCATCTTGGTTGCCAACTTGTTTGTGAGTACAGCACTGCACCCCTCTGTGAGTGCAATTGTCTTTTATCGGATAACTTCTTTTTCTTTGATAAAAGCTCCTTCATGTATTTCCCATAATTGGGTATCTACACAAGAGCATCTATTAGAGGTATATTAATGTGCAATTTTTTCAAAGTAGAAACAAACTTTTGATATTCTTTGTCATGGACTTTTTCTTTGAAGCGTTATGGAAATGGTAAAGGTATGGTTACAGAAGGTGGTTATGGATAACTCTGTTCCTTCGACAGTGATGGTTGTGTCGACAACTTATCTAGGTAGACTGTAGGCAAAGATGGTACTATAGTTGGTTCTTCAGCATTATTTTGTGCTTGACTTCCTTTAGTTATAACCTCTTCTTGTTACTGTGAATTGGATGCTTCGACATGGTCTTGGTCAGAATTGCTTAATCCTACCGTCTGTTTCCCACTTCTTAACGTGATTGCTTTGCAATGCTCCTTCCCCCTTTGCATTGGATTTTTAGTATCATTAGGTAGTGTACCCGGTGATCTAGTGCTGAGATTAGAGGCCAACTGTTCAAGTTGAGCTTTTAATGCTCGTATAGAAGAAGAATTACCTTGCACTATTGCTTCGATTCATGTGATATGCTCGTGCATCATCGCTTTAAGAGCAGCCATAGAATCTACCTTAGGTTGAGTAAATTGCTACTGTTATTGTGATGAAGTTGTCCTTGCAATTGTGGTAGTACAGATGGTTGTGGCTGCAATCGCGATTGTGGTTGCATTTGGCTATGTGACTGCATCAGTTCAGTTAGAGTATTTACTTGTGAATTCTGATGGTAGTTCTGCGATTGGCTATTATTTTAACCTCCTTTCCTATAACTTCCTTGGTTCAAAGAATTTTCATATCTATATGTAGACATATTTTGATTTCCCCAAGGTTGTTACGAGCGATTATTGTAGGAGTTGCCAAATGAGCCCCCTCGGATGTTGTTAACATAGTATGCATTTTCTGCATGTTGTGGGCAATCTTCATAACTGTGGTTGTCGCCGTAAATTTACAGGAAAATATCAGTGCATCCAATTGCTGGGCTACTTGTATAAGAGCAACGTCACTTGTTCCTTTCATATTCTTTATGATGTTGGCTAGTGAAGATACCTACGCTGACAATGCAAAAATAGCATCTAATTCAAGAACTCTAGGGTTAGTTTTCACCTGTGCAGAACGAGAGATTGATATTGGTAGTCGTTCTGAGCAATCCTTTCCAAAATCCGAACAGCTTCATCGTATGTACAATCTAACAACGAACCATTTTGTCGATGCATCGACAAGATTCCTTATCTGAGCATTTAAACAATTATAAAATAATCTCAATCTGGGTCTCTTGTTAAATTCCATTCATTAGGCAACGTTGAAGCAATGCTTTGTAGCGCTCTCACGTTGTGTGTAAATTCTCATCATCAAGTTGATAATAGGTAATGATGTCATTCCGCAACCTCACGTTCATTGTTGACGGATTAAATCTTAAAACAAACTGCGTTGCTAAAGTATTCCAAGATGTGATAGATCCAGTCGGCAAACCTAAAAACCATGTTCTTGCTTTTCCCTGCAATAAGCAAGGAAATAATTGCATCTTTAAAGCATCATCAGGGACACCATGTTGACTGAAGGATGCACAAATAAGTAAAAATGATTTCAAATGTTCTCATGCATATTCATGCAGAAAACCTGAATATTGTCCATTAGAATTGAGCATTTGAAACATCAATGGTTTCAGTTCAAATTTACCAGCCTGAATTGCTGGTCTCACAACCCCTAGTTGTAAATCATCGAGTATTGGAACAACAAAATCCCTTATTGTCCTATTCGGTTTTTGCTCATTTTGTGGTAGCGGTAGTGGTAAATCATTGATTGCTAGTGGTAGCACTGGAGGATTTTCATTTTGTGGCAGCATTGGTGGTAAATTATTATTGTTTCCAGCCATTTTCCTTTGCTTTTGCCTTCTCCTCCTCAATGTCCTTTCGAGTTCCTTGTCAAAACTAACAATATTGTTAGGATTTCTCCTTATGGACACGCAATACCTTCACAAACCAAAAAAGAAAGATAAACAAATTAACAAAAGTTAAAAGTTAGATAAGTAGAATTAACTGTAACAACAAAAGTAAACATCAAACAAACGCCAATTCCCCGGCAACGGCGCCAAAACTTGATCGGTGTTTTTACGTCACAACGATTGTGCAAGCGTACACACGTCGATGCAAGTATAGTTGATAGATAATTCTATCGGATATCGATCCCACGAGGAATGGATTCTTGATGTCTAAATGTAGGAGCAATCAATACTAAAATTAATTAACATGTGAATACTGATGTTAGTGCAATAAGTCAGATCTGCAAACTAAAATAATCAGGAATGTCAATGCAATTAGAGTTAACTTAAGAGGTTAAATGTCAGTGTACTAAAAATAAATCCAATAGTGTTGAGTGCTAAATATTTAAATGCATAAAATGTAAAAATGCGATCAAGTATAAAGGGTAGAAATGGTTCACTGAATCTGCTAAGTTGCAAAGCTGGATGCATCGACAAAGTGTAATATTGATGGATTGTCGCTGCAATGAAGTCCCTTTGAATTCTTACAAACAATAGCTCCTTACTTAATCCTGACTCAAATACCCACAATAACTCTGCCTCTCGGTGTGAACAGCGATGTGTACTTAAGAACAAGTAACTAGTTTTTATCCCAGTCCCGAGCAGCTCTCGCCTAACCCACTTGTTAACCTAAACTGTCACCGCATCTCTTAATGTCAGCGCACTACAATTTTACTCTCGTGCTTAAAGCGATTAGATCCAAGAATAAATAGACAAGTAGTGTAAAATAAGAATCAAAATGATATAACATTAAAAGACACTCTCGTGTTCATTTAATATCATCAAACTCCATTATCATTTAAGAATAATTAAAGAGTACAATGAAGCTTACTATCTCTAGACTACTAGGCCTTTTCCTTAATTGTTCCTCTTGTGTAGCATCAAGCACTTCTCATCAAAAGCAGTTGTAGACTTGCTTCATCAGCTCACCAATTTCCAGCTCAAACCTTTAATTCACAAAGAATTTTAAGAATTTAATCCCCTTGCTCTTGATGATTTGATTCCTCTCTTTGTTCGTCTATTTATAGCCTCTAAATATTGTAGGTTTCAACCTTCATTCTTAGATTCAGATATAGATTTTTGTAGCTATCAAAGTTAGTTAGAGTACAGTCGTGCACTCACGTAGATTACATGTTTTCTTCAGAGATCTGCAAGTTGTCGCTACACTGCTAGGCACAATCTGATATTGTAATTGCGGTGACACTTATGATATTCTTGTGCTGGTGCTTCCAGATGTAAATTCAGCTTTAGTCTACTCATTTGAGGTTCAAATTCAATGCGGCGACATCTCTTGGTCGCAATTCCAAGCTGATCTTGTGGATGTATTCTATCAATATTGACCTTCTGGGCTGAGCTCCTACGTTGACAATATTAAGACGTAATATTTTGGCTGCTTGCGTCGACATTAGTATAAAAAAATAAATAAAAATAACATAACTTTAAAAAAACTACCAATGAGTTGGAAAATATAAAAACTAAGCATAAAATGCTAATGATGTATTCTAAATGAAGTACAAAAGAGACAGTTAAACACTAAATTAGGAAGAAAATCTATGTCATTTGTAATACCATCAGCTAAGTATGTTCTAACTCTATCTTGGAATACATTAGTATGTCATCAATAAATACAACTACAAACCTATCCAATGGAGGCTGGAATACTCTGTTCATCAGATCCATGAATGCTGCTGGAGTGTTAGTCAACCCAAACGACATAACTAGAAACTCGTAAAGTCCATACCGGGTCCTAAATGTTGTTTTCGATACATCAAAATCTTTCACTGGCATCTGATTGTAACCTAATCAAAGATCTACCTAGGAAAATACAACTACAAACCTATCCAATTGAGGCTGGAATACTCTGTTCATCAGATCCATGAATGCTGCTGGAGCATTAGTCAACCCAAACGACATAACTAGAAACTCGTAAAGTCCATACCGGGTCCTAAATGTTGTTTTCGATACATCAAAATCTTTCACTGGCATCTGATAGTAACCTAATCGAAGATCTACCTAGGAAAATACGATTACACCTTTCTACTGATCAAACAACTCGTCAATATTAGGCAACGGGTACTTATTTTTAATTGTTACCTTATTCAGCTGCTTCTAATCTTTATACATCCTCATCGAGCTATCTTTCTTCTTCACGAACAACACAGTTGCACCCTAGGGCAACTCACTCGATCGTATAAAGCCTCTATCTCAAAATTCTTGCAACTGAGTCTTCAACTCTTTCAACTCGGTCGGTATGGTGGAATCGATATCGGTATAGTGCTAGGTATCAAGTCGATGCCAAACTCCACTTCTCAAATCGTCGCTAAACCTGGTAACTCTTCCGAAAACACATCTGTAAACTCATTAATAATCGGTACCTATTTCAATTTTGTCCCTGAATTCTAAGTGTCAAGTATATAAGCTAGAATTGCTTCACAGCCTTTACGAACCATTTTTTGTGCTGAAATAGCTGAGATCACTCTGGTTCCATTGTTCAACCTACCGGACTCAACTGTATCACTTCACCAGTCAGGCATTTCAAAACAATCTGTCTTCGCTTGAAATTTACCACTGCATCATGCTCAAATAACCAGTCCATACCAAAAATCACATCAAACTCGGTGAAAGGTAATAGCATCAAGTCAGCAAGAAATTTACAACCTTGGACTTTTAATAGACGTTTACGACATACCAGATTAATAATGACATTCTAACCCAATAGATTTGTGTGACATTCTAACCCAATAGATTTGTGACTTGTACATTAAATTTAGTCTACTCAACAGACAAACCTTTATCAGTTGCTAATGTAGTACAAATATATGAGTGAGTTGATCTCGAGTTAATCAAAGCACACACAATATCATTAAAAAGATAAAATATACTGGTCACAACATCGGAAGCGGTAGCCTCTTCTCTAGCTCTGATGGCATATGTCCGTGCAGGTGCTCGAACCTCTGATCTAGTTACATTATCCCTATTATCTTCGTGGTTTCTATCTGCACTGCTGCTTTGTCCCAAGCATTTACCTTTTTACGGTGCAATAAGAGGTTTCACACTTCGATCCTCTTTCACTTCGAAAGTCATCAGACAGTTTCGCATAAAATTATTTGTACCTCCGCATCAGTAACAAGCTCATTTCATCTTTCGACACTCGCCTGAATGGTTCCTTCCGCAATACTCACATGTTGGATTAGGTGCCTTACGAACACTAGCCACACTATTTGCAGACCGATTTAGGAATCTAGACTCTAGTGGCCTTGATTTGCCATTACATAGAAATCTAGAGGAGACTGGCCCACGAGTTTCATTTTCTCTGAATTTCTTCGTCGGTGGAATAGCAAAAGTCCTGGTGGAATTCTTCATTCCAAACTCCTGAAATCTTTCTCCCTCTATCTAATATGATTATATATTTCTTCCATTTTCTATGCTCTATCTATCAGAACCATAAATGGTTGTAATTCTGAACCACCTAACATCATCTTGATCTTGTTATTTAGGCCGTCTTCAAAACGAACACACATGGCCTCGTCTATTGGTACAATCTCTGTGGCATACTTGCTGAGTTATACAAATTCTCGTTCATATTCTACCACTGTCTTGTTCCCCTGTTTTAACTCTAAGAACTCTTTCTTCTTCCGGTCCAGGTACTTATTACTAACGTATTTCTTTTTGAACTCAGCCTGAAAGAATTCCTAGCTAATCTCATTCTCAAGAACCACAGCTAGGATCGTCGTCCACCAGCTATATGCTCGTCTTTCAATAACGAAGCTGCACATATCAAGTAGTCTTCTGGAGAACAAGTCATTTCATTCAGTACCCTCAAAGTGTTTTCTAACCAATATTTGACTCTGGATGGATCATCCTCTATACTTCCACGGAATTCTTCTGACCCATATTTTCTAACCCAACCTGTCAGAATATAACGCCTCTACTCTATCATCGGGGGAGGTGGAGGCACTACCGGAGGTGCTACTGGTTGAGCAGTAGGTTATGCAATAAAGAGGTGGCGGAGGTGGTGCCATTGGATTTTTCCACATGAATTTTGAGGACCACAGTCCCATCAGCCTGAAGAACATATTATTTGCTTCATTTTCTATCATCGGTAGTATTGGTACATCGTGACTTGCCCCAGAATCATTCATCGGTACATTATTGTTTACCTCATTGGTTTCATCTCTTTCTGAATTAGACATCCTTTAGTTATCTACAAAAACTGTAGTTAGATCGAATTCATCTATATCACACAATCATAGGTTCATATGACATGTACTTCTAAATCATTTAAACAAAGTCAATACAGTCCAAGAAACAACTAAATCGTAGCTTTGATACCACTAAATTTAACACCCAAAACCCAACACCATCGTTGGTTAGGGTCTCAACTACTACTATACATATCTATGAACAATCTCAAAGTCACATCTTTACAATATTAAGTTTCTTGCATTTACAACACATTCATTCGATTCATCATTCATCATTCATCATTTATCATTTATCATCATCACATGCAAGGGCTTAATCAAAATACAATTGAATCATCACTCGGAACTTCAAAATTTCAACAAAACAAGGGTCACACGGCCGCACCCAAGCCGTGTGCCAAACTGTGTGTCTATACGAAACACCCATGCACGATCGTGTCACAGACCGTGTGACAAGTCGTGTGAATCTATGAAAATACCCCAAATGCTCGTGTGTCAAACTATGGGTTAGACCGTTGGTCATCTCGAAATAGGGCCACACGACCGTGCCCCAACCCGTCTATAGCCTGTGTGTCCCTTACACCTATTTTTCCATAGAGCACATGCCCGTGTGCCAGGCCATGTGTACCTTCGAAAATAGAATTTTAATAAGCAATAATCATGCAATTCGATTCACAAACACCAAAGACATCAATTTATGAAACTCCATTGATTCACATCTCAAAATATATCATTCCACAAGAAGAATAGACAAAGAAACCAAGTTCTCATTATCAAGCATTTATGTCATACTACATTACTAAGCTAGCAATACAATAAGGTTCATCACCTAAGTCCAAACAAGTCCAAAATCATTTAATACAAAAGATATCAATTCTCTAGTACATGCCATAAGACCAAGTGATGTAAATACTACCGAATGAGCTCCTGAGATAGTGTGATTGCTTAGTGATTATCCGATCTTCAAGTAGCCAAAATAGAATCTACAAAACAACAACAATTTCACAGGTAAGCTTTCATAGCTTAGCAAGTTCGTAGAGTTAAATAAATTACCGAATATCAAATGTTATATAATCTGTAAATCAATTGAACCAGAACAGAACTGTGCTTTAGTAAACTTTAATCAGAACTCAACCCTTTTTAACCAATGTAATTTATGTTACCAGTATACGATGTTGCTCACACTAAGCTGACGAGGACTCACAACATATGCAGTACCTCAGCCATCGATACGATATCTGTACATTTAATTGTTCCTTAACAATAGTGCTCACACTAAGCTGACGAGAATATACAAATCAAGCATAAATCTCAGCCATTGTAGGGCCTATAATCAATTCTTGGATTCATTTCACATATAGTGACTCACGATGCTGTAGAGAGTTGATAGTACTAGAAAAAACCATTGATTTCTCCCTACTTATGGTTTTAGTTGTTCCATTTGGTCATCTTTAGCATACATTTTTAGCATTTTTAATTTAGTTATTGCATTTTCTAACTTCATGGTACTCGGCCTAATTACCTTTGAATTTATGATATTTTTACTAGTGATGTCGTTGCATTAGTCTGTTTAGCATTGCGTCCAGAACTGTCGTTGCAAGAACCTCTTCAGAATTATCGCTGCGTGAATATGTTCAAAGTTATCGCTGCATAAGAGGGTCCAAAATTGCGCCCAGAACTATCGTAGCATCTGATAGTCGTTCTGGTTAACACACCAGAAATGCGTGAGTTGTACAGCCGATGTAACCAACTAGTATGGCCAGAGAATGCTAGATTTGGAGGGAAGGACACCTGTACTGTTCAGCTATAGTTATATACTTATGAGAATGAGAGAGAGAGAATCCTCTCTTTTTTCGGATTGCTTTTCTTCTAAAATTCATATTTTCGAAGCTTGCATCCATGGTAGCTTAACTTTCTCAAGGGCGACCTGACGCAAAAGAAAAGGTAGATCTGTTCCTAACGAGGAGCATCCTAAGTGCGACACAAGAGGAGAATAAGGGAGCAAGTTGAGTAGCCTAGGAATAGTATGCCCCATTTGTTTTTTTATTTCTCGTTCTGAAATGCTGGTAATTCATGTTATTTCAAGTTGTACGGAAGTACATTTAATATTTAGACTAAATGATATCTTATTCAAGCTTGCCTTTACTGTTTAATCTTTGGGATTGATTGTTTTTACAAAATGGAAGTGTTATTGCAGTCACCATTAGTGGGAGGTGTAGCGACAAATTAAATTAACAAGAAAGACAACAGAAGTTGCTTGGGGATTGAAGGAATTTAATCCACTTGTTCTTGAATATGTTGCATTGCCAACACTGGAAGGTGTGGTTAGTGCGTATGTTAAGTCTTAGATCTGATAGAAAAGCCAAGTTTGGAAAGACATTCACTATGCCTTATTGTAGTGACAATTACCTGTTATTTTAGCGTTGTGAACCACACTTAGTTTTCTACCAACTATTCACGTCAGAAACCTCATTTCATTATTATTGCATTTCATTTTTAATTTTACATCATTGCTTTGACAAATCAATCTCACAATTTTATTGCATTTACTTATTCATTGCACCGACAATTATAAACAACAAACATCCATCCTCATGGGATCGATATCTGACAGGTTATACATCTTGTTGGAGCCCAATATGTTCGGGCCCAACTTTAAAACCAAACATCCAAAATAAAATGTTTAAATTAAGTTTATTTTAATTTTAAAAAATGTTTCAATTATGCAAGTCCAGTTACAATGACTCAACAAGCCCAAACACATTCAAACGTAATAACCCATTTACACTACCCACTACCTAACCAAAACCAACCTAACTTACAAGCCCAAACTAAAACAGGCCCAAATGGCTTGAAAATCAAGAAAATCAAAAACCCTAAGCAGCAAGTTGTGCTGTCGCTGTTTGCCTTGTCCATTCATCTGTTGTCACGTCAGTAGCACCACCACCATCTTCAACCACCGCCATTGCCACCTGCAACACAAGTTGAAGACAAGATAGTTATTTTAATGGTAAAGAGACAAGAAATCATCATTGCAAAATGGTTATAAAAGCCAATTCCAAACTTGTTATTTTTTTTACAAAAACACGATCAATAAAAAAAATACCTGAATTCAAAAGAAATTTTTGTTTTGAGAATCAAATATGTACAAGGTATTATTTTTATGTACATAGTTTTTTTTTTCTTTTTTCTTTATTTTATATAAGTTAAAATAGTTAAAATAGATATATAAAAAAATAAAAGGAAGTTAGGGTTTACCCTTTCCTTCCATCACCATCGTCACCTTCGATCGGTGGTCGAGGAGTCCCTCGAACGTCCCCATGTTCGCGAGGTGGCTCTGATGACAATATCTGTAAAGAAGGAAAAAAAGAGAAAAAGGGAGTAAAAAAACCCTAAAAACAAAATCGATTTTAAAAAATAAAAACATAAAAAATACAAAAAGTTTTGATTTTTTTAATAGTTTTTGAAAAATGAGGCTTGATCTTGATAGATTTAGCCTTGATCAACATTTTGAAACAAACAAATGAAAAATAAAAAATTTTTGACTTTGGACCGCTATGAACAACGATCGGCTAGCGACGACAGCCGACGGTGGAGCGGATGGTGGGTGCCCTTAGCCGACGATTGAGCCTAAAGAGAATAAAAGAAAGGGTTTTGGGATTTTTGGAAAAAGAAGAGAAGAAATGAGTTTTTTTAAGATTTTTTGGACTTTATATAGTCCCAAAACGATGTCGTTTTGGGTGTGGCTTAAACGCCCCAAAACGACATCATTTTTAGGCAATCGACCCGACCTAATCTGAACTCGCTAAGGGTTCACGTGTTTTTTACTAAGGGGCTGTTTATGCCCATAGTCCTTTCGATTTTTTTATATTCCAATTTAGTCCTTCTTTCCTATTTTTAATTTATTTCAAAATTTTCCCCATAATGGCCTTAAGGTTGCCACATGTCAAATTATAGGTATATTTCTCATTTGGCCTTGTATTTTCTGAATATTATGATTTTGACCCCATTTTTCTATTTTTATTATTTTGTACCTAAAATTTAATTTTCTTTGTAATTTAGTCCTTAGACCTTTTTTTCTTTTAATTCCACCTTATTATTTTATGATTTTACCAATTAGGCCCCCTAAACTATTCAAAAATTTGATTTTTATCCCCGTTTTTCGTATTTTTTTTTACCTTTTACTAAAATTTTCATTTTTGTGATATTCAAGTCCTAAATCCTTTTTTCTTTTAATTTTTTTTATTTTAACCCCTTTTGAATATATTTTTACTTTTATATATTTTATTTTTTTAAATATTTCTTTTTAAAACTTAATCATATTTTTATTATCATTTAATATTTTGGTTTCAAGTTATTTAATTTGTATTCTTTATTTCGTGTATTTATTATTCGTATAATTGCACTCTCTTCATATTACTCAATCTCGTCACTAATTACATATTTGTATTGTTTTTAATTTCCGCGTTCATTTTTCATTAAAATATTTTAATTAATATATTCTCCAATTTTCTTCAAAATATATAAATGATTTTAAAATCAAGGCAATATTTGTTATCTCGTGATTTGAAAAGTCGTGCCTTAACTTATTAGGTTCGATTTATCTTCGAATCGGAATAATCAAATATCCATCTCATTTTTTTAAAAAAATAATAAAAAGAACACTTGTTATTTTTGAAAACTCGAGGCATCGTGTCCTAACTTATTGGACACGACTTCCTTTCTCGATATTTTATAAATAACAAGCCTTCCTCACAAAATTTGATTTCTGAAAATAATATTAAATTTCTTAATCATGCATTTAGTGATTGCATTTTAAATTTTACTTGAGATTTAAAATTTTTAACAATCAAGACTGGAAAAATCGATTAGGTACCAATTTTGGGCGTGTGAGGGTGCTAATCCTTCCTCACACGTAACCGACTCCCGAACTCGCTTTCTGGATTTCGAAGACCAAAAATGTTTTTTAAAACAAACTTAAAACGTTTTACGGTGATCCAATCACACCGAGTAAAAGATTGGTGGCGACTCTTGTTTTCAATTTTAAAGCAAATTTCGGGACTTCTTTTTCAAAAATAAAAATGTTTCGACAGTTTGGCGACTCCTCTTGGGAATTTAAAAATAAAAAGAGAGTCAAGCCAAAAGTTGATTATTTTTGGATCTTTTTGTTAAAATTTTGAAACACTCGGTTTAATTTAATATGCAATCCTTTTCATTTTTGTGTGATGTCATGATAATATTTTGTTGATATTACTAGTAAAAGCTTGCATTCATGTGCATTTGTTACTACACCCTTTAAGTGAAAGTGAGAAGCTACTCCTTCGTGTGGTTTTCACCTTTGTGTAGGATAGTGAATCGTTTTCGGGATTACATCCATACCTATGTTTTCGTGAAGTTTTCACTTCCGTTCAAACATATGGGAAATGTGTCTCCCTGAATTAAAATCGATCCATATGAGCCTATAATGGGTGAGGATCGAGGAATCTGTTGGTTCAGATACTCTTACTTTAGGACGTAAACCGCATGTAATTGACCCTAGGAGCCTACCCTAAGTAGAGTCATGCTGAACCTTTAGCAGTTACCCAAAAGAAAGCAGAAGAGTGACATTTTATGCTTTGCTATTAACTTTTGCAATTTCATTCATATATTGATTGTACTAACTTGTTTTATTTTATCTTTGTTTTTCTTTCTGCATTGCATTTCATCTAAGGAATGGTATTGATTTAAGCTCGATTACTAAATAGAGAACTCGTCATAAGAAAATGGGTTCCTTGATAAGGTATACGACAATATGGCCTTGTGTATATGGTCAAAGAAGGGCGATGAAGAGAAACTGACGGCTCGTCAGAAAAGTAGGTCAGATACAAAGACCATCACTACAGCAAAACAGGTTATTAGCGGCATTTGGACAGAAAACGCCGCAAAAGATAAAACAATAGTAGCATTTTTACATAAACGCCGCAAAAGGTAGAGCAATAGCGGCGCTTATGAGAAACCACCGCTAAAGGTCAGAGCAATAGCAGCGTTTATGGGAAAGCACCGCTAAAGGTCAGAGCAATAGCGGCGCTTATGGGCAAGCCCCGCTAAAGGTTAGAGCAATAGCAGCGCTTCCGCTAAAGGTCAGAGCAATAGCAGCGCTTCCGCTAAAGGTCAGAGCAATAGCGATGCTTATAAGAAAGCGCCGTTAAAGGTTAGAGCATTAGTGGCGCCTATAAGAAAGCGCCGCTAAAGATCAGAGCATTAGCGGCGCTTATAAGAAAATGTCACTAAAGGTCAGATCATTACCGGCGCTTATTTGAAAAACGCCGCTAAAAGTTAAACTAATTTATTTACATTTTATATATAAAATATTAACTAATAATATTAACAATTATTTTAATACTTATATAAACTAAAAAAATTCTAAAATTTAAAAAAAAATTAAATTTTAAAACTTATATAAACTAAAATAAATTAAATTATTTTGGTTTTATATTTTTTCCCCCAAATCTTTTCTTTCCCCCCCAAATCGCCAAATCAAATTCCCATTGCTATTAAGTTATTGTTTCCTTTTGCTCCCAGTTAGTTTTCTTCTCTCTACTTATTTGTTATTTTTCCATCGCCATGAAGATTATAAAAACCTGATACCCAAAACAAAATATGGAGGAGAAACAGCTAATCATGGCCGTTGAAGGCACTGCGGCTATGTGTCCCTACTGGTATACCGTCGTCTCTGATTACCTCGACAAGATCATCAGGTCTCGACCTCTTTCCTTAAATTTACCATTTCAATTGGTTGATTTGGGTTTTTAGTTTAATTCTATTGTTACAATCGATGAGAATGTTGCAAATGTTGATAGAAAAAGAAAGATTTTTTGAACTGTTCTTGTATGTCAATATATTTGTTAGTCTTTGCGGAAAACTCTTGTCTAAATTTAAAGATGACCCTTTTTCTTATTTATGTTATGCGCTTCGCATTTTCGTTTTCTTTTTATGGCCACATTTGCGGAAAACTTGCTTACAATCTAGAGACTAATTTTTTTTATCATTGAGTTGTTTTTCTTGTTGGGTAATAGTGTTTGTTGTATAATGTTTCTTTCTGCTTTGAGTTACATTGTTCTTTTATAATCTGCCATTAATTTAATTGAACTTCCTCGTTTTATAAATGTACATCATAAAATTTAATTGTTGTGTTTTGCTTGTGTGCTTGAATGAGAATGTTTGCTTCAGCTTCAGTTTCAATTAAGTGGTTTGGTTCATAGGGGAGAACTAGGCTTTGTTTCTCTTTAACCTGCATTGTGTTTATGGCTGTTAATCTTTGTTAACTATTTGTGTGAATATATTTTTTGTTATGTATGTTTGCCATCTCTTATAGATTGTGATAATCCTGCAGGTGTTTCTGTAGTAGTGAGTTGATAGGGCAGGTAAAACGGCTTTTATCCTCAATCTTTCTTCCATTCTGATGAGCTACTTCTCTAAATCTATGGTCACCATTGGGTTTTACAGCATTACCTTTTACTATGCTGTTGAGGTTTCAGTATTTTACTACATGGTACCTGATATAAGATGACAAGTTTAATATTTGTTGTATATAGTCTAGCAAAAGACTATCAATTTTGACCATTGCATTAACAACTAACGGATTGTTAGACAATGATTATGGACAATCCAGTGATGGCCTCTGAATGCACCTGAGGGAATTAGTTTTTCATTTGTGTGAATTTAAGGAGCAATTTAAATTTCAATTTTTTTCTCCAGTCAGCTTAAGATATCTGGTTTGCTTAATATTGATTCTATATGTAAATACATTAATTCTGTTGACTTGTTTAAATACAGAAGAACTCTACATCTAATGTTGAGTTTTCATTGGTCATAGTCAACACACATGGATCATATTGTGGTATGTTGTTTGCTCTATTTTTTTCAACCTCAAGTGAGTTATTAGTAGAGAAACTGTCAAATCCTTTTCTCTCATGTCATGTGCATACTCATATGCCATCCAACACTATATATATATTATCCTGGAGATGTGGGTGCCAGCTGGGTTTGATGGCTCTATAAAGGTCAGTTTTCCTGCCTTTGTAGTATGTGCTTTCTTTCTTTTTAGTATGTTCAATTCTTTTTTAATTTATTTAATGTTTTTGGAGGATCATGTACCTCCATATTAATGTCCAAACAATATAGGATATAAGTTTAAAATATTAAACCACATTTAAAATATTAAAAATTTGATATTAAAATTGTATATAGTAATACTATAAAAAATATTTAAAAATATTTTAATAAAAATTGAATAAAATTTATGTTATTCTCATATAGTTTTTACATGATACAAACTTTATATGTTATTCTTACTTTGAGATGTTCACAATATAAAAGTCTTTTAATTTTCAATACATATTACTTTAAAATAGAGAAAATTATAAAAATGATTAAAAACCATAAATATATACATAAAACATAAAAATTATAAAAATTTAACAAAAGAATTATAATAGTTTCAATAAAATGGACCTAAATTTTTAAATTCAAAAAGTAGAGGGATTAAATTTCTGTAAATAAAAAGTGTGAAAATTAAATTCCAAATATATAAACTTTGAGCATATTATAACCTTTAAATTTTTTACTTTATAATTTAATCAAAAAATAAATCATTTACCTTACTAATGAAATTAAGGAATATTTACATCTAATCACTTTAAAACAAATTTTTAATAAGCTAAAGTCATGAAAACTTACCTTTAAGTTGATCACTCCTACATAATCTAACATTGAATTGAATACTGTTATGATATGGATTTATTTTTTTCATTTATACAAATCATAAGTGACTAATTACTATTCAAAACTTCTTATTATGTTTCATTTTTAAGATTGATTTAATTGCATTTTTCCATGTGAAAATTTCAGTTTTATTTGATTTGAAGTATACAATTTTTCTTTTAAAAATTTCTTTTAGTGTATTATATATTGTGAATTTGGTATTCAATGAATATATACACTTAAAGATGCAATTTTTACAGGTAACTTGCCACTCATGATCGAGGCTCCAAACTTTAATGCTTCCATGCTTAAGATTTTAGACTTGGGAGATAACTCCTCTGGTCCAATTTCTGAAATGTTTGGTAACTTAAGACATCTTGAATGGTTTCAAATAGCAAACAATTATTTGACTATAGGATCTGTACGGGTACTTTTAAGAAAATGAAGAATTTGGGCAACACGAGTAGCCTTCTATTGGTGTTGTATGCTTGTGTTTAAATGTATACATGAAAATTGTCAATTGTCATGGTATCTAACTAAAGTATTGGTCTTCCAGGCACTTGGAGTTCCTGTTAATAGGCTTGTACAAGCTGCAGATTCGGTCTCGGTATACTTCATCTTAATTTAAACTCTCTTTTGCCAGAAATACAACTTCAACTTGAAATTTTCTTTATCTTATAAACAATGGATTTAGATTTTTTTTCATTGCTTTTGAATGTTATAGGTATGCTTATCAAAAGGTTTGGGTGCTCCAATTGGATCCGTCATTGTTGGATCCAAAGTTTTATTAGCAAGGTAAAATCTGAAGTTTTTCCAGTTAAAAAATCTCTGCTATATATCAAAATCTATCTTCAAACTTTGTTTTCTATGTTTTTTTTAGGCTAGAAGACTTAGGAAAACCTTAGGTGGTCGGATGAGGCAGCTTGGTTTCATTTGTGCTGTTGCTTTTGTTGCTTTAAAAGAAAATGTTGCAAAGCATGAGGGTGATCACAAGAAGGCTAAGGTGTTAGCAAGTAAATTATGGTTTGAGGTTTCATTACTTCGACTCTTCATTTTTTTTCGTGAAATACTTGTATCTAACACTTATGTCGAGCATCAAATTTAAATTACCGGATTTTATGCTGGTTTTGTATTGTTTCAGAGGGATTAAAATCAAATTAAAGGTTTGGATATTTGCAGCAAGCTTTTAATGGAATGCAAGAAGAAAATTGGAACTAAGTTAGACATTGCTACTCCTCTAATAAACTACTAAACATCATTTCAAGATTTTATAGTGGGGGATCATGATCATAAATATTATGTAAAATCCATTTGTATTAAGCCTTTGGAGATTTCATCATTCTCTCGTAGTAGCATGTAACTTTTGTTATTCAATGGCTAATGAAGTTTAGTTTTCTTTATATTTTATCCCAAAAAAAAATCCTTACCATAAAGGACTTTGAAATCGGAGACGAGATTGTTAGGAGGGATAAGCACAAATCTAATTGAAATTGGATTTGAATTGGTTGTATTTGAATTTACAAGAAAAAAATATTGAAAATTCGGGTTTTATATGAATTAATAAAATCTGTTAATAGTAGAGACGTTTGTGGGAAAAGCGTCGTTAAAGACCATGTTTTTTAGCGGCGTTTGAGGGAAAAGCGCCGTTAAAGACCATGTTCTTTAGCAGCGTTTGTGGGAAAATTCTTTAGCAGTGTTTGTGGGAAAAGTACCACTAAAGACCATATTCTTTAGCGGCGTTTGTGGGGAAAGCATCGCTAAAGATCATGTTCTTTAGCGGCGTTTGTGGGGAAAGCGCCGTTAAAGACCATGTTCTTTAGCGGGGTTTGTGGGGAAAGCTTTCATAGCGGCGTTTATGGGAAAGCATCGCTAAAGATCATGTTCTATAGCAGCGATTTTCCTCATAAACGTCGCTATTTTTAGCGGCGTTATCTTTAGCGGCATTTTTTGTGGCGCTTGTAAAAGCGCCGCTAAATGTTTTAGCGGCGCTTATAGGCCCAAAAAATCGCCGCTAAAAGCCTGTTTTTTTGTAGTGCATGCAACAAATAAAACTTTGACCCAAGTACGAGAAGTGACTAATTACTTGCAAGCTTTAACCATTCAAACTGACATCTCGAACCAAAAATCGGAGTCGAACCAAGGCAAGACTATATGGATTCCTTACGAAGATTAAGGCTTTGAGTGCTAAGACACGACTATATACGACCATATACGAAGATTAAGATTATATGGAGTCCTTATATACAGTTGTTCTAATAGAATTGAACTAAGAATCAATACCTTTCTTATGCATACATGCATTCATAAGCATCACATTTTCTTAACATGCATCTAATTCCAATAAAATGTCCCTAAGTAATTAAAAATTGCAACAGCTACATAAGAAATCATTGAGATCCCAAACTGTTACAATACTCGCAAAAAAACTAAAGCTATGGATCAAAGGATAGAAAGTCTCGAACAAGCTCAAAAGGACATGCATGAACAAATACAAGTCCAATTGCAAGACCAAATGACAAGAATGCATCAAGAAATGAAAGACCAGATTATCAAAGTGCAAAGGGATATGATAAGTCAGTTAGCCCAGATGATGAAAAGTGGAGTTGATAAAGGGAAAAGTCCCCCAATAAATCTTATTGAAGAAGACGAGGATCCTATTCCCCTCCCAAGCTATACACCTCCACACAACCAAGTGCCACCAGAAAAGTACATAAGGGGAGTTACTGTTACCTTAAGAGTGCAACAACACACACTGGTACTTCAGGGCCAACTAATTGTCCAATGGGATCAAGCTCTAACTCGAAGGATAACATATCGAATCCCGGTGTCCTTGAATTTGATGAAATAGCAAGGATGGATCTCCCTAGAGAAATGGAGGAAAAATAAAAGTTGTTGGAAAAATCCAAGCAATACAAGGAGTCGAAACCTGCTATAGGATGGATGCTAAGGAGTTAAGTTTGGTCCCAAACCTAGTGCTTCCCCCTAAATTCAAGGCCTCGAATTTTAAAAAGTATAACGGGATGAGTTGCCCAGAGGCGCATATTACCATGTTCTGCAGAAAGATGATGGGTATATCCATAATGATTAATTGCTGATCCACTATTTTTACGACGGTCTGGAGGGATCTACGACTAAATGGTACAATCAACTAGGCCGTGCAAAGATTAGTTCATGGAAGGACTTAGCTTAGGCTTTCATGAAATAGTATATCCATGTTACTAACATAACCCTCGATAGAATCACGCTGCAAAACATGGAGAAGAAGCCAATTGAAAGCTTCAGACAGTATGCCCAAAGATGGAGGGACACAGTACTTAAGCGTAGCCACCACTGAACAAAAAAAAATAACTATGCTATTTGTTAACACCCTAAAAGCACCATACATCAATCATTTTCTAGGGAATGCTACCAAGTGTTTCTCCGATATGGTCATGTTTGGAAAAATGATCAAAAGTGGGAAAATCGATGCTAGAGAAAGCACCAAGCGATTTGCCCCCAAAAGAAAAGATATTGAAGTAAACAATGTAGGCATGTATAGGCCAAATATTTCAAAGCCAACCATGATGACGCAATAAAAACCCCAATGACCAACTATCAACGCGCTCTAAGACAAGAATCGAGCTTGAGACTGAGCACTGAAAGAGTTTGGTTCACCCCTATCCCAATGACATATAAAGAGCTATATGATAACTTATTCGACACCCATGTCGTGTCACCATTCCATGTAAAACCAATAAGACCCCTATTCCCAAGCTAGTACAATACGAATACCCAATGTGAGTTTCATGCAGGAATAACAGACATTAGATTAAAAACTGCGTTACTTTTAAGAAGCTGGTCGAAAGACTCATCAAAAGGGGAGTCTTGAGGTTCGATGACTCGACAAGGTCCAACATAGAGGAGAATCCATTACCTAATCATCCGAACCAAGGGGTAAATAAGGTGGTCGAAGATAGGAGTGTTAATGCTATATCCGAAGAAAGGAGTGGATAGGGAAATCTATTGAGAATTTGTCCTTAAGCTCCTAGAAGCATTCTAAGTAATTGGACTATAAAGGAACTCCCTGTAGCTTTTGGGACATCTTCGGAATAATACTCAAAACATACCTATTGCTCTAAGCTCGAGAGCAATAAGGATCCTTTTGTAAAGGGCATGTAACCCTTATCTTTTATTTTAATGAGAACAATGCATTTTCTGTCTCATTTGTCAAATATTTTAAATTCATTTGACAAATATTTTCTGTCCTAACGTCATAGGTTCCCATAAAGGAAGAATACAATCCAGTTCAAACAGAAACTTTGAAGAATGAGGCTTAACGTGGTATCAAAAAGGAGATAAAAAAAAGGAGGGTCAAGACGAAAAAACCCGCAAAGGGCATCTTGAAGCCCAAGGAAAAAAATAAAGAAAAGAATGAAAAAGTCAAGATGAAAACCCACAAAGGGCATCTCCTTCACCTCTTCACGTCATTGCCTTTTTTCTATGTGAAGCATGAATGTCATTGGGCCAATTTTTCCAAAGGTTTCCAATGATTATAAATTCATCTTCGTGATCAATGATTACTTCATCGAGTTAGTAAAAGCTACTTTCTTGGCTGATGTCACAAGATCTACACACAAGAGCAAGGGTCTACAGTCAATTCAAAATCAAACATCACAAATTCAACACCATATTACCTAAAAGTGAATAGGGTAGTGGAGGCAGTTACTAAGAATATCAAGAAGATTGAGACCCATAAAGATTAGCCAACACCTTTCCCATTGATTTACGAAATGGAAGCAATCCTACCCATTGGAGTCTAGTTTCTTTCCCTCCAAATTTTGTTAAAACTGATGAAATAGAATGAAGCCAATACAAATATGATCAGTTACACTTGATCGAGGAAAGGAGGCTAAAAGCTATCCGACATGTTTTAATGTACTAAGAAAGATTGATGCGGGCTTATGACAACAAGGTCTGCCCTAGAGAATTTCATGAGGAAGCTCTGGTTTTGAAAAGAATTCTCCCCATATAAAAGACCTCAGAGGAAAATGGATGTCGAATTGAGAAAAGCCCCATGAGGTGAAGAAAGCCTTTTTTGGAGGAGCTTTGATTTTGATCGAGATGGACGGCAAAGACCTGCCCAACCTCGTGAACTCGAATTCAGTGAGGAAGAAATTTCACCCAAAAAAGAGGGAAGAGATAAAAGAAAGAAAAAAAGAAAAAAGGAAAAAGGAAAAGGAAAAAGAAAAGAGAAGAAAAAGAAGAAGGAGAGGTCGAGGTGAAAACCTGTAAAGGGCGTCTCGAAACCTAAGGAGATTTGAGTTGAAAACCTGAAAAGGCTGCTCAATTTTGAATCAAAAAGGGGTACGAAATGGCCTTCTCTCTCAAAAGTAACAAGTTGGAGAAACTTTACATATTGGGCATCGACAGAGTGCTCTAGGTTTCACGGACACATGTTAGGCTCAGAATGGTCCTCATCAAGTTTGCTCCGCAAAGCTCATACTTTGATATTTAGGGCACCTAATTTCATTCTTTGCTCACCTTATGTTTGGCAATTTTTTTTAGCAATGTTTGCCATTTTTTTCAATAGTTCTTTCATTCGAGCTTTATCTCCAATAAAACTTAACTTTGTTCGAGCATTGTTACATTAAAATAACAGATAATGGATTAATGCAATAAAACATAAAAGGAATTTTGCATATCACTCTGGGAGATTCCTAAATGATACAAGGACCTGAAACAGGACCACTAGTCAGAAAGAACCATACCTGAAGGTTAGAAGGTTCCTCGGAGTAAGTAGTTCAGATTATGACTACCTCATTGATTTTCATGTCAAAAATATCAAACCTAAAAGGAGGACATGGTAACACATCAGTGATAGGACTTAGACGAATGACGAACAATGTCGACTTAAGGACCAAAAACAAAATCATTCTCAATGATGACATTTTCGCAATCATCATTCATACCCATCTAGTTAGGAGCATTTGACACATTTTGATCATAGCATCCTAAGTACATGGCAAAAATGCCAAAGAGGCATATTCTATAGGTCTCATTCCTTAGAAAATGGTGTGATGGATCAAAGAAACAACAAAACCTATCTTTCTGAAGTTGCAGTAAGCATATTGAAGCTATCGTCCAATCTTTTACCTGTAGTCAAAAGGGCTAGATTGAAGCCATCTTTCAATCTTCTACCCCTAATCAAGAGGGGCAAATTGAAGTCACATTTCAATCTTTTACCCCTAGTCAAGAGGGGTAAATTGAAGTCATTCTAATCTTTTACCCCTAATCAAGATGGGTAGATTGAAGCCACCATCCAGTCCTTTACCCTTAATCCATTAGGGGCAGATTGAAGCGATCCAATCTTTTACCTTTAATCCAGTAGGGACAGATTGAAACTATCTAGTCTTTTACCCTTAATCTAGTAGGGGCATATTGAAGCAATCCAATCTTTTACCCCTAATCCAGTAGGGGCAGATTGACGCCATCTAGTCTTTTACCCTTAATCCGGTAGGGGCAAATTAAAGCTATCCAGTCTTTTACTCTTAATCCAATAGGGGCAAATTGAAACAATTATCTCACTCAACTTGCAGTGGAGCAAGATGAAGTTACAACACCAAATCCCTAAAGTGTCAGTCAATTGAATCAAAACAGGTAGCAGATCTCAACGTCCTTGAGGTTACACTGGAGTGGAGTGAGGTATCAGAATTCGGTACCCCTGAGTTGTATTGGGTCGGATGAAAATAATAAAGCAAAGCTCAATGTCCTTAAGGTTACAATTGAGTAGAGTGAAGCTTCAAAATCCCATCGTCTTGAGACCACAAGGAGCGGAATGGAAAATAAAGCGAAGAGTGGGCCACTTGAAGAAAGAGCGCCAAAGAAACCAAGTTCAATAAGACCAGACAAAATTGGGCTTCCTTTTTAAGTCTTTACCCTACTCCTGTTACAATACAACGAGCAAAGAGGGGCAACTGTTGGAGCCCAATTTGTTCGGGCCCAACTTTAAAACCAAACATCCAAAATAATTTTTTGAAATTAAATTTATTTTAATTTAAAATAATGTGTCCATTATACAAGTCCACTTACAATGACCCGACAAGCCCAAACACATTCAAACCCGATAACCTATTTACACTACCCACTACCTAACCCAAACCAACCCAAATTACAAGCCCAAATTAAAACAGGCCCAAATGGCCTGAAAACAAAAAAAAATCAAAAACCCTAAGTAGCAACTTGTGCTGCCTCCGCTTGCCTTGTCCATTCGTTTTCTGTCACGTCAACAACACCACCACCATTTTCAACCACCGCCACTGCCACCTGCAACACAAGTTGAAGACAAGACAATCAATTTAATGGCAAAGAGATAAGAAATTAACATTGTAAAATGGCTATAAAATCCAATTCCAAACTTGTGTTTTTTTACAAAAACATGATTAATAAAAAAAAAGATTCGACTTCAAAAGAAATTTTTGTTTTGAGAATCAGATCTGTGCAAGGTATTAGTTTTTATGTGCACATTTTTTTTTCTTTTTTCTTTACTTTATATAAGCTAAAATAATTAAAATATATATATAGAAAAATAAAAGAAAGTTAGGGTTTACCCTTTCTTTCGTCGTCGTCGTCGCCTCCAATCTGTGGCTAAGGAGTCCCCCGAACATCCCCATGTTCGCGAGGGAGCTCCAATGATAATATCTGCAAAGAAGAAAATAAGAGAAAAAGGGAGTAAAAAAACCCTAAAAATGAAATCGATTTTAAAAAATAAAAACATAAAAAATACAAAAAGTTTTGATTTGTTTTTTAATCTTTTTTGAAAAATAGGGCTTGATCTTGATATATCTAGCCCTCATCTATGTTTCAAAACAAAAAAATTTTTTACTTTCGACCATTGTGGACAGCAATCGACCGACGACGACGACCGACGGTGGGTCACCTTGACAGGCCTTTGAGCCTAAAAGAGAAAAAAAGAAAGGGGTTTGGAATTTTTCGAAAGAGGAAAAGAATTGAGTTTTTTTAAAGATTTTTGGACTTTCTATAGCCCACCAAAACGACGTCATTTTGGGTGTGGCATAAACGCCCCAAAAAGGCGTCGTTTTGAGGCAATCGACTTGACCCTATCCGAACCCACTAAGGGTCTGTGTGTTTTTGACTAAGGGGCTATTTATGCCCATAGTCCTTTCGATTTTTTTCATATTTCAATTTAGTCTTTCTTTCTTATTTTTAATTTATTCCAAAATTTTCCTAATAATTTTAAAATCTTTTCAGTTTGATCCTTTACCCAAAAGTGGCCTTGGGGCTACCACGTTTCAAATTTTAGGTATATTTCTCATTTGGCCCCTGTATTTTTTGAATATTATGATTTTGACCCAGTTTTCTATTTTTTATTATTTTGTACCTAAAATTTAATTTTCTTTTTAATTTAGTCCTTAGACCTTTTTTTTTCTTTTAATTCCACCCCCTTTATTATTTGATTTTACCAATTAGGCCCCTAAACTCTTCAAAAATTCAATATTTATCCCTGTTTTTCTTATTTTTTTTACTTTTTACAAAAAATTTCATTTTTGTGATATTCTAGTCCTAAATCTTTTTTTCTTTTAATTTTTCCCCGTTAATTTTTTTTTATTTTGACCCCTTTTGAATATATTTTTACCTGTATATATATTTTATTTTTTAAAATATTTCTTTCTAAAACTTAATCATATTTTTATTATCATTTAATATTTTGGTTTCAAGTTATTTAATTTGTATTTTTTTTATTTTGTGTATTTATTATTCGTATAATTGCACTCTCTTCATATTACTCAATCTCGTCACTAATTGCATATTCGTACTGTTTTTAATTTCCCCTTTCATTTTTCATTAAAATGTTTTAATTAATATTGTTCTCCAATTTTATTCAAAATATATAAATGATTTTAAAATCGAGTCAATATTCGTTATCTCGTGATTTGGAAAGTCGTGCCTTAACCTATTAGGTGTGATTTTTATTCAAATCAGAATAATTGAATATCCTTTTCATTTTAAAAAAAAAATGATTAATTGAACGCTTGTTATTTTTGAAAACTCGAGGCGTCATGCCCTAACTTACTGGACATGGCTTCCTTTCTCGATATTTTATAAATAACGAACCTTCCTCACAAAATAAATTTTTAAAAATAATATTAAATTTGTTAATTATGCATTTAGGGATTGTGTTTTAAATTGTACAGAAGATTTAAAATTTTTAACAATCAAGATCGGAAAAATCGATTAGGTACCAATTTCAAGCGTCTGAGGGTGCTAATCCTTCCTCACACGTAATCGACTCCCGAACCTACTTTCTAGATTTCGAAGACCACAAATGTTTTTTAAAATGAACTTAAAATGTTTTACAGTGATCCAATCACACCAAATAAAAGATTGGTGGCGACTCCTGTTTTCAATTTTAAAACAAATTTCGGGACTTCTTTTTCAAAAATAAAAACTCTTCGACACATCTGTCTACTATACTTGCATCGACAATGTACGCTTGCACATATTTGCTGTGACGTTCATAGCGCGATCAAGTTTTGGCACCATTGCCGAGGATGGCGTTTGTTTGATGATTAATTTTGTCTCTGCTTTTATTCTTTCTTACCTAATCTTTATTTTTTACTAACTTGTTTTCTTTTGTTTCTAATTTTACATTTTCTTTTAGGTGTTTTATGATCTGGAGAAATCCTGAATTTATTATTGGCTTAGATCTTGAAATCAAACGCATCATTTGAAGGAGACGATAAGAACAGTGAAATATGGCTCTAACAGGAAACGATGCAGCCATACCACAATTGCCGCCACAAAATCCTATTATACCGCCTATACAACCACAAAACGTGAATAATCAATCGCTACCGCAAGAAGATCAGATGCAAAATCAAACTATTCGAGATTTTGTTGTTTTAGTTTTGGATGATTTGCAACCAGGAGTTGTTCGACTAGCTATTCAAGCTAGAAATTTTGAATTAAAGCCAGTCATGTTCCAGATGCTAAACTCTAAAGGGTAGTATGCTGGACTGCCACATGTAGATGCTAGAAAGCACCTTAAATCCTTTCTACTAATTTGTTCTTCTTTCAGTCATCACGGCATTCCTGATGACACCTTGAAAATGCAACTATTCCCTTAACCATTACAAGGATGGGCTCGTACCTGGTTCCTTGGATTACCTACTGGATCAATCACTTCTTGGAATGTGCTCACAAATCAATTTGTTTTGCGTTTTAATCCATCGAATATAAATGCTTGTCTTATAAATGATATTACTACGTATTATCAGCTGGATGATGAAAATTTGAATACTACATGGGAGCTTCATAAATCTCTACTTCGACGCGGTCCCATGCATGGAATTTAACAAGAGACACAGATTGAAATTTTCAATAACAGGCTGAACACACAGACAAGAAATCTTGTCGACGCATCTGCTAATGGTCCTTTGTTTGACTGTACATACGATGAAGTTGTCAGAATTTTAGAGAGAATCGCTCAAAATGATTATCAATACTGATCTCTCGAGCTGCACAAGTGAAAGCAAATCCTGGAGCTATTGAATTGGATGCTATATATGCTCTAAGTGCACAAGTTTCTTCGCTCGCAAACATGGTAAAAAACATGAAGGGGACTAGTGATGTTGCACCTATTCAAGTTGCTCAACAAATTGATGTCCCTACATTTTTTTATGAATTTACGGTGACAACCACAATTATGAAGATTGTCCACAGCATGCGGAGAATGCTTTTTATGTCAATAAAATCCATGAAAATTCTTATGGTAATTCCTATAATAATTCTTCGAGAAATCAACAGCCTTGGGGAAATCAAAATGCTGCGACATTCAGATATGGAAATTCATCCAATCAAGGTAACTATAGACAAGGAAATTACAATACGCAAAGTAGAGTTACAACTAGAATACTAAAATGCATTCACATCAAGATCAAATGCAACCACATCAAAATCGTGTATAGCTATAACAAGCTTCGATGCCAAATCTGAAGATTCAAGGACAATAGTAGTAACAGTACACACAACCCTGATCTGATCCTTTAGTAGCCCTCGAAGCTTTAATGCGTAAGCATATAACTCGAACAGAAGCCATTATGTAAGGAAATTCATCCTCTTGTCCAATATCAGTAGTTTCTGACTACATTACAATAACTTTATGTCAATATCCCTCTTGTGGATGCTTTTGTACAGATTCCCAATTATGGGAAATTTATGAAGAAGCTCTTGTCCAAAAAGAAGAAGCTGACTGATGTTGAGATAATTGCACTCACAGAAGGATGTAGTGCAGTATTGAAAAATAAGTTGTCGCCTAAGATGAAAGACCCAGGAAGCTTTACGATCCCATGTTCGATTGGAAATCCACTACTTGGGTAAAGCTTTATGTGATTTAGGCGCGTATCAACCTTATTCCGTTCTCTACTTTTAAAAATTGGGGATTGGACATATAAAGCCTACTGCAGTGACATTGCAGTTAGCAGATAGATCATTGGCACAACCTGAAGGATAAATCAAGGACATACTAGTTCGCGTGGATAAGTTTGTGTTGACATCGGATTTCATTAAACTCGACTGCGAAGCAGATAAAGAGGTACTCATAATCTTGGGATGCCTATTCCTCGCTACCGAACACACTCTCATCGACATGTACAAAGGTGAATTAACCATTAGACATAATGATGAACATGTCACCTTCAGTGTTTTTAAAGCTATTCCCTGCAAGGACAAAGAAGAATATCACACGATTGATGTGATGGACACGTTAATTAAAGAGGAATTCAATGAGCGAAGCACAGTATTTTTAGAAGAATTTACGGTGACAGATTGTGACAGAAAGGTTAAAGCACATAACATTGAGCTTAGGCGTGGATGGAAAATGGAATCTTTAGATTTGACCAATAGAACGGCTCCAATGTTTAAGCCATCATTAACGAAGCTCCTACTTTGGAGTTGAAGCCATTGCCTACTCATTTGAAGTATGTTTTTCTTGCTAACAATAATACTCTGTCATTCATTTTCTCGGTAACACTAGGCGCAACACAAGAGGAAAAATTAATCCATATCCTGAAGTAGCATAAACGTGTGATTGCATGGAGTATTACTGACATTAGAGGCATTAGCCCTTTTTTTTTGCATGCATAAAATTCGGTTGGAAAATTAAGAAAGGCAATCGATTGAATAGCAAAGGAGATTGTAGAAAATGAAGGAGGTGGTTAAAAAGGAGATTATCAAGTGACTTGACGCGGGCATTATTTACCTAATTTCTTATAGCAATTGGGTAAGTCCAATTCAATGTGACCTTAAGAAAAGTGGTATCACTGTTATGAGTAATGAAAAGGATGAACTAATCCCTACACACATTCCTACGGGTTGGCGCATATGCATGGATTATCACAAATTGAATGCAGCAACAAGGAAGGGGCACTTTCCACTTCCTTTCATCGATTAGATGCTAGATAAGCTTGTTGGTAAAGCCTACTATTGCTTCCTAGATGGTTATTCCAGCTATAATCAGATCACTATTTCACTAGAAGATCAAGCAAAAATAATTTTTACTTGTTCTTTTGACACTTTTTCCTTTCGTCGAATACCATTTGGTTTGTACAATGCACCAGCCACATTTCAAAGGTGCATGATGGCAATATTTCCAGACATGATCAAGGACTCATTAGAGGTATTTGTGGACGATTTTTTAGTTTATGGAAATACTTTTGATCAATGCGCTTACAACTTAGCTAAAGTTTTAAAGTAATGTGAAGACACAAATTTTGTGCTAAATTGGGAGAAATGCCACTTCATGGCAACTGAAGGAATTGTCTTAGGTCACCGTATCTCCAGTCAGGGCATTGAAGTGGATAGAGCGAAGGCAAAAATTATTGAAAAGTTCCCCCGTCAACTAATGTAAAGGGTATCCAGAGTTTTTTTGGACACGCGGGATTTTATCGTTGATTTATTAGAGATTTCCCCAAAATTGCAAAACTCCTCTGCTCATTGTTGGAGCAAAATAAAAAATTCATTTTTTATGATGCATATGTGGATGAATTTATGCAAATAAAGAAGCAGCTCGTGAAGGCAGCCATTGTCGTTGCACCAGATTGGTCGTAACCGTTTGAAGTAATGTGTGATGTGAGCGACTTTGTGATAGGTGTAGTCTTAGGAAAACGTAAAGAAAAAGTATTTCACACTATATATTATACCGGTAAAACTCTTAAAGAAGCTCAGATTAATTACACAACCACAGAGAAAGAGTTGTTGGCTGTAGTCTTTGCTTTCGACAAATTTCACTCTTATTTTTTCTGTGCAAAGGTTACTGTATTTACTGACAATTCAACGTTGAGATATCTTTTTGCAAAGAAGGACACTAACCCACAACTGATACGATGGATCTTATTATTGCAAGAATTTGATATAGAGATCAAGGATCGAAAGGGATCAGAAAACCAAGTGGTAGATCACCTATCTCGTTTAGAAGTTGGCAATGAAGACGGAAATATACTTCAAATTGTCGATGCATTTCCTGATGAGAAACTATTTGTTGTCTACGCAACCCCATGGTACGCGGATTTGGTTAATTACCTAGTATGTGGGAAGTTACCTTTGGGTGTCACTGGCCATAAGAAAGAAAGATTCTTCATGATATAGAGAAATACTACTGTAATGAACCATACTTATTCAAAGTATGCAATGACAATATAATTAGGCATTGTGTTTCGAAGGAAGAGATGCTTTCAATCTTGAAGCATTGTCATGATACTCCTTATGGAGGGCATTTTGGTGGCAAAAGAACTACTGCAAAGGCTCTTCAGTCACGATTTTATTAGTCTTAATTATTAAAAGACACCCACAACTTTGTGTATCAATGTGATTAATGTCAGCACACCGGCTCTATATGTCGATGCAATGAGATGTTACAACAGCCAATCATGAAAGTTGAACTCTTTGACGTTTGGGGTATGGACTTCATGGGACCATTTCCAAGTTTGTTTGGAAATGTCTATATTCTAATTGTTGTTGACTACGTATCAAAGTGGGTGGAAGCCCGCTACAGTCCCAAAAGATGATGCAACGACAGTTGCTAAATTCGACTTCCTATACCATTGCAGGAGGTGAAGCAGAGGGAGAGGCAGCTCTCGCCCCTTACATTCCATATAGGGGCGAGTATACGCGCGTATGTACGCGCATACATACACGTATATGTACACACGTACACACGCATACACGCACATTCACCTGCAAAAGAAAACACGCTCAGAGGGCATTAAAACGCGTTTAATCGCATGGTTAAGCTTCA
The DNA here is from genome assembly GCA_039519145.1 of Kokia cookei. Classification (NCBI taxonomy): domain Eukaryota; kingdom Viridiplantae; phylum Streptophyta; class Magnoliopsida; order Malvales; family Malvaceae; genus Kokia; species Kokia cookei. The sequence goes on from CM076909.1 coordinate 22,709,835, forward strand.
TTGCGGGTGTTTAACTATGTGAAGCTCATACATGCCAATTAACGGGGGTATTTTAGTTTACATCCTATATACATAACTAACTACACAAACAACATCCTTAACATAATCGTTCGGTTGCTATACACAATAGCAACCTCACTACTTACATACTTAATCGTCCGGTTGCTATACACAATAGCAACCTCACTACCTACATTTCGGGTGCTCGCCTCGCACCCGACCCAAACCCCCTAACCTCACTTAACCCCAACAACCTAAAAACACGCTGCGAGGCTAACAACAGGAACTTTAAAGACAAGAAACAAATATCGTAAGTTACTAATGAAACACCTAGAAGTTGGAGCTATTTAGTCATGAGGAGCGCTCATTACGATAGCTTTTTGATTCTTCTTGGTGACAAGAAGGCAACTGGTCGTACTATAACACAGGAGCTCCTAAGGGAGTGGGGTAGGCTATAAAAAGTAGACTTACTCGGTTATAGTGCATATCCCCTTAAGAAAGGGATACACGCTATACTCGACTGACGCTGGCTTCATACCGCAATACATGAAGCACAAGAAGAAAAAAACATCATGCCACCACATTAACGACAGTAGCCAATTAAGTTAGTTTTATTTCAGTTTTAGTTTTAGTTTTTCATGCATACCATGTAGATGTAATTCTTAGTCTGTTAGTAATCATTGTTATCACATTCTCATTGTCATTGCATTTTCATTGTCCCTACATTCGCATTGTCATTGCATTTCCATTTGTCTTTGTAATTTAATGTCACTGCATTGGGGACAATGCAGACTTTTAGTTTGGGGGAATGTATATGGGGCTAGGAATGCAATTTCACCCACATTTCAAAAATTTCTTTTTTTTTTTAGTTTAATGAAGCATGCAAGATTATTGCAATTGTGCTTGAATTTTTTTTCATTTGATGCTTAATTCTTGAATCGTGTTAACTGTTAATGAATGAGTTGGATGAATTTGATTGAATTTGGTTTCACTTCATAAATTTTCGTCTCATGCCTTCTACTCATAGCACAATAATCACTTTGGACCAAATGTGTTTAATCCATTTGATCATCAAAGGAAGACAAATTGATGTCGGTGCAATTTTGCACCAAGAAATTACGAACTATGCTGTAAGGCAGACGAGTATTCTGGCATTCCCTTCACTGATCATGCAGCTATGCCAACAATGAGGAGTGATACCTTGTAAGGGAGAAGAAATGTTGGACAACAAAGGCCCTATTAATGATGCCTCCATTGAGCACATGATTAGGGAGAAGGATATTCCTGTTGTGAAGGAAGTTATAGCCAAGAAGAGGAAAGGCAAGGCGAAGATGGAAGAAAAGAAGACTCCTATCGCCACAGATCCTAACTTATGTCATAAGGTTAAAGAGGTAGAGAAGATTGCTAACACAATTAACATTCGACAAATAAAACTTATCGGCGTAATAAAGGAAATGCAAAGATCTTAGAACTTATTCTATTCTTACACAAGGGCATGGAATAGTGCCATTGTGACCACATTGCGCTATATGAGTAAAGCGCCTATACCAAAGTTTCCTGTGTTCCCTCCAATCATCAGAGAAGCTACGCCTTCAATTGAAAGGGATGCATCAGAAGGAGGGGACCACTCAGTAGCATCTTCACAGTTGGTCCATATTTCTGATGATGAACGCAAGGTGAATTTGAAGGAAGTCGAAGACTGCCTCCAGAACATAGCCAGCCTATTCGAGGATGATTTTTCTACCAGCCTAGAGGCTAGTATGGCTAAGAAGGAGGCCAATGTTGATGATGGAAACATGCCCTTGGAACCTGTGGAGACAGAAGAGGAAAAAGAAGTGGAAGAAAGAGAAGAGATAAGAGAATAACCTACTGTCGCGATAAATTCATCTGAGGAATTTGTTACACCATCACAACTTGTGGGTGCATCATTTGATGACTTGGCGCCACCTAAAGCGAGTTAGACGAAGGTCATGATTGTCAGTAATAAGGATTCTAATCCTCTAGCCATGGTGCTTTATGTTGCACCGCTTGTTGAAATAGACCAATCTAATATCAAGGTTGATGATGCCGGGGCACTACTTGGTATGGAGGAGCAATCCGAGGATCCAACCAAGCCAATAGAAAGGAAGGGAAAGCGCGCCAAGCATAAAAATCAACAGAAGGAGGAACGTAAACACAAGAAGAAGACCCACGCAGCCATATCTTCGGTTACAACACACTGAGTTAGTTTTTATTTTTAGAACTTATTTTGGTTTTCAAGCATATCATATAGCCACATCTTTTACCCTTAGTCAAAAGGGGCATATTGAAGCCACATTCCAATCTTTTACCCCTAATCAAGAGGGGCTGATTGAAGTCACATTCCAATCTTTTACCCTAGTCAAGAAGGCCAGATTGAAGCTACCGTCCAATCTTTTACCCCTAGTCAAGAGGGGCAGATTGAAGCCATCTTCCAATCTTTTACCTCTAATCAAGAACGGCAGATAAAAGCCACATTTCAATCTTTTACCCCTAGTCAAGAGGGTAGATTGAAGACACTTTCCAATCTTTTACCCCTAACCTAGTAGGGGCATATTGAAGCCATCCAGTCTTTTACCCCTAATCTAGTAGGGGCAAATTAAAGTTATCCAATCTTTTACTCTTAATCCAGTAGGGGTAGATTGAAATTATTATCTCACTCAACTTGCAGTGGAGCAAGATGAAGCTACACCAAATCCCTGAAGTGATAGTGGATTGAATCAAAACAGGTAGCAGATCTCAATATCCTTGAGGTTACAATGAAGTGGAGTTAAGTACCAGAATTTGATACCCCTGAGTTGTAGTAAGTCGGATGAAAATAATAAAGCAAAGCTCAATGTCCTTGAGATTACAGTGGAGTGGAGTGAAGCTTCAAAATCCCATCATCTTGAGACCACAAGGAGCGAAATGGCAAACAAAGTGAAGAGTGAGCTACTTGAAGAAGGAGCGCCAAAGAAACCAAGTTCAATAAGACTAGACAAAACTGGGCTTCCTTTTTAAGTATTTTCCCCATTCCCATTACAAGGCAACGAACAAAGAGGGGCAGCTGTTGGAGCGCAATTTGTCCGAGCCCAACTTTAAAACCAAACATCCAAAAAAAAAATTTAAATTAAATTTATTTTAATTTAAAAAAATGTGTCAATTATACAAGTCCACTTACAATGACCCAACAAGCCCAAACACATTCAAACCCAATACCCATTTACACTACCCACTACCTAACCCAAACCAACCCAACTTACAAGTCCAAACTAAAATAGGCCCAAATGGCCTAAAGAACAAAAAAATCAGAAACCCTAAGCAACAATTTGTGCTACCGCATTTGCCTTGTCCATTCGTCTACTGCCATATCAACAGCACCACCACCATTTTCAACCACTGCCACTACCACCTATAACACAAGTTGAAGACAAGACAGTCAGTTTAATGGCAAAGAGATAAGAAATCATTATTGTAAAATGGTTATAAAAGCCAATTCCAAACTTCTTGTTTTTTTTACAAAAACATGATTAAAAAAAAAAGATTCCAATTTAAAAGAAATTTTTATTTCGAGAATCAAATCTGTGCAAGGTATTAGTTTTTATGTACACAATTTTTTTTCTTTTTTCTTTACTTTATATAAGCTAAAATAATTAAAATAGATATATAAAAATAAAAGAAAGTTAGGGTTTACCCTTTCTTTCTGCCGTCGTCGTTGCCTCCGATCGGTGGCTGAGGAGTCCCCCGAACATTCCTACGTTCGCGAGGGGGCTCCGATGATAATATCTACAAACAAGAAAAAAAGAGAAAAAGGTAGTAAAAAACCCTAAAAACGAAATCGATTTTAAAAAATAAAAACATAAAAATACAAAAAAGTTTCAATTTTTTTAATCTTTTTTGAAAAATGGGGCTTGGTATTGATAAATCTTGCCCTTATCTATGTTTTCAAACAAAAAAATGAAAAATAATTTGTTTTTTAGTTTCGACTGTCGTGTATGGTGATTGACCAGCGACAACGATTGATGGTAGAGTGGACGGTGGGTCCCTTTAGTCGGCCTTTGAGCCTAGAGAGAAAAAAGAAAGGGGTTTGGAAATTTTAGGAAAAGAAGAAAAGAAATGAGTTTTTTTTAAGACTTTTGGACTTTATATAGCCCACCAAAATGACGTCGTTTTTGGTGTGGCTTAAACACCCCAAATCGGTGTCGTTTTGAGGAAATGGACCCAACTCGATCTGAACCTGCTAAGGGTCCATGTGTTTTTTACTAAAGGGCTATTTATGCCCATAGTCCTTCCAAATTTTTTCATATTTCAATTTAGACATTCTTTCTTATTTTTAATTTATTTCAAAATTTTCCCAATAATTTTAAAATCTTTTCAAATTGGTCCTTGACCCAAAAGTGACCCTAAGGTTGCCACGTGTCAAACGTTAGGTATATTTCTCATTTGACCCCTGTATTTTTCGAATATTATGATTTTGACCCATTTTTCTATTTTTTTATTATTTTGTACCTAAAATTTAGTTTTCTTTTTAATTTAGCCCTTAGACCTTTTTTCTTTTAATTCCACCCTCTTTATTATTTGATTTGACCAATTAGACCCCTAAACTCTTCAAAAATTCGATATTTATCCCCGTTTTTCTTTATTTTTTTTACCTTTTACTAAAAATTTCATTTTTGTCATATTCTAGTCCTAAATCTTTTTTTTTCTTTTAATTTTCCCCTGTTAATTTTATTTTGACCCCTTTTAAATATATTTTTACTTGTATATATTTTATTTTTTAAAAATATTTCTTTTTAAATGTTAATCATATTTTTATTATCATTTAATATTTTGGTTTCAAGTTATTCAATTTATATTTTTTTATTTCGTGTATTTATTATTCGTATAATTGCTCTCTCTTCATATTAGTCAATCTTGTCACTAATTTCATATTCGTATTGTTTTTAATTTCCGCTTTCATTTTTCATTAAAATGTTTTAATTAATATTGTTTTCCAATTTTATTCAAAATATATAAATGATTTTAAAATCGAGTCAATAATCGTTATCTCATGATTGGAAAGTTGTGCCTTAACTTATTAGGTGTGATTTTTCTTCAAATCGGAATAATCGAATATCTTTCTCTTTTAAAAAAAAAACATAATAAAAGGAATGCTTTTTATTTTTGAAAACTCGAGGCGTCGTTGTCTAACTTACTAGACACGACTTCCTTTCTTGATAATTTATAAACAACGAGGCTTCCTCAAAAATTTGATTTTTGAAAATAATATTAAATTCATTAATTATGCATTTAGGGATCGCGTTTTAAATTGTACTCAAGATATAAAATTTTTAACAATCAAGACCGAAAAAATCGATTAGGTACAAAATTTGAGCATGTGAGGGTGTTAATCCTTCCTCACACGTGGCCGACTCTCGAACCCAAAAATGTTTTTTAAAACGAACTTAAAACGTTTTATGGTGATCCAATCACACCGAGTAAAAGATTGGTGGGGGACTCTTATTTTCAATTTTAAAACAAATTTCAGGACTTCTTTTTCAAAAATAAAAACGTTTCGACACATCTGTCTACTATACTTGCAACGACAGTGTACGCTTGCACATATTTGCTGTGACGTTCATAGTATGATCAAGTTTTGGTGCCATTGTCGGGGATGGCTTTAGTTTGATGATTATTTTTGTCTCTGCATTTATTCTTTCTTACCTAATCTTTATTTTTTACTAACTTATTTTCTTTTGTTCCTAATTTTACATTTTCTTTTAGGTGTTTTATGACCAGGAGAAATCCTGAATTTATTGTTGGCTTAGATCTAGAAATCAAACGCACCATTCGAAGGAGACGATAAGAACAGCGGAATATAGCTTTGCCAGGAAACGATGCAGCCATACCACAATTATCGCCACAAAATCCTGTTATACCGCCTATACAACCACAAAACGTGAATAATCAACCACTACCGCAAGAAGATCAGATGCAAAATCGAACTATTCGAGATTTTGTTGTCTTAGTTTTGGATGATTTGCAGCTAGGAGTTGTTCGACTAGCTATTCAAGCTAGAAATTTTGAATTAAAACCAGTCATGTTCCAGATGCTAAACTCTAATAGTTAGTATGCTGGACTACCACATGTAGATGCGAGAGAGCACCTTAAATCTTCTCTACTGATTTGTGCTTCTTTCAGTCAGCACGACGTTCCTGATGACACCTTGAAAATGCAACTATTCCCTTACTCATTACTAGGATGGGCTCGTACCTAGTTCCTTGGATTACGTACTGGATCAATCACTTCTTGGAATGTGCTCGCAACTCAATTTGTTTTGCGTTTTAATCCATCGAATATGAATGCTCGTCTTATAAACGATATTACTGTGTATCATCAGTTGGATGATGAAAATTTGAATACTACATGGGAGCTTTATAAATCTCTGCTTCAACGTTGTCCCATGCACGGAATTCAACAAGAGACACAGATTGAAATTTTCTATAACAGGCTGAACGCACAGACAATAAATCTTGTCGATGCATCTACTAATGGTCATTTGTTGGACTGTACATACGTTGAAGCTATCAGAATTTTAGAGAGAATCGCTCAGAATGATTATCAGTATCCGATCTCTCGAGCTGCACAAGTAAAAGTAAATCTTGGAGTTATTGAATTGGATGTTATATATGCTCTAAGTGCACAAGTTTCTTCGCTCGTAAACATGATAAAATCATGAAGGGGACTAGTGATGTTGCACCCATTCAAGTTGCTCAACAAATTGATGTCCTTACATTTTGTTGTGAAATTTGCGGTGACAACTACAGTTATGAAGATTGTCCACAGCATGCGGAGAATGCTTTTTATGTCAATAAAATCCATGAAAATTCTTATGGTAATTCCTATAATAATTCTTCAAGAAATCAACAGCCTTGAGCAAATCAAAATGTCACGACATTTAGATATGGAAATTCATCCAGTCAAGGTAATTATAGACAAGGAAATTACAATCTGCAGCAACAGAGTTTCAACCAGAATACTCAGATGTATTCACATCATGATCAAATGCAGCCACGTCAAAATCGTGTACAGCCACAACAACCTTCGATGCCAAATCTGAAGATTCAAGGATAACAGCAACAATAATACACACTTCCCTGATCTAATCCTTTAGCTGCCCTCGAAGCTTTAATGCATGAGCATATAACTCGAACAGAAGCCATTATGTAAGGAAATTCATCCTCCATCCGAGTGTTGGAAGCACGATTGGGGCAAATCGCTTCGAATTTAAACACACAACCACTAGATGACTTACCCAGCTACATAGAAAAACCAAATTGAAAAGGGAAGGAGCATTGCAAAGTAATCACTATTCGGAGTGGTAAACAAACTGTTGAGCCAACTACCAGCTCTACTTCAGCACCTATAGATACTGGAGAAGTGAATCAGGATGAGAGACTTGTATTTGAAGAAATGGTAGATTAACTAGAGAAAGAGGCTCCACAAATTGTCACTCTGATGCCTACCGTCAGACATACAAAATTATCGACACAACTGCCTATGTCGACGTAAACAACTATGTCAACGCAACCTGATGTATCCATACCTTTGCCTTTTCCATAAAGATTTAAAGTAAAGGAGCATGATAGACAATATCAGTAGTTTTTTACTACATTATAACAAGTTTATGTCAATATCTCTCTTGTTGATGCTCTTGTACAGATTCTCAGTTATGGGAAATTTATGAAGGAGCTCTTGTCCAAAAAGAAGAAGCTGACCGATATTGAGACAATTGCACTCACAGAAGGATGTAGTGGAGTCTTGAAAAATAAGTTGTTGCCTAAGATGAAAGACCTAGAAAGCTTTACGATCTCATGTTCGATTGGCAATCCATTACTTGGGTAAAGCTTTATGTGGTTTAGGTGCAAGTATCAACCTTATTTCGTTATCTACTTCTAGAAAATTGGGGATTGGACATATGAAGACTACTGCAGTGACATTGCAGTTAGCAGATAGATCGTTGGTGTAACCTGAAGGACAAATCAAGGACATACTAGTTCGCATGGATAAGTTTGTGTTGACATCGGATTTCATTAAACTCGACTGCGAAGTAGATAAAGAGGTACTCGTAATCTTGGGACGCCTATTCCTCGCTACTGAACGCACTCTCATCGACGTGTACAAAGATGAATTAACCATGAGACATAATGATGAACATGTCACCTTCAGTGTTTCTGAAGCTATTCCCTACAAGGACAAAGAAGAATGTCACACGATTTATGTGCTGGACACGTTAAGTAAGAAGGAATTCAATAAGCAAAGCACATTATTTTTAGAAGAATTTACGGTGACAAGAATTTTTATCTGATTGTGACAGAATGGTTGAAGCGCATAACATTGAGCTTAGGCTTGGATGGAAAATGGAATCTTTAAATTTGACCAATAGAACGGCTCCAATCTTTAAACCATCTATTGACGAAGCTCCTACTTTGGAGTTGAAGCCATTGCCTACTCATTTGGAATATGTTTTTCTTGGCAACAATAATACTCTACCATTCATTGTCTCGGTAACACTAGACGCAACTCAAGAGGAAAAATTGATTCATATCCTAAAGCAGCATAAACATGCGATTGCATGAAGTATTACCAACTAAAATTGCACCCAGGTAAATTGCACTCAGGTTGGTCTGAACCATTTAAAGTTGTCGAAGAATTTCCTCATGGTGCAGTCACAATTAAAGATATACATGATGGGCATCAATTTAAAGTGAATGGACAACAGCTGAAGCATTTGGCCAAGATGATCACAAACAGGAAGAGACCATTAAGTTGGTCACATTTCTCTAACCTCTCTTGTCATTTTTATCATGTAATTTTAGTTTCTTTTTGTTTTTGTTTCAATTTATTTTACTTAGTCTCTTTGCAGGATAAAGTCATCTCTTTTGTCAATGTATGTAGATCTCCTTGTCGATGCATCTCGTCTGTCTGCTGACTCATCAAAAAATCAAATTATATTAAGTAATAAATCATGATGTTTCATCCCTAAACACCCAACCGTTAAATCGACTTAAAAAGGTTTAATCTTATTGGATGCATTTATTTTTGCAGACCTATTGTCCTTTCTCTACTGCATCAACAAACACGCCTCTCCATCTGCTCTCTTCATTCCCTATAAACAACCCTTTTGTGCCAATTGTGCTATTCAAAAAACTCTATTTTTATTCCCAAAATTTTCTTCAAACTTACACCTTTCTACCTTACAACCACTGTTGCTAACTAACAAACATGGCCAGAACTCGTGGAACGAAGAAGCCAACGAAATTTGTTACAGAATCTTCATCTACCTCAATAATTTGTGAAACAGAGGATCCCCCATCCAAAAAGCCTATGATGTTCCTTACAAAGGCAGCCAAAGATTGTTTCCAAGAGAATATGCTGAAACGAAACCGCCATCCAGAGCAAGACTTCCAGTTGTCGAGACAACAGGAACTTGGGAAACAAGTTAATAAAACCATCGTGAAGTTGGGCTGGGAAACTTTCTACCAACATCCTGGAAGCTATTCATCATCCATGGTACGTGATTTTTATGCTAATCTCACTGACCCTGAGTCAAAATTGGTGTTTGTCTGTGAAGGGTTAATACCTTGGGATGCTGCACATATCAACGAACTCTATGACACCACAGTAGATGAGGATGAACATGAGGCATTTCTAGAGGAACTTACTGAGGAAGGGTTTGATTTGTTGGCCAAAGACCTTTGCGTTGAAGGAGTCGTTTGGACGGGCTCAAATCCAACTAACTACAAATGCACAGGCGATTTTTAACGTTGTAGAGCAAGGTTTAGTTTCATTTTGTTAACTGTAGACTGATGCCTTCCACCCATAGTACAACTGTAACACTTGATCGGATGTGTCTGATACATTCAATTATTAAGGGGAGGAAAATAGATGTCGGTGCAATTTTGCACCAAGAGATTGTTGATTGTACTACCAGACAAACTGGCATATTGGTATCCCCCTCCTTATTAATGTAGTTATGCCAGCAACGAGGAGTTGTGCCCCCTGATGGAGAGGAGATTTTAGAAAACAAGGGCCCGATAATTGAAGCTTTCATTGAGTGAATGACGCATGGGAAAGATACTCCCATAGTGAATGGGGCAGATGCAAGAAAAAGAAAAGGCAAAGCAAAAGTAAAGGATAAAGGAACCAATGTGACTGTAGATCCATCTTTGTGACATAAAGTAAATGAAGTTGAGAAGATCATAGATTCCATCAACATCAGGCAAATCAAGCTTGTCGCCACTGTTGAAGATATGGAGAGGTCTCAAAATTTATTCTACGCCTACACTAGGGCTTGGAATAGTGCCGTTGTGACCATATTGAGACGGATGAGCAAGGCATCTCTACCTGAATTCCCAGTATTCCCTCCTATTATCAGAGAGTATGAGCCCTCAACTGAGGAGGCTGACTAAGGGGAGAAGGACCAATCTGTGGCTTCCCCTTAAATTGTGGATATTTCTAATGATGGAAAATAGGTAGAATCAAGGGAGGTGTAGGAATATTTGAGGAATATTGCGAGTTTGTTTAAAGATGAAATTACTGCTAGTCCTGTTTAAGAAGAGAATCCTACTAATGGGGAGGAAATCCAAGTGGAAGAAGAAGAAGAACAAGAGGAAGGAAAAGAAGTCGAGGCAAATTCAGTTGAAGAATTTGTCCTTGCACCAACAGTTGTGAGTGCAACAACTGAAGATTTGGCACCAATTGAAGCGAGTCAGGCAGATGACTACAACTAATGAGGATCACAATCCTTTAGCTATTGTGGTATACATTGGACCACTCGAAGTGAACAACCTAACAAAAGCCACAGTCGATGATGTCAAGGCACAGTCCGATTCTGAGGAGTAATCGAAAGATTCAACGAAGCCAAAAGAAAGAAAAAAGAAGCACCCCAAGGATAAGAAGCACTGCAAGGAAGAGAGGAAGCACAATAAGAAAAAACATCTTACCGCCACATCAATGGCTGCAGCCAATTGAGTTAGTTTTATTTCAGTTTTAGTTTTTCATGCATACCATGTAGATGTAATTCTTAGTCTGTTAGTAATCATTGTTATCACATTCTCATTGTCATTGCATTTTAATAGTCACTACATTCGCATTGTCATTGCATTTCCATTTGCCTTTGTAATTTAATGTCACTGCATTGGGGACAATGTAGACTTTAAGTTTGAGGGGAACGTATATGGGGCTAGAAATTCAATTGCACCCACATTTCAAAAATTTCTTTTTTTTTGGTTTAATGAAGCATGCAACATTATTGCAATTGTGCTTGAATTTTTTTCATTTGATGCTTAATTCTTGAATCATGTTAACTGTTAATGAATGAGTTGGATGAATTTGATTGAATTTGGTTTCACTTCATAAATTTTTGTCTCATGCCTTCTACTCATAGCACAACAATCACTTTGGACCGAATGTGTTTAATCCATTTGATCATCAAAGGAAGACAAATTGATGTCGGTGCAATTTTACACTAAGAAATTACGGACTGTGTTGCAAGGCAGACAGATATTCTGGCATTCCCTTCACTGATCATGTAGTTGTACCAACAACGAGGAGTGATACCTTGTGAGGGAGAAGAAATGTTGGACAACAAAGGCCCTATTAATGGTGCCTCCATTGAGCGCATGATTAGGGAGAAGGATACTCTTGTTGTGATGGAAGCTGAAGCCAACAAGAGAAAAGACAAGGCGAAGATGGAAAAAAAAGAAGACTCTTGTCGCCACAGATCCTAACTTATGGCATAAGGTTAAAAAGGTAGAGAAGATTGCTAACGCAATTAACATTCGACAGATAAAACTTGTAGGCGCAATAGAGGAAATGGAAAGATCTCAGAACCTATTCTTTGCTTACACAAGGGCATGGAATAGTGTTATTGTAATCACATTGCGATGTATGAGTAAAGCGCCTCTACCAAAGTTTCCTGTGTTCCCTCCAATCATCAGAGAAGCTACGCCTTCAACTAAGATGGCTGCATCAGAAGTAAGGGACCACTCAGTAGCATCTCCGCAGTTGGTCTATATTTTTTATGATGAACGCGAGGTGAATTCGAAGGAAATCAAAGACTACCTCCATAACATAGTCATCCTATTTGAGGATGATTTTTCTACCAGCCCAGAGGCTAATATGGCTGAGAAGGAGGCCAATGTTAATAAAGAAAACACGCCTTTAGAACCTGTGAGACAAAAGAAGAAAAATAAGAGGTAAGAGAAGAACCTACTGTCGCTACAAATTCGTCTGAGGAATTTATTGCCGCACCTCAACTTGTGGGTGCATCATTTGATGACTTGGCACCACTTGAAGCGAGTCAGGCGAAGGTCGTGACTGTTAGTAACGAGGATTCTAATGCTTTATGTTGCACCACTTGCTGAAATACACCCATCTAATGTCAAGGTTGATGATGCCAGGGCACAGCATGATGCGGAGGAACAGTCCGAGGATTCAGCCAAGCCAAAAGAAAGGAAGAGAAAGCGCCCCAAGGACAAAAAGCAAAGCAAGGAGGAACGCAAACACAAGAAGAATACCCATGCAACCACATCTTCGACTGTAACACACTGAGTTAGTTTTTATTTTTAGCACTTATTTTGGTTTTCATGCATATCATATAGTTGTAGTATAATTATCTCTGCATTTTTATTGTCACTGCATTTTTATTGTCACTGCATTTTTATTGTCATTGCATTTCCATTTATATTTGTAAATTAATGTCAGTGCATTGGGGACAATGTAGACTTTAAGTTTGAGAGAAATGTATATGGGATGGAAATGCAAATGCACCCACATTTTAAAATTTTGTCCTTTTGAGTTTAATGAAAGCATGCAATGTTATTGGAAATGTGCTTGAAATTTTTTTTCATTTGATGCTTAATTCTTGAGTCACGAGAAACGCTAATGAATGAGTTGGATGAATGTGATTGAATGCTATCTCTTCAATTTTTGGATGAATGATTTAGATTGCATTAGTAATGAATGAATAGTATCATTATTTGAATCTTGAATAAATTTACCATTTATAGCTACTTGTATATAAGTATAGTTATAAATAAAAGACACTCTAATGTGGTTGTATTGTGAACTAACAAGGGGGAACACTCCAATTCAAGTGTTATAAAAAGTAATCTAACCAAAGGCTGTCATTGCAAGAGTGTGTCGGCGCAATTACATACTCCCTGGGGGTTTGTTGCACCCCATTGTTACTTCCTAGGAACAAGAGTATAGTAATGCAATGACATCTCTCAATCACATATATATATATATATATATATATATATGTGTGTGTGTGTGTGTGTGTGTGTGTGTGGTTTGTGTGTGTGTGCGTGCGTGTGTGTGTTTGTTATGATACAATAAATGATGTTTTGGTAGAAAGAATTTAAGAATTAAAGCATGATGCTAGCATTGATGAAGTTGCAATTTTAGTTATTCATATCTATAAGTTGCTAGAATGATCATTGCCTAGACAAAAAAAAAATTGCTATAACTCTACTAGCTTTTGCATACTTGAGAACAAATAAAAACTCAAGTTTGGGAGTGTGATAACATTAGAAAAAACCATTGATTTCTTCTTACTTATGGTATAATTTGTTCCCATTTGATCATCTTTAGCATGCATTTATAGTCTTTTTAACTTAGTTATTGCATTTTCTAACTCAGTGAAGCTTGGTCTAATTTTCTTTAATTTTATCATGTTTTTAGTAATAATGTCATTGGATTAGTTGTTTAGTATTGCGCCCAAAGATGTCACTGCAGGAATCTATCCTAAAGGATCAATGTATGAAGGTGTACAAAGTTGTCGCTGCAAAATAACATCCAAATTTACGCCCAGAATTGTCGTCGCAACTGACAAATGCCTAATGAACACACCAGATCTATGTGAGTGTACAGCTGGCATAACCATCTTGTACAGCTAGAGGAAGTTAGATCTGAAAGGGAGGACACCTGTACTTGGCAGTGAATATTAAATACCGAGGAGAAAAGATTTTTATCATCTTCTTCTGAACTTTTCGATGGATAAAATTTTCTTCTAAAGAGCATTCTTGAGCTTGCTTCCATGGCAGCTTAAGCTTCTAAGGGCTACTTGATGAGAGGAGGAAGGCAGTGTATTGCTCATGACCAAAGCATCCTAAGTGCGATACAAGAGGGAGAGTAAGGGAGCATTTCGAGTAAACTAGGAATAAAGTACTCAATCTATTCTTTTATTTTTCATTCTTAAACGTTGATCAGTTTTGATAATTTGAGTTGTATGGAGATATAATTTAAATTCAGATCTGAATGATATCTATTTCAATCTTTCCTTCATTGTTTATCTTTGGATTTAATTGTTTGACCATTGGAAGTGTGATTGCAGTCACTGTCACTAGAAAGTGTAGCGATAAATTAAGTTAACAAGCAAGTCAACGGAAGTTGCTCTAGGATTGAAGGAATTCAGTCCACTTGTTCTTGAATATATAGCATTGCCAACACCTGGAAGGTGTGGTTAGTCTGAGTATTTGAGTCTTTGATAAACAGGGAAGTCAAGGTTGGTAAGATTTCATTGTGCTTAATTGTGCCGACAATTTATCTGTTATTAACATTGTGATCACATTTAATTTTTTTCCAACTTTTCAAGTCAGGGAACCCCATTTCATTATCACTATTTTACTTCTTAAATTTTCTTAAATTGCTTTGACAAATTATTCTCATACTTTTACTGCATTTTTTTATTTTATTGTTCCGACATTATTCATCACAATCTCTTCAGTTTTAACTTTCTTTGCATCGACAATTATAAACATAAGCAGCCATCCCTGTGGGATTGATATCCGATAGATTTACGTCTAACTATTATACTTGCATCAATAGTGTACACTTGCACATTATTGTTGTGACATTCATAGCGCGATCAATTTACTTATTCATTGCACCGAAAATTATAGACAACAAACATCCATCCTCGTGGGGTTGATATCCGACAAGTTATACATCTGTCTATTATACTTGCATCGGCAGTGTACGCTTGCACATATTTGCTGTGACGTTTATAGCGTGATCAAGAATCCACAACAAATGCAATATCTCAACCATTGGACCAAATTTCAATTTTCGACTCAAAGCCTGATAGCTCTCTTTTCTTTGTTTCCATCTTCCTCGTTTTCAGCCATCGTTTCCATTTGCAACAGTTGTAGAGAAATACAATAATGTGCAATTTAAATAAGAATTTAACATTTATGAACTTACCGAACTGAATTGTAGTTACGAATAGGCTCCAAAGACTATTCTGCTAATTTCCCTTTTCCTCAATTCGCTACACGACCGTAATCTTAATCAACAAATCATCCAAATTTCCACATGAAATCACATAATTTAATCTTTTAACACTATTTGATCTTTTTTGGGGAATTTAAAAAATTATCCCTAGCATTTCATTTTTATTTAATTTAATCCCTAAACACAATACATGCAAAATAACCATTTTCCTTTTAAACCCATACCAGCCGAATATACATTGATCTCATACAAGTCCCTACAATCCACTTATTTCACACAAAGTACACCCAATTTCATCATTTTAACATTTTAGTCCTTAAATCCTAATTTCATCAAAAATCACTTTACAAAAGTATCAAACCCAACCACCAAGCATTCAAATCTATCATAAATTTCAAGAATAAACATATGAAATAATGGTAAAATATTTAACATTTGACAGAATCAAAATTGGTCCCTGGATTAGCTAGATTAAGCTAATACGGACTCAAAAACATAAAAATTACCAAAAACGGTTAACATTTGCATACCCAAATCAAAGCTTAAAGTTTGAAAATGGAGAAACCCGAATTTTTCCCCTTTAACTGAGTGGAGAAGAAGAAGATGAGAAATTAGGTTAATTTTGTCATTTTTTTTCATTTAATTAATATACATACTTAATGGCAAATTTGTAAATTTTAAGACTTTCATGATTAACTTAATAAACCACTTACTTAACCTTAATTAATCACATTTATAATCAATATATTCCATAATAATCCACCCACTAAATACTTTAGGTTATTT
This sequence comes from Kokia cookei, assembly GCA_039519145.1. NCBI lineage: Eukaryota > Viridiplantae > Streptophyta > Magnoliopsida > Malvales > Malvaceae > Kokia > Kokia cookei. Next base: position 22,725,897 of record CM076909.1, read on the forward strand.
TGCTCTTTTGGTCCTTCTAATTAACCAACTCTACTTTTGCACCTTTTTCAATTTAATTCTTTCTACTCAATTAACTATCCAAAGATTAAAATTTCATAATCAAATTTTAATACAATGCTAACGATGTCATCAATATTAAAAATAAAATATTATGACTCAATTCATCGAAGTTATGATCCCGAAATCATTGTTTCCGACACCATTGAAAATCGGGCTGTTAAAAGAGATTGGGAGAGAAAAGGTCAACCAAAATATGGGGAAGGGGTGTTTTGACGTGAAATTTAATTGAAAATAGGGTTTTTAGGTTGATTTTAGACATTTGGTCTGATTGCTTCATAAAAACTTTTTATTTTGACTCTTTTACATATCAGTTGTATTTTTAAAATATTATCCTAATAGCCATTTTAAAAAATATTATCGGTTACCAAACTTATGAAATTTTGAACACATTTGGGTTAGAAATCTTATTTTACCCTCAAAACTTCTAGGCCCAATTTTAGGGTGTGACAATCCAACCAACTTGATTTTACGTCATTGTATAAATCATCTCACATCTTGCCTTCATACCAATTATAATCATCATTAATTACACTCATGAATAAATTTGCTTAATCAACAAAGAAATAACGAAATAATGAAATAATAAAAAATAATAAAAACGAAAATAAAGTTAGAATAATTAATTAATTAAATTAGCACACTATCTAACTAGTTCGTCTTTTAACTAATATTATTCTACAAAGTAATTTATTCAATAGCAATTATCACTGCCGCAATCCCTGGCAACGGCACCAACAACTTGATCACCTCCTGACGTACTAACGTCAAGAGTGTGAATACTGCTACAAGACTTATGGAATTGAGGTGGTATCCAAAAGTATACGAGTCAAATTGGAATATAATTAGTTTACAACAAAACACTTAGTAAGTATTCCAAGGATCGTACCCTAGGGCTTGCAGTTTGGGAAAAACTGTTATTAAGTCAATTACCAAAAATAACTACTAGTCTACTTGAAAAAATTAGTAATGTTAATCTGGAAGCATGATGATAATAATAGTAATAGTAAACTAAATGAATTGAAGGAAACCTAAATTTACTTCTAATTTCATGTTTCGACTTCTCATATCCCTTGTTTCTAGTATACGAGTTCCTTTACCCTAGATCTAATTATTTTACATGATTAATTATTGATATAGGATTCTAAATAGTTGGCTACAAACTATCCTAGTAGTTCTTCTCAACATTCTACTAACCTAACTAGTCTGCAAGAACTATTCATCTGTCAATGACACAGTTCTGAACGGGGCAAGATAAGGTTTTCACGGATAGGAAATATTGATTTCGGGTTAATTCCCACCTATATGACTTCCTAAGGTCGTCAATCATAGGATTTAATTGCACTCAACCAGATCCAACCAATCCAAAAGTAAACTCTACCTTTCAATCAATTAATGAGATTAATATAGTTGAAACATGCGAAATATGTATAAATCAAAACTTGATTATAATCTTTACACAAACATTCAATTAACAATATTAAAGAAAAAAATATAAAGAATAGAATAAAGGAAAGAGATGTTCATGGATTTATTGATGAAAACGTGGTTCTAGAACAATCTCCACTCGTGCAAGTCTCACTTCGGAATAGGATCTTCCAATTACAAGAACATAACGTAAACTAAGAAAAAACTAAGAATACAATAAAAACTTAAGAATAATATGGTTCCAATTTCTATCTCCCTAAAATTGTGTGTTTAATCTGGTTATAGTGGCCTTTATATAGGCTAAACTCAAAATATTGAAGTACCTAAACTATCCTTGAAGTACCTAAACTATCCTTGAAGTACTTAGAGTTCGACAAGGAAAATACTCCTAATTGCCCAAAACAACGTAGCTGTCACGTATAGGATTTTTTGGTCGCGCAGAAGCTTTGTTGCAACATAAGCCTGCGGTGTTGCAACATAGGTCGGGGTCCTGACATATTACGGGGTGTGTCATGACACAATAGGTAGTTTCGCTTCAGGACTTGTTTTTTCTTCTATCTTCAGTGTTGTGACGTCGGTGTCTTGGTGTCATGACATAGGCAATAGTTTGGGCTCGAATATGCAACTTTAGCTCCCGATTTATCCTACAAGACTAAGTAACTTTATTTAGATATCTAAGATGTAATGAAAACAACTAAAAAGCATAAATCACAACTTCAAGCAAGAAAACATAGATATGTACTAAGTTGATTTTGGCCTACTATTAAACAAGATACAGTTATGTATAAAAAGGAATGTAAATTATAGTGTAATTTGTGACAGATCAATTGTAATTTTAGCAAAACAATAATTGTATAATAAAATGTATAATATCTCTGTAATACACATTTTGTATAACAAAACTAATAGTCTTTTATATACTTTGCATTCATAAAGTTGTCAATATTGAAATAGTAGTAATACATATGATAATACAGATGGTTACTATGAGAGAAAAAAATAGTTTTAATCTGTATAATAATGGTGACCCCTTATAAATGTCCTGTAAAAAGGGAATTTTTAAAATAATATAGTTGCAATACGTATGGTAACGAATTTTACATGTTTATTAAGTAAATGTAGTATAAGAATAAAATAGAATTTTGTGTAGTTACTAATGTTAATAAAATTATAATTTTCATAATTAAGAATTGTGTATATATATATATTAGTAGAGTTGATCGTGGGTTGGGTCGGGTCGAGCTAATTTTTTTTAGATTATTTTATTACATACAACAAATTTAAATATATAATATATCAAATACACTTAAAAATATTAAAACTTAAAAACATTAAAACAAACATTAAAAATAATTAAATTTAAAATACATTAAAAAAATTTTGTACTAAGGTAGTTGCAAATAAATTAGTAAAAAAATTACCAATAAAACATAAGTTCTACAATATTCAAATAATATTAAAAAAACAGTGAAACAATAGTAAAATTGCATAAAAAATAACATCCAAACAAGAAAAATAACAACTAAAACAGCCGCAAAAATAACAGCAAAACAACATCAAAAATAGAAACAAAGATAACAGCAAAAATAACACGAAAACAACAACCAAAACGTTAAAAAAAAGCACCAAAACAGTAAAAAAAATACAAAAACAGCAAAAAAGAGCAACCAAAACAATAAAAAAAGCATCAAAACAACAATATAATTTTTTATTAAAAATGGTTAATTTATTCGGGTCAGATCGGGTCGGGCCGGGCCTAGCTCAAGCCAAAAAATCATACCTGAGGCCCGGCCCGTTTAAAAAATGAGCCTTATTTTTTTATCCAAACCTATTTTTCGGGCTTATATTTTTTTCCAAACTCTCCTATTTTTCGGACGGGCCTTCAGGTCAAGTGATCTAACCCATAATCAAGTTTATATATTAGAAATCAAATGTAAATGTAAACAACAATTAATATAATATTGATTTAAGAATTCAAAGACAACAATAGTTAATATAATATTAGTTACCATAAATTTAAATGTGAACTTTAATAAATTTGTCTAATACAATTAAATGCAATATCAAAGTAATTGATATAACTAAAAAAGGAAACAGTTTGGAACTCAAAGAACTAATCCAAAACTCAAAGTTTTCATATATAATCTCATACTTTTATATTATATATAATTTTAAATTCTTTTATAATTTTTAGATAAAAATTTATCTGCGCAAATTTAGAATTTTTTTATTAATCTTTTATATTTTTTGTATATTTAAATTTTTTATATATTTGTTTAAATCTTTTATATATATTAGAAATTGTATCATATGGGTATATATATGGAATCTGATTTAGAATATATATGCGTGTTTAAAAATATGGGTAAACTATATAAATAGTCATTCAACTATTAAAAATTTTATTATTAAGTCACTCAATTTTAAAAAATTATAAAATGATTTATTTTTATTTTTTTAGTCAAAATCGTTAAATAGTTAACATTTAAATTATGTGATTATTAAGTTAATAATTTTTTTAAATATTTATCTATAATACACATCATTTTCAACTCATATATAATTAAAAAATTTTCAACCCAAACATAAAACAAAAATAACCCATAATCAATCTACAAATATCCCTCTATGGTGTGTACGTACATACGTACGTGTATATATATATATGTGTGTGTGTGTGCGCGCGCGCGCGCGCACGCACGGTATAAGTAAACATTGTTAGGTTATTGAAGCTTTTCTGGTGGAAAGAATTGTCACATCCCAAAATTCGGTTTGATAGATTCGAGTTAATGAATTGGATATTCGATTTGGATTTTGAAATTATTTTTAAAAAATAGTGGCCAAGAATTAGGTTCGAAAATTTAGAATTAACTGATCGAAAATCATTTTTCCTTAAAACGATTTTTAAAAATAAATTCGGATATAAAAAGAATTAAGAAAAAGAGGTTCTAACTAAAAGGGTGTTAATCTGTAAAAGGATCAAACTTGAAAGTTGCCCAAAAGGAATTTAACCAAAGTTGCAAAAATCAGTTTTTGCCCCTGCAACTATAAATCACCCACGTTCTTTTCCCTCCCTCATTCTCTCATTTGAAATTTTGCCAAACACAAATCTATGCATTTTTCTATCCGAACAAACAATTTTTTTTATTTTCTCTCTGCCCAAACATCAAATCTACTCTCAATTTTCAAGAAATCTCTTAAATCTTCATCAATTTCTTATTCTTTTCTAAAAGATTTTCTAGAAATTGAAGCTCTAGTTCACTTTTATTCTCCAATCAAGGTGTGATTATGTTTCTTGATTATATTTCTTACATGTTGCTTTTTCAAATCAAGATTTGATCATTTAAAATGAGATTTCTGAAGATCTAATGATTTAAATAAAAAATGAGCTAAAAATGGTAAATTTTGAATTTATAAGTTTAATCTTTGTTTCTAAGTGATTTCCATTTTATTTTAATATGATTAAGAGGTTTTAATCTTACTTTAACAAATCATTACGAGATTTTAAATATTTGATGATTTTTGCTCTCGAATGTACATATGAGATGATTTTTCCGGAAAATTGAAATTTGAGTTTCTAAGTGTTCTAAGTGGTTTAGATATATTCTAAAATGACTAATAAGATTTTTAAAGTCAAGTTTAAGTAAAGGAAACAATAATTGAATAAGAAATATAGGATTTCGGTAAATCTAGTTAGATTTTCGATTTATAAGAGGATAGGATGGATTTGTGTTTTTTTTTTTTTGAGTTTTGGATGTGTTTATTGTTGTTAATGACCATATTATATTGTGCTTAATTTGTATGCGAAGTTACAGATCCATCGGAGCCCTTTACGAGTAAGGCGTAAGGTAAGGCAAAGTTAATTTAAGCTTTCAGGAAGCAAGCGAAAGCTAATCAGTGAGTGATATAGAGTTGTTGCTTGTAAGCACATTTCAATGAGTAAATTGGGATCGTAGGTCAGCATAAACACCTATCTTAAGTTTTGAGTGTAAGCCTTCTTACTCAATCTTGTTTTATTTTGTAAATAATGCATATGTGATGTGATATGATATATGATGAGCTATTATAACAAGTGTTATGTGTTTATGTCAGTATATGATATTAGCATTAATGGTTTTATGTATGCATATCAGAGCACATTATGGCTCATTGAGCATTGTGTTGGCACTTGTAAGTGCATTAAATATGATTGTGATAGTGTTGTGAATATGATGAACATGAACAAGTTAAAAGCTGTATAAAACAACAAATAAATTGTGTATAAGTGGATATGTTGGTTGTGGAATTATGCCTCGTATTTTTGGCTTTTCTTCTCCCAATCAAACTCTGTTTTTAGTTTACCACTTAAACTCTGATTAGTGTAGGTTATTTGAATATTATTTGACTTACGAATTTAGCCTATAAATAGACCCTTTGTCATCTTAGAAAAATAACCCATTATACATTTAGGTATTAGCTTTTACAAGCTTCAAAGAATTTTGTGTTTATGTTTTAAGGGTTCTTTCGAGTTTCAGAGTTTATTTTTATCTCCATCTTTTGTACTCTTCATTTTTTCTATTTTAGTGAAATTATCTTTTCCCGTGGTTTTTTATCCTCCTCTGAGGGGGTTTTCCACGTAAAATATTTGTGTTTGATCTTTTTAATTTCTTCGTTATTTTACTTGTTTATTTCTTAATCAAATTTATCCCTAATAAATTGGTATTAGAACTAGTTCAATTTTCGCAATCAACCCGATCAGACATGTCAACAACAATGTTTGATATTGATAAGTTCAATGGAATCACAACTTTTAATTTGTGGTAAGTTCGGATGACATGAATTTTGATTTAGGGTGATCTGGATAAGGTCCTTATAGAGAAAAAGCTTGTAGACATGGATAAATCATAATGGGACAGGTTAGAGAAAAAGGTTCTATCCAAGATTCAATTATGTCTAACAAATAATGTGTTGTAGGAGGTTTTGATGGAGAAAATGACATTCACCTTATGGAAAAAGTTAGGAATCCTTTACACGAAAAAGTCTTTGGCTAACCGATTAGTGTTGAAATAATGGTTGTACACTTTCTACATGAACAAAGGTGAGCACCTTAGAGATCACATCAATCAATTTATTACTCTTTTGAATGATTTAAAAAATGTTAAAGTTCAAATTGACGATGAAGATCTGGCTATGCTATTATTGTGCTCTTTACCCCCTTTATACAAGTTTTAAGGAGACACTGATTTATCGTAGAGACAATATCTCATTCAAGGATGTGAAGGGTCATCTGTTGAGCAAAGACAAACTCGACAATTAGTTTGGTTTAGATAGAAAGTCAGATAGGCAACCCTCGATTTTGGTAGCATCAAGAAAGTGAGACAAGAGATGTCACTGTTGTAAAAAGTTAGGTCATGTCAAGTTAGATTGTTACAAACTGTGAAATAAAAAGATTGCTAAGAGCAACAAGGGTGATGATTACTTGTTGGTGTCAAAAAGTGAAATCTCCGAGCTTACATCCGAGTGGATCTTAGATTCGCGGTGTTCTTTCCACATGTGTCCCAACAGGGACTGGTTCTCCACATAAAGTTCAGTTAAGGTGGAGTTATGCGCATGGGGAATGGTTCACCTAGTAAGGTAACTAGTATTAGTATTGTTCAAATCAGGATGCACGATAGGACACTGCCAGAAGTCAGGCATGTACCTATCTTAAAGAAAAATCTCATCTTCTTGAGAATTTTGGACTCAAAGGGTTGTAGAATTAATATCGATTCAAGCAGCATTAAGGTATCCCGTGGGGCTCTCATTTTCATGAAAGGTAAAAGACTGGCAGTCTTTATGTTATGTAAGGATTAATGGTGACCGATGAAACAATATGTCCCTCATCTGTTAAGGAGTTGAAGTCTACTTGTTTGAAGCGGATCTAGCTTTGACATAGGAGGGAAAAAGGTATATTCTTTCATAGAAAAGAGGTTCTTTTTTGGATGCAGGTTTCAAAAAGAAAAGGCATTGCGTTCATGGAAATCAAACTCGAGTCCATTTTTATTTAGCAATGCACAAGTCAAAGACTAGAAGACTTCCGGCTTCTAAGCACAACTTCAACTCAATTAATATCTTACATAGTTTAAGATAAACCCATGGTGAGCTTTGCATAGAAGGTTATAACGCCCTCAACCCGATTCAATCGATCAGATCCGAGTATCGGGTGTTACTACTCGAATTCAGATTCGTAACTAATTCATACTTACAAAAACTTTTTCTTTATTGAATAATACATATCTTTTATTCACATTGAGTGACTCAAATCCAAATATACCACAAGTACTTGCAATCATTTGACATGCCTTTATAGACGATGAGGTCTTACAAATGGATGAATATTTGACCATCATAACTTTATTTAAGTTTGCCTTGAACATTTGGTGTTTACTACCGTTGTATGACTAGCCCATTCTATATGTGTTACGTGGGCTTACAAAATAACTTTCTTAATTTGTTTGGGTGACTCTTAAGGCTCAAACATGCTCATAAGAACCTGCTCTGTATGCATGAGTGCCCATCTTTTCCTTTTCCTTGGCACAACCCTGGCGTCGTTCCTCCAGACATCATCTTTACTTGAAACGTAAAACATATAGGGGTAAGTTTCACAAACCATAGTGAGAGAATTTCCCCTCTTACCTGATTCTACTTTTAGGAACTTCCTCTTTAGATTCTTACGTTCACATCATTGACTTGATAGTTGCAAGGACTTCGTCGTAACTTTCAAAAGTGGTCTCTCTTTCAGATTTCATCGTATACTCATTTCTTCAAATCCACCCAATGGCGTTATCTATGGATGGTTGCCAGGAAGGCCATATTACAAACTGTGCCACGAAGGCATACTTTCCTTCGAAGATCGTCACCATGTAATTATTCAGATTTCGTCATAAAATGTTCTTGATTAAAGATAGCCACAAAGGCATCCATTTACAAAGATAGTCATAAAGGCGACCTATCATAAAGATATCCACAGAGGCATCCTCATCATATACATCACAAAAGTGCCCTTTACAGATTTGCCACAGAGGCAATTCCTTTACATCTTCCACGAAAGCATACTGTAATAGAGATGGCTACAAAGGCCCCTTTAACAAAGTCAGCCACAAAGGCTTCACTTTAACAGAATCATCCATGAAGGCTTCACTTTAACAGAATCAGCCACAAAGGCTCATTTTAACAAAATTAGCCACTAAGGCTTCACTTTTACGAAAAATTGGTGTTTTGGATGATAGGTATTTACCTAAACTCACTGTTGTAAGGTTTTCCCCTCATAGCCTAGTACTCCCCCCAACCGTCCTTTTCATCTTCTTCCATACGATGCCATAATCACCATGACTATTTCTTATACGATGTGGTTTTCATTCCTCATATGATGCCATAACCACCAAACTAGGTCTTACTATATATGGTCTTCATTCCTTATATGATGTCATAGTCACCAGACTATGTCTTACACTATATGATATTTGATTGCCATGGGTCAAGACCAAATGGTCTTACGTATTCATTCATGTATCGTGATCTGCCATTTTGATTCTCATATCAAAGGCTACGCATGAATCCTTTTTATCATAACATTTCATATACTTTGCTGCCATAGGACTTAGCCTAATGCAGTTTTAAACACATCATGTATCGTGATCAACCAATTCAGTCATTAATTTACTAAAGGTTGCACCATTACTATTTTCCTGTCATAGGATGTCATGGGTAAAAACCACATGGTCTTTTCGTTTCGTTCATGTTGTGACTTGCCAGTCTGGTTAGCAATAATACCCTACTAGAGACTTCATGAGGAGAACTTAACCATGGTGTTCACTTACCCAAACTCGTTCATATGCCAGATAATTTCAATCATTCATGACCTAACTTTATTCTTACAATATTATACGTGTTATCTTCTTTTTGCACTTTTTATGACTTCCAATTTGCATTTTGATCATAATCATAGATATATTTTATTATGAACAGTAGGCATGCAAGAGTCATAGTAGAGACTCACATAACAAACCTTTAATACATTAACCCCAATTAAGACTCAACACATTCCATTTCATTTTATCACATACATTCTAGAAGCACTCATATAGTCTCATTTCTTTATCATAATATTCATCGCCTGTTTAACTTGCCAGGTTCACACAACTATACATGCAAGACTTATCTAACATTCATACCTTAGGAACACCATCATACCATGCCTTCCTAGTTCTAGATTCAAAGTTTATACAAATTTACATAGAATTATCTAAGCAATCAATATACACACATTTCACATCATACTTTCCGGACATACTGTTACAAGCATACTTCAATACATAGTTCAACAAGATCACGTTTCACAGTACACATTCCAAACGAACACATACATAATCGTGATTAAACATCACTACACTTGTGCACAATTCATCGCATACATACCTTTATCCTATCACTTGTATAAGTATGATTTCTATGCTATCCATGCTTTTAGATATATAGTTTAATCAACTTCATGTAGATATATATATATTTCGGTATGAACAAAATATATTAAAGAGTCAATATAGAAACTCACTGCTTACCTTTGACAACTTCAAAGATCATATTTGGGCTTCCATCGAGTATATCGGTAGCCCCTAAACGATAAATCATAAGAACTCATCAAGATCTGTCTATTTAACTTATTTCCTTTCTCTTTGAGCACCAAAATCATATAGAAAAACTTTCTCATACTTGCTTCACCAAGCTAAACAGATCTGCTCTTTAGCAACACAACATGAAAGGTCGTGAATCTTACATTTACAAGGGGTATCTTAGAGCTTAAATCCATATCTCAGCCTCAGCTTAACGGATGAAAGGAATTTATCTTGATTCATCCTTATTTAAACGAAGACTACTTCTTGAAGAAGCAAGAGAATAGTCCCCTTAACTTACCCGAGTTACCTAGATATTTTCCTTTGTCCCTATGGCGTTTGACACACGTCCCAATCCTTACAATCCACCAGGTAGATGCACGACAGGTGTAAAGAGATGTGTACGAATATACATACATATACATAAAATAACCTTGGGTCTTAACCCATCTTATGTCCTTAGTTATTAAGTTAGAGTAAATCTTGTAACTTAACTAATTACACTTGGCGTATCATGCCTTCTTGGTGTCAACCCTATTATCTGAGTCTCCTTATTACCTTGTTAGGCTTCCTTTCCTATTGATTCATTTCATTCTATGAAAATCTCATATTATATTCCGATCTTAATTACACGCCCACGTTTGCGCCAGGAACATTAATGGAGCTGATAACTATTCACTACTGAAGTAACTATTAGTCTACTTAATAACTTTAGAGTACGCCCAAATACCGGGCGTCACCTAACCTTTAAAGGGTTTTTTCTATTCATCAAGCCTCTTATTTAGTTCAGAGGAGTTTTCTCTCTTTCTTTTAGCTCTATTCTACCAAAGAGAGGTAGAGAGGTAGAGCGAGAAGATATATTCTTTTTACTTATCTTAACTCTTAATGCAACACCCAAACCCGTAACCATCATCGGTTGAAGGTCTCGAGGGTTTACAAAACTTTAAGATTTTTTTAACACATAAAAATCAATCATAAATCCATACAATTACAAACTAGAACTCAGAATACTATCTCCATTCAATCTTACACATTTATTTACAAACATTTCAACCAATCAAGGATCAAATTGAACCATATAGGAACTTAGGATCACAATATAAAATTTTCCTAATAGGGGTCACATACTATACCCTTGTTCCTGGGAAGTAACGATGGGGTGCAACAAACCCCTAGGGAGTATGTAATTGCGCCGACACACAGTCTTGCAGTGACAGCCTTTTGCTAGATTACTTTTTCTAACATTTGCATTGGAGTGTTCCCCCTTGATAGTTCACAATACACCCATATTAGAGTGTTTTTTATTCATAACTATACTTATATACAAGCAGCTATAAATGAAAATTTTATTCAATATCTAAATAATGATACTATTCATTCATTACTAATGCAATCTAAATCATTAATCCAAAAATTGAAGATACAACATTAAATCAAATTCATCCAACTCATTCATTAATAGTTCACATGATTCAAGAATTAAGCATCAAATGGAAAAGAAATTCAAGCACATTTTCAATAACAATGCATGCTTATTAAATCAAAGGACAAATTTTTGAAATGTAGGTGCAATTGCATTTCCAGCCCATATACATTCCCCTTAAACTTAAAGTTTGCATTGTCCCTAATGCACTGACATTAATAAATATATATATATGAAAATGCAAAGACAATGTAGATGCAGCGACAATAAAAATGAAGTGACAATAAAAATGCAAGGGCAATTATACTACAACTACATGGTATGCATGAAAACTAAATTAAGTGCTAAAAATAAAAACTAACTCAGTGTGCTACAACCGAAGATATGGCTGCATTGGTCTTCTTCTTCTTGCGCTTCCGCTCCTCCTTGCAGCGCTTATTGTCTTTGGCACGCTTCCTCTTTCGTTCCTTTGGCTTGGTCAGATCTGCGGATTTCTCCTCAACATCAGGTTACGCCCCGGCATCATCGATCGTGACATCAAATGGGTGTATTTCAGCAAGTGGTGCAACATAAAGCACCATGGCTAGAGGATTGAAATCTCATTACTGACCGTCACAGCCTCCACCTAACTCGCTTCAAGTGGCACCAAATCATCAGATGATACACCCACAAGTTCAGGTGTGATGACAAATTTCTCAGCCGAATTTGTCGCGACATCAAGTCCTTCTCTTCTTTATTCTTTTTCTTTTGTTTGAGCTTCACATAGTCTATGGATTGCTCCTCAATTTCCATCTCTGCTCTGACATTATCAGCTGCTTCATTCGTTGGTCCAGTATAGACCACTATCGCCCAAGGATTGTGGTCCTCATTAATTTCATCCACAGCTTTCGCCTGACTTTCTCCATCTTGCACCAAGACCTCAGAAGTTGCACCCACAACTTCAAGTGCAGGGATAAATCTTTCAGCTAAATTTGTCTCGACATCTTTTTCTTTCTCCATATGAACTTCTTCCCTTTTCAGTATCAAGTCAGCAGGTGCAATACAGTTTGTACAAAATTCCTTTGACAAAGGAATCCTAATGCGTCGATAATGGTGTTTACTTATTCCTCAATAGGTGCAGACACAATATTTGTTCCTTCTTCTTCAAGTGCTTCGTACTAATTCTTCATACGGTCCCAAAAAGTCTCCACTCTTTCTTATGTTTTTTCCAATTCTGTAACTTCTTAATTACGGATATAAGCATCAAAATTATGCTTTCATTGAAATCACATAATGTCTTTCCAATATACCGATCACCAATGAAATAGGGTATTGAGAAGCTCTTGGGATCCTTAAATTCTTAGAGCAATTTAATTATCATGACAGTGCACCCTTCATTAAGTGCGATTGCTTCGATTTCTCCCAATCTTTTCTTCTTTGACCATGCATCTTCAAGTTTCTGAGGTTGTTTTGCTTATGCATTTGTGGTGACAAAATGATCTAATTCTGTCTCCGTAATATTTTGTTTAACCTCTTCAGCTACAGTTTGCTTTTCAGATTGTTCTGACATTTTTCCATTATCGAGATCTGAATTATCTTCTTTTGCTGTAGCATCTTGAACAACTTCATTCATTGAGTCTCACTTCTAGGAATGATTTCCTCACAATGCTCTTGCCCTTGTGATATCGAATTCTCAATATCAATAAACAAATATTCTTGTGGTCGTAAATTTATTGCGCTCACAATCTAACCAACTTGATATTCAAGAGCTCATATGGATTCAGTTTGTCTCTGAAACACAGCTTCAGTCTTGGCAAAATATTGTCTCAGTAAATTTTCAATTGATGAAAATTCTGATACTTCGTCTTGCTGGGTATTTTACCTTGACAATAGTTGATCATAATTGGACAGTGTCCACTCGGATCTAACATCGTTGTTTAAACTTCCAGGGTCTTGATTGTTCCAACAAAAATTTGGATGTTGCTCTCACTCTGGTGTGTAGGTTTTGGAATATGAATTTTCATTTCGACCTAAATTCCCCATGTGGTACACATTTGTTGGATTTGATGGGCATTGCTCAAACTCACAGTTGCTTTCATAGTAATCGCAAATTGTCACAGCAAGTTTCCATTTTGCAATTGATGTAGCATTTTGCATTGAATTACTCATATTAGTCAAAGAAGATTCCTGGGCAGTTACAGCATCGAGCTCCATTTCTATAGCACACTTATGCTAGTCCAACATCTTGAGGTTCTATACACCTCTTTCCTAGTCATATTTTACTAAAAGAAAAATGTAAAAGTAAACAACAAAAAAGGAAACAAGTTAGTGACAAATAAAATTTAAATAATAAAGAACAAATGCAAAGACAAAAATAGACATCAAACAAATGTCATCCCCGGTAATGGCACCAAAACTTGATCGTGCTATGAACGTCACAGAAATTGCAAGCGTACACTGTCGATGCAAGTATAGTAGACAGAAGTGCATGTGTCAGATATCGATCCCACGAGGATGGGTGTCTATTGTCTAAAATTGTCGATGCATTGAATAAGTAAAATGCAATAAATTTTGAGAATGGTTGTCGAAGCAATAATATGAAAATAAAGATAAAATGTAATAAAGGTAAAATGTAATGATATTAAAACAGGGGTCCCTGACGTTCAGATTTGGTAGAATCTAAGTGTGACACACAAAGTTAAAAATAACAAGTAATTTATCGTCGCAATTAAGCATAATGAATATCTTACCAAACTCGAAGTTCCTATTAAATCTAAGACTCAAATATGCACATCAACCACACCTTCCAGTGTTGTCACTGCAACATATTCAAGAACAAGTGGAATGAATTCCTACAAACCTCAAGTAACTTCCATTGTCTTACTTGTTAATTTAATTTGTCGCTGCACCTTCCAGTGACAATGACTACAATCGCACTTTCATGGTCAAAACAATTAAATCTAAAGATTCATAGAAAAAGCAAGATTGAAATAGATATCATATAAATCCCAACATCATTGAAATAGATATCATATAAATCCCAACATCAACAGTATATCCATACAACTTGAATATGAAAAGTATTACCAGCGTTTAAGTAAGAAAAATAAAAGAATAGATGGAGAACTCTATTCCTAGTTTACTCGAAATGCTCCTTTACTCTCCCTCTTGCGTCGCACTTAGGATGCTCCTCGTTAGGAGCTGGTCTGCCTTGCCTTCACGTTGGTTCACCCGAGGGGTCTCAAGCCTCCATAGCCGAAAAGCTTTGTTGGAGAAGAAAAATTGCAAAAATGGGAGACCAAAGGAAAAGAGACTCCCCTCTTCATGCTTTGTGTGTGCTTATATTTAGCTCCAAATTGTACAGGTGTCTCTTCTGCAAAATTAAGTTGTACAAGTTGGTTATACCAGATTGGATAGCTCACACATTTCTGTTCTTATCAGACAACTATCAGATGTGGCGACAATTCTGGGCGCAATTCTGGACACGTTCATGCAGCGACAATTCTGGACATGTTCATGCAACAACATTCTTGGGTGCAATTAAAGAATACTTATGCAGAAATAGTTTTGGATGCAATTTGAAGAATATTTATACAGCAACAATCTTGGGTGCATTTCGGAAATATTTTTTGCGGCGATAGTTTTGGGTGCAATCTGGAAGTGCTCATGGGTGACAGTTTTGGGCGCAATCTAGAAGTGCTCATGCAGCAACATTAGTAGTAAAATATGACAAAATTAAGGAAAACTAGGCCAAGGTCCACTGAGTTAGAAAATGCAATGTACTAAACTAAAAAATGGTAAAATATGTATTAAGGACAACTAAATGGGAACAAATTACCCAATAAATGAGGAGAAAACAGATGTTCTTTTTAGTACCATCAGGGTCACATGACGATTTGTCTCAAACACACACTTATGTGCCTGTTATACATGCTTGTATCTCTAATCGTGAGTCAGACCATGTGCAAGCTCGAAGTACATGCACACGACCGTGTCATAAATCGTGTGACAAGTCATGTGTCCATACGAAATCCAACCACATGCCCGTGTGAGAAACCATGTACTGAGTCGTGTGTCAATGTAAAATAGGGTCACACAGCCATGTCCCAGCCCGTATGTTGCCCGTGTAAAACCTGCTCCTAACCATCAAGACACACGACCGTGTGAGTGGCCCGTGTGTAGGTTGTGTGCCTATATGAATGTCCAAATTATGTTTCAACCCTTATCTAAATGACTATGGACTCACATACAATTCAACATTATCGTCCATAACAAATCATACATACATAAATCATACACATTCAAGACTCCATTCCGTTGATATGACACCAAATTAGCCGAACCATCTTATAATAATTCCCTAACTAAAAGCAAACACCCTTAAACATTATAACCCAATATAATTCAAGCAACGTTTCATAGCTCAAAACATTTCATTATAACCAATTGTGTGTTACTTATCTCAATACATTACAACAACAAAGATCATATTAAGACATTATTTAACAAAATATGCTTCCAACTATCATCTAGTTACCAAACTCATGAGACTTATGCACACAAGAGTATAACAAAACAACATTCATCCTAGTACATGCCATATAAGTCAAATGTTTTCAAAAACTACCAAAGATGCTTCTAGGATAGTGTGAATCCTCAAGTTTATCCGATCCTCAAACAACAAAATGAAATCTACAAAACAACAACAAATTCCCAAGTAAGCTTACAAAGCTTAGTAAGTTCGCAGAATTAATAAATCTTACCAAATAAAATATTCAATTTAAATACAAAGGAACAACAATGTTAACATGATTCGTCCAAGATAGATTGCGATTTTTTGAAGTCGTTACAGAATATAGCTCATTCGAGCTCAAAACAGATTTTTACTCATTCGATCCAAGTTCAGAAAATGGCTTATTCGAGCCGAACACAAAATAATGATATTTCGAGTCAGATACAGAATAATGCTCTTCCGAGCCAGAGTTCAAAATATTGCTCTTTTGAGCCAGAAACTGAATATTGCTCTTTTAAGCTAGATATAGAATATTTCTCTTTCGAACCAGAAATAGAGCATCGCTCTTTTGAGCCAGACTTATTGAATTGTTCACATATTTTTAATTTGATGAATAAAGAATAAATGAAAATTAACAGTTTTCAAAATAAAAAAATAACCAGTACGAACTTACCAGACTGATTTATAGTAGGCATAAGTGCAAAATTAGCCCCTAACTTTTGGTGGTTTTGTCACTTTGGCCCTTATCATTTTTTTTTGGTCATTTTCATACACAACCCCTGTTTTTTTGGTCAAATTGGTCATTTTTTAACAGTCTTGCTGACATGGCAAATTTTTTTCCCATGTGGACACTGCCACGCGTACAACTACTGACGTGGCATATAAGACAAAATATGCCAAATCAGCAAAATTATTATATGCTGACGTGGCATATAAGACAAAATAGTGCCACATCAACAGCTGCATATGTGGACTTGCCTAGGTGGAAAAAAATTTTTGCCACGTCAGCATTATTAGTCAATTAACGGCCACGTCAGCAAGACTGTTAAAAATGACTAATTTGACCAAAAAAACAAAGGTTGTGTATGAAAATGACAAAAAAAAATGATAAGGGCCAAAGTGACAAAACCACCACATGTTAGGGGCTAATTTTGCACTTATGCCTTTGTAGTAATTGTTAAAGTACAGGGACTACTCTGCTTCTTTATCTTTTCCTCGATTATCAACACGTTCTTGATTTAAAATAATAATTTCCTTCAATTAACTAGTTCCAACAATAAAATTGACTCATTTATTCATTTAATTATTTTCTTAAAATTTTATAAAATTGCCCCCAACATTTTACTTTTATGCGATTTAGTCCTTAAGATCAAAACTTACAATTTAACCAATTTTAACTAAAAATAAATTCAGCCGAATGGTTTAGTGCTCCACTTCAGCCCATACTTTTTTTTATTTCACCTTAAGTCCTTGCAAATTTATCACTTTAACATTTTAGTCCTTAAACATTAAAATCATCAAAAACTACTTTAAAAAATAATCAAACCCAAGAACCAAGCTTGTTAATCTTCCATAAATTTTCAAGAAACAATTCATTCATCAATAGAAAAATATATAGCAAATGACAGATTCATAAATCAGTCCTCAAGCTAGCTCGATTAAGCTAATACGAACTCAAAAACATAAAAATTAGTAAAAACAGGCTAGAAAATCACCTAGAATCTTCAACCCCAGTTTGACAGAATCTTCTCTTCACCAAAAATGTTGTTTTTCTTCTTCCTTAGCCAAATATGGCTTAAAGAAAATGATAAAATATTATTTTATCATTCATTAAAGTTTATTATTATCATTTTACCACTTTACCCTTACTAATTCTCTTAATAAATTCACAAAAGCTTACCCATAATTGTCCACCACTATCCTATATGGTTTATTAACAATATTGATCCTCATAATTAACTCTCTTAAGCTATTTAATAACTTTAGCTAATAGAAGTCAACTTTCTCCCCTATTACGATTTAGCCCTTTTTACTTAGTTAACTATCTAAACAATAAAATTTCATAACCAAATTTTCATACGATACTAATGGCCTCGTAAATATTAAATAATTAATATTTATGGTTTAACACATCGAAGTTGTGGCCTCAAAACCACCATTTCTAATTATACTGAAAAAATATACTTATTAGTAAATCCTTATTTAATTAGGATTTAATTGCAATTTATCAAAATCTAAATAATTCAACATAATTTCTATTATTAGGTCATTTAAGGAGGGTCCAATTTCACAATTGGTCCTTTAATTATATTAAATTTCAATTAAACAAACTTGTTTTCAATTTAACTTAAACTAATTAGATCTAAATGAATAAATAACCCAAAAGTTAGTGGATTCAATCATATCCACCACCGCTTGGACTTTTTGACCATGGTTTAATTACCATTTTGGTCCCTTTACTATTTTTAGTCTATAGCAATTAATTGTTATCTCTTTTATAATTTACTCTTTATCCTTAATTGAGAAATAAATCATCAAAATTACCTGACCAAGCTTCAATTCACATATAATAAGACTATTTAAATATTTAATAAAAATATTATAACCCTAAATTTTATAAATGTGGTCCTGATACCTCATTTTCTAAAACCACTTGACTTTTGAACCGAACCACTTATACTAACTTTTAATTCAATAATTAAAATTGATCAATTCAAAATTTCATATAAAAATTATTATTGACTCTTATAATTTAAATACACATTATATGAATTTACTTATCGAATTTGTGGTCCCAAAACTACTATTTCTAACACCATTGAAAAACGGGTTGTTACACTTAACTTAACCCAAGTCCTTATTGGAACTTGATAATCGTCACATCAATCATTTGGTGGTCTTATCCAAATCTACAAATTCCGATAAAACTAATCAAGTGTTTTTCTTGGTTCTTACCTATCAGGTTCACGTTCAGTTGATCCCTAACTATCTTCTCCTTTTAACTTAACTGGCTCAAGGCCAACATTACCGGGTGCTCTTTATAGCTGACTTAAACCTCTCATCACAAGGTTTACTTCTTTATTACCTATAACGGATTGTATAAATTATGCTTAAAAGTGAAATAAATGGTTGCCTTTAGTATGTTTTTTCTTAACCATTGATAATGTGGTTCACTGTTGTATTTCTTAAGCATTCACTGAGCTTGTTAAAGCTCACACTTCTATTTAAATTTTTTGCCAAAAAATAACTCTATCGAGGAGGGGGAAGTAGGCAAGAGTGGTGATCCATACAAACCATTATTGTTAAGTATGTGCTTGTGGTTTGTGAACTCCTTAATAAAGGAAATGTGGGTTGCTATTGTGGGAATAGTCTTTTCTTTTTGGAATAATAAAAATGGACTTTGGACTTTGATATTGGTTAAATTTTTTTATGCATGTGAATAACATTGAATATGCATGATGTTGGTTGGAGTTTTATGATAAAGAATTGCATGAAGCTTCGTAAAAGAGTATAAGAATGTTTGAATTGTATTATAAAAGTTTTGGCATGTTTAAAATGACCAAATGGTTCAATATGAACATATAGGACCTTTAGAAATTCATGATATGCAAATATGGTATGTTATGTAAATGATTTTGGGGTTACCACTTGTATAATAGCATTACGATTTACTTGATTGGGCCAAATTTTGCTACTGTATGTAATAGTGTATTTAAGCATGTTATAAATGATGAGTTTATGTCATGTGACTTGTTAGAATTGAAAAATAAGCCTAAATGCATGAAATGGTATATTCGGTATTGAGCCAAAGTTGAAAATTACAGGATACTGGGTTGTTTCTACAGAAACTACAAGCGATGTTGCGATGACATTCGAGTGACTTGCAATGAGGGATCAACGTCGGGATGCCCTTTTTCGTGTCATCATGAAAAGAGGCCTCCTTCAAGGCATGCCACAACGTGGTAAGTTGGGTGGTCGCGATGTGGCATAATGACCATTCATGAGTTGTTTTGCTATTTTTTCAATTTAATTCAACGTATCATAAATGAAATTGGAGTCCAAAAATACTATAAAATGCCTTGAGAATTTTCATACTTGAGATTTAGATAATTAATTTCGTAAAGATACAGATAATTTTTTCAAATGATTGTTTTTGATATTATGTGATTCTAACAATTTAGTCCCTGAAACTTTTGTTTTAAAATTAGATAAGAAATGCTAGTTGGGTTAAACTAACACTTTCACTAATGTTTTTAATAGAATTATAGAATTAAAATGCATTTCTAAATTTTTTTAGTGTTTTCGTATGTTGAATGTTAAATGACGAATTTGCCTTTGGGTGTCGTTTGAACTTTTTGTTAATTAAACCATGCAATTAGGGTTCATTCGTTTATCCTTAATTGTTTGATTATTTATTATGCATGAATATATTGTGGCCTGTAGTGTAGTTACATAAGTGACTAATGTGACATTCTAGATTCGAGTCAGATCATCCCGAACGGATTCAGGGTGCCACAAAAATTGCTAGGAAATTCGGTTTGCTTTGCTTTGGTTTCTTGGTGGAGGTTGACATCATCTTCTTCTTCCCAAGTTTCTTTTGTGTCCGAAGAACAGAAACATCGCCATGGCAGATATATTTAGATTTTTAAGATTTTGCAGCAAAGCCATGGAAGCTCAAAGTTCATGCTTTGAAGAAAAATATATATTATCATTCATCATTCATGGTTTTTGTCGATAAATTTATAAAGGGTCGATGGCATGGCATATTTGTAACAACTCATTTTTCAGTATTGTCGAAAACAGTGATTTCGGGACCACAAATCTGACGAGTAAGTTCATATAATTAGTATTTAAATTATACGATTCAATAATAATTTTATATTGAAATATGAATTAATTGAATAAAAAGATAGTATAAATAGTTCAGTCCAAAAGTCAAGTGGTTTTTAAAAATGAGGTACTGGGACCCAGTTTCCGTAATTTAAGGTCGTAAAATATTTTTATTATATGTTTACAAAGTCGTATTATAGGTGAATTGAGGTTTCGTCTGATAATTTTGACAATTGGTTGCTTAATTAAGGTAAAATGATTAAATAGTAAAAGAGGTAAAAGTTAATCGCTATAGATTTGAAATAGTAAAGGGACCAAAATGGTAATTAAGCATGGTCAAAAAGTCCAAGCGGTGGTGGATATGATTAATCCACTAGCTTTTAGGCTATTTGCTCATTTAGTCCTAATTAATTTATAATTAAATTGAAATTAAACTTGTTTAGTTAAATTTTAAAATAATTGAAGGACTAATTGTGCAATTGGACTCTCCTTAATTATTCAAACAGTGGGAATAGTGGAAAATTCTCTAGAATAGTGATAAATTTCTTTAGTTGTCATTTGAAATATTTTAATTAAATAAAAGTTAAAACAAATTAAACGATGAATAAAATCATCTTCTTCATTCTTTCTTCTCTAGAAGCCGAAACACCATACTAGGGCATTGAAACCTTCGGCCAAGCTTAGGCCCTTCGATTTGGTTAGTAAACCATGCCCATTTTTAGTGATTTTTATGTTTTTGAGCTCGTATTAGCTTGATCTAACTAACTCGAGGACTAATTTGAAAAAATGTTAAACATTGTGGTTTATGTCATAAATGAGTTTAGTGTGTTCTTGAATTTAGTGATGGATTATTAAGTTTGGTTGTTAAATGCAACTATTTTGTAAAATAGGACTATTTTTTAAAATGGTTTTTAGTAATTTAAATGTTTAAGGACTAAAATGTTAAAGTGATAAAATTACAAGGACTTGATGTGAAATAATAGCAAGTATGGAATGTAGTGGAGTGTTATACTATTTGGTTGAATTTAATTTTAGTTAACATTGGTTAAATTGCAAGTTTTGAGCTTAAGGACTATATTACATAGAAGTAAAATATTTGGAGCAATTTTATAAAAATGTATAAAAGGATTTAATTGCATAAATGAGTTAATTTAACTGTTGGAATTAGTTAATTGAATGAAATTATTGTTCTAGATCAAGAACAAGTGGAAATTTGAGGAAAAGAGGAAATTTTATAATAGTCCCTGTACTTTTGTCGATGCTACAGTTTGATCTGGTAAGTTCGTTCGGTTTAATTTTAATAAATTTTAAATGCATTAGATGAACTTAATTGTAAAATGTTGGATAATATGGATGCATGTAATTGAGAATGAAAATAATGAATTGATATGATATTCATCACTGATTAAGATATTCCAAGCCGATGACCGTAGGATAGAGTATGATTGACATACCAATAGGTTATTGTAACAGCCTATTTTTTGATTGTGTCGAAAACAGTGATTTCGAGACCACAAACCCAACAAGAAAAATTTTATAATGAGTGTTTAAATTAAATAAGTCAATAATAATTTTATAATTAATTTTGAATTGAAGAATTTTAATTATTGAATTAAAGTAAGTATAAATGATTTGGTTCAAAAGTCAAGTTGTTTTAGAAAATGAGGTATCAGGAGCTCGTTTCTGAAATTAAGGGCCGTAAATATTTTTATTAAATATTTAAAGAGTCTTATTAGATGTGAATTGAAGTTTGGTTGGGTAATTTTTATGATTAATTGCTTAATTAAGGAAAATGGAGTAAACTGTAAAAGAAGTAAAAGTTAATTGCTATAGATTAAAAAATAGTAAAGGGACCAAAATGATAATTAAACCATGGTAAAAAAAGTCCAAGCGATGGTGACAAGAATACCATCCACTAATTTTTGGGTTATTTATTCATTTAGTCCTATTTAGTTTAAGGTTAAATTGTAAACAAGTTTGTTTAATTGAAATTTAATATAATTGAAGGATCGATTATGAAATTGGACCCTCTTTAAATGGCCTAATAATAGAAATGATGTGAAAATCTTTAGATTTTGGTAAATTGCAATTAAATCCTAATAAAATGAGGATTTACTAATTAGTTTATTTTTAGTATGAACGGGAATGGTGGTTTCGAGGCCATAACTTTGATGTGTCATACCATAAATATTAATTATTTAATATTTACGAGGTCATTAGTGTCGTATTAAATTTTGGTTAAAGAATTTTATCGTTTGGATAGTTAATTAAATGGAAAGTATTAAATCGTAAAAGGTGCAAAAGTTGAATTTTATTAATTAAAGGTATTAGATGATAATTGAAAGGTAAGTTTAAGCCCTTAATGGATAGTTAGACCATCCTTAATGTGAGTGGACGATCTTGACAAATTTTAGTGGGAAAATTATGAGATTTTATTTGTTTTTAAAGGGTAAATTTGTAAATTGTAAATTATAATGTATTATAATTCATAAAAGGTTA
Source organism: Kokia cookei (assembly GCA_039519145.1). Lineage (NCBI taxonomy): Eukaryota > Viridiplantae > Streptophyta > Magnoliopsida > Malvales > Malvaceae > Kokia > Kokia cookei. The sequence goes on from CM076909.1 coordinate 22,749,256, forward strand.
TGAATTAAGTCATCTTTCTCCTAGTTTCTTCTTGAGAAAGCCGAAACTCCATTGTTAAGGATTGGGAGGCTTCGGCCAAGCTTGTCTTTCAATTTGGTAAGCCGATTTTAACCGGTTTATTGTAATTTTTATGTTTTTGAGATTGCTCCAACTAGGTCCAACTAACTTGTATCTCTGTTCTCAAAATAGTTAAAGATTATGAATTATGCCATTGATGACTTTTGGATATTCTTGAAGTTTTATGGTAGATTATTAAGCTTGGTTGTTAAATAGGACTATTTTGAAAAGTAGTTTTTGATGATTTTAATGTTTGAAGACTAAAATGTTAAAGTGATAAATTTACAAGGACTTAAGGTGAAATATTGCAAAAAGTGAGCTTTAGGAATGCTTTTAAACATTCGGCAAAGCTGAAAATTTAAATAAAACGGTTAATTTGCAAGTTTTGAGCTCAAGGACTAAATTAAATAACATGGTTAATTTGCAAGTTTTGAGCTAAAGGACTAAATTTAATAAAAGTGAAAAGTTAACGGTAATTTTGTAAAAATACCAAAAAGGCTTATTTGCATAAAATGATTAAATATTCATGTTGAATTAAATAATTGAATGAAATTATTGAAATAGATCAAGATTGTGCTACCGATCGTGGAAAAAGGAAAATGGCGTATTAGTCCCTGGAGTTCATTTTCACTACAATTTCATCCGATAAGTTCGTAACGTTATATTTGCATTTAAGTAGTACATTATTTGTATTCTTTATGATTGTTGCAGAACAGGTTATGGTACGTGAAATTGAGAACGATGAAAAAGAAATTAATGAAAGAGATATCAGGCTTTGAGTAGGTGATTTGAAACTGACGCAATGGCTGACGTACCGCATATGTTACGAGTCCTCGACAGCTTGTGTGAAGAGCACCGTGAGTCGAGAAATGAGAAAAGAATCCAAGAATGGATTATATGTCCTATGATGGCTGAGATTTATTCTAAGTGAATATTATCAACAACTCGTGTCAACAGCATCGTTAGAAAACAGTTATATGCACAGATATTGTATCAATGGCTGAGGTACCGCATATGTTGCGAGTCCTCGACAGCTCGTGTCAGCAGCATCGTGAGTTAGGAAACGAGAAAAGAATCCAAGAATGGATTACAGGTCTTACAATGGTTGGGATTTATGCATAAATGCATATTCTTGACAACTCGTGTGAGCAACATCGTTAGGGAACAGTTATATGCACAGATATCGCATCAATGGCTGAGGTACCGCATATGTTGCTAGTCCTCGATAGCTCATGTGAGCAGTATCGAGTACTGGTAATAGAGATGATACAGACAAGAAGTTGAAATGCTAGTTATGGCTTGAAGAAGCAAAGTCTTATTTTGGTTCAGCTGGGTTATAAGCTAATCAATGCATATGATTGATAACTCGTTTAAAACTCTACAAACTTACTAAGCTATGAAAGCTTACCTGTGTTTTGTTTTTGTTTTGTAGATTTTGTTTTGTTGCTAGAAGATCGAATCACCTTAAGAAATCACATTATCTCGGGAGCTCGTACAGTATTATTTACATCACTTGGTTATATATCATGTACTAAGAAGATGTTAACTTTTGTAATGCTTGATTTTAGGTTGAATGGATAATTGTTGGCAACTTAGATGAGTGTTAAACTTAGGTTTGTATGCTTGCTTAATGCTATAAGTAGACAAAATAGGCTTTGTTGTAATGGCATGTAAATTCATGAACACTTAAGTTGTTTCAATTGTATTTTGAAGTTGTGATTAAACAAGTAATATTACGTATAGGTTTTTGCAAGTTGTTATCTTGGATGATTGTCTTGTGAGTAAGAATGTGATGTAGACTTGGAAACTTAGGTGTTTATTCAAATTCTGCACACTTGTTTCGGTAAAATTCTATCATGTATCGGTAGAAGTATAGGGTATTTGAACTTTGGTTACTGACTTGCATTGTTTCGGTATAAGTTTTTGAGGTATCGATAGTTCTGTGCATAGTAGTATTAGTAGTCTGACACTTGTTTCGGTAAAAGCTATAGGGTAAAACTTCTTAGCTCTCTAGAGTTTGTTGTATCGGTAGAAGTGATGATTGTTTCGGTAGTAGTCATACTTGTATCGGTAGAACTATCACAACTACCAGTAGGAAATTGCAACTATTTTTAATCTGCTTAGTAAAACTTGACTTCTACCAATACTTGTCCAACAGGTACCAGTAGAAGTCCCTCAGAATTGTGGAATGACATTTTTACCTTTAATGGATTGTATTATTATCTAATTTTACGGTTAATTTCTTGCATGATATGTTAATTTATTTAATTATAATAAAATGAAGTGATATTGAGAATTATTTAACGATAAATGATCGAAGAGACCCTAAAACCCTAACCAACGACGGTCACGAGTTTGGGTGTTACAATTCTTGTATGATTACAATTGATCCGTGATTGGTCGAAATGTTGTAAATGAATGTGTATGATTAAATGGAGCTAGTATTCTGGGTTGCTAGTTTGTAATTGTATAGATTGTGAATGATTTGTTTGTATGAAAAGAAAAAAAATTGTAAAGTTCTGTAAACCCTGAGACCCTAGACCAGAGATGGTTACAATTTTTGGGTGTTACAGTTATTTTGTGTGAGGTACGGGATTGGTATGAGATGTGACAATGATTTTTGTATATACATTGTTCGTTGAATATACCGGGGTCCTGCATTTGTTACGGACTATCGTGTTATATTATAGTGTTTTCTGGTGTGTTACAGGGGCGGATGTTAGCCTATGGGCTAGCCACTTGATGCTGATGTGTCTTATCAATTGGATTGGCTCGTATGAGTGTTTAGTGTGTTCTGGATGGTTAACTGTGTACTCATATTCATATATCGTTCATCGGGCATTGTTTATTGAGTACTGAATGTTATTGAAATGTGGAAAAACTTGATTTGTACTATTATTTGAGCATTTCTCACCTGTTGTGAGCTGTGATTGACATGAATTTTGATAATAACCTTGTTGACAGGAACTCTGTTCATTAATTTTGTTATTTGAATTTTTATGTTTAATTTGGTAAGCTTTATCATTTAATTGATGAACTTACCTAAGCTATATGAAAGCTTACTCGTGTTTTGTTTTGTTTCCTTGTAGATATTATTTTGACGAAATTAGGAGATTGAGAGATCGGATCAACCTAGAGAAATCACACTATCGAGGATCTTGGTAGATTTTGAATTCGAACTTGGCTTATATGGCATGTAATATGGGAATTTGAGTTTGCTTTGTAATAGTCGATAAGTACTCATGTTATATAGCTTGGTGTGCTTATTATGTTGTTTAGTTAAATTGTCATTGATATATGCATGCATATGCTTATTATGTTGATTGTGAATAGGAAATTGTAAGTTTTGACATTCATTATGGTATGACATTTGAGTAATTGCTAATTACTAGGTTATTTACTTGTGAATTGAGATTCTAGTTTAAATGGTTTGAATAAGTAATGGTGATATGCATGTCGAATTCTAAGTTTAAGCATAAGTGGATGAACATGAAATGATAAGTTTGGCATGAGTTAGGTATGATATTTTTGAGTTTAAATGTAATTCAATTTGAATGTGTTGTGGCTTGTTATTTAACTAAGGTAATGAAATATAAGTCTGTGAATTATATGACACATTGGCTAGACACATAGGTTGATTGTTTTTGTCATATGCTGCTATCTTGGATCCTCGTTACAAGTTAAATTATGTGCGATATTGCTTTACTGCAATCTATGGTATTCATGCTCTTGATTTTGTGCAAACCATTATTAGCAATCTTAGACTCTTGTTTGATGAGTATGTTAAGAAACCCAAATCCACGTTTTCTTCTTTGGTCGGAAGTTCTAATATTTTGGATCCTAGTTTGCATCAACCTAATGTTAATAGGGTTGATTTGGGTGAAGATTATGATGAGAGTGATGATTATAAACGGTTTTTAAATGAATCTAGCACTATGAGTGAAAAGTCACAGTTGGACATTTATTTGGAAGAATCGGAGCTTGAGTTGAATAGCAAAATTGATGTTTTGGATTATTGGAGCAAAAGTTCAATTCAATATAATGAGCTTTCATTATTGGCTCGTGATCTTTTGGCAAATCCAATATCGACTGTAGCTTCCGAATCGGCTTTTAGCTTGGGGAAGAAAGTTCTCACACCTTTGAGGAGTTCACTTAAGCCAAAAATGGTTGAAGCCGTTATTTGCTTTGATGATTGGATGCGAGCTAAAGGATTTTTAACGGGTAATTATTATTTTAGTTTTATTGTTATAATTTTATAACATTTTGTTCAATTTGGTTATCTAACTATTTATTTTTATTTCATATTAAATTTATTGCAAGAATGATGAGAATGATGATGACGATGAGGATGATGAGGATGATAAGAATGATGCTTCTTCGATTTCTCTCTAGGTTACTTTTCTAATTGTTGGCAATTTATGATTTATAGCATGTTATAAAATTATATATGCTGATTGGTTGATATATAGATAATTTGATTGGTTGATTACATTTTACAAGTTGTTTTTGGTGCAGATTTGGTACTATTTTTCATGTTGATTTGATGTTGTTTTTGGTGCAGTTTTGGTACTGTTTTTAGTGCATTTTGGTACTGTTTTTGGTTCATTTTGGTACTGTTTTCAGTGCTGTTTTTGGATGTTTTGGTGTTGTTTTATTGATGTTTCGCAGTTGTTTATGTTATTTTGCTTCTTTTTTTAATATTATTTGGCATCCATTATTAATATTATTTGGATATTATATAACTTTTATTTTATCATTAATTTTGCTATTATTTTAGTTGTAACTATTTTAATATAAAATGTTCTTATTGTATTTTCAATTTGTTTGTTGTTTTACGAATTGTTTTAATAATTTATTTGTTGTTTTAATATTTTTAAGTGCATTTGATATATCATATTTTAAAATTATTTATATAATAAAATAATCTTAAAAATTTTAATATGGGTTGGGTCGGGCCAGGCTTGGGTTCAATTATTTTAATATGAGTCGGGCTTGGGCTAATTTTTAGGCCCATTTTTCGGGCTGGGCCGAGCCCGAGCCTAAAAAGTGAATTTAAAATTTTATTAAAACCCCACTCGAACCCGATCCGACCTGGCCCATGATCACCTATAATTGGAACCTCTTTAATTATTCAAACGGTGGAAATAATGGAGAATTCTCTACAATAGTGATAATTTTCTCTAGTTATCATTTGAAATGTTTTAATTAAATAAAATTATTATAATAAATAAAAGTTAAAACAAATTAAAAGATGAATAAAACCATCTTCTTCATTCTTTCTTCTTTGGAAGCCGAAACACCATACTAGTTAGGCCCTTCGATTTGGTGAGTAAATCATGTCTGTTTTTAGTAATTTTTATGTTTTTGAGCACGTATTAGTTTGATCTAGTTAATCTTGGGACTAATTTACAAAAATGTTAAACATTGTGGTTTATGTCATAAATGAGTTTAGTGTGTTGTTGAAGTTAGTGATGGATTATTAAGTTTGGTTGTTAAATACGATTATTTTGTAAAATAGGACTATTTTGTAAAATAATTTTTAGTAATTTTAATGTTTAAGGGGCAAGCTTTCTTGATATGTCTAGGGAAAGCTTGCCTAGCTGGACGAGCTTTCCTCAAAGTCGACCTATTTCCCTAAATAATTTTAAAACCGGCCTAGAGGCCTAATTAATTTTCAAAATCGGCATATTTGGCTTATTTAGCTTGTTTTATTATCTCTATTAATTATATGTCTATATTATTTATAAAACCCTTTATTGAGTTGGTGTCACCCATCAACGGGATTCCAATTTAATTAGGAAAATTACTTTAATATCCCTTCACATTTAAAATAAACTATATTATTTGAGGGTAATTTCATATTTTTATTTAAAAAAACTTTAAAAATATGCATACGATGGGATTTGAACCCATACTAATTGGGTTAGCAAAATCTTAAATTTACCACTTAACCAAAATTTTATTTTAATATTTTTTTTATTTTATTATGTATACTTTATTATCTTCATCAATTGTATATCTATTCTATTTACAAAGCCCTTTACCGAGTTGATAAAAATTTGTCCATAATAAGATTTGAACAAAGGATGCTATGCATATAAAACTTTTAAACTAAAGCATTTTTTAATTTTTATATGAAACTTAGCACTATTCTAATATTCAAAACAACACCATGATAAACAATTGTATTCACTTAGTATTTTTAATCTAATATATTTTTGTATTTAAGTTTCGTTTTGCTCTCAATTTAATTTATATTTTTCATTTTAATATTGTACATATTTCATTTATTATTATTGTTGAAGCTCAATTTTAACCAGGCCCAACATTTAAAGTCAATGTTTAAGTTTTTAAATTTTAATTCATTTTGGGTTTAAATTTAATTTAAAGTTTAAACTTTTCTTAAGTTTAAATTTAAATTAAGTTTAAAATTAATTTAAAAAAAGTCCAGTTACAAATGTCCACTTTACAAATCCAAATTGAGCCCAAATGCTAACCTAAGCCCAAATTCTAAAAGGACCAAGCCTAAATGGCCCAAATTGGCCCAAACCCGTTACACCCCAAAATCTGCTAGTATTGCTGCTGCTGCTGCCTCCACCTCAGCCAACCAGAAGTCGCCACGTCAGCCCAAAGCAGTTCCTCCATCAATTCCAACTTGCACTGCCACCGACTGCTCCAACCGCCACTGCCATAGTCGAACCTGCAAAAGAAATAAGACAAGATGAACATTTATTAGAGAAAAACAAAAGAAGATGATTGTAAAAACTGGTTATAAAAACTACTTCCAAATTTTAAAAGGGAAGTTTTTTTCTTTCAAAAAAAAGAAGATCAATACAAAAAGATTTTGCAAACATAAAGCAGTGTACTATTAAGGGAAGATATCAGTACTCGAAGCAATAAGAATACAGAACCAAGAAAACATCAAGCAATAACGCAAGAGAACATAGTATCAAACAAGGTACATCCACCAGTAAGCATCAATCCATTAATATTGACTCTTGAAATCTCAAACTGTTTGCATTATCTGTTTGTATATAACTATTAATATTCATTATTTATTACTAATTTTCATTTATTATTTTGAAACCGGCCTTTAAGGTGCATTAATTTTAATGGCTTTATTAATATTATTAATAATAATGGGTATTAAATAAGTATTAATAACAGTAATGGGTTAATAATGAAAAGAAGCGTTAGTAATAAATATTGACATTAATAGATATTAATAAAATTATTATTAATATTAATAAAGGCATTAATAATAAATGTTTTAATAATAATAATAATAATAATAATATTATTATTATTATTATTATTATTAAATAATATTAATAAAAAAAGGGAAATAAAAGAAAAAACAAAAAGTCAGAGATGCTTCCCTGGTCGTCATTGCCGGAAGTCGGGCCTAGCCGAACGCCGCCTGTACCCCGTCGTGCATGGACCTGCAAAAAAGAGAATCAAAACGCTTAGCAATAAAGAGTAATAATAACTAATTTGTAAAAAAAGGGGAATTTCTTAAAACAGAATCGGTTAAAAGTAAAGATCGGGATTTGATCTCATCAGATCTAAACTCGGTCGGCATTTTAAAGAGAAAAAGATGGTTCAGAAAGGGGACGGTTCACCTTCAACGAGGGCGCGTGGCGCGTGGCATGTGGAAGGCGACGGGGCGTGTACCAAAAGACCTTTGACGGTGGCACACGATGACCACGCGCGGGGGCCGGTGGTGCGCGTGCGGCCCAACGCGCAACGGGCGGCGACCTGCCTGACTGGCTGAGGCATGGCCGGCCGGAAAGGGGCGAGAGGATTTTGGAGAGGATTTTGGGTTTTTTTTAAAAAGGGGCGAAAGGATTTTGGAGAGGATTTTGGGTTTTTTTAAAAAAAAGGGCGAAGGAAATGTTTTTTTTTCTTTGAAATAGGGTATTTATAGGCCCCCAGAATGTTGCCGTTTTGAGGGCTGAGTTTCAGCCCTGAAACGGCATCGTTCTGAGCTATTACCCAAATCCAACCCGAAATCCGATCCGACCCGACCTAGGATCCACGTGTTTTTTTTAGGAAGGGTTATTTGTGCATTCGATCCTTCCGCTTTTTCTCAAATTTTTAATAAGGTCCTTTTCGTACTTTTAATTAATTTTAAATTGGCCTATCTATTTTCAATGCTTTTCAATTTAATCCTTGAACCCTTTTGAAAGCACCGGGAGCTACCACGTGTCATTGTTTGGGTTTATTTCTACGAACGGTCTCTTTTCCTTTTAACTTGTTTTAATTTAATCCTTAAATCAAGTTTGTCTTAATTACAAAATTGACCCAAAAATTTTCCATAGTTTTCAAACTGGTCTTTTGACCTCAGGATGCCTCAGGGGCTGCCACGTGTCACCTTTTTTGGTTTTATTACCCTGGAGGTCCCTAAACTGCCCAAAATTACCATTTTACCCCCGAACTTCTAAAAATCCCATTTTTGACCCTAAACCTTCACAAAATTACCATTTTACCCCCGAACCTTCCCAAAATTACCATTTTTACCCCCGAACTTCCAAAAATCTCATTTTTGACCTCGAACCTTTTAAAAATTACCATTTTACCCCGAACCTCCTAAAATCTCATTTTTGACCTCGAGACATCCAAAAATTACCATTTTACTCTCGGATGTCCAAAGACTCCATTTTTCGACCTCGAAACTCTTAAAATTACCATTTTTACCCCCGAATGTTTCAAATTCCATCTTTAACCCCAAGTTTTCCCGAAACTACCATTTTTCTCGTGCAACCGAAAGGTCTTGTTTTGCACTCCGATTGCATCATTTTTCCTTCTCATCAACATTTTCATTTTTTATTATGCACTCGTATTTTGCATCTTTCTTTTGTGAATAAATTATCTTTTTATTTATCTTACTTCGCGATAAGTGATGTCCACTAATAACTGTTCATTCATATTCAACTCGCATGTTTATTTTCAAAATTGATTTTTATACAAAAACTTTAAAATTGAGGCAATATCCTTTTATTTCGAGTTTCGAAAATTTGTGCCTTAACTTACTAGGTGCAACTTTTCCTCAAATCGAAATAATCGAATACCCTTAATCGAGGCGATGTTTCCTTTCTTCGATTCTGAAATGCTGCGCCTTAACTTACTAGGTGCAACTTTTCTTCAAATCAAGATAACCAAATATCCTTTTTCCAAAGATTTAAAAAAGAGGTTTTTACGAAGGGAAGCTCGTCATTTTTTGAATCCTGAAATGTTGTGTCCTAACTCACTGGACGCAATTTTTCTCCTCCGATCACGTGGAAATAACGAGATTTCCAAATAAACCCCATTTCTTTAAAATTCAACTTATGCATGCAAGGATCGTATTTTAAACTTTAAGCTTTTAAATGTTACAAATTAAGACCCGAAAATAATCAACATGGTACCAATTTTGGACGTATGAGGGTGCTAATCCTTCCTCATACGTAACCGACTCCCGAACCCATTTTTCTGGATTTCGAATACCTACATGTTCTCAAAACGGTCGTTTTAAAAAAAAAACGTTTTATGGTGATCCAATCACACCGAATAAAGGATTGGTGGCGACTCCCATTATTTTTTGATTTTTATAATAATTTTCGAAACTCGTCATTTTTCGAATCGGGGGATGGTTTCAACAGCTGGCGACTTCGCTGGGGACTTTTAAAAATAAACGAGAGTCAAGCCGAAATTGATTATCTTTGGGTCTTCTTTGGAAACTTTTAAGCTTCAGTTTTGTTTAAAAGGGGATCCTCGACATCTTTTGTGACATTATATCATGTGATATTACTAGTGCAAATTCGCATGCATTTGCATTTGATATTACCCTTTAAGTGGAAGCCTGAAACTACTCCTTCGTGTGATATTACTATTTATGGTTTTCATACGCATGCATGTGTGATGCGATTCCTAGTATAACTTAGTTTAATTATGGAATGGTATTTTTGCAATTTTCTTAATCGAGTTGGTGCTCGAATGACTCGTTATGTTAATTCAATTAGGAGCTAAAATAATAGTATAGATACAATTATTAGAGATATAAATTGTGCATATTAAAATAAAAGCATTGGTTGAGTGGTAAACTTAATGTTTTACTAATCCAATCGGTGCAGGTACAAGTTTTACAATATGCATATTTTTGTTAAAAGAAAAAAAATTAAAGTAACTTCAAATAATAAAACCTATTTTAATTATAAAATTATATTTTCATAATTTTATTAATTGAGATTATATCGATTAATTGATGACAGGGATACCAATTCAATGAATGACTTAAATAATAAATACAAATTATTTTAAAATATTATAACAACGTCATTGTTATCCAGTTTCACAATCTCAAAATGCTAAAGACAAAACATATGGTAACAAAATTGAGAAAAAATAAACATAACCATAGAGTAGAAGTGTTTATGGATCAGGTCAAGCCAGGTCTAAGCATGATATTAACACACTTTATGTTTGTTTAAGTCCGGTCTGATCCGGCCCAAAATTTGAGCCTAAAATTTTATAAAAAATCCACTTATATTTGCAAAAGATTAAATCAAGCCCATTTTAGGCCCATCCATATTATTTTTAAATTATTTTTAAATATTTTTTTAATATTTAATCATTTTGTACATTTTTTATTTATTGAAATTTTTTATATAGTCATAATATTTATATTAGAGGAATATTATAGATTTAGTATATGTTTATTTTTTTAATGTGTTTTAAATTATATAATATATAAAAATAACATAATAAAAAATATTATAAACTTAAAACGGATCGGATTGGACCGGACTCGAGCTTGAACATTCAAACTCAAGCCCGACCCATATTTTAAACGGGTCTAATATTTTTCTTTCAAACTTATTTTTCGAGCGTAATATTTTTATTTAAATACTCTCAAATTTCAAGTGAACCTTTATATCTAAACGGATAATCCAACTCATAAACAGATCTACTATAAAGTTGAAAGGCAAAGACAGAAATAAATGAAAAGCAGGAGGATAGAATGGCCATTACAAGGCAAGGGAATTAGACAGTGCTGGAGGCTGCGGTACAAAGGCAGAGCTGAGTACACCACTGCTACTGTTACTGTGTCTTTTTCTGACTCAACCTTACTCTACTACTCTATATTGATTAATTTTTCAATATTTTTAATAATATTAAATGAATAAACCCGTATGTTGACTTATGGTTGAAATATTTACAATTTAATATGTAATTTAATTTCAAATCATATTAATTATATTAATAACGTTTTAATATTTTACTCTCTTCTTATAACTTAAAAAAATATTAAATGAATTTTTTAAAACACATAAAAAGAAACTAATAAATATACACATACCCAAACCCCACACTAAAATAACGTAACAAAGCAAATACTTCTTCTTCTTCTTCACCAGTGTTACTGCCAATACTGTTGCCTGCCTGCCTGCATGCTCTGCTCTTTGCTTTTTCATTTACAATTATTAACCTCCTGTAGTAACTATACATAAAAATCTATGTTATATATTCTCTATCAGTATCCAGCAGAGGTTTGCATTCATGCATGTCCACATCTCCATACTCCATGGACCATGCATGCATCACTCTCTTTCCCATAAATTTTGACCTTTTTACTCATATTTCCATAGTCTCCTATTAAATACATTTGAATTTCACTAGTTATTGCATTTGCAGCTCCACAAATTTATTATTGTTATTTATAGGTAAAAAACTGTGTTATTGAATATAAAGAAAAAAAAAGTATGTGAACATTTACTTGTAATTTTACTTTTGTTCCTTGTCATTAATATTTCCCGTGTATATTTATAGGATGAAAAAACAATAAATTTGATGTTAAATTAATTGTACTACAGCGCAACAAGCTTCTTTCTGCAACTCATAAATAAGAAGATTATACGTTTTAACTACTCAAATTTATGTTTTTTTACATTAATAATAATGTTTATACAAATCAAGTTAAGACTCAATTAACACAAATAAATAATTAAAAAGTAAATACAATGGGGTATTTACTATGTGCATCAATTTTTTCAGCACCTTCGGATTGAAAAAAATGTATTATTTATAGATATTAGCTATATTTTTTTTTTTTGACAAAAAGGGCTCGAAAGCTATTACCTCTTATTAATAAGAATAAAAAATAACAAGTTTGTGGATTTCACTAGGATAATTCATGTAAAAAATATTAGCTACAGTCAAAGGCGTATTTAGGGGGGTTAATAGGGGCCTCGATCTCTCTAAAATAATTATTTTACTTTTTTGGTCTTTTAAATTTTTATAATTTTTAAATTAGTAAAGAAAAATTATACTTTGACCCCTATAAAAATAATAAAAGTTTGATTTAATCTTTTAAATATTATAAAGAAATAAATAATTGAATTTCAACCCCTAAAATTTTTCCCAACTTCGCTCTTGCTACAGTTTTTTTATTCAATGGGTTTTTTTTTTTACATCAAATGTCGTAAATTGTATCTAAATTATTAAAAGAGAAAAAAAACAGTGGTTAAGATAATTAGTAGAAGGGAAAAAACAAATGCTATCAAATACTTGTTAAGATAATATTTTTATCGTTAAAGATAATATTCATAAAAGGGAAAAAGTACGTAAATATCGAGGTTTGTTGTTATTAATTATTTAATTTTTTTTTTAAAATACAAATTTTCATTTATAATAAATTTTTAATTCAAAAATAATATGTAAATGAAAATTTTCTTTAAAATTATTTGATACAATCAGTGTTTAAAGGTTGAGCTAAATTATTTTCAATGTTATTAAATTATTAATAAATTTATATTTTTGTTCTTTAACTTCAAAAAATTATAAAATGATTATTGAAATACTCGAAAGTTTTCATTTAAAGCACTGAACTATTCGAATTTTTTATTTAAGTCACTAGATTGTTAAGATTTTCTTAAAAAAAGTTCAACTAGCGGACTTCAAGTAACAGTTTGATGATCAATATTGTTGTTATTGAGTATATCTCATATTTCAGTCAAATTTGAGAAATAATCTTCTAGTTAAACTATGTTTAATTGTTTCAATCAAACTATGATTAATCTAGATTATTTTATTATTGTTTGACGTACAAATTTAGCTCATAAAAATGATTTTTTACAATATTAGAAAATACACCCATTAAAGATTAGAACTCATAACACTTTATTGAGTATTTTGTGTGTACGTTTTGAAAGTTCTTTATTTTCGAGTTTCAAAGTTCAGTTTTTAACTCCATCTTTTTGGCACTCTTTGTTCTTTTGTCATTATAGTAAAATTATCTTTGTCTGTGATTTTTTATCCTCTTTAGAGGGGTTTTTCCACGTTAAATTTGTGTGCTCAATTTCTCAATTTCTTCTGCTATTTTTATTTCTTCATTACTTAATCAAGTCGATCCCCAGCAAGTTGTATCAAAGCTAGTTCTATTTTCGTAACAGTTTGATGATCAATATTGTTGTTATTGAGTATATCTCATATTTCAGTCAAATTTGAGAAATAATCTTCCAGTTAAATTATGTTTAATTGTTTCAATCAAACTATGATTAATCTAGATTATTTTATTATTATTTGACCTACAAATTTAGCTCATAAAGATGATTTTTTACAATCTTAGAAAATACACTCATTAAAGATTAGAACTCATAACACTTTATGGAGTATTTTGTGTGTACGTTTTGAAAGTTCTTTATTTTTCGAGTTTCGAGGTTCAGTTTTTATCTCCATCTTTTTGGCACTCTTTGTTCTTTTGTCATTATAGTAAAATTATCTTTGTCTGTGATTTTTTATCCTTTTTGGAGGGGTTTTTCCACGTTAAATTTGTGTGCTCAATTTCTCAATTTCTTCTGCTATTTTTATTTCTTCATTGCTTAATCAAGTCGATCCCCAGCAAGTGGTATCAAAGCTAGTTCTATTTTCGTAGATTAGCCCGTTTAGATATGGCAATAATGTTTGACATTGAGAAGCTTGATGGTGTCACAAATTTCAATCTGTGGCAAGTTCGGATGATGGCAATCCTAGTTCAAACTGACCTGTAAAAGGTCGTTACCGAGAAAAAGTTCGAGAATCTAGATAAATCAGAATAGGAAGAACTTGATGAAAATGCCCTATTTGCAATCCAATTGTGTCTCGCGAATAGAGTATTGTAGGAGGTATTGATGGAGAAGACCTCATACGCCTTGTGAAAAAAGTTTGAAACTCTTTATGCTACTAAGTCTCTAACTAACCGTTTAGTGTTGAAACAACATTTATTTACGTTTCGCATGAACGAATATGAGCTTCTTAGATATTACATCAGTCAATTCATTACCCTTTTAAATGATTTAAATAATGTTAAGGTACAGATTGACGATAAAGATCAAGTTATGCTATTATTGTGTTCGTTACACCCTTCATACAAATCTTTCAAGGAGACTCTGATTTATGGCATAGATAAACTCTCGTTCGAGGATGTGAAGGGTCATTTGTTGAGTAAAGACAAACTCGACAATGAGTTTGGTTCGGATAAAAGGAAGATAGGCAAGCTTCCATTTTGGTAGAATCAAAAAAGCGAGACAAAAAGTGTCGTTATTGTAAGAAGTTAGGTCACATCAAAGCAGATTGTTATTGTTAAACTAAGCCCTATTAGATAACATGTTTTGATATAACAAATTAAAGTGTTTTTGAACATTAAGTAGAAGAGACTCTACTGAGAAAAGTAGTTTTGACCTAGGACTTCTACTGATACAATTTTAGTTCTATCGATACCTTAAAGACTTCTACCGAAACAAGTCAAATCAGTAGCCAAAGTTCAGCATCCCCTTCACTTCTACTGATACTCTATGGGTTCTATCGATACCAAATGAAACCCTCAGAGTTCTACTAATACAATGAAACATCTACTGATAGAACGACTCCAACGGTAATTTTTGTAAAGTCTTCTACCGATACATGTATGCTTCTATTGGAACAACGAAGCTATAGATTTCATTTAATGCTGGTTTTTATGGCTGCAACGGTTACATCTACTTTCCCAACAACCACAACGGTTGGAAATCACTTAGAGGGTATAAATATCATTTTCCAAAGGTCTAGCATCAAGGAGAGCAATGTGCAAAGCTTAAAGATCAATCAAAACAACCTAGAGCTTAATTCTTTCATACGTTTTCTTAAAAACAATTGTGAACTTTTATTGTATTCATTTAGCTCAAGTGTTCTTCTTTGTATTTGTGCTTAATTAGCAAACATTCTGATCTTGTAAAGATTGTTTTTTTGTTTGCTTATTTGTTTCTCTTTAAGAGAGGGTTTATACTTAAGGTTTGGGTAGAAACCTTAAGGGAGTTGTATCTTAAGACTTTGGAATATAAATCTTAAGAAAGATTGTAAGGTTAAACCTTCTGCTCAAAGGTTATACAAATCTAGTGGATTTGGAAAAAATCCTTAGTTATGAAAAGCTGAGGTAGTGGAGTAGGCAACTAGGGTCGAACCACTATAAATTCTTGTGTTCTTTATTGCACAATTTTTATTGCTTCCATCATAACATATCAAAGGTCGATCCAACTTCCCTATCAACATTCTCGAGTTGATCCTATTGAGCTAACAATTGGTATGAAAACTAGTCTTTAAAGACTGTTTAACAACCAAGAGAAGATCCTCGAAGAAGCTCAAACAATCAATAATTATAACAATGATGTCCACTTCCGAATTAACGTTCTTAGGAGAAGGACATTCCATCATAAGGCCTCCTCTATTCGATGACACCAACTACTCTTATTGGAGAACTAAAAATAAGTTATTTATCCAAGCTAGTGATTATGAAGTATGGAGGATAATCACAAATGAGTCATTCATTCCAATGAAGATAGTTGAAGGTGTTGGTGTTTCAAAGGAGGAGAATGAATGGGATGCTAATGACATCAAGAAAGTGCAACTTAATGCAAAATTTATGCACCCTCTATTTTGTGCTCTTGGTGCAAATGAGTATAACAGAGTCTCCTCGTGCAACGATACCAAAGAAATATGAGACAAGCTTAAGGTCACCCATGAAGGAACAAGTATAGTTAAGGAGTCAAAGATAAGTCTTCTCACCATTGACTATGAGTTATTTAAAGAAAAATCAGAGGAAGGAATCAAAGAGATGTTCGATCGCTTCACTAGCATCATCAATGGTCTTAAAGCCCTTGGGAAGGTTTATCCCAACAAGGAGATGGTGAAAAACATGTTGAAAAGTCTCTCAAAATCTTGGGAACCAAAAGTGACAGCTATAGAAGAATCAAAGGATCTCAACTCACTCTCTCTTAATGAGTTCATTAGTTCTTTGCTTACATATGAGATGAAGCTTAACAAAGAAGATGAAGAAGAATGTTGCTAAAGCCCTTAAATCAACCACCATTGACGAGAGTGATTTAAGTGAAGAGGTGGATGAAGGCAAAGAGATGGAGAGGCTTGCTAGAAGATTTAAGAGATTTATGAAGTCCAACAAAGGAAGATAATTTCGAAAGAAGGTAGGATTCAAGTTTGAATCAACCAAGGAGAAAGATCTCATTGTTTGCTATGAGTGCAAGAAACCGGGACACATCAAGTATAATTGTCTTATATTTAAAAAGAAGGGGTCTAGCAAACAAAAGACTCATGTTGTTTCTTGGAGTAATGAAGACTCATCTGATGATGAAGTAGCGAACTTATGCCTTATGACTATCGATGATCCTAAGGTAACTTCTAACTCATCTACTTTAAATGATTATTCTTTTAATGAGTTGCAAGATGCCTATGATGAGTTGGATTTGGAATTTGAGGTCATGATTTCAAAACACAAGAAAAATGTTTCAAAATTGAGAAATCAAAATGACTTACTTTCCAAAATCAATCATGAACTTGAAGAGAAAGTAAACAAAATGCAATAAATTATTAATGATTTTGAAAAGAAAAATTTAGACTTGCATAATTTACTTTCAAAAGTTCATGATGATAATCAAAAGCAACTTGAGTTGCTTAAGAGTGAAAAATCTCACTTTAACAAAATTTTTGAAAAAGGAGAAAATTCAAAACAAAACTTGTTAAAAATAGCTTTAATTTCTATAAACATAGAGGTTCTTCAAGATTTTACAAGGGAAAACTTGTTAAGAGTGTATGGGTCCCTAAAGGACTTAGTGCTACTCAAGACAAGGAAGCTCTTTCAAAATGGATACCTAAAGGCACTAGAATTTTGAACACTAATTATTATGGACTCAAAACACATTAGGTACCAAAAACTTAATTCTATGTTTGTAGGTAAGGTGCATTACTTCAATGTGAACAAATGCAAATTTTATGTGATTGCAACTTAATGTTGATTGGTATGGTAGTTCATTGGTTCTTTATGTTTAATATCTATCTTTGAACTAACCACTTTCTTTTCCTCTTGAGAGCTTTGTTGTTTATTTTTTATATAACAAAAAGGGTAAGAAGAGAAAGGTAAACTTTACGGTTGATCGATTGCTTTTATGCCAATTTTAGTGACCAATTTTTCAAAGCAAAATGAAGGTCAAATTTTAGTTTATTCCAAATTTTTATACTCCAAACCTTTATGCCTTAAATTGAAAATGATTTTTATATAGGAGGAGCTTGAATTGAAAATGACTTTTATTAAGGGGGAGCAATCTATTCAAAAATAAATTAACAAAATGTTTTGTTACATCAAAAAGAGGGAGAATGTTAAACTAAGCCCTACTAAATAATATGTTTTGATATAACAAATTAAAATGTTTTTGAATAAAAGTTAAGTAGAATAGACTCTAGTGAGCAAATTAGTTTTGGCCTGGGATCTATCGATACAACTTTAGTTCTACCGATACCATGGAGACTTCTACCGAAACAAATCAAATCAGTAGCCAAAGTTTAGCATCCCCTTCACTTCTGCTGATACTCTGATGGGTTCTACCGATACCAAATGAAACTCTCAAAGTTCTACCAATAAAATGAAGAATCTACCAATAGAACGACTCCAACGGTAATTTTTTTAAAGTCTACTATCGATACAGGTATGCTTCTACCGAAACAAAGAAGTTGCATACTACATTTAATGTTGGTTTTTATGGCTACAACGGCTACATTTACTTTCCCAACAACCACAACGGTTGGAAATCACTTAGAGGGTATAAATAACATCTTCCAAAGGTCTAGTATCAAGGAGAGCAATGTGAAAAGCTTAAAGATCAATCAAAACAACCTAGAGCTTAATTCTTTCATATCTTTTCTTGTAAACTGTAACAACTCAGTTTTCAGTGGTGTCGAAAATAGTGGTTTCGAGACCACAACTCTGACAAGTCGAGTCATAAATTTATTTATTTTAATATTTATGATATCATCAGCATCATATTAAATTTTGGTTAAGAAATTATATTTATTAGATAGTTAATTAAGAAAAAGGGATTAAATTGAAGAAGGTGCAAAAATAAAATTGTTTAATTAGAAGGATTAAGTAGATAAATTATCTAATAGAAATTAAGTAGGTGCAATGTCATGAAATAAGGTGATTATGGGTGAGATTAATTAAGGTAAAAAGGGGTTAATTAAAGCTAATGATGGAAGTCTTAAATCTACAAAATTGCCATTGTTATATAAGTAAAAATTTAAAGAAGAAATTGGTAATTTCTTCATTCTCTCATCTTCTTCATAAGGCTAAGAGGAGAAACCTAGGTTTGTCATTGTCAAACTTTGAGCCTTGATTTGGGAAGGTAAACCTTAATCGTTTTTAGTAATTTTTATGTTTTTGAGTCTATATTAGCTTAATCTAGCTAACTTAAGGACTAATTTGTGAATCTATTAAATGTTATAATTTTTTCCATTTGATGAATGAGCTTTCTCTTGAATGTTTGTGGTAGACTTGTAAGCTTGGTAATTGTGTAATAGCCCGATTTTCAATGGTGTCAGAAATAGTGGTTATGGGACCACAATTTCGACAAGTCGAGTCATAGATATTAAATATTAACTAATTATGATGTCATGGATGTCGTATTAAATTTTGGTTAAGAAATTTTATCGTTTAGATAGCTAATTAAGTAAAAAGGATTACATTATAAAGGTTGAGAAATAATGGAATTTATTATTAGAGATGTTAATTTGAGTAAGGTTGATTTAGGAAGGTCTTTAAAAGGTAATAATCTTAGGAAGAATGATGGACGGTTTAAGCCTTTAAAAATGTGGGATTTTGGTTGAAATTTACGAAGGATAAAATGATAATTATGTAATTAAATGACTTAAAGTAAAATAAGGTGAAAATTAGGCTAACATTTCATCTTCTTCTTCCTTAGAAAGCTAAAAACCCTAAAGAAGAGTAAAAGAGCATTCGGCCTAACTAAATCCATCGATTGGTGAGTGAAACTCCGTCCGTTTTTATTGATTTTTATGTTTTTGAGTCCGTATTAGCTTAACCTAGCTAACCCAAGGACTAGTTTGTAAATCTGTTAAATGTTACAACTTTTTCCATTGATGAGCAAGCTCATTCTTGAAAGTTTATTAAAGTATTATGGGCTTGGTTGTTAGATTTGATGATTTTGTTAAGAGATTTTTTATGATTTTAGGGTAAGGACTAGATTGCTAAAATGATAAATATACAAGTACTTGTTGTGAAACTTAGCATGAAAGGACTTATTGTGAAGCCTTGAATGTTCGGCTGGATTTGTATGTGGTAAAGAAATGGTTATTTTCTAGTTTGAGGTCTAAGGACTAAATTGAAAGAAAATAAAAGTATAGGGGTAATTTTGTAAATTTTACAAAAAGGCATAAATGCAAGAAATGAGTGACATATCTTGATTTAATGTGGGATTTATTGATTTGTTGATATAGATCACGAGTGGGCTGTAGATCAAGGAAAAGCGAAAATTTTATAGTAGTCCCTAAAGTTTAGCTATAACTGCAATCTCATCCGATAAGTTCGTGCAACTACAACTTTACTTAATTGTTCTAATTGCCTTGTCTTTGTGATACTCTTGACGAAAGGGTGAGATGGAAAACGACGAGGAAATTCTGATTTTGGCACATAAGAGTATAATTCTGATTTTGGCTCATAAGAGCGTAATTCTTATTCTGACTTGTAAGAGCTTAATTCTATCTGGCTTGTAAGAACATAATTCTGTCTGGCTCGTAAGAGCGTAATTCTGTCTGGCTTGTAAGAGCAATATTCTGTCTGGGCTAGTAAGAGCTAGATTCTGTCTGGGCTCGCATGAGCTAAAATTTTTGGAAGACTTGAAGAGATCAATATGTTACCAAGACACGGGATATCGAAGTTGTTTAATTACTCTCTTTGTGTTCAATATACAATGCAGTGAATTAACTATTCTACGAACTTACTAAGCTCCGTAAGCTTATCAATGTGTTTGTTGCTGTCTTGTAGATTCATTTTGCTATTTGAAGATCGGACCACCTAAGAGAATCACACTATCCGGGAGTTTATTCGGTAGACTTCGTTATCACGTAGCTTATGTGGCATGTAGTAGGACTGTGAAACTGGTTATGTTTAAAGATTATTGTGTATTATAATGTTTGAGAACATGATGATGACTCATGAATGTATTTTGGTGATGTTTGAACTTGTGTCATTTTGATGTAGCCTTCATATACATGTTTTGGATGATTATCATGTAGGTTTAAGGCAATTTGAATGGCATTTTGATGAAATGTTGCAATACTTAGTAGAGTTTTGTGTATCTCTAAAATTTTGCTTACTTATTTTGGTAGAACCCATGTATATATCGATAGAAGTATAGGGTAAGAGAAAGGTTGTTTACTGACTTGAGTTGTAGCGGTGGTTGTATAACAGGTATCGGTAGTTCTGTTCATGGTAGTAGTAATCTACGTACTTGTATCGATAGAAGATGTAGGGTAGGACTTCTTAGCTCTTTAGAGTTTTTAGTATCGATAGAAGCATGACTTGTATCAGTAAATGTCTCACTTGTATCGGTAGAACTGTTATAGGTATCGATAGAAGTTTGCACTATTCTTAAATTATTTACTGACGCAACAACTATCGATACTAGTGCAACAGGTACGGTAGAAGTGTCTTATTTTGTGGAAATGACATTTTTTGCCCTTTTGAGTTGTAATTATAATTAATCGATGAATTATGTTGTGTTTGTTGCATTTCTTCATTAAAATAAAATTAAATGAAAAGGTGATAAAGAATGAACTATGTTTGATGATCGAAAAGACATCGAAACCCTAATCGATGATAGTTTCGAGTTTTAGGTGTTACAAGTTGGGTTTGATGTTTTGTGAAGTGATTTTTTATGAAATTAGGGTTTAAGGACTAAAATGTTAAAATGATGAAATTACTTGTATTTGGTGTATAACAATGGCATGTAGGGCTTGAGTATATACACTTGTATGTTTGGTTTCCATGAGGTTCCAAGTAAAATGGTTATTGTGCATATTTAAGCCATAAGGACTAGATTGAATGAAAATGAAAGTATAAGGGTAATTTTGTAAATTTCTTAAAAATGAACATAAATGCAATAAATGATTTAAGTTTCATGATTTAATGTGGAAATTTAATGATTTATTGATTTATATCACCAGCTAGCTGCAAATCAAGGAAAGGGAAAAATTACAGAATAGTCCCTGAAGTTTTGTTTTACTACAAATTCATCCGATAAGTTCGCGTAATCATATTCTACTTGTTAAATTCTAACCTTATTTGTGTGGTTTTATTCTTGATGATGGATCGTGATGGAAGACGTGAAAGGAATAGTTATCGGCTTGTTTGACCATATTGGCTCATAAGAGCATTACTGGATCGGAAGAGTTATTTTCACTGGAAGGCCCGAAAGGGGTATTGAACATTAAAGACGGAAGGAATGAAAATGATAGTTCACATTCTCTTTCTCATTTTATGGTTATTTCGTAAGTTACTGTACAACGAACTTACTAAGCTCTGTAAGCTTATCTGTGTACTATATTTGTTTTGTAGATTTTTTTTGCTATTGGAGATTGAATTCCCGAGAAGAATCACACTATCCTGGGAGCTCATTTGGTAGTCTTTCGTATCACCTGGCTTATATGGCATGTAGTAGGATTACGAACTTAATGTGAATGATGTGTAATGTTATTTAAAATGAGGATATCTTGATACTTGATCACGCTATGAACGTCACAGCAATGTGCAAGTGTACACTGTTGATGCAAGTATAGTAGACAGAAGCAATCTATCGGATATTGATCCCACGAGGATGGGTGTCTGTTGTCTAATATTGTCGGTGCATTGAATAAGTAAAATGCAATAAAATGTGAGAATGGTTATCGAAGCAATAATGTGAAAATAAAGATAAAATGTAATAAATGTAAAATGGGATCCACAACATGAGTAGTCAGTAGAAAATTAAGTGTGGCTTACAAGATTAAGAATAATAGGTAATTTGTCGGCGCAATGAAGTGCAATGAACATCTTACCAAACTTGGCTTTTCTATTAGATCAATGACTTTGGTATGCACACTAACCACACCTTCCAACGTTGGCAAATGCAACACACTTAAGAACAAGTGGACCAAATGCCTCCAATTCCCAAGCAACTTCCGTTGTCTTCCTTGTTAGTTTGAACTGTCATTACACCTTCAATGACTGTGACTGTAATAACACTTTCGTGCTAAAATCATTCAAACCTAAAGATTAAACAGTAAAGGCAAGCTTGAATAAGATATCATTGAGTCTAACAATCAAGAGTACTTCCATACAAACTTGAGTAAACATGAATTACCATCGTTTAAGAAAGAAATATAAAGGAACAAATGGAGAATACTATTCCTAAGATACTCGAAATGCTCCCTTACTTTCCTCTTGTGTTACACTTAGGAACTCCTCGTCACAAGCTGGTCTGCATCGCCTTCACGTTGATTCACCCGAGGGGTCTCAAGCCTCCATAGCCAAAAAGCTCAAAAGCTAGGTTGAAGAAGATAGTAAAATGGGAGACCAAAGGAAGAGAGAGACACCTCCTTCATGCTTTGTGTGTGCTTATATTTAGCCCCAAATGTACAAGTGTCTATTCTCCAAAATTGAGCTATACAAGTTGGTTATACCAAATTGTTTAGCTCACACATTTTTGTTCTTATCAGACAGTTGTCAGATGCACCAACAATTCTCGGCTCAATTTTGGGCACGTTCATGTAGCGACAATTCTGTACATGTTCATGCAACGACATTCCTGGGTACAATTGAATACTTATGCAGCGACAATTCTAGATGTAATTTGAAGAATATTTGTGCAGCGACAATTTTGGTGCAATCTGGAATTGCTCATGTGGCGACAATTTTTGGGCGCAATCTAGAGTTGCTCATGCGGCGACATGTTTGGGCGCAATCTAGAAGTGCTTATGCAGCGACATGTTTGGGCGCAATTCTAGATTAAAATTATGGTGACAACCTTGAACACTTTCTTGTTTTGATCTTTTAAGATAGATCCTTCCACTGACATCTCAAGACGCAATACTGACACTAAATGTGGTGACATTAGTAACAAAAGTAGGACAAAATTAAAGAAAATTAAACCAAGCATCACTGACTTAGAAAATGTAATTACTAAATATAAAATGCTAAAAATGCATGCTAAACATGATATAATGGGAACAAATTATACAATAAATGAGGAGAAAACATATGTTCTTTTTAGTACCATCAACACTTGATTCTTAAGGTATTTTGTGTTTTGTAGTGATTACAATATCACCATGTTGTTGTTGAGTAGGCATGAGTTGGAGTATTCAATGTGAAATGGATTTGTACTTGTTGTGTTTAACATGGTTGAATATAAACTTAAGAGAATTATGTGCATTTTTTTGGAAATTTGATTACTTGTTTCTGTAGTTCTCATGCATGTATTGGTAAAAGTATAGGGAAGAAGAGAGGTTGTTTACTGATTAAGGTTGTATCGATAGTTGCATAGTAGGTATCGGTAGATCTGTTCATAGAAGTATAGGTAGTCTGAGTGCTTGTATCAATAGAAGTTGCAGAGTAAAACTTCCTAGCTCTTTGGAGTTTTTAGTATCGGTAGAAGCATGACTTGTTTTGGTAAAAGTATCACTTGTATCGGTAGAACCATCCCTAGTATCAATAGAAGTTTGTTGCTGTTTTAAAATTGTTTATTGACTTGACCATTACCGATACTTGTCCAACATGTACCGATAAAAGTCTCCTAAAATTATGAAAATGACCTTTTTACCCCTGTTTGAATTGTATTGACTTCTCATTCATGTTTTATGACATGTATATTGAAACGCTTTATTAAAATATGGATAAGGGAAGTAATATTGAAAGTTAATCTGAGGTTTACGTACGAAGGGACTCCGAGGCCCGAGCTGGCGATGGAAATGGGTTTTGGGTGTTACATAAACACTTGTGAGCTTTCATTCTATTCATTTAGCTCAAGTGTTCCTTCTTTATATTTGTGCTTAATTGACAACATTTTGATCTTGTAAGAATTGTTTCTTTATTTGCTTTTTTGTTTCTCTTTGAGAGACGGTTTATACTTAAAGGTTTGGGTAGAAATCTTAAGGGAGTTGTATCTTAAGACTTTGGGGTATAAGTCTTAAGAGAGATGGTAAGGTTAAACCTTGTCCTCAAAGGTTATACAAATCTAGTGGATTTGGGAAACTCCTTAGTTATGAAAAGCTAAGGTAGTGGAGTAGGCAATTGAGGCCGAACCACTATAAATCCTTGTGTTCTTTGTTGTACAATTTTTATTTCTTCCACCATAACATCTCAAAGGCTGATTCAACTACCCATCGACATTCTCGAATTGGTCCTATTGAGCTAACAATTATAAACTGCGAAATAAAATGGTTGCTGAGAGTAACGAGGAAGATGTAGCTAGTGCTAATTTGGCTGACAAAAGCGGTGATGATTTCCTGTTAGTGTCAACGAGTGAAAGCTCCGAGCTTAGTCCGAGTAGATCCTAGATTCAAAATGTTCTTTACACATGTGTCCCAATAGAGAATGGTTTTCCACATACTGTTTAGTTGAAGGTGGAGTTGTGCGCATGAGAAACGATTCATCTAGTAAGGTAATTGGTATTAGTACTGTTAAAATTAGAATGCACGATGGGACGATTAGGACACTCTCAAATGTCAGGTATGTACCTGATTTACGAAAGGATATCATCTCTTTGAGTATTTTAGACTCAAAAGATTGCAAAATCAATATCAAGTCGAGCAGTATTAAGGTGTCTCATGTGACTCTTGTTTTGTTAAAAGGTAAAATGACTAGCAATCTTTATATTTTGGAAGGTTCTATAGTGATCGGTGAAATCGAACGTCACTCGTCTGTTACGGAGTCAAAGTCAACTTGTTTGGAGTAAAGACAACTTGGTCATAAGAGGGAAAAAGGTGTGACTGTTTCGTTGAAGAGAGGTTCTCTTTTGGATGCAGGTTTTGAAAAGTTAGGGCATTGTGTTCGTGAAAATCTAACTCGGGTTAGTTTTGATTTGGTAATGCACAAGTCGAAGGCTAGAAGACTTCCAGCTTCTCTTAATTTCCTACATAGTTCAAGATATGCCCGTGACGGACTTTGACAAAGATGGCATTGTGGAAATACGAGTCTAGGTGGAGATTTATTGAGCATGCCTCATATTTCAGTCAAATTTGAGAAATAATCTTCCAGTTAAACTCTATTTATTTGTTTCAATCAAACTCTAATTAGTCTAGATTATTTTTTTTATTTGACTTATGAATTTAGCCTATAAATAGGTTCTTTTACAATATTAGAAAATAAACCCATTAAATATTAGAATTCATAACACTTTTGGAGAATTTTGTGTTTACGTTTTGAGAGTTTTTTATTTTTGGGTTTTGGCGTTTAGTTTTTATTTCCATTTTTTTGTACTATTCGTTCTTTTGTCATTATAATAAAATTATCTTTACTCGTGGTTTTTTATCCTCTTTGGAGGGGCTTTTCTACGTTAAATTTGTGTGTTTAATTTCTGAATTTCTTCTGCTATTTTTACTTGTCTATTGCTTAATCAGGTCGATCCCCAACAAGTATAATGGAACAACACCCATTGACGAGTAAAAAAAATACCTTAAATATAAGTCAATTTGATAGCCATGGAGATTGAAGAATAAAACTGTTTGGATTTTGGTTCACAATTTCGTGACATTTAAGTTGTTTTGTGAAAAAAAAAATTGAACTATAGAAGAGAAGAAAAATAAAAAATTTCGATTGGTGTAAACAATGCGAATAAAAAAGATCATTCATTAATTTAAATAGCCTAATGACTTAAATAAAAAATTTCAAATAATTCAATAATTATTTTATAAAATTTTAAAATTAAGTAAGCAAAACGTTAGCTTTTGAAATTTACACCAATGATTAATGAACATATGACGTATTTGAACTTGTAAATTATGATTGAATAATCCTTAATTGATCAACCGGACTATAACTAAAAAATAACTTGCTTGATTGCAATAAATGTTTCATTAAATGAAGGTTTTGAATTGAAATATTGAGCAGAATAAAATTGCCAATATATTAGAGCAACCATTAATTATGATTTCTGTATTTTGAGCAGTTTATCGTACCCTGAAGGAAATGGCCAACAGGTAACAAGAGTAAATCAGGGGTAGAGTTAACTAAATTATAAATTTTTTACCATATTAAAAATATAATTTTATATTTGAATAATTTATATTTTTATAATTTTTATTAAATTAATTTTTTTGGATCAATACAATTTTAACATTATTAATTTAAAATTTTATAAATTACAAAAGACTTAAATTAAAATTTTACAATTTTAAAGAAGTTACGGTCTTCTCAAGTCTCTTAGTGATCCCGTCACTAGAGTAAACTTTGACACAGTATTAGATACAATTAAATTGTAGCTACTGAGAATTTTTTTTTAATAATCTCATTATAGATTCTGTTCATATTTGTTATTTTTAATATAAGTCTTAAAATTAACCACAGCTCCTCCTCAACACATAAATAAGAGGATAATGCATTTCAACGCACTTGAATCCACGTCATACTGCATTGGTAACAATGTCCATGTCAATCGAGCTCAGACTCTATAGCAATTATAATGAGAATTTTAAAATGAGAATAATTAGAATTAAAAGGATTTTAGCTATTACATCAAAATAAATGGTTCTATGGTTCTACGTATACCTGATCATGGGCCGGGCCACCTGATCCGACCCGAAGGCCCGCCCGAAAAATGAGAGGGTTTGGACAAAAATATAGGCCCGAAAAATGAGCTTAGACAAAAAGTGAGGCCCATTTTCTAAACAGGTTTGGTCTTGGGTAAGAGTTTTTGGCTCAGGCCCGGCTCGACCCGAATAAATTAACCATTTTTAATAAAAAATTATATTGTTGTTTTGGTGCTTTTTTTACTGTTTTGGTTGGTGTTTTTTGCTGTTTTGGTGTTGTTTTTTTAACTGTTTTGGTTTTTGTTTTGGTGCTTTTTTTTACTATTTTGATGTTGTTATTTTTGTTGTTTGAATGTTATTTTTATGTGTTTTTACTATTGTTTCATTGTTTTTTTAATATTATTTGAATATTGTAGAACTTATGTTTTATTATTAATTTTTCTACTATTTTATTTGCAACTATCTTAATATAAATAATTTTTAATGTATTTTAAATTTGTTTATTTTATAATGTTTGTTTTAATGTTTTTAAGTTTATTTGATATATTATATATATTTTTAATTTGTTGTATATAATAAAATAATCTAAAAAAATTAATATGGGCCGGGTTGAGCTCGAGCTTGACTTCTAAATTCGGGTCGGGTTTGGACAAAATTTTAGACTCATTTTTCGATTCGGGTCGAGTTTGGACAAAATTTTAGACCCATTTTTAAGGAAAACTAGGCCAAGGTCCACTGAGTTAGAAAATGCAATGTACTAAACTAAAAAAAATGGTAAAATATGTATTAAGGACAACTAAATGGGAACAAATTATCCAATAAATGGGGAGAAAATAGATGTTCTTTTTAGTACCATCAGGGTCACACGACGATTTGTCTCAAACACACGTTATGTGCCTGTTATACATGCTCGTGTCTCTAATCGTGAGTCAGACCATGTGCAAGCTCGAAGTACATGCACACGGCCATGTCATAAATCGTGTGACAAGTCATGTGTCCATACGAAATCCCACCACACGCCCGTGTGAGAAACCGTGTACTGGGTCGTGTGTCAATGCAAAATAGGGTCACACAGCCATGTCCCGGCCCGTATGTTGCCCGTGTAAAACCTGCTCCTAACCATCAAGACACACGACCGTATGAGTGGCCCGTGTGTAGGTTGTGTGCCTATATGAATGTCCAAATTATGTTTCAACCGTTATCTAAATGACTATGGACTCACATACAATTCAACATTATCCTCCATAACAAATCATACATACATAAATCATACACATTCAAGACTCCATTCCGTTGATATGACACCAAATTAGCCGAACCATCTTATAATAATTCCCTAACTAAAAGCAAACACCCTTAAACATTATAACCCAATATAATTCAAGCAACGTTTCATAGCTCAAAACATTTCATAATAACCAATTGTGTGTTACTTATCTCAATACATTACAACAACAAAGATCATATTAAGACATTATTTAACAAAATATGCTTTCAACTATCATCTAGTTACCAAACTCATGAGACTTATGCACACAAGAGTATAACAAAACAACATTCATCCTAGTACATGTCATATAAGTCAAATGTTTTCTAAAACTATCAAAGATGCTTCTAGGATAGTGTGAATCCTCGAGTTTATCCGATCCTCAAACAACAAAATGAAATCTACAAAACAACAACAAATTCCCAAGTAAGCTTACAAAGCTTAGTAAGTTCGCAAAATTAATAAATCTTACCAAATAAAATATTCAATTTAAAGACAAAGGAACAACAATGTTAACATGATTCGTCCAAGATAGATTGCGATTTTTTGAAGTCGTTACAGAATATAGCTCATTCGAGCTCAAAACAGATTTTTACTCATTCGAGCCAAGTTCAGAAAATGGCTTATTCGGGCCAAACACAAAATAATGATATTTCGAGTCAGATACAGAATAATGCTCTTCCGAGCCAGAGTTCAAAATATTGCTCTTTTGAGCCAAAAACTGAATATTGCTCTTTTAAGCTAGATATAGAATATTTCTCTTTCGAGCCAGAAATAGAGCATCGCTCTTTCGAGCCAGACTTATTGAATTGTTCACATATTTTTAATTTGATGAATCAAGAATAAATGAAAATTAACAGTTTTCAAAATAAAAAAAATAATAGTACGAACTTACCAGACTGATTTTTAGTAGGCATAAGTGCAAAATTAGCCCCTAACATTTGGTGGTTTTGTCACTTTGGCCCTCATCGTTTTTTTTTTGGTCATTTTTCATACACAACCTTTGTTTTTTTGGTCAAATTGGTCATTTTTTAACAGTCTTGCTGACATGGCCATTAGTTTACTAACGGTGCTGACGTGGCAAATTTTTTTCCCATGTGGACACTGTCACGCATACAACTACTGACGTGGCATATAAGACAAAATATGCCACATCAGCAAAAAATATTATATGCTGACGTGGCATATAAGATAAAATAGTGCCACATCAGCATCTACATATGTGGACTTGCTTAGGTGGAAAAAAATTTTGCCACATCAGCAAGACCGTTAAAAATGACTAATTTGACCAAAAAAACAAAGGTTGTGTATGAAAATGACAAAAAAAAATGATAAGGGCCAAAGTGACAAAACCACCACACGTTAGGGGCTAATTTTGCACTTATGCCTTTGTAGTAATTGTTAAAGTACAGGGACTACTCCGCTTCTTTATCTTTTCCTCGATTATCAACACGTTCTTGATCTAAAATAATAATTTCCTTCAATTAACTAGTTCCAACAATAAATTTGAATCATTTATTCATTTAATTATTTTCTTGAAATTTTACAAAATTGCCCCCAACATTTTACTTTTATGCGATTTAGTCCTTAAGATCAAAACTTATAATTTAACCAATTTTAACTAAAAATAAATTCAGCCGAATGGTTTAGTGCTCCACTTCAGCCCATACTTTTTGTTATTTCACCTTAAGTCCTTGCAAATTTATCACTTTAACATTTTAGTCCTTAAACATTAAAATCATCAAAAACTACTTTACAAAATAATCAAACCTAAGAACCAAGCTTGTTAATCTTCCATAAATTTTCAAGAAACAATTCATTCATCAATAGAAAAATATATAGCAAATGACAGATTCATAAATCAGTCCTCAAGCTAGCTCGATTAAGCTAATACGAACTCAAAAACATAAAAATTAGTAAAAACAGGCAAGAAAATCACCTAGAATCTTCAACCCCAGCTTGACAGAATCTTCTCTTCACCAAAAATGTTGTTTTTCTTCTTCCTTAGCCAAATATGGCTTAAAGAAAATGATAAAATCTTATTTTATCATTCATTAAAGTTTATTATTATCATTTTACCACTTTACCCTTACTAATTCTCTTAATAAATTCACAAAAGCTTACCCATAATTGTCCACCACTATCTTATATGGTTTATTAACAATATTGATCCTCATAATTAACTCTCTTAAGCTATTTAATAACTTTAGCTAATAGAAGTCAACTTTCTCCCCTATTACGATTTAGCCCTTTTTACTTAGTTAACTATCTAAACAATAAAATTTCATAACCAAATTTTAATACGATACTAATGGCCTCGTAAATATTAAATAATTAATATTTATGGTTGAACACATCGAAGTTGTGGCCTCAAAACCACCATTTCTAATTATATTGAAAAAATAGACTTATTAGTAAATCCTTATTTAATTAGGATTTAATTGCAATTTATCAAAATCTAAATAATTCAACATAATTTCTATTATTAGGTCATTTAAGGAGGGTCCAATTTCACTATTGGTCATTTAATTATATTAAATTTCAATTAAACAAACTTGTTTTCAATTTAACTTAAACTAATTATATCTAAATGAATAAATAACCCAAAAGTTAGTGGATTCAATCATATCCATCACCGCTTGGACTTTTTTACCATGGTTTAATTACCATTTTGGTCCCTTTATTATTTTTAGTCTATAGCAATTAATTGTTATCTCTTTTATAATTTACTCTTTATCCTTAATTGAGAAATAAATCATCAAAATTACTTGACCAAGCTTCAATTCACATATAATAATACTATTTAAATATTTAATAAAAATATTATAGCCCTAAATTTTATAAATGTGGTCCCGATACCTCATTTTCTAAAACCACTTGACTTTTGAACCGAACCACTTATACTAACTTTTAATTCAATAATTAAAATTCATCAATTCAAAATTTCATATAAAAATTATTATTGACTCTTATAATTTAAATACACATTATATGAATTTACTTATCGAATTTGTGGTCCCAAAACCACTATTTCTGACACCATTGAAAAACGAGTTGTTACACTTAACTTAACCCAAGTCCTTATTGGAACTTGATAATCGTCACATCAATCATTTGGTGGTCTTATCCAAATCTACAAATTCCAATAAAACTAATCAAGTGTTTTTCTTTGGTTCTTAACTATCAGGTTCACGTTCAGTTGATCCCTAACTATCTTCTTTTTTAACTTAACTGGCTCAAGGCCAACATTACCGGGTGCTCTTTACAGCTGACTTAAACCTCTCATCACAAGGTTTACTTCTTTATTACCTATAACGGATTGTATAAATTATGCTTAAAAGTGAAATAAATGGTTGCCTTTAGTATGTTTTTTCTTAACCATTGATAATGTGGTTCACTGTTGTATTTCTTAAGCATTCACTGAGCTTGTTAAAGCTCACACTTCTATTTAAATTTTTTGCAAAAAAATAACTCTATCGAGGAGGGGGAAGTAGGCAAGAGTGGTGATCCATACAAACCATTATTGTTGAGTATGTGCTTGTGGTTTGTGAACTCCTTAATAAAGGAAATGTGGGTTGCTATTGTGGGAATAGTCTTTTCTTTTTGGAATAGTAAAAATGGACTTTGGACTTTGATATTGGTTAATTTTTTTTATGCATGTGAATAACATTGAATATGCATGATGTTGGTTGGAGTTTTATGATAAAGAATTGCATGAAGCTTCGTAAAAGAGTATAAGAATGTTTGAATTGTATTATAAAAGTTTTGGCATGTTTAAAATGACCAAATGGTTCAATATGAACATATAGGACCTTTAGAAATTCATGATATGCAAATATGGTATGTTGTGTAAATGATTTTGGGGTTACCACTTGTATAATAGCATTACCATTTACTTGATTGGGCCAAATGTTGCTACTGTATGTAATAGTGTATTTAAGCATGTTATAAATGATGAGTTTATGTCATGTGACTTGTTAGAATTGAAAAATAAGCCTAAATGCATGAAATGGTATATTCGGTATTGAGCCAAAGTTGAAAATTACAGGATACTGGGTTGTTTCTACAGAAACTACAAGCGATGTTGCGATGACATTCAAGTGACTTGCAATGAGGGATCAGCGTCGGGATGCCCTTTGTCGTGTCATCATGAAAAGAGGCCTCCTTCAAGGCATGCCACAACGTGGTAAGTTGGGTGGTCGCGATGTGGTACAATGACCATTCATGAGTTGTTTTGCTATTTT
The DNA here is from genome assembly GCA_039519145.1 of Kokia cookei. Classification (NCBI taxonomy): domain Eukaryota; kingdom Viridiplantae; phylum Streptophyta; class Magnoliopsida; order Malvales; family Malvaceae; genus Kokia; species Kokia cookei. The sequence goes on from CM076909.1 coordinate 22,781,905, forward strand.
TTCAATTTAATTCAACGTATCATAAATGAAATTGGAGTCCAAAAATACTATAAAATGCCTTGAGAATTTTCATACTTGAGATTTAGATAATTAATTTCGTAAAGATATAGATAATTTTTTCAAATGATTGTTTTTGATATTATGTGATTCTAACAATTTAGACCCTGAAACTTTTGTTTTAAAATTAGATAAGAAATGCTAGTCGGGTTAAACTAACACTTTCACTAATGTTTTTAATAGAATTATAGAATTAAAATGCATTTCTAAATTTTTTTAGTGTTTTCGTATGTTGAATGTTAAATGACGAATTTGCCTTTGGGTGTCGTTTGAACTTTTTGTTAATTAAACCATGCAATTAGGGTTCATTCGTTTATCCTTAATTGTTTGATTATTTATTATGCATGAATATGTTGTGGCCTGTAGTGTAGTTACATAAGTGACTAATGTGACATTGTAGATTAGAGTCAGATCATCCCGAACGGATTCAGGGTGCCACAAAAATTGCTAGGAAATTCGGTTTGCTTTGCTTTGGTTTCTTGGTGGAGGTTGACATCATCTTCTTCTTCCCAAATTTCTTTTGTGTCCGAAGAACAGAAACATCGCCATGGCAGATATATTTAGATTTTTAAGATTTTGCAGCAAAGCCATGGAAGCTCAAAGTTCATGCTTTGAAGAAAAATATATATTATCATTCATGGTTTTTGTCGATAAATTTATAAAGGGTCGATGGCATGGCATATTTGTAACAACTCATTTTTCAGTATTGTCGAAAACAGTGATTTCGGGACCACAAATCTGACGAGTAAGTTCATATAATTAGTATTTAAATTATACGATTCAATAATAATTTTATATTGAAATATGAATTAATTGAATAAAAAGATAGTATAAATAGTTCAGTCTAAAAGTCAAGTGGTTTTTGAAAATGAGGTACTGGGACCCAGTTTCCGTAATTTAAGGTCGTAAAATATTTTTATTATATGTTTACAAAGTCGTATTATAGGTGAATTGAGGTTTCGTCTGATAATTTTGACAATTGGTTGCTTAATTAAGGTAAAATGATTAAATAGTAAAAGAGGTAAAAGTTAATCGCTATAGATTTGAAATAGTAAAGGGACCAAAATGGTAATTAAGCATGGTCAAAAAGTCCAAGCGGTGGTGGATATGATTAATCCACTAGCTTTTAGGCTATTTGCTCATTTAGTCCTAATTAATTTATAATTAAATTGAAATTAAACTTGTTTAGTTAAATTTTAAAATAATTGAAGGACTAATTGTGCAATTGGACTCTCCTTAATTATTCAAACAGTGGGAATAGTGGAAAATTCTCTAGAATAGTGATAAATTTCTTTAGTTGTCATTTGAAATATTTTAATTAAATAAAAGTTAAAACAAATTAAACGATGAATAAAATCATCTTCTTCATTCTTTCTTCTCTAGAAGCCGAAACACCATACTAGGGCATTGAAACCTTCGGCCAAGCTTAGGCCCTTCGATTTGGTTAGTAAACCATGCCCATTTTTAGTGATTTTTATGTTTTTGAGCTCGTATTAGCTTGATCTAACTAACTCGAGGACTAATTTGAAAAAATGTTAAACATTGTGGTTTATGTCATAAATGAGTTTAGTGTGTTCTTGAATTTAGTGATGGATTATTAAGTTTGGTTGTTAAATGCAACTATTTTGTAAAATAGGACTATTTTTTAAAATGGTTTTTAGTAATTTAAATGTTTAAGGACTAAAATGTTAAAGTGATAAAATTACAAGGACTTGATGTGAAATAATAGCAAGTATGGAATGTAGTGGAGTGTTATACTATTTGGTTGAATTTAATTTTAGTTAACATTGGTTAAATTGCAAGTTTTGAGCTTAAGGACTATATTACATAGAAGTAAAATATTTGGAGCAATTTTATAAAAATGTATAAAAGGATTTAATTGCATAAATGAGTTAATTTAACTGTTGGAATTAGTTAATTGAATGAAATTATTGTTCTAGATCAAGAACAAGTGGAAATTTGAGGAAAAGAGGAAATTTTATAATAGTCCCTGTACTTTTGTCGATGCTACAGTTTGATTTGGTAAGTTTGTTCGGTTTAATTTTAATAAATTTTAAATGCATTATATGAACTTAATTGTAAAATGTTGGATAATATGGATGCATGTAATTGAGAATGAAAATAATGAATTGATATGATATTCATCACTGATTAAGATATTCCAAGCCGATGACCGTAGGATAGAGTATGATTGACATACCAATAGGTTATTGTAACAGCCTGTTTTTCGATGGTGTCGAAAACAGTGATTTCGAGACCACAAACCTAACAAAATTTTTTTTATAATGAGTGTTTAAATTAAATAAGTCAATAATAATTTTATAATGAATTTTGAATTGAAGAATTTTAATTATTGAATTAAAAGTAAGTATAAATGATTTGGTTCAAAAGTCAAGTTGTTTTAGAAAATGAGGTATCATGAGCTCGTTTCTGAAATTAAGGGCCGTAAATATTTTTATTAAATATTTAAAGAGTCTTATTAGATGTGAATTGAAGTTTGGTTGGGTAATTTTTATGATTAATTGCTTAATTAAGGAAAATGGAGTAAACTGTAAAAGAAGTAAAAGTTAATTGCTATAGATTAAAAAATAGTAAAGGGACCAAAATGATAATTAAACCATGGTCAAAAAGTCCAAGCGATGGTGACAAGAATACCATCCACTAATTTTTGGGTTATTTATTCATTTAGTCCTATTTAGTTTAAGGTTAAATTGTAAACAAGTTTGTTTAATTGAAATTTAATATAATTGAAGGATCGATTATGAAATTCGACCCTCTTTAAATGGCCTAATAATAGAAATGATATGAAAATCTTTAGATTTTGGTAAATTGCAATTAAATCCTAATAAAATGAGGATTTACTAATTAGTTTATTTTTAGTATGAACGGGAATGGTGGTTTCGAGGCCATAACTTTGATGTGTCATACCATAAATATTAATTATTTAATATTTACGAGGTCATTAGTGTCGTATTAAATTTTGGTTAAAGAATTTTATCGTTTGGATAGTTAATTAAATGGAAAGTATTAAATCGTAAAAGGTGCAAAAGTTGAATTTTATTAATTAAAGGTATTAGATGATAATTAAAAGGTAAGTTTAAGCCCTTAATGGATAGTTAGACCATCCTTAATGTGAGTGGACGGTCTTGACAAATTTTAGTGGGAAAATTATGAGATTTTATTTGTTTTTAAAGGGTAAATTTGTAAATTGTAAATTATAAAGTATTATAATTCATAAAAGGTTATGAATTAAGTCATCTTTCTCCTAGTTTCTTCTTGAGAAAGCCGAAACTCCATTGTTAAGGATTGGGAGGCTTCGGTCAAGCTTGTCTTTCAATTTGGTAAGCCGATTTTAACCAGTTTATTGTAATTTTTATGTTTTTGAGATTGCTCCAACTAGGTCCAACTAACTTGTATCTTTGTTCTCAAAATAGTTAAAGATTATGGATTATGCCATTGATGACTTTTGGATATTCTTGAAGTTTTATGGTAGATTATTAAGCTTGGTTGTTAAATAGGACTATTTTGAAAAGTAGTTTTTGATGATTTTAATATTTGAAGACTAAAATGTTAAAGTGATAAATTTACAAGGACTTAAGGTGAAATATTGCAAAAAGTGAGCTTTAGGAATGCTTTTAAACATTTGGCAAAGCTGGAAATTTAAATAAAATGGTTAATTTGCAAGTTTTGAGCTAAAGGACTAAATTAAATAAACTGGTTAATTTGCAAGTTTTAAGCTAAAGGACTAAATTTAATAAAAGTGAAAAGTTAACGGTAATTTTGTAAAAATACCAAAAAGGCTTATTTGCATAAAATGATTAAATATTCATGTTGAATTAAATAATTGAATAAAATTATTGAAATAGATCAAGATCGTGTTACCGATCGTGGAAAAAGGAAAATGGCGTATTAGTCCCTGGAGTTCATTTTCACTACAATTTCATCCGATAAGTTTGTAACGTTATATTTGCATTTAAGTAGTACATTATTTGTATTCTTTATGATTGTTGCAAAACAGGTTATGGTACGTGAAATTGAGAATGATGAAAAAGAAATTAATGAAAGAGATATCAGGCTTTGAGTAGGTGATTTGAAACTGACGCAATGGCTGACGTACCGCATATGTTACGAGTCTCGACAGCTCGTGTGAGGAGCACCGTGAGTCGAGAAATGAGAAAAGAATCCAAGAATGGATTATATGTCCTATGATGGCTGAGATTTATTCTAAGTGAATATTATCAACAACTCGTGTTAGCAGCATCGTTAGGAAACAGTTATATGCACAGATATTATATCAATGGCTGAGGTACCGCATATGTTGCGAGTCCTCGACAGCTCGTGTCAGCAGCATCGTGAGTTGGGAAACGAGAAAAGAATCCAAGAATGGATTACAGGTCTTACAATGGTTGGGATTTATGCATAAATGCATATTCTTGACAACTCGTGTGAGCAACATCGTTAGGGAACAGTTATATGCACAGATATCGCATCGATGGCTGAGGTACCGCATATGTTGCTAGTCCTCGATAGCTCATGTGAGCAGTATCAAGTACTGGTAATAGAGATGATACAGACAAGAAGTTGAAATGCTAGTTATGGCTTGAAGAAGCAAAGTCTTATTTTGGTTCAGCTGGGTTATAAGCTAATCAATGCATATGATTGATAACTCGTTTAAAACTCTACAAACTTACTAAGCTATGAAAGCTTACCTGTGTTTTGTTTTTGTTTTGTAGATTTTGTTTTGTTGCTAGAAGATCGGATCACCTCAAGAAATCACACTATCTCGGGAGCTCGTACAGTATTATTTACATCACTTGGTTATATATCATGTACTAAGAAGATGTTAACTTTTGTAATGCTTGATTTTAGGTTGAATGGATAATTGTTGGCAACTTAGATGAGTGTTAAACTTAGGTTTGTATGCTTGCTTAATGCTATAAGAGACAAAATAGGCTTTGTTGTAATGGCATGTAAATTCATGAACACTTAAGTTGTTTCAATTGTATTTTGAAGTTGTGATTAAACAAGTAATATTACGTATAGGTTTTTGCAAGTTGTTATCTTGGATGATTGTCTTGTGAGTAAGAATGTGATGTAGACTTGGAAACTTAGGTGTTTATTCAAATTCTGCACATTTGTTTCGGTAAAATTCTATCATGTATCGGTAGAAGTACAGGGTATTTGAACTTTGGTTATTGACTTGCATTGTTTCGGTATAAGTTTTTGAGGTATCGATAGTTCTGTGCATAGTAGTATTAGTAGTCTGACACTTGTTTCGGTAAAAGCTATAGGGTAAAACTTCTTAGCTCTCTAGAGTTTGTTGTATCGGTAGAAGTGATGATTGTTTCGGTAGTAGTCATACTTGTATCGGTAGAACTATCACAACTACCAGTAGGAAATTGTAACTATTTTTAATCTGCTTAGTAAAACTTGACTTCTACCAATACTTGTCCAACAGGTACCAGTAGAAGTCCCTCAGAATTGTGGAATGACATTTTTACCTTTAATGGATTGTATTATTATCTAATTTTATGGTTAATTTCTTGCATGATATGTTAATTTATTTAATTATAATAAAATAAAGTGATATTGAGAATTATTTAACGATAAATGATCGAAGAGACCCTAAAACCCTAACCAACGACGGTCACGGGTTTGGGTGTTACAATTCTTGTATGATTACAATTGATCCGTGATTGGTCGAAATGTTGTAAATGAATGTGTATGATTAAATGGAGCTAGTATTCTGGGTTGCTAGTTTGTAATTGTATAGATTGTGAATGATTTGTTTGTATGAAAAGAAAAAAAATTGTAAAGTTCTGTAAACCTTGAGACCCTAAACCAGAGATGGTTACAATTTTTAGGTGTTACAGTTATTTTGTGTGAGGTACAGGATTGGTATGAGATGTGACGATGATTTTTGTATATCCATTGTTCGTTGAATATACCGGGGTCCTGCATTTGTTACGGACTATCGTGTTATATTATAGTGTTTTCTGGTGTGTTACAGGGGCAGATGTTAGCCTATGGGCTAGCCACTTGATGCTGACGTGTCTTATCAATTGGATAGGCTCGTATGAGTGTTTAGTGTGTTCTGGATGGTTAACTGTGTACTCATATTCATATATCGTTCATCGGGCATTGTTTATTGAGTACTGAATGTTATTGAAATGTGAAAAAACTTGATTTGTACTATTATTTGAGCATTTCTCACCTGTTGTAAGCTATGATTGACATGAATTTTGATAATAACCTTGTTGACAGGAACTCTGTTCATTAATTTTGTTATTTGAATTTTTACGTTTAATTTGGTAAGCTTTATCATTTAATTGATGAACTTACTAAGCTATATGAAAGCTTACTCGTGTTTTGTTTTGTTTCCTTGTAGATATTATTTTGTCGAAATTAGGAGATTGAGAGATCGGATCAACCTAGAGAAATCACACTATCGAGGATCTTGGTAGATTTTGAATTCGAACTTGGCTTATATGGCATGTAATATGGGAATTTGAGTTTGCTTTGTAATAGTCGATAAGTACTCATGTTATATAGCTTGGTGTGCTTATTATGTTGTTTAGTTAAATGGCCATTGATATATGCATGCATATGCTTATTATGTTGATTGTGAATAGGAAATTGTAAGTTTTGACATTCATTATGGTATGACATTTGAGTAATTGCTAATTACTAGGTTATTTACTTGTGAATTGAGATTCTAGTTTAAATGGTTTGAATAAGTAATGGTGATATGCATGTCGAATTCTAAGTTTAAGCATAAGTGGATGAACATGAAATGATAAGTTTGGCATGAGTTAGGTATGATATTTTTGAGTTTAAATGTAATTCAATTTGAATGTGTTGTGGCTTTTTTTAACTAAGGTAATGAAATATAAGTCTGTGAATTATATGACACATTGGCTAGACACATAGGTTGATTGTTTTTGTCATGCTTTGAGTGTCATTGAAATGCATTTTGAAGTCTTATAAACATGTGTTGAAAGTTAGATGAGGTACCTAAGCATTTGGATGTAAAATGAGCATATTTTGGGTCATTTTTTGGCACACACGGCCTGGGACACGGCTATCACACGGTCGCGTGTCACGTAGGTAACCCACATAGGCGTGTGCCCCGAGCGTGTTAAGTGCAAGGTTCACATGGGTTAGCACACGACCAGCGACACAACCGTGTAACCTAAGTCATTGAGTTACACGGGCGTGTAGAGCAGCCACACGAACGTATGGGATAGCCACACGGCCCTATCTAGAGCTACACGGTCTGGCCTCTGTCACATGGCCGTGTGACCCTTATTTTGAAAATTTTTAGATTTTCCCTAAACTTTTTGATTTGCTTTGAATTAGTCCCTATTGTTCCTAAATTAATTTTAAGGTCTCATAGGCTCGATTTAAGGCATGTAAAATATATGTTTTACTTAATTCTGAATTATATACGGAAATTTTAAATTAATTTGAAAACTGGATGTTATTTGTTATGAAATGTTCAAAATTGTACGGTAATACTTTGTAACATTATTCCAGTGACAGAAATAAGCTATGGGCGTTATAATATGACATTTTGCTTAGGGAAATGGTCAATGTTGGTTGGCAAAAATTAGTACTTTTATTTTCGTGATGGGGGCTGTACGTCACTAGTTGAAGTGTGGAGGGAGGGAGCCGGGAGGAGAGAGGGACGAGGTGGGGTGGGGTGGGGTGGGGTGGGGTTGGGTGATTTGGGTTATTTTTTTTAATTATTATATGAAATGAAAATGATGTGTATTAAAAATAAATGTTAAAGAAAAACAAGCCATTAACTTAACGGTCACGTTAGTTAACTATTAAGTTTTTAACAGTTTTGGATTTTAAAAAAATAAAAAGATATGTCACGTAATTATTTTATAATTTTTTAAAGTCGAGTGATGTAACAAGAAAGTTTCTAATAGTTAAGTAATTATTTATGTTGTTTACCTTAAAAATAATATAAAATAAATAATGAGATGTATGATCTGAGACAAATATATTTATTAAAGTTTCGTATAAAAATTAAAAATTGCTTGAATTCAAATGGTAAAAAAAAAAAAAAAAAAGTTTTATGCATTGTGTTTTGATTCAAATTTTATTATAAATTTTTTTTATTTTTTATAAAAATATAAAAAGTCAAAAATACCCACAAAATCATATAACTTACTTTTCAAATAAAATGTTTTTTTCGTAATTCTCTATTGAGTTGGAATCTGGTTGATTGGTGACACCAACTCAATAAAGGACTTTATATATAGTATAAATATATACAACTGATAGAGATGATAAATTGTGTATATTAAAATAAAAATGTATAAAATAAATCAAAATGAAGCTTTATTTGAATGGTAAACTTAAGGTTTTATCACTCAACCAAAGTTTTAGCTAACATTTTTTACGTTATAAATTTATTATGCACACTTTATTACATCTATCAATTGTATATTTATACTTACTATTTATCAAATCTTTTACTGAGTTGGAGTCACCCATCAACCGAGTCTCAACTCAGCTAGGAAAATTAGTTTAAAGCCCATTTACATTTAAAATAAATTATATTATTTGAGGATATATTAATCTTTTTATTTAAAAAAAACAATAAAAATGTGCATATAATGGAATTCAAACTCATGTCAATTGGGTTAGCAAAATCTTTAATTTACCACTCAACAAAATTTTTATTTTAATATTTGTAATTTTAATTTTATTATATACGTTTTATTGGCTAAATAAATCAAATATGTTGATTTTGAAAATTAATTAGGCCTTTAGGTCGGTTTTAAAATTATTTATAGAAATAGACCAATTTTAAAAATAGTTTGTCCAGTTGGACGAGCTTTTCTTACATGTGTCAGAAAAGCTCGCCTAACTAAACATGCTTTCCCTTGAAGTTGAAATTTTGAATTTTTTTATTATAATTAATTTTTTTGGTTTGATGGTTAAATATTGGTGATTTAATCTTTGAGTTCCGGGTTCAATTCTTCTCCCACTTACATTTATATTTTTTTCCTTAGTTAAATGATTAAATAATAATTATTTCATCCTTAGATTCAATTTCAATTCCCTTTTTCTAAACACATTTGTCATTTTTATTTCATATTGTTTCAAATTTTTTATTTTTAATTAATAAATATATTATTTTCAATTTTAATTAATAATATATGTAAAGTATATATTTTTATTATATAATTACATATTTATTATTTGATTTTATAAATAAAAGAATTATTGATTAAAAAGATGAATTAAAATAAAAAATTGAAAACAATATATTTACTAATTAAAAATAAAAAAATTGAAACAATATGAAATAAAAATTACAAATATTTTTAGAAAAGAGAAATTGAATTTGGGTCTCAAGGATGAAATCATTATTATTTAAACATATAACTAATGAAGCTAATATGTTGAAAACATTCATTAAAAGAAAAAGAAACTTAAAACAACATGAAATAAAAAATATAATAATTAAAAGACCAATTATGCAATTGGAACTAGATCTGATCATGGGTTGGGCTACTCGACCCGACCCGAAGGCCCGTCCGAAAAATAGATTTGAACTAAAAACAAGACTCATTTTTAAAATGGACTGGGCCTTGGGTTTGATTTTCTAAACCCGAGCCCGACCCTACCCGGCTCGGATTTGCAATAATAATTTTATTTTTTATTATTAATACTTTTTTTACTTCAAATTTTAAAAATTACTAAAAAAATTAATAATTTGTGTTACTACTGATTTACTGTGTACGTCTTCTCTCCTCCCTTTAGCCTTCCCATTTCCCAATTTTCAATTCCTAAATCAATTTCAAAACCAAAAAAAAACCCTAAGTGCTTCCATCAGTCTCAAATCGCAACATCTCTAATCGAAAAATCGTGGATATGTTTTTTACTATTTTTGTTTCAACTCAGATAGCAATAACTAATTTATTGTTTTAACAATTTTCATATTTTAGTCTGTTGGGTTTTGTTTTGTTAGCTTTATTGGGTTTTGATTATATATATATTTTATAATTTTTATCTCTCTTTCCTTAAATATTTGTTATTGATGGGTTGTTCTTGAATTGGGATAGTTTGCAAACAAAGTTTAATTTCAAATAAAATTTAGAAGGATTTTATTCTTGTTAATTTGCAAAAATTTAGAGATTAGCATAAATATTCAATCCATTGCCATTGTTAGTCAATTCATGCAATTAAATATAATTTTCAGTTAAGATGTTGCTGTCAATACTTGTTATTATTATTATTATAATATAATTTTACAAAAGATGTTGAAATGTAAAGGAAGTGCGTGGTTTTTTGGGGCAATGTCCGAATCGTGAGGAATTATATTGAAGAGTAATTGGTTCTTGTAGTGACAAAAAAATTGTTAACACACATATATAAATAAATAGTTGAAGAAGGAAAAAGAGGGCTTGATTCTTATTCTTTCGACATTGCTTGAATCATGCATCAAATGCTTACTTGATTGTTTAGCTTTCTGTTTTGTTCTAAATTCTAATTAATGCTTGCACTGAACCTACCTTTCTGTATGAGTACTCAAAATGAGGCCATTGTATTTGTTTGCTTTGAACAAAATTTAAATGCGTAGCACATGGCTTGGCCTTATTGCGTGCATGGCTTCTTTTAGTACCATTTCATTTTTGCCCACAAGATGACTTAAAATATAAGATTGATTTTATTTATAATGATTAATTATAATTTTAATTACTATATTTTGAGTTATTTGGATTTCAAGACTTGAGTTTTTATGACGATAACTAGTTCGAACACTCCAATATCTATGGACGATGGGTTTAATGAATATCAAAGTGCTCCCAAACGTCAAAAGGCTCCTACTTCAAAGGTGTGGGATGAAATGACTAAGCTTGAATGTGAGAACAAAGACGAATTGAAGGCACAATGTAATTATTGTAAGATTATCATCTCTACTAAATCTCCTAGTGGAACATCTCATTTAAGACGTCATCTGAATAATTGTTTGAAAAAAATTAATAAGGACATCACTCAATACACCATAGCAACACAACCATCCTTAACGGGTGGTCCTTCTATAAGAAACTACAAGTTTGATGCTGATGAGTGTTGTCGAGCTATTTCTACTTTTCTTGTGTGTGGAAAACATTCATTTAGGACAGTTGAAGAATCGGGATTTAGATACATGATGAGCATTGCTAGTCCTAATTTTAAGAATATAAGTAGACATATAGCTGCAAGGTATGTCCTAATGTACTATGCAAAAGAGAGAGACCATGTTAAAGAAGAGTTGGCTAAAGCACCTGGTTTAATTTGTCTAACTTCTAATAATTGGAACTCTGAGCATACTAATGATGAATACATTTGCATTACCGCTCATTGGGTTGACAAAGACTGGAAGTTACAAAAGAGAATCATAAGGTTTAGAGATTTATCTCCTCCGTATGATGGTTTGAACATAGTGGATGATCTTGTTTTATGTTTATCTCAGTGGGGTATAGACAAGAAAATTTTTAGTATCACTTTGGATAATGCTTCTTATAATGATGTTATGGTTTCTTGTCTTAAAAATCGTTTTCGTGCGAATCGAGCTCTTTTGTATGATGGTATTTTTTTTCAAGTTAGAAGTTGTGCACATATATTGAATTTTATAGTTAAAGTCGGCTTGGAACTTGCTGATGATGTTGTTGGTAAGATACGAAATGGAATTAAGCACATAAAAAGGTCGGGAATTCGTAAGAAAATATCTTATGATGCGGCCGACAAGAGCTTTCATTTGAATGTGACCAAAAAGTTGCGTCAAGATGTGTGTGTGTGTGATGGAATTCTACTTATTTGATGCTTGAATCTTCTCTTTACTATAAAGATGTGCTAGATTATTAGAGTCAACGGGATAAAGATTATCAAATATTTGCACTTTCTGATGAGGAGTGGAGACATGTTGCTATTCTTTGCAAATTTATGAAAGTCTTTTATGATGTGACTTGTGTTTTTTCTGGTTCTAATTATCCGACTGCTAATCTTTATTTTAGAGGGGTTTGGAAGGTTCACAAGGTCCTACTTGATACAGTTAAAGGTCCTCAATCTTTTTTAACTTCAATGGTTAAGCAAATGCAAGAGAAATTTAATAAATATTGGACTGAGTATTCGTTGGTATTGTCATATGCTGCAATCTTGGATCCTCGTTACAAGTTAAATTATGTGCGATATTGCTTTACTGCAATCTAGGGTATTCATGCTCTTGATTTTGTGCAAACCATTATTAGCAATCTTAGACTCTTGTTTGATGAGTATGTTAAGAAATCCAAATCGACGTTTTCTTCTTTGGTCGAAAGTTCTAATGTTTTGGATTCTAGTTTGCATCAACCTAATGTTAATAGGGTTGATTTGGGTGAAGATTATGATGAGAGTGATGATTATAAACGGTTTTTAAATGAATCTATCACTATGAGTGAAAAGTCACAGTTGAACATTTATTTGGAAGAATCGGAGCTTGAGTTGAATAGCAAAATTGATGTTTTGGATTATTGGAGCAAAAGTTCAATTCAATATAATGAGCTTTCATTATTGGCTCGTGATCTTTTGGCAAATCCAATATCGACTGTAGCTTCCGAATCGGCTTTTAGCTTGGGGAAGAAAGTTCTCACACCTTTGAGGAGTTCACTTAAGCCAAAAATGGTTCAAGCCGTTATTTACTTTGATGATTGGATGCGAGCTAAAAGATTTTTAACGGGTAATTATTATTTTAGTTTTATTGTTATAATTTTATAACATTTTGTTCAATTTGGTTATCTAACTATTTATTTTTATTTCATATTAAAAATTTATTGCAGAAATGATGAGAATGATGATGACGATGAGGGCGATGAGGATGATGAGAATGATGCTTCTTCGATTTCTCTCTAGGTTACTTTTCTAATTGTTGACAATTTATGATTTATAGCATGTTATAAAATTATATATGCTGATTGGTTGATATATAGATAATTTGATTGGTTGATTACATTTTGCAGGTTGTTTTTGGTGCAGATTTGGTACTATTTTTCGTGCTGATTTGATGTTGTTTTTGGTGCAGTTTTGGTACTGTTTTTAGTGCATTTTGGTACTGTTTTTGGTTCATTTTGGTACTGTTTTCAGTGCTGTTTTTGGATGTTTTAGTGTTGTTTTATTGATGTTTCGCAGTTGTTTATGTTATTTTGCTGTTTTTTTAATATTATTTGGCATCAATTATTAATATTATTTGAATATTATACAATTTTTATTTTATCATTAATTTTGCTATTATTTTAATTGTAACTATTTTAATATAAAATGTTCTTATTGTATTTTCAATTTGTTTGTTGTTTTACGAATTGTTTTAATAATTTATTTGTTGTTTTAATATTTTTAAGTGCATTTGATATATCATATTTTAAAATTATTTATATAATAAAATAATCTTAAAATTTTTAATATGGGTTGAGCCGGGTCGGGCTTGGGTTTAATTATTTTAATATGAGTCGGGTTTGGGCTAATTTTTAGGCCTATTTTTTGGGCCGGGTTGAGCCCAAGCCTAAAAAGTGAATTTAAAATTTTATTAAAATCCCATTCGAATCCGATCCGGCCCGGCCCATGATCACCTATAATTGGTACCTCCTTAATTATTCAAACGGTGGAAATAATGGAGAATTCTCTACAATAGTGATAATTTTCTCTAGTTATCATTTGAAATGTTTTAATTAAATAAAATTATTATAATAAATAAAAGTTAAAACAAATTAAAAGATGAATAAAACCATCTTCTTCATTCTTTCTTCTTTGGAAGCCGAAACACCATACTAGTTAGGCCCTTCAATTTGAGGAGTAAATCATGTCTGTTTTTAGTAATTTTATGTTTTTGAGCACGTATTAGTTTGATCTAGTTAATTTTGGGACTAATTTGCAAAAATGTTAAACATTGTGGTTTATGTCATAAATGAGTTTAGTGTGTTGTTGAAGTTAGTGATGGATTATTAAGTTTGGTTGTTAAATACGATTATTTTGTAAAATAGGACTATTTTGTAAAATAGTTTTTAGTAATTTTAATGTTTAAGGGGCAAGTTTTCTTGATATGTCTAGGGAAAGCTTGCCTAGCTGGACGAGCTTTCCTCAAAGTCAACCTATTTCCCTAAATAATTTTAAAACCGGCCTAGAGGCCTAATTAATTTTCAAAATCGGCATATTTGGCTTATTTAGCTTGTTTTATTATATCTATTAATTATATGTCTATATTATTTATAAAACCCTTTATTGAGTTAGTGTCACTCATCAACGGGATTCCAATTTAATTAGGAAAATTTCTTTAATATCCCTTCACATTTAAAATAAACTATATTATTTGAGAGTAATTTCATATTTTTATTTAAAAAAAATTAAAAATATGCATACGATGGGATTTAAACCCATACTAATTGGGTTAGCAAAATCTTAAATTTACCACGCAACCAAAATTTTATTTTAATATTTTTTTTATTTTATTATGTATACTTTATTATCTTCATCAATTGTATATCTATTCTATTTACAAAGCCCTTTACCGAGTTGATAAAAATTTGTCCATAATAAGATTTGAACAAAGGATGCTATGCATATAAAACTTTTAAACTAAAGCATTTTTTAATTTTTATATGAAACTTAGCACTATTCCAAGATTCATAACAACACCATGATAAACAATTGTATTCACTTAGTATTTTTAATCTAATATATTTTTGTATTTAAGTTTCGTTTTGCTGTCAATTTAATCTATATTTTTCATTTTAATATTGTACATATTTCATTTATTATTATTGTTGAAGCTCAATTTTTAACCGGGCCCAACATTTAAAGTCAATGTTTAAGTTTTTAAATTTTAATTCATTTTGGGTTTAAATTTAATTTAAAGTTTAAACTTTTCTTAAGTTTAAATTTAAATTAAGTTTAAAATTAATTTGAATTTAAAATTTAATTAATTTAAAAAAAGTTCAGTTACAAATGTCCACTTTATAAATCCAAATTGAGCCCAAATGCTAACCTAAGCCCAAATTCTAAAAGGCCCAAACATAAATGGCCCAAATTGGCCCAAACCCGTTACACCCCAAAATCTGCTAAGTATTGCTGCTGCTGCCTCCACCTCAGCCACCAGAAGTCGCCACGTCAGCCCAAAGCAATTCCTCCTTCAATTCCAACTTGCATTGCCACCGACTGCTCCAACCGCCACTGCCATAGCTGAACATGCAAAAGAAAGAAGACCAGATGGACATTTATTAGAGAAAAACAAAAGAAGATGATTGTAAAAACTGGTTATAAAAACTACTTCCAAATTTTAAAAGGGAAATTTTTTTCTTTCAAAAAAAAGAAGATCAATACAAAAAGATTTTGCAAACATAAAGCAGTGTACTATTAAAGGAAGATATCAGTACTCGAAGCAATAAGAATACAGAACCAAGAAAACATCAAGCAATAACGCAAGAGACCAGAGTATCAAACAAGGTACATCCACCAGTAAGCATCAATCCATTAATATTGACTCTTGAAATCTCAAACTGTTTGCATTATCTGTTTGTATCTAACTATTAATATCCATCATTTATTACTAATTTTCATTTATTATTTTGAAACCGGCCTTTAAGGTGCATTAATTTTAATGGCTTTATTAATATTATTAATAATAATGGGTATTAAATAAGTATTAATAACAGTAATGGGTTAATAATGAAAACGAGCGTTAGTAATAAATATTGGCATTAATAGATATTAATAAAATTATTATTAATATTAATAAAGGCATTAATAATAAATGTTTTAATAATAATAATAATATTAAATAATATTAATAAAAAAGGGAAATAAAAGAAAAAACGAAAAGTCAGAGACGCTTCCCTGGTCGTCATTGCCGGAAGTCGGGCCTAGCCGAACGCCGCCTGTACCTCGTCATGCATGGACCTGCAAAAAAGAGAATCAAAACGCTTAGCAATAAAGAGTAATAATAACCGATTTGTAAAAAAAAGGGATTTTCTTAAAACAGAATCTGTTAAAAGTAAAGATCGGGATTTGATCTCATCAGATCTAAACCTGATCGGCGTTTTAAAGAGAAAAAGAGGGTTCAAAAAGGGGACGGTTCACCTTCAACGGGGGCGTGTGGCGCGTGGCGCGTCGAAGGAGATGGCGCGTGTACCAAAAGACCTCCGGCGGTGGCACATGATGACCACGCGCGGGGGCCGGTGGTGCGCGTGCGGCCCTACGCGCAACGAGCGGTGACCTGCCTGACTGGTCGAGGCATGGCCGGCCGGAAAGGGGCGAGAGGATTTTGGGTTTTTTTTAAAAAGGGGCGAAGGAAATGTTTTTTTTCTCTGAAATAGGATATTTATAGGCCCCCAGAACGTTGCCGTTTTGAAGGCTGAGTTTCAGCCCTAAAACGGCACCGTTCTGAGCTATTACCCAAATCCGACTCGAAATTCGATTCGACCCGACCTAGGATCCGCGTGTTTTTTTTAGGAAGGGTTATTTGTGCATTCGATCCTTCCGCTTTTTCTCAAAATTTCAATCAGGTCCTTTTCGTACTTTTAATTAATTTTAAATTGGCTCATCTATTTTCAATGCTTTTTAATTTAATCCTTGAACCCTTTTGAAAGCACCGGGAGCTGCCACGTGTCATTGTTTGGGTTTATTTCTACGAACGGTTCCTTTTCCTTTTAACTTGTTTTAATTTAATCCTTAAATCAAGTTTGTCTTAATTACAAAATTGACCCAAAAATTTTCTATAGTTTTCAAATTGGTCCTTTGACCTCAGGATGCCTCAGAGGCTGCCATGTGTCACATTTTTTGGTTTTATTGCCCTAAAGGTCCCTAAACTGCCCAAAATTATCATTTTACCCCCGAACTTCCAAAAATCTCATTTTTGACCCCGAACCTTCCCAAAATTACAATTTTACCCCCGAACTTCCAAAAATCCCAATTTGACCCCGAACCTTCCCAAAATTACCATTTTTACCCTCGAACTTCCAAAAATCTCATTTTTGACCTCGAAACTTTTAAAAATTATCATTTTACCCCTAGACCTCTTAAAATCCCATTTTTAACCTCGAGACATCCAAAAATTACCATTTTACTCCCGGATGTCCAAAGACTCCATTTTTCGACCTCAAAACTCTCAAAATTATCATTTTTACCCCTGAATGTTTCAAATTCCATCTTTAACCCTGAGTTTTCTCGAAACTACCATTTTTCTCGTGCAACCGAAAGGTCTTGTTTTGCACTCCGATTGCATCATTCTTCCTTCTCATCAACATTTGCATTTTTTATTATGCACTCGTATTTTGCATCTTTCTTTTGTGAATAAATTATCTTTTTATTTATCTTACTTCGCGATAAGTGATGTCCACTAATAACTGCTCATTCATATTCAACTCGCATGTTTATTTTCAAAATTGATTTTTATACAAAAACTTTAAAATCGAGGCAATATCCTTTTATTTCGAGTTCCGAAAATTTGTGCCTTAACTTACTAGGTGCAACTTTTCCTCAAATCAAAATAATCGAATACCCTTAATCGAGGCGATGTTTCCTTATCTTTGATTCTGAAATGCTGTGCCTTAACTTACTAGGTGCAACTTTTCTTCAAATCAAGATAACCAAATATCCTTTTTCCAAAGATTTAAAAAAGAGGTTTTTACAAAGGGAAGCTCGTCATTTTTTGGATCCTGAAATGTTGTGTCCTAACTCACTGGACGCAATTTTTCTCCTCTGATCACGTGGAAATAACGAGATTTCCAAATAAACCCCATTTCTTTAAAATTCAACTTATGCATGCAAGGATCGTATTTTAAACTTTAAGCTTTTAAATGTTACAAATTAAGACCCGGAAATAATCAACATGGTACCAATTTTGGGCGTATGAGGGTGCTAATACTTCCTCATACGTAACCGACTCCCGAACCCATTTCTCTGGATTTCGAAGACCTACATGTTCTCAAAACGGTCGTTTTAAAAAAAAAAACGTTTTATGGTAATCCAATCACACCGAATAAAGGATTGGTGGCGACTCCCATTATTTTTCGATTTTTATAATAATTTTTGAAACTCGTCGTTTTTCGAATCGGGGGATGGTTTCGACAGCTGGCGACTCCGCTGGGGACTTTTAAAAATAAACGAGAGTCAAGCCGAAATTGATTATCTTTGGGTCTTCTTTGGAAACTTTTAAGCTTCAGTTTTGTTTAAAAGGGGATCCTCGACATCTTTTGTGACATTATATCATGTGATATTACTAGTGCAAATTCGCATGCATTTGCATTTGATATTACCTTTTAAGTGGAAGCCTGAAACTACTCCTTCGTGTGATATTACTATTTATGGTTTTCATACGCATGCATGTGTGATGCGATTCCTAGTATAACTTAGTTTAATTATGGAATGGTATTTTTGCAATTTTCTTAATCGAGTTGGTGCTCGAATGACTCGTTATGTTAATTCAATTAGGAGCTAAAATAATAGTATAGATACAATTATTAGAGATATAAATTGTGCATATTAAAATAAAAGCATTGGTTGAGTGGTAAACTTAATGTTTTACTAATCCAATCGGTGCAGGTACAAGTTTTACAATATGCATATTTTTGTTAAAAGAAAAAAAATTAAAGTACCTTCAAATAATAAAACCTATTTTAATTATAAAATTATATTTTCATAATTTTATTAATTGAGATTATATCGATTAATTGATGACAGGGATACCAATTCAATGAATGACTTAAATAATAAATACAAATTATTTTAAAATATTATAACAACGTCATTGTTATCCAGTTTCACAATCTCAAAATGCTAAAGACAAAACATATGGTAACAAAATTGAGAAAAAATAAACATAACCATAGAGTAGAAGTGTTTATGGATCAGGTCAAGCCAGGTCTAAGCATGATATTAATACACTTTATGTTTGTTTAAGTCCGGTCTGATCCGGCCCAAAATTTGAGCCTAAAATTTTATAAAAAATCCACTTATATTTGCAAAAGATTAAATCAAGCCCATTTTAGGCCCATCCATATTATTTTTAAATTATTTTTAAATATTTTTTTAATATTTAATCATTTTGTACATTTTTTATTTATTGATATTTTTTATATAGTCATAATATTTATATTAGAGGAATATTATAGATTTAGTATATGTTTATTTTTTTAATGTGTTTTAAATTATATAATATATAAAAATAACATAATAAAAAATATTATAAACTTAAAACGGATCGGATTGGACCGGACTCGAGCTTGAACATTCAAACTCAAGCCCGACCCATATTTTAAACGGGTCTAATATTTTTCTTTCAAACTTATTTTTCGAGCGTAATATTTTTATTTAAATACTCTCAAATTTCAAGTGAACCTTTATATCTAAACGGATAATCCAACTCATAAACAGATCTACTATAAAGTTGAAAGGCAAAGACAGAAATAAATGAAAAGCAGGAGGATAGAATGGCCATTACAAGGCAAGGGAATTAGACAGTGCTGGAGGCTGCGGTACAAAGGCAGAGCTGAGTACACCACTGCTACTGTTACTGTGTCTTTTTCTGACTCAACCTTACTCTACTACTCTATATTGATTAATTTTTCAATATTTTTAATAATATTAAATGAATAAACCCGTATGTTGACTTATGGTTGAAATATTTACAATTTAATATGTAATTTAATTTCAAATCATATTAATTATATTAATAACGTTTTAATATTTTACTCTCTTCTTATAACTTAAAAAAATATTAAATGAATTTTTTAAAACACATAAAAAGAAACTAATAAATATACACATACCCAAACCCCACACTAAAATAACGTAACAAAGCAAATACTTCTTCTTCTTCTTCACCAGTGTTACTGCCAATACTGTTGCCTGCCTGCCTGCATGCTCTGCTCTTTGCTTTTTCATTTACAATTATTAACCTCCTGTAGTAACTATACATAAAAATCTATGTTATATATTCTCTATCAGTATCCAGCAGAGGTTTGCATTCATGCATGTCCACATCTCCATACTCCATGGACCATGCATGCATCACTCTCTTTCCCATAAATTTTGACCTTTTTACTCATATTTCCATAGTCTCCTATTAAATACATCTGAATTTCACTAGTTATTGCATTTGCATGCTCCACAAATTTATTATTGTTATTTATAGGTAAAAAACTGTGTTATTGAATATAAAGAAAAAAAAAGTATGTGAACATTTTTTCACCTGACTTGTAATTTTACTTTTGTTCCTTGTCATTAATAGTTCCCACGTGTATATTTATAGGATGAAAAAACAATAAATTTGATGTTAAATTAATTGTACTACAGCGCAATAAGCTTATTTCTGCAATTCATAAATAAGAAAATTATACGTTTTAACCACTCAAATTCATGTTTTTTTACATTAATAATAATATTTATACAAATCAAGTTAAAACTCAATTGACATAAATAAATAATTAAAAAGTAAATACAATGAGGTATTTACTATGTGCATCAATTTTTTCAGCACCTTTGGATTGAAAATAATGTATTATTTATAGATATTAACTATAGTTTTTTTTTTTTGACAAAAAAGACTCGAAAGCTATTACCTCTTATTAATAAAAATAAAAAATAACAAGTTTGTGGATTTCACTAGGATAATTCATGTAAAAAATATTAGTTACAGTCAAAGGCGTATTTAGGGGGGCTGGCAGAGGCCTCGGTCTCTCTAAAATAATTATTTTACTTTTTTGGTCCTTTAAATTTTTATAATTTTTAAATTAGTAAAGAAAAATTATACTTTGACCCCTCTAAAAATAATAAAAATTTAATTTAATCTTTTAAATATTATAAAGATATAAATAATTGAATTTCAACCCCTAAAATTTTTCCCAACTTCGCTCTTGCTACAGTTTTTTTATTCATTGGGTTTTTTTTTTTACATCAAATGTCGTAAATTGTATCTAAATTATTAAAAGAGAAAAAAAAAACAGTGGTTAAGATAATTAGTAGAAGGGAAAAAACAAATGCTATCAAATACTTGTTAAGATAATATTTTTATCGTTAAAGATAATATTCATAAAAGGGAAAAAGTACGTAAATATCGAGGTTTGTTGTTATTAATTAATTAATTTTTTTTTTAAATACAAATTTTCATTTATAATAAATTTTTAATTCAAAAATAATATGTAAATGAAAATTTTCTTTAAAATTATTTGATACAATCAGTGTTTAAAGGTTGAGCTAAATTACTTTCAATGTTATTAAATTATTAGTAAATTTATATTTTTGTTCTTTAACTTCAAAAAATTATAAAATAATTATTGAAATACTCGAAAGTTTTCATTTAAAGCACTGAACTATTCGAATTTTTTATTTAAGTCACTAGATTGTTAAGATTTTCTTAAAAAAAGTTCAACTAGCGAACTCCAAGTAACAGTTTGATGATCAATATTGTTGTTATTGAGTATATCTCATATTTCAGTCAAATTTGAGAAATAATCTTCCAGTTAAATTATGTTTAATTGTTTCAATCAAACTATGATTAATCTAGATTATTTTATTATTATTTGACCTACAAATTTAGCTCATAAAGATGATTTTTTACAATCTTAGAAAATACACTCATTAAAGATTAGAACTCATAACACTTTATGGAGTATTTTGTGTGTACGTTTTGAAAGTTCTTTATTTTCGAGTTTCGAGGTTCAGTTTTTATCTCCATCTTTTTGGCACTCTTTGTTCTTTTGTCATTATAGTAAAATTATCTTTGTCTGTGATTTTTTATCCTTTTTGGAGGGGTTTTTCCACGTTAAATTTGTGTGCTCAATTTCTCAATTTCTTCTGCTATTTTTATTTCTTCATTGCTTAATCAAGTCGATCCCCAGCAAGTGGTATCAAAGCTAGTTCTATTTTCGTAGATTAGCCCGTTTAGATATGGCAATAATGTTTGACATTGAGAAGCTTGATGGTGTCACAAATTTCAATCTGTGGCAAGTTCGGATGATGGCAATTCTAGTTCAAACTGACCTGTAAAAGGTCGTTACCGAGAAAAAGCTCGAGAATCTAGATCAATCAAAATAGGAAGAACTTGATGAAAATGCCCTATTTGCAATCCAATTGTGTCTCGCGAATAGAGTATTGTAGGAGGTATTGATGGAGAAGACCTCATACGCCTTGTGAAAAAAGTTTGAAACTCTTTATGCGACTAAGTCTCTAGCTAACCATTTAGTGTTGAAACAACATTTATTTACGTTTCGCATGAACGAATATGAGCTTCTTAGAGATTACATCAGTCAATTCATTACCCTTTTAAATGATTTAAATAATGTTAAGGTACAGATTGACGATAAAGATCAAGTTATGCTATTGTTGTGTTCGTTACACCCTTCATACAAATCTTTCAAGGAGACTCTGATTTATGGCATAGATAAACTCTCGTTCCAGGATGTGAAGGGTCATTTGTTGAGTAAAGAAAAACTCGACAATGAGTTTGGTTCTGATAAAAGGAAGATAGGCAAGCTTCCATTTTGGTAGAATCAAAAAAGCGAGACAAAAAGTGTCGTTATTGTAAGAAGTTAGGTCACATCAAAGCAGATTGTTATTGTTAAACTAAGCCCTATTGGATAACATGTTTTGATATAACAAATTAAAGTGTTTTTGAACATTAAGTAGAAGAGACTCTACTGAGAAAAGTAGTTTTGACCTGGGACTTCTACTGATACAATTTTAGTTCTATCGATACCTTAAAGACTTCTACCGAAACAAGTCAAATTAGTAGCCAAAGTTCAGCATCCCCTTCACTTCTACTAATACTCTATGGGTTCTATCGATACCAAATGAAACCCTCAGAGTTCTACCAATACAATGAAACATCTACTGATAGAACGACTCCAACGGTAATTTTTGTAAAGTCTTCTACCGATACATGTATGCTTCTATTGGAACAACGAAGCTATAGATTTCATTTAATGTTGGTTTTTATGGCTGCAACGGTTACATTTACTTTCCCAACAACCATAACGGTTGGAAATCACTTAAAGGGTATAAATATCATTTTCCAAAGGTCTAGCATCAAGGAGAGCAATGTGCAAAGCTTAAAGATCAATCAAAACAACCTAGAGCTTAATTCTTTCATACGTTTTCTTAAAAACACTTGTGAACTTTTATTGTATTCATTTAGCTCAAGTGTTCTTCTTTGTATTTGTGCTTAATTAGCAAACATTTTGATCTTGTAAAGATTGTTTCTTTGTTTGCTTATTTGTTTCTCTTTAAGAGAGGGTTTATACTTAAGGTTTGGGTAGAAACCTTAAGGGAGTTGTATCTTAAGACTTTGGGATATAAATCTTAAGAGAGATTGTAAGTTTAAACCTTCTGCTTAAAGGTTATACAAATCTAGTGGATTTGGAAAAAATCCTTAGTTATGGAAAGATGAGGTAGTGGAGTAGGCAACTGGGGTCGAACCACTATAAATTCTTGTGTTCTTTATTGCACAATTTTTATTGCTTCCATCATAATATATCAAAGGTCGATCCAACTTCCCTATCAACATTCTCGAGTTGATCTTATTGAGCTAACAATTGGTATCAAAACTAGTCTTTAAAGACTGTTTAACAACCAAGAGAAGATCCTCGAAGAAGCTCAAACAATCAACAACTATAACAATGATGTCCACTTCCGAATTAACGTTCTTAGGAGAAGGACATTCCATCGTAAGGCCTCTTCTATTCGATGACACCAACTACTCTTATTGGAGAACAAAAAATAAGTTATTTATCCAAGCTAGTGATTATGAAGTGTGGAGGATAATCACAAACGAGTCATTCATTCCAATGAAGATAGTTGAAGGTGTTGGTGTTTCAAAAGAGGAGAATGAATGGGATGCTAATGACATCAAGAAGGTGCAACTTAATGCAAAAGTTATGCACCCTCTATTTTGTGCTCTTGGTGCAAATGAGTATAACAGAGTCTCCTCGTGCAACGATACCAAAGAAATATGAGACAAGCTTGAGGTCACCCATGAAGGAACAAGTATAGTTAAGGAGTCAAAGATAAATCTTCTTACCATTGACTATGAGTTATTTAAAGAAAAATCAGAGGAAGGAATCAAAGAGATGTTCGATCGCTTCACTAGCATCATCAATGGTCTTAAAGCCCTTGGGAAGGTTTATCCCAACAAGGAGATGGTGAAAAACATGTTGAAAAGTCTCTCAAAATCTTGGGAACCAAAAGTGACAGCTATAGAAGAATCAAAGGATCTCAACTCATTCTCTCTTAATGAGTTCATTAGTTCTTTGCTTACATATGAGATGAAGCTTAACAAAGAAGATGAAGAAGAATGTTGGTAAAGCCCTTAAATCAACCACCATTGACGAGAGTGATTTAAGTGAAGAGGTGGACGAAGGCAAAGAGATGGAGAGGCTTGCTAGAAGATTTAAGAGATTTATGAAGTCCAACAAAGGAAGAGAATTTTGAAAGAAGGTAGGATTCAAGTTTGAATCAACCAAGGAGAAAGATCTCATTGTTTGCTATGAGTGCAAGAAACCGGGACACATCAAGTATAATTGTCTTATATTTAAAAAGAAGGGGTCTAGCAAACAAAAGACTCATGTTGTTTCTTGGAGTAATGAAGACTCATCTGATGATGAAGTAGCGAACTTATGCCTTATGACTATCGATGATCCTAAGGTAACTTCTAACTCATCTACTTTAAATGATTATTCTTTTAATGAGTTGCAAGATGCCTATGATGAGTTGGATTTGGAATTTGAGGTCATGATTTCAAAACACAAGAAAAATGTTTCAAAATTGAGAAATCAAAATGACTTACTTTCCAAAATCAATCATGAACTTGAAGAGAAAGTAAACAAAATGCAATAAATTATTAATGATTTTGAAAAGAAAAATTTAGACTTGCATAATTTACTTTCAAAAGTTCATGATGATAATCAAAAGCAACTTGAGTTGCTTAAGAGTGAAAAAGCTCACTTTAACAAAATTTTTGAAAAAGGAGAAAATTCAAAACAAAACTTGTTAAAAATAGCTTTAATTTCTATAAACATAGAGGTTCTTCAAGATTTTACAAGGGAAAAATTGTTAAGAGTGTATGGGTCCCTAAAGGACTTAGTGCTACTCAAGACAAGGAAGCTCTTTCAAAATGGATACCTAAAGGCACTAGAATTTTGAACACTAATTATTATGGACTCAAAACACATTAGGTACCAAAAACTTAATTCTATGTTTGTAGGTAAGGTGCATTACTTCAATGTGAACAAATGCAAATTTTATGTGATTACAACTTAATGTTGATTGGTATGGTAGTTCATTGGTTCTTTATGTTTAATATCTATCTTTGAACTAACCACTTTCTTTTCCTCTTGAGAGCTTTGTTGTTTATTTTTTATATAACAAAAAGGGTAAGAAGAGAAAGGTAAACTTTACGGTTGATCGATTGCTTTTATGCCAATTTTAGTGACCAATTTTTCAAAGCAAAATGAAGGTCAAATTTTAGTTTATTCCAAATTTTTATACTCCAAACCTTTATGCCTTAAATTGAAAATGATTTTTATATAGGAGGAGCTTGAATTGAAAATGACTTTTATTAAGGGGGAGCAATCTATTCAAAAATAAATTAACAAAATGTTTTGTTACATCAAAAAGAGGGAGAATGTTAAACTAAGCCCTACTAAATAATATGTTTTGATATAACAAATTAAAATGTTTTTGAATAAAAGTTAAGTAGAATAGACTCTAGTGAGCAAATTAGTTTTGGCCTGGGATCTATCGATACAACTTTAGTTCTACCGATACCATGGAGACTTCTACCGAAACAAATCAAATCAGTAGCCAAAGTTTAGCATCCCCTTCACTTCTGCTGATACTCTGATGGGTTCTACCGATACCAAATGAAACTCTCAAAGTTCTACCAATAAAATGAAGCATCTACCAATAGAACGACTCCAACGGTAATTTTTTTAAAGTCTACTATCGATACAGGTATGCTTCTACCGAAACAAAGAAGTTGCATACTACATTTAATGTTGGTTTTTATGGCTACAACGGCTACATTTACTTTCCCAACAACCACAACGGTTGGAAATCACTTAGAGGGTATAAATACCATCTTCCAAAGGTCTAGTATCAAGGAGAGCAATGTGAAAAGCTTAAAGATCAATCAAAACAACCTAGAGCTTAATTCTTTCATATATTTTCTTGTAAACTGTAACAACTCAGTTTTCAGTGGTATCGAAAATAGTGGTTTCGAGACCACAACTCTGACAAGTCGAGTCATAAATTTATTTATTTTAATATTTATGATATCATCAGCATCATATTAAATTTTGGTTAAGAAATTATATTTATTAGATAGTTAATTAAGAAAAAGGGATTAAATTAAAGAAGGTGCAAAAATAAAATTGTTTAATTAGAAGGATTAAGTAGATAAATTATCCAATAGAAATTAAGTAGGTGCAATGTCATGAAATAAGGTGATTATGGGTGAGATTAATTAAGGTAAAAAGGGGTTAATTAAAGCTAATGATGGAAGTCTTAAATCTACAAAATTGTCATTGTTATATAAGTAAAAATTTAAAGAAGAAATTGGTAATTTCTTCATTCTCTCATCTTCTTCATAAGGCTAAGAGGAGAAACCTAGGTTTGTCATTGTCAAACTTTGAGCCTTGATTTGGGAAGGTAAACCTTAATCGTTTTTCGTAATTTTTATGTTTTTGAGTCTGTATTAGCTTAATCTAGCTAACTTAAGGACTAATTTGTGAATCTGTTAAATGTTATAATTTTTTCCATTTAATGAATGAGCTTTCTCTTGAATGTTTGTGGTAGACTTGTAAGCTTGGTAATTGTGTAATAGCCCGATTTTCAATGGTGTCAGAAATAGTGGTTGTGGGACCACAATTTCGACAAGTCGAGTCATAGATATTAAATATTAACTAATTATGATGTCATGGATGTCGTATTAAATTTTAGTTAAGAAATTTTATCGTTTAGATAGCTAATTAAGTAAAAAAGATTACATTGTAAAGGTTGAGAAATAATGGAATTTATGATTAGAGATGTTAAATTGAGTAAGGTTGATTTAGGAAGGTCTTTAGAAGGTAATAATCTTAGGAAGAATGATGGACGGTTTTGGCCTTTAAAAATGTGGGATTTTGGTTGAAATTTACGAAGGATAAAATGATAATTATGTAATTAAATGACTTAAAGTAAAATAAGGTGAAAATTAGGCTAACATTTCATCTTCTTCTTCCTTAGAAAGCTAAAAACCCTAAAGAAGAGTAA
Source organism: Kokia cookei (assembly GCA_039519145.1). Lineage (NCBI taxonomy): Eukaryota > Viridiplantae > Streptophyta > Magnoliopsida > Malvales > Malvaceae > Kokia > Kokia cookei. The sequence goes on from CM076909.1 coordinate 22,809,238, forward strand.
AAGAGCATTCGGCCTAACTAAATCCATCGATTGGTGAGTGAAACTCCATCCGTTTTTATTGATTTTTATGTTTTTGAGTCCATATTAGATTAACTTAGCTAACCCAAGGACTAGTTTGTAAATCTGTTAAATGTTACAACTTTTTCCATTGATGAGCAAGCTCATTCTTGAAAGTTTATTAAAGTATTATGGGCTTGGTTGTTAGATTTGATGATTTTGTTAAGAGATTTTTGATGATTTTAGGGTAAGGACTAGATTGCTAAAATGATAAATATACAAGTACTTGTTGTGAAACTTAGCATGAAAGGACTTATAGTGAAGCCTTGAATGTTCGGATGGATTTGTATGTGGTAAAGAAATGGTTATTTGCTAGTTTGAGGTCTAAGGACTAAATTGAAAGAAAATAAAAGTATAGGGGTAATTTTGTAAATTTTACAAAAAGGCATAAATGCAAGAAATGAGTGAGATATTTTGATTTAATGTGGGATTTATTGATTTGTTGATATAGATCACGAGTGGGCTGTAGATCAAGGAAAAGGGAAAATTTTATAGTAGTCCCTAAAGTTTAGCTATAACTACAATCTCATCCGATAAGTTCGTGCAACTACAACTTTACTTAATTGTTCTAATTGTCTTGTCTTTGTGATACTCTTGACGAAAGGGTGAGATGGAAAACGACGAGGAAATTTTGATTTTGGCACATAAGAGCATAATTCTGATTTTGGCTCATAAGAGCGAAATTCTATCTGGCTTGTAAGAACATAATTCTGTCTGGCTCGTAAGAGCGTAATTCTGTCTAGCTTGTCAGAGCAATATTCTGTATGGGCTGGTAAGAGCTAGATTCTGTCTGGGCTCGCATGAGCTAAAATTTTTGGAAGACTTGAAGAGATCAATATGTTGCCAAGACACGGGATATCGAAGTTGTTTAATTACTCTCTTTGTGTTCAATATACAATGCAATGAGTTAACGATTCTACAAACTTACTAAGCTCCATAAGGTTATCAATGTGTTTGTTGGTATTTTGTAGATTCATTTTGCTATTTGAAGATCGGACCACCTAAGAGAATCACACTATCCCGGGAGTTTATTCGGTAGACTTCGTTATCACCTGGCTTATGTGGCATGTAGTAAGACTGTAAATCTGGTTATGTTTAAAGATTATTGTGTATTATAATGTTTGAGAACATGATGATGACTCATGAATGTATTTTGGTGATGTTTGAACTTGTGTCATTTTGATGTAACCTTCATATACATGTTTTGGATGACTATCATGTAGGTTTAAGGCAATTTGAATGGCATTTTGATGAAATGTTGCAATACTTAGTAGAGTTTTGTGTATCTCTAAAATTTTGCTTACTTATTTTGGTAGAACCCATGTATATATCGATAGAAGTATAGGGTAAGAGAAAGGTTGTTTACTGACTTGAGTTGTAGCGGTGGTTGTATAACAGGTATCGGTAGTTCTGTTCATGGTAGTAGTAATCTACGTACTTGTATCGGTAGAAGATGTAGGGTAGGACTTCTTAGCTCTTTAGAGTTTTTAGTATCGATAGAAGCATGACTTGTATCAGTAAATGTCTCACTTGTATCGGTAGAACTGTTATAGGTATCGATAGAAGTTTGCACTATTCTTAAATTATTTACTGACGCAACAACTATCGATACTAGTGCAACAGGTACGGTAGAAGTGTCTTATTTTGTGGAAATGACATTTTTTGCCCTTTTGAGTTGTAATTATAATTAATCGATGAATTATGTTGTGTTTGTTGCATTTCTTCATTAAAATAAAATTAAATGAAAAGGTGATAAAGAATGAACTATGTTTGATGATCGAAAAGACATCGAAACCCTAATCGATGATAGTTTCGAGTTTTAGGTGTTACAAGTTGGGTTTGATGTTTTGTGAAGTGATTTTTTATGAAATTAGGGTTTAAGGACTAAAATGTTAAAATGATGAAATTACTTGTATTTGGTGTATAACAATGGCATGTAGGGCTTGAGTATATACACTTGTATGTTTGGTTTCCATGAGGTTCCAAGTAAAATGGTTATTGTGCATATTTAAGCCCTAAGGACTAGATTGAATGAAAATGAAAGTATAAGGGTAATTTTGTAAATTTCTTAAAAATGAACATAAATGCAATAAATGATTTAAGTTTCATGATTTAATGTGGAAATTTAATGATTTATTGATTTATATCACCAGCTAGCTGCAAATCAAGGAAAGGGAAAAATTACAGAATAGTCCCTGAAGTTTTGTTTTACTACAAATTCATCCGATAAGTTCGCGTAATCATATTCTACTTGTTAAATTCTAACCTTATTTGTGTGGTTTTATTCTTGATGATGGATCGTGATGGAAGACGTGAAAGGAATAGTTATCGGCTTGTTTGACCATATTGGCTCATAAGAGCATTACTGGATCGGAAGAGTTATTTTCACTGGAAGGCCCGAAAGGGGTATTGAACATTAAAGACGGAAGGAATGAAAATGATAGTTCACATTCTCTTTCTCATTTTATGGTTATTTCGTAAGTTACTGTACAACGAACTTACTAAGCTCTGTAAGCTTATCTGTGTACTATATTTGTTTTGTAGATTTTTTTTGCTATTGGAGATTGAATTCCCGAGAAGAATCACACTATCCTGGGAGCTCATTTGGTAGTCTTTCGTATCACCTGGCTTATATGGCATGTAGTAGGATTACGAACTTAATGTGAATGATGTGTAATGTTATTTAAAATGAGGATATCTTGATACTTGATCACGCTATGAACGTCACAGCAATGTGCAAGTGTACACTGTTGATGCAAGTATAGTAGACAGAAGCAATCTATCGGATATTGATCCCACGAGGATGGGTGTCTGTTGTCTAATATTGTCGGTGCATTGAATAAGTAAAATGCAATAAAATGTGAGAATGGTTATCGAAGCAATAATGTGAAAATAAAGATAAAATGTAATAAATGTAAAATGGGATCCACAACATGAGTAGTCAGTAGAAAATTAAGTGTGACTTACAAGATTAAGAATAATAGGTAATTTGTCGGCGCAATGAAGTGCAATGAACATCTTACCAAACTTGGCTTTTCTATTAGATCAATGACTTTGGTATGCACACTAACCACACCTTCCAGCGTTGGCAAATGCAACACACTTAAGAATAAGTGGACCAAATGCCTCTAATTCCCAAGCAACTTTCGTTGTCTTGCTTGTTAGTTTGAACTGTCACTACACCTTCCAATGACTGTGACTGTAATAACACTTCCGTGCTAAAATCATTCAAACCCAAATATTAAACAGTAAAGGCAAGCTTGAATAAGATATCATTAAGTCTAACAATCAAGAGTACTTCCATACAAACTTGAGTAAACATGAATTACCATCGTTTAAGAAAGAAATATAAAGGAACAAATGGAGAATACTATTCCTAAGATACTCGAAATGCTCCCTTACTTTCCTCTTGTGTTACACTTAGGAACTCCTCGTCAAGAGCTGGTATGCATCGCCTTCACGTTGATACACCCGAGGGGTCTCAAGCCTCCATAGCCAAAAAGCTCAAAAGCTAGGTTGAAGAAGATAGTAAAATGGGAGACCAAAGGAAGAGAGAGACACCTCCTTCATGCTTTGTGTGTGCTTATATTTAGCCCCAAATGTACAAGTGTCTATTCTCCAAAATTGAGCTATACAAGTTGGTTATACCAAATTGTTTAGCTCACACATTTTTGCTCTTATCAGACAGTTGTCAGATGCACCAACAATTCTCGGCTCAATTCTGGGCACATTCATGTAGCGACAATTTTGTACATGTTCATGCAACGACATTCCTGGGTACAATTGAATACTTATGCAGCGACAGTTCTAGATGTAATTTGAAGAATATTTGTGCAGCGACAATTTTGGTGCAATCTGGAATTGCTCATGTGGCGACAATTTTTCGGCGCAATCTAGAGGTGCTCATGCGGCGACATGTTTGGGCGCAATCAAGAAGTGCTCATGCAGCGACATGTTTGGGCGCAATTTTGGATTAAAATTATGGTGACAACCTTGAACACTTTCTTGTTTTGATCTTTTAAGATAGATCCTTCCACTGACATCTCAAGACGCAATACTGACACTAAATGTGGTGACATTAGTAAAAAAAGTAGGACAAAATTAAAGAAAATTAAACCAAGCATCACTGACTTAGAAAATGTAATTACTAAATATAAAATGCTAAAAATGCATGCTAAACATGATATAATGGGAACAAATTATACAATAAATGGGGAGAAAACATATGTTCTTTTTAGTACCATCAACACTTGATTCTTAAGGTATTTTGTGTTTTGTAGTGATTACAATATCACCATGTTGTTGTTGAGTAGGCATGAGTTGGAGTATTCCATGTGAAATGGATTTGTACTTGTTGTGTTTAACATGGTTGAATATAAACTTAAGAGAATTATGTGCATTTTTTTGGAAATTTGATTACTTGTTTCTGTAGTTCTCATGCATGTATTGGTAAAAGTATAGGGAAGGAGAGAGGTTGTTTACTGATTAAGGTTGTATCGATAGTTGCATAGTAAGTATCGGTAGATCTGTTCATAGAAGTATAGGTAGTCTGAGTGCTTGTATCAATAGAAGTTGCAGAGTAAAACTTCCTAGCTCTTTGGAGTTTTTAGTATCGGTAGAAGCATGACTTGTTTTGGTAAAAGTATCACTTGTATCGGTAGAACCATCCCTAGTATCAGTAGAAGTCTGTTGCTGTTTTAAAATTGTTTATTGACTTGACCACTACCGATACTTGTCCAACATGTACCGATAAAAGTCTCCTAAAATTATGAAAATGACCTTTTTACCCCTGTTTGAATTGTATCGACTTCTCATTCATGTTTTATGACATGTATATTGAAACGCTTTATTAAAATATGGATAAGGGAAGTAATATTGAAAGTTAATCTGAGGTTTACGTACGAAGGGACTCCGAGGCCCGAGCTGGCGATGGAAACGGGTTTTGGGTGTTACATAAAAACTTGTGAGCTTTCATTCTATTCATTTAACTCAAGTGTTCTTCTTTATATTTGTGCTTAATTGGCAACATTTTGATCTTGTAAGAATTGTTTCTTTATTTGCTTTTTTGTTTCTCTTTGAGAGAGAGTTTATACTTAAAGGTTTGGGTAGAAATCTTAAGGGAGTTGTATCTTAAGACTTTGGGGTATAAGTCTTAAGAGAGATGGTAAGGTTAAACCTTGTCCTCAAAGGTTATACAAATCTAGTGGATTTAGGAAACTCCTTAGTTATGAAAAGCTAAGGTAGTGGAGTAGGCAATTGAGGCCGAACCACTATAAATCCTTGTGTTCTTTGTTGTACATTTTTTATTGCTTCCACCATAACATCTCAAAGGCTGATTCAACTACCCATCGACATTCTCGAATTGGTCCTATTGAGCTAACAATTATAAACTGCGAAATAAAATGGTTGCTGAGAGTAACGAGGAAGATGTAGCTGGTGCTAATTTGGCTGACGAAAGCGGTGATGATTTCCTGTTAGTGTCAACGAGTGAAAGTTTCGAGCTTAGTCCGAGTAGATCCTAGATTCAAAATGTTCTTTACACATGTGTCCCAATAGAGAATGGTTTTCCACATACTGTTTAGTTGAAGGTGGAGTTGTGCACATGAGAAACGATTCATCTAGTAAGGTAATTGGTATTAGTGCTGTTAAAATTAGAATGCACGATGGGACGATTAGGACACTCTCAAATGTCAGGTATGTACCTGATTTACGAAAGGATATAATCTCTTTGAGTATTTTAGACTCGAAAGATTGCAAAATCAATATCGAGTCGAGAAGCATTAAGGTGTCTCATGTGACTCTTGTTTTGTTAAAAGGTAAAAGGACTAGCAATCTTTATATTTTGGAAGGTTCTATAGTGATCGGTGAAATCGAATGTCACTCGTCTGTTACGGAGTCAAAGTCAACTTGTTTGGAGTAAAGACAACTTGGTCATAAGAGGGAAAAAGGTATGATTGTTTCGTTGAAGAGAGGTTATCTTTTGGATGCAGGTTTTGAAAAGTTAGGGCATTATGTTCGTGAAAATCTAACTCGGGTTAGTTTTGATTTGTAATGCACAAGTCGAAGGCTAGAAGTCTTCCAGCTTCTAAGGACAAATTCAAACTCAGTTAATTTCCTACATAGTTCAAGATATGCCCGTGACGGACTTTGACAAAGATGGCATTGTGGAAATACGAGTCTAGGTGGAGATTTATTGAGCATACCTTTCAGTCAAATTTGAGAAATAATCTTCCAGTTAAACTCTATTTATTTGTTTCAATCAAACTCTAATTAGTCTAGATTATTATTTTTATTTGACTTATGAATTTAGCCTATAAATAGGTTCTTTTACAATATTAGAAAATAAACCCATTAAATATTAGAATTCATAACACTTTTGGAGAATTTTGTGTTTACGTTTTGAGAGTTTTTTATTTTTGGGTTTTGGGGTTTAGTTTTTATTTCCATTTTTTTGTACTATTCGTTCTTTTGTCATTATAATAAAATTATTTTTACTCGTGGTTTTTTATCCTCTTTGGAGGGGCTTTTCTACGTTAAATTTGTGTGTTTAATTTCTGAATTTCTTCTGCTATTTTTACTTGTCCATTGCTTAATCAGGTCGATCCCCAACAAGTATAATGGAACAACACCCATTGACGAGTAAAAAAACATACATTAAATATAAGTCAATTTGATTGCCATGGAGATTGAAGAAGAAAACTGTTTGGATTTTGGTTCACAAATTCGTGACATTTAAGTTATTTTATGAAAAAAAAAATTGAACTATAGAAGAGAAGAAAAATAAGAAATTTTGATTGGTGTAAACAATGCGAATAAAAAAGATCATTCATTAATTTAAATAACCTAATGACTTAAATAAAAAATTTCAAATAATTTAATAATTATTTTATAAAATTTTAAAATTAAGTAAGCAAAACGTTAGCTTTTGAAATTTACACCAATGATTAATGAACATATGACGTATTTGAACTTGTAAATTATGATTGAATAATCCTTAATTGATCAACCGGACTATAACTAAAAAATAACTTGCTTGATTGCAATAAATGTTTCATTAAATGAAGGTTTTGAATTGAAATATTGAGCAGAATAAAATTGCCAATATATTAGAGCAACCATTAATTATGATTTCTGTATTTTGAGCAGTTTATCGTACCCTGAAGGAAATGGCCGACAGGTAACAAGAGTAAATCAGGGGTAGAGTTAACTAAATTATAAATTTTTTACCATATTAAAAATATAATTTTATATTTGAATAATTTATATTTTTATAATTTTTATTAAATTAATTTTTTTGGATCAATACAATTTTAACATTATTAATTTAAAATTTTATAAATTACAAAAGACTTAGATTAAAAATTTACAATTTTAAAGAAGTTATGGTCTTCTCAAGTCTCTTAGTGATCCCGTCACTAGAGTAAACTTTGACACAGTGTTAGATACAATTAAATTGTAGCTACTGAGAATTTTTTTTTAATAATCTCATTATAGATTCTGTTCATATTTGTTATTTTTAATATAAGTCTTAAAATTAATCATAGCTCCTCCTCAACCCATAAATAAGAGGATAATGCATTTCAACGCATTTGAATCCACGTCATACTGCATTGGTAACAATGTCCATGTCATTCGAGCTCAGACTCTATAGCAATTATAATGAGAATTTTAAAATGAGAATAATTAGAATTAAAAGGATTTTAGCTATTACATCAAAATAAATGGTTCTATGGTTCTACGTATACCTGATCATGGGTCGAGCCACCTGATCCGACCCGAAGGCCCGCCCGAAAAATGAGAGGATTTAAACAAAAATATAGGCCCGAAAAATGAGCTTAGACAAAAAGTGAGGCCCATTTTCTAAACGGGTTTGGTCTTGGGTAAGAGTTTTTGGCTCGGGCCCGGCTCGACCCGAATAAATTAACCATTTTTAATAAAAAATTATATTGTTGTTTTGGTGCTTTTTTTACTATTTTGGTTGGTGTTTTTTGCTGTTTTGGTGTTGTTTTTTCTAACTGTTTTGGTTTTTGTTTTGGTGTTTTTTTTTACTGTTTTGATGTTGTTATTTTTGTTGTTTGAATGTTATTTTTATGTGTTTTTACTATTGTTTCATTGTTTTTTTAATATTATTTGAATATTGTAGAACTGATGTTTTATTATTAATTTTTCTACTATTTTATTTGCAACTATCTTAATATAAATAAATTTTAATGTATTTTAAATTTGTTTAATTTATAATGTTTGTTTTAATGTTTTTAAGTTTATTTGATATATTATATATATTTTTAATTTGTTGTATATAATAAAATAATCTAAAAAAATTAATATGGGCCGGGTTGAGCTCGAGCTTGACTTCTAAATTCGGGTCGAGTTTGGACAAAATTTTAGACCCATTTTTCGATTCGGGTCGGGTTTGGACAAAATTTTAGACCCATTTTTCGAGCCGGACCGAGCTCGGGCCTAGTAATTGAGCCTAAAAAATTATTGAAGCCCGATCCAAACCCGACCCGATCCGACCCACGATCAACTCTAATTCTACGAAAACCAAGATATTAGGGTTATTAAGATTAATGAATTTCTATAAAAAAAATTATTTAAATTGTGTATTAAGTATTTGTTTTTCTTAATTGAAACCAATTTTTTCAATTAAGAAAAACAAACACCTAATACACAAGTTTATTAATTTTAATAACCCTAATCTATTGCTTTCTGTTTAATTTTTTTTTTTCTAAAAAAAAATTAAATATGAAAGTAAAGATTATCCAAATTATTTTCACACTTTCAATTACACGGTGAAAAGAAAAAAGAAAGAAAAGATTGAGTGTTGCTTGTTTTATTTTAATAAAATAAGATAAATACAAAATTTAAGATTTAGAATCATTTATTTTTATCTAATGACTAAGATAATTTTTGTTCTAATTTAAAAGTTATTAGTACAGTTGCTACCTAAAAGTATATAAATAAATTCTTAGAAATTTATGTAATGTATTAAAATTTATAAAGACAAAAATAATTTATTTGGATTCTTACTGGAATGAAGGTTGAAGTTATTTATATCCAATTCTTTTAAAGAAAATAAAATTATTAATAAAAATCATGAATAATAATAATGTAAAAGTACGGTTTCAATATAAATTATAAATGAATCATTATAAATTAATGTACACATGTCATGTATACATAAATAATCTAAAAAAAAACAAATTAACAGCAACTTCAACATTGAAAAATTCAAAAACAAATAAAAAATGCATCAACTTAACCAAATCATTGAACTTGCATTTTTACCATGAACATTGATCAATCAAGAAAAAAATTGTCAAAAGCCTAAAGAAACTCACTGCATCAATGTTTCATAGAAGGTCATTCATAATCTCATATCTATCATCATTACTATGATTTATCATAATAAAGTCTTTGAAAAATGGATCTTAATAGATTTGACGATAAACTTATATAAGCAAATCTTAAATATACACCACAATATAACTAAAAATTAAAAGTAAAAGAATAGATTAGACAGAACAAAAATCATGAAAAAAATATAAACAAAATAAAACTAAGAAATTATGAACAAAACAAAAATTAAAAAAATCGTGACTAAAAACGAAGTTGAGGACCCAAAGATATAATTTAAAAAGTTGAGGGTGTAATTTTATTTTATTAAAAGAAGAAAAAGTTTGGATTCATTGTAAATTGTATCTATTTAAATCCAAAACCTAATTTGAAGAGACAAATCATTTAGTAGTACAACAGGTCTGGTTAGTTAACAAAATTTCCAATTTTCTAAAAATAAAAAGAGTGAAAGCAAATTCTGGGTGCAGATTCTGTTATTAGAAATATAGCAGTATTGTAAAAAGATAGCAGTTAAATAAATAAATTAAAATTGAATATATCCAAATTTTGTCTGGTTTGGATCTTACAAAACGTTTCTATCTCTCTCATCTGTGGATAGCCAGTTTCAGATGATATGCTTGGTTTGTCCAGTTGTTATTCTAGTGAGATCTAGTGTTCCCCCACCCCCTCTTGTTTCTCTCTCTCTCTCTCTTGTCTTTCATGTCTTACTTTATTTATTCCAATTTCCACCAGATCTAACCTCAAATTGAACCCCCCTTCTTTGATGAATATCACAAGACCCCATCTCCCTCCCTCCTTCTATCTGTCTGTATCCATCCCATGCATGAACCCCATCAATTGATCATCCTTGCCTTCGTGCAACGAAACTGAATAATAAACACCACCACCACCACCACAACAAACCAGCCCACTGTTTCCATTATGTCTCCTGATAATCCCAGTGTAAAACCAGCTGCTAAAGACGAAAACCAAAGCAGTGGGAACCGGAAAACGGGTTCAACAAGGGCGGCGCAGGATCAACAAGCAGCCCTCAAGTGTCCACGATGTGACTCCCCCAACACCAAATTCTGTTACTACAACAACTACAGCCTCACTCAACCTAGGCATTTTTGCAAGACCTGTAGGAGGTACTGGACTAAAGGTGGGGCTTTGCGTAACGTACCAATCGGTGGAGGTTGCCGTAAGAACAAGAAGTTAAAACCCTCTTCCAGGCTCTCTGGTGACTCAAAGGATTCCATCTCATCTTCAGAGATGGGTGGTGGGTTGAAGTTCTTTCATGGCCTTTCTCCTGCCATGGATTTTCAGCTCGGTGGGTTGTCGCTTCCTAGGCTTAATCCTTCACCACCTGCTATTTATAACCAGTTTGCTTCATTTGGAGATACTGATACTCCTCCTCCTCCAAGTTTCACTCTTTATCCATCTGGTAGCTCTACTTCTTTGATGGGGTTCAACAATTATCCATTATCTTCGCTAACCCCGGGCCTTGGTGGTGCAATTCAGGAGATGGGTTCGTTGAATGTTAGTAGTGGTCTTGCTTCTTCAATCGAGTCCTTAAGTTCAATAAACCAAGATTTACATTGGAAGTTGCAGCAGCAAAGATTGGCTATGCTTTTCGGTGGAGGGGGAGAGAACCAAAAGGAAAACACCATCACCACCACTGTTTGTTCAGTTCCAGTTGAGAACCAACCCCAAAAGCTACAACCCATTTTGTTCCACAATCTAGAGATATCAAAGCCTGAAATTTCATCTGTTGAGAATCCAAGAAAAGCCACCACCAATGAAACCGCCACGGAATGGTTCTTTGGGAATTCGTATGCACCAGTAACTCCAACTCCAACCACTAGCAGCAATGGCAATGATAACACTACAAGAAGCAACTGGAATGGGGGTCAAGCATGGGATGATTTGCATCATTACAGCACGTTGCCCTAAAAAGAGAAGGATCAAACAAAAGGTGGGAAAAAAAGTGATATATTCTCCAAAAAGAAAAAAAAAACCATGTAGCTAATTGTCTGTTTAAAATGTTTTACTGAGTACTTGAGATATATATTGATCAACATGTAAACGTATGAACAAAAAAACAGTGTTTCTTTCTTTTTTTTCCTTTATTTTTCTATTATTTATTTCAATTAATTGTTGAGCATTACCATTACTCACTTTTATAAATCCTGCTGTCAATGGAAAGGCCTAAAATTTAGATGAAAGTGAAAGCAGTAGTTGGCTTCACCTCCGCTTTTACTATAAACTCAACCTCTCAATAGACAATGGGTTTTGTCTTTAGGTTGGGAACTGCTTGTTTTGAACACAATCTGTTTGGGATCAGTGAGTATTTAAGGGGCAGAGATCTTTGATTTGTTTTATGTAAAGTCAGTGATTGTCATTCAATCACTCCCTAGCAGGAGACACAGTCTGACGCTACTGAAGAGTGTCATCGTATGCATGTATGAATGGAACACAACGGCTGTAGGAGTCCTTCCCTTGCCTAGGTCTAGATGCCTTTGAAGTGTTAAGGGTTTTCACAGGAGGCCATTAGGGCTGTTGGTAATAATTAGTTGCAGTGTGGTGGTGTCTGATAAAGTATTGGATGAAAAAGAAAGTCTGTCCAACATTTTGAATTGAGAGAGGAAAAGAAAAAGGCATCTAAAGCTTAGGGTTCCTTTCTTTTGTGTGAAATGTTTTTGGTATAGTTCTCTATTTTCTTTCTTGGGGGATGAGCCCTTTCTAATTGCCACTGATGATCAACAATCACTTTGTGATTCTGTTTTCTTTTTTCCTTTTTCCCTCATTTTTTATTTGGATGAATTATGTTAACTATGTAAAATTTGAATAATAAATATGATTAATTTAATTCGAATTCAGGTCATATTTAAAAAATGATGAATATTTTTAACCATCACACCATCATATGAGATTATAATTTTACCTCATTTTTATTGTTTACTTTTTCTTATTATTTTATGTGCATACACTTCTACGTACACTTAAATGTTCCAGTTAACTTGATGTCTTTATTATATTAAGCTTTATTTTATAAATAGGATAATATAATATAGTATAGTAGGAAACCCCTAAAAGAATTCACTCTATTTTTTTCTTTCTTCTCAAAATTTCAAGATCCCCTCTCAATCAAACCCCCCACCAACAGACCTTGACCCCTTAGCAGCTAGCAATCGTTAACCACCCCCTTTAGCCGACTCATCCCTCCCCTTGCCCTTGCCAGCAGTTGACCAACTGAGCGATGGGCAATAGCCATCCCAACACTAGCCTCCTTCCTTGGAGTGGTCGTTCGGGTCAGGCATTTTCCTAGTATGACATGACCTGATCAAGTCTTCATATTGTTTTCTATTATGCATTACTTTTAGCTTTATGTTCCTTTGTATTGGGTGATTTTTTTTTTTTAATTTTCATGTTTATTTTATGATTTATGTTTGAGATTTGAGATTATTTTTTAATAATATCTGTCTCTCAAATTTAAATTTGTCTACTCTTTAAATTGCAATGTAACTTACCATTACACTCAACTCTTATTGGTTATGGCTTCCTTCTTTATTATAGAAGTTTTACATATCAATGAAATCTGTATTTTGAACAAAAAAATGGTAAAATTTTGCTGTTTATCCCAATATTATGTGTAAATTATCGATTTGATTCTTGTATCTTAAATTGGTCAATTTATACTTTTAAATTTTAAAATTTCATTCTTAACTCAAATAGTATCAAATAATTACATTAGATGAAAGTTTAATATTAGTACCATACCAAGCATATAAGTTGTGCATTTTTAGTCAAGGTTCTCCAATTTAATAATTTTTAGTTCTTATATTTTTCAAAATTTGAAAATTTAAACTTGATTTAAAATGCATTACTAAATGTTGTAACTTTTTTGTAAATATTATGTGGAAATAGCAAGTTAAAATGGTATCAACTACGTAATAATATGTTTGTTGCATAAAATTTTGGATATAGTAAAATTTAACGACCGTAATTTCAGTGAAAACTAAAATTTCAAAATTCAATAAATACAAAGACTAAATAACCAAATTAAAATATAATGACTAAAATCACAACTTACATGTAACATAAACACATAACAAAATCTGATAAAAAATCAAATAGGATGATATATATGCATTTATATTTTATTCTTGTTGTATTTTTGTGGTCTATGTCATGTATCGTATAGTTATATATATAAATTTCATTGATATTTCAATATATTGAGTATAAATGGTAACATGTTGGCATATTTATATTATATTATATTTTAGTTCGAATAGTATGAGCATTGTTGTCAATGTAGGAGGACGTGAGTTCGAGTGCGTTGAAGCATATTATCCTTCTATGGGTTGAGGAGTGCTATAGGTAATCTAGGCATTGTGTCAAAAAAATACAGATATGATCAGAATCTACAATAAAATTATTTTAAAAAATTTACAATAATTTATTAAGTAAAATTGTAAGTAATTATGAAAATATAATTTGCAAAACCCTTTAAAAGTGTTATTAAAAATTCGGAGGGATTTATCTTGAATTTTCCCTCGTGATATATATGCTTAATTTTGTTTTTGGTGGAATGATTACTTATTTTTGTCCCATATTACAGTGAAGAATTAAAACAAGTAAATAAATGGTACAAAATTGGTGTACCGAAGGCTGAAAATAATTAATGGAACTCATAGCTTTAAAATTAATTACTTATCTCCCCTATCCATAGCTTCAACATTATTCTTCTAGTTGTTCTACTTGAAACATATAGACCATACAGCAACAATTATTGAATCTTTCTCTTTAACAATTCCACTACATTATTATTGGTTAAATACTGAAAATTCACGGCTTAATTAGAAGGAAAGCCACCATTTTGTCTCTTTAGTTTCACCCCCTTCTTTTAATCTTTTGGGCTACATCACCGTATCACAGCTGCCCACCTCTCCTTTACTATCTTATCTGGCACTTCTTCACTTACCCATTAAGGTGCGTAAATTTCGAGTAAAACTGAATTAATTTAATTGAGATTAATTAATAATTTTTTGAAAATTTGATTAATCATTAATTCGATTTGAAATCAGTTAGTTAGCTAAATTAATCAAATTAACTGAACTTAATAAATAATATTATAATATATAAATATTCGGTCGGAGGTTGATCAACTCGGTTAATTTTTTGGAAGTATAAATTAATCAACCGGTTAATTCGGTTAATTTTTTTTTATATTTATTATACTTGTTTTAACCAAAAATAAAAAAACTATCGGTTAATTTAGTTAACTGACCGAATTAACCAAAAAAATTATGTTCGATTATTTTTTTTTGAAAAAAATTCAATTTAATTAACAAGTAAAGGTTTAAAAAATCGGTTAATTCGGTTAATAATAATTCTGGTCAATTAACTTGTTGGTTAATAGTAGTTGAAAAGATAAAGAAAAGATTTTATAGATGTTGGTGGTATGAGTTCAAACCTTAATGTATGCAAATTTTATATTGGTTTTATTAAAAATTTTAAATAGACAAAAGTAAAAATTTTAAATAGACAACAGTATCTTTGTATGGATATAACTTATTTCAAATAGGCTTAACGATAAACTTGACCACTAATATTTGCATGTTTTTTTAAAATGACCCTAATTATATTTTTGAGTCTTTTTTTTACTATCAACTTTTAATTTATTTTTCAACATGTTTTTTTTAACCGATTTAATGAATAAATTCAATATTTCAATATTTTTTTTCTTTCAAAAGGTTTCAATTTTTCATATGTTTGTTTACTAAGAAATTTTTTTACTGAGTTAATTTTTTAGATAATTACGTTTATTTTCTTTAAATTAAGAGTTTTTTTTTAATTTACGGTATTATTTATTTATTTTATTATTTTCTACATGTAATTATTTTATTGGGTTATTTAAGTAATAAATTAATCTCATTAAAAATATTCCACATATGAAATTCCACATTATCCTGTTAACTTTTTTAACGGTACTTTCATTAAATCTGTTATAAAAGCAAATTGAAAAAAAGAACAAAGGTTGATGATAAAAAAAATACTCAAATATAAAATTAAGGCCATTTTGACAAAACATGCAAACACGTTAGTGACTAAATTTATCATTAAACCTTTCAAATATGTAAAAGTAATTTAGTAATTTTCTAACTGAGTTAATATTTAGTTAATTCATGACATCAATTTAGTAAAAAATTTAAATAATAGTATAAATAAAAATACAATTAAAATCCAAATTTGATCATGAATACCAATCTCTTTGAATAGGATTAGATTTATATAGTAAAATGGATGACAGCACTCATTCTTATAAAAGAAAAATATGATTTTGACATTTTTTTTTGCACTTATAATATATTGAGGGTGATAAATTGAGTCAACATTCATTACATAATCCAACAAAATAAATGAATCGAAAATTGAAATGGTTGATTAGATAAATAAACCAATCATATATCGTATAATAAGTGGGGGGAGGGGGGGGGGGTTGGGTAAAGAAGAAAAGCGATGAAGAACGTGAAGCAGTGTGATTAACGTGATAGGGTGATCTCACAGGGATCCATTAGCAAAAAAAAAAAAAAAAAACCAACTTTAATAGAGAGCAGTAAGTGAAATGGGGGTATGTATGTATGCGTGTATGTCCTTAGTGTCCTTAGGAAGATGCAAGAAGCTCATGAATAAGTCATAGAAACGGCAGATTGTCATCCATCTTCACGCAAGTTCGTTACTTGCCTCCCCCCATTCCATTCACCTATCTCTTAAAAAGTCGAGATCCAATACTGTTAGAATCATAAAACAAAATCTAATATAAATTTATCATATTTGAATTCATCGATTTCTTGATATCTATAGATTTTAGAGTTTTGATATTTCAAATTAACACACAAATAATCTAAAAAATATAATTCTCTCTTTTCTAATCTTAATATATATCTTTAACACATTAATCTTAATTTCTAATCAACCCAATAAACTTTAATCAAATTAAATCATTTTTTATTTGAACTAACCTGTTACAATTACTTCGAGGTGTTTTAGTAAAGGTGTGGGAAGTGATGTAATTAAAGAGGTTGAGAAAGTGGAGGGGGAATGCGTAGGAGATGTAATAATAACATAGAGTCAGCATCATTCATGAACATGTAACGTTTTCTTTATCTTTACCAAAACAAACAGTTGTTGTGTTGTGTTGTGTTGGAAGGAAGGTGGGGCAGATGAGATGAGAGAGGCCCCCACTGAAACGAGAAAATTGTTGGGGTGTTTTGGCATTTAGTCATAGAGGGCTCAAAAACAATCTCATACCTTCCCATCAAGCCCTTGTTGTCATCATTTCATTATATTTTCGTCTCTCTATATTTATACCTATGCTTCCACTTCAACCTCCTCATTTATCGTGCCAGTTTTTCTTTTTATAAACAATATATAACCCAAACTTTTAAATCGAAAAAAAAAAACGTTAATGGGTGTTGAAGTACGTTCAAACTCGCAAACTTTTAATTATTGTAATAATAATGCGAATTATATTGCATTTATTTAATTGAAAATAATTTTTAAAAAATATATTTTTGAAAAAGTTGATATCTTTTTATATTTGAATGATTTTTTGTAGAATATTTTTTATTGTTTGATAAATTTTTATGAAATATTTGTTTTTAATCAAACAAACACAACATAAATATATTTGTTACAAAATATTGCAATAGTTTTTTCTTTTGATAATCAAAATTTATTTTATAATAAGATAATACTTTAATTAATTATTAATATTATTAGAAAAATATGGATTTGGTAATTGAGTGCTAAAGGCATTCCCTTACACCACTAGGGTTGTTTGAGACAGTTTCCATATTTGAGATATTGAGAATTTATTGAATTGTATTCATGAGTTGTGATGAGTATGTGGACATATTTAGTCCATTATTGAAGATAATATCACTTGGAAAAACATATTTTAGAGATGGGATCGAACCAGATCACCTTGTTAAATCCCTTAAATCATGGGCATTTGATTGGATTGAAACATTGCATCCTTAGCTCCCAAGAATCCATGTTTACATTGTTCATTATTATTACAATGTATTCAGGTTGTAATATGGTTGTTTTGTTAGGATTGATATAGATTTTTTTATGATAGCAAGTCTAAACATATTCTATATAATTGAGAGACCTGTAAGTTATTTTACCTAGAATTGAGGGCACTAAATATGTTTAAGGAACTATATTTTGTGAGTGCATATTGATAGTAAACTTTTTGTGTTGTGGTTTTACTTGTTGAATTCACAAGTATGGATTTAATGGTGAGGATTCTAGCTAGACTTGTTCATGGGTGTTGGGCTACCCGCTCAAGCTCGAAAGCCTGCTTAAAATTTGGGAGGGTTTGAAAAAAAGATTAGGCTCAAAAAATAGGTTTGAGCAAAAAGATTAAGCCTATTTAAAATATAGGTCAGACTTGTGTTGGAACTTTCAAGGCTTAAGCTTGGCATTGCCTGACCTATTTTTAAGTTAGTAATATTTTATATTATGTTATTTTTATACATTATATAATTTAAAACACATGCAAATTAAATATATTATATACTACTTATAGTGTAAACATTAGAAAATGTTAAGATGACTATATATAAAAGTTTTAAAAAATAAAAGATATTATTTTATTAAAAATTAAATTAAAAATAATATTAGCGGGCCTAAAACGGGTTCGAGTTAGCCATTTACAAATATGGAGTGGGTATTAACAAAATTTTAAGCTCATATTTTGGGTTGAGTGGGGCTTGGCTTTGGCAAAAATAAAGAGTGCTAATATTATGTATAGGCCAAGTCCAAACCCAACCGGATTTATGAACACCTCTAGTTCTAACCTCCTAGCCTTCAAAGGTACAAATGAGGAAATTGTCACGAGTGTGAGATAGATTTAGGATCACCATGTAAAAGTTTGAAGTAATGGATACTTCTCACTAATCTAAGCTTCATAAACGTAAGGAAACCGAACCATGTAAACAACTTCCTTGTGTTTTGTCTATTTCAATTTTTTATTTGGTGCCAGAGAAGTGCCCTTCCTTCAACTGTTATAAAACTTCAAATGTCATATATATAAACTTCATAATAAACAATGGTTAATTAAAACTTCATTTAAATTACATATATTACATATATGAGAGTGGATAGTAACATATTAAAGTTGGAATGGATAAATGAAACTAAGCATTATTTAAACAAATACTCATATTTACATAATTAAAGTATTCGTATTTTATATAATAAAACATTTACATTAAATATTTATAAATTGTAATATATTTTTATTATTAAAATATTGATATAAATATTTTTCAGTAATATATTAAAATTATTTCTTAAAATTTAAAATTATCATTACTAAACTCTATAAATTATATTAATATATTACTAAATATAAATAATTAAATATCTATGCTTAATAATACTGACCATTATGGTATTTCATATTCGTATTTTAACATTTTAAAAATTAATATTAAAAATTTATTATTAATATAATAATGTTAAATTTGATTCAAGTTAATTTTTATATAAAAATAAAACTACTCATAAAGGAGATCTTTTCTAGAAATTGAGTTACACTCTTAAAAAAGGTAAGTCAATTTATAGGAAAAATGACTTATTTTTCATTAACTTGTAAATTATTTTCCGTTGATCAAGATTTTTTTCATGAAACAAATACAAGATAATGCATAAAATATTTTTATCAATCATTTTCCATGAAACAAACACATCATGAGATTTTAATGAACCATCATTTTTATACCTCGTTTGGTTAAGGTTATGTACCAAAAAAAGTCAATTTTTGAAATTATTTACGAAAATAGACCGTCTTAAAAATTAATTATAGGTATGAGTCAAAAACAAAAAAAGGTGCTTATGTGACATCATTTTCAGGAGATAAATAAGAAAAATGCTTCCACGTAAGCACTTTTTTCCTTGTGTCAGGTAAAAGTGCGCTGACGTGGAAGCGTTTTTGCTTATTAGAAGGTGACCGTTGGGGGAAAACACGAGTAAAAGTGCGTCTACGTAGGTGCTTTTTTTATAAACGCTTCCACGTTAGCGCACTTTTGGCTGACACAATGAAAAAAACACTTACGTGAAAGCTTTTTTTTTTTATTCCCTAAAAATGATACCACATAAACACATTTTTGTATTTTTGATCCATACCCGGAATTATTTTTCAGAATGACCTATTTCCATAAATAATTTTGAAAATAAGTCTTTAGTATTAAACCCATTTGGTTACTAGTAAAAAATAGTACTACTAATGAGAGTGGTAAAATATTTGTATTCAAGTTTTTAAGTTTCACCAGTTTAAAGTTTAATCCTTAAACAATTTTATGCTTCTACCTATTATTTAAAATATTAAAAATATTTTTAAAGCATAAATATTTTAAACAAATATAAATAAATATTTATTTTTATTAAGAAATAATTATTTAAGTGGAGCTGGATCAAATATACTTATTTAAGCCTGTCTAAATATGAGGTCAATACTCCGACCATGAATTATCTACATCCGATAGTCATATTTATCTTCATGATTATTAGTTTAATTTTCACGCACACATGAATAAGATTTTTAATTAGTGAAATTGCATCAATAATCCTATATAATTTTTAAAGATTTATCATCAATCATTTGAAAACATGATAGAAAGACTTAGTTTAATATTACGTATTTTTTGAGTTAAAATTACTTTTGAAAAATGCTTTTGAATCTAAAAGTAAAAGTAATTTTTTATTTGATAACATCATGTTTAAAATGAACATTTTATTTCTTAAAAGTATTTTTTGACAGCAGTATTAAATATTTAAATTTTAAATTAAAATTTTATAAAATATTACTCAAAATTTTTTTTTCACAACACTTTTTAAAATTACTTGCTAAACTAACTCGAAATCAAGAAATTTAAATTTTCAATTTTTCAACTAATCGATTCCAATCAATTCAATTAAAAAATAAAAATATCAAAAAATAATTATAAGTATAAAAATTTAACTTCCTATTTTAAAAGTCCATTTTATTTTAGAAGCTCAAAGCAATAGGGAGGCCCTTTTGACCTTTCTGACGAGATTTAATAAACAAACACATTGGTTGTCAACAACATTCCAAAGTCCTTTTGCCTTTACTGCTAACTCCTCAATCTTAATAATAATAATAATTATTATTATTATCATTATTGGAACCCAATTTTGATCGGATCCATTTTGTTGAAGCCTAAATTTGTCTGGATTTATTGGAAATTGAATTTATTTAAATTTAAGTTTATTTTAAATTTAAATTTATTATAAAATTAAATTTAGAAAGTCCAATTAAAAAGTCCAAAACAAAGTCCAATTACAAATGACCCAATAACAAATGGCCCAATTATCGATGGCCCAAATACAAATGGTCCAATTACAAGCTACCCAAAAGCCCAAACTACAGTTTTGGCCCGAATTTACTAAGTGCTGCTGCTGTTGCCTCCCCTTCAGCCAACCAGGGGCCGCCACGTCATTAGTAGTTGGTCACCATCTTCAGCCCCAACTTGCATTGCCACCGGCTGCTACCGCCACTGCCGAACCTGCAAGAAGAGAAAGCAGATTAGATATGCATTTAGTTACATAAAACAAAACAGAATGATTGTAAAACAGGCTATAAAAGCCGAATTGATTCTCAATTACGAGGGTTGGATTTTTGAGTACTAATAAATCAGCATACAGTATATACTAATATTTCCAGAGATCAATTCAAAGCAAGGTTACTTGAATAGGCACAAAGGCAACAGAAGGCAAATCAGATCACAACACTTAAGCGTTAAAGCATCCAGGTATCCTCAATAAATATTTACTATCATTTAAAGCCCTTTCCAGTTTCGATGCATGCATTCAATACCCACTACTGTCACTTATTCCTTTTTATTTTTCAAAACATTTCAATAACTTTTATTAATATTAATAACTGTTTTAATATTAATAATAATACTAATGACGCCATTAATATTAAATAAGTTTTTTTTAATAATCATTAATAATAATAAATGTTTTGATATTAATAATAATAATATTAATAATTATTAATTAATAATTAATAAAAAAACACGAAGAGTTGGAAGACTTATCTTCGGTCAGTCGCTGTCCCTGGCTGTCGGCGTCGAAAATCGAGCCCCAGCCGAACGTCGCCTACACCCTGTCGCACTCGGACCTGCAAAAAAAAAAACAGAGGAACACAAGGGATTAAAAACAAACTTAACATGAAACATGAACAATTTTTTTAAAAAAAACTCAACAAATTTGGAGTTTATTTTTTTTAAGAAAAGGAGAATGATCTTTTTTTTTCGTCGAAAAAAGGCAGAACCCTTTTAGATCTAGGCTAGATCGGGTTCGATCTAGACCTAAACCCCTTTTTTAAAAAAAAAAACAAAGAGGAAAAATGAAGGAATGAAACTCTTCTTACGGGAAAGACGGCGCGTGAATGGCGAAATCTGGCAGACGGTGATCGACGCAGGCCGTCAGAGTACCTGGTGACCACGTGTGGCTGTGGGTGACGCGCGTGTGACGGGGTCGACGACCGCGCGTGACCGATGAGGGCAGCGGTGCGTGCACCGGAGAACCCCAGGCGACGACTCGCGATGGCCACGCGCGGGGATCGACGGCGCGAGTAGAGCCCTACGCGACGGGCAGCGATGGGTTTGGGCGGCCGGAGTTTGGCCGGCCATGGATGGCTGTTGAGAGAAAATGGGAGAGGCTTTTGTCTTTTTTTTTTCTGAAAACCGAAAAAATGAAGGAGGAACTCAGTTTTCCAAAGGCCTGAGGGTTTAAATACCCTTGCCAAAACGGCAACGTTTTGGCAGGAGTATTTCATGCAAAACGGCGTAGTTTCTTTGAAGTATCCAAGTCCGACCCGACCTAAACTAAGATCCGCGTGTTTTTGAAGGAAGGGTTATTTATGCATTCGATCCATCCGCTTTTTCCAAAATTTTCAATCAGGTCCTTCTCATACTTTTAATTAAATCTAAATTCCCAATAATTTTCACGGTTCTTCAAATTAGCCCCTCGACCTTTTTAAAGCACCAGGAGCTGCCACGTGTCATGTTTTTGGCTTATTTGGCAAATAGTCCCCTTTATTCCTGATTTGTTTAATTTAATCCTTAAATCAGGTTTGCTTTAATTTCAAAATTGCCCTAGAAATTTTTCGCGATTTTCAAAATAGTCCTCTGACTTCAAGATGCCTGAGGGGCTGCCACATGTCACCTGTTTTTGGTTTTATTACCTCGGAGGTCCTTAAACCTTCCAAAAATTACCATTTTACCCCCGAACTTCCAAAAAATCCCAATTTTGAACTCGAACCTTCCAAAAATTACTATTTTACCCTCGAACTTCCAAAAAATCCCATTTTTGACCCCGAACCTTCCAAAAATTATTATTTTACCCCCGAACTTCCAAAAAACCAATTTTTGACCCCGAACCTTCCAAAAATACTATTTTACCCCCCAAACTTCCAAAAAACCCATTTTTAACCCCGAACCTTCCAATAATTACCATTTTACCCCCGAACTTCCAAAAAGTCCCATTTTTGACCCCAAACCTTCCAAAAATTACCATTTTACCCCCGAACTTCCGAAAAGTCCCATTTTTGACCTCGAGCCTTCCAAAGTCCCATTTTTGACCTTGATCCTTCTAAAAATGACCATTTTAACCCCGAACTTCCAAAAGTCCCATTTTTACCCCAAATCTTCCAAAAATTACCATTTTACCCTCGAACTTCTAAAAATCCCATTCTTGACCTTGAACCTTCCAAAATTACCATTTTACCCCTGAACGTTTGAAATTCCATTTCTTTAAAAATCTCGAATTTTCTCGAAACTACTATTTTGCTCC
Source organism: Kokia cookei (assembly GCA_039519145.1). Lineage (NCBI taxonomy): Eukaryota > Viridiplantae > Streptophyta > Magnoliopsida > Malvales > Malvaceae > Kokia > Kokia cookei. The sequence goes on from CM076909.1 coordinate 22,832,530, forward strand.
CGTGCATCCGAAAGGTCTCATTTTGAACTCCGATCGCACCTTTTCTTCTTTCTCATCAACATTTGCATTTTTTATTACGCACTCGTATTTTGTATCCTTGGTTTCTTTCGTGAATAACTTATCTTCTTATTTATCTTGCCTCGCGTTATTTAATATCCATCATTAACTGCTTATTCCTGTTAAATTCGCATGTTTGTTTTTGAATTTTTTTTTCATAAAAACTTTAAAATCGAGGCAATATTCTTTTATTTCGGGTTTCGAAACTTTGCGCATTAACTCACTAGGTGCAATTTTCTTCAAATCGAAATAATCGAATACCCTTAATCGAGGCAATATTTCCTTATCTCCGATTCCGAAATATTGCGCCTTAACTCACTAGGTGCAACCTTTCTTCAAATCGAGATAATCAAATATCCTTTTCGCAAAAGTTTCAAAAGGTTTTACAAAGGAAAGCTTATTATTTCTGGATCTTGAAATGTCATGTCCTAACTCACTGGACCTAGCTTTTCTTCCTCGATCACTTTGAAATAGCGGGATTTTCAAACAAACTCAATTTCTTCTAAACTTAACACGTGCATTCAAGGATCGTATTTTAAGCTTTATTTGAACTTTTAAATGTCACAAATTAAGACCCGAAAATAATCAATACGGTACCAATTTGGGCGCATGAGGGTGCTAACCCTTCCTCATGCGTAATCGACTCCCGAACCTATTTTTCTGGATTTCGAAGGACTACTTGTTTTCAAAACGGCTTTTAAAACGTGTTGTGGTGATCCAATCACACCGAATAAAAGATTGGTGGCGACTCCTATTATTTATCAATTTTAAATGATTTTTTTTTCGAGACACGTCATTCGCCAAAAAAAGGATGGTTTTGACACATTTCATTCAAAACCATCCAAATAAAATAAAATATAAAATTAAAATTTATTTTTAATTTAAAGTCCAAACTACAAAGTTTAAAAACCCATTTTAAAATCCAAATACCTACTCACCCATTACAAAGTAACCCAATTTCTAGCCCAACACTTCAAGCCTAATACCTTAAAAGAATTTGAAACCCTAATTCCCTAACCCTTGTGCTGCCGTCTCCTTCCTTTGCAACTTGCCCTTGCCACTTGCATCTGACACAATCATTGACCACCAAGTGATTACCTGCAAAATAAAAAAGAAGACAAGATAGAAATGGGGCAAAAACAAAGAACACATTGTAATCTTTTGACTATAAAAAGTCATCCGATTTGTAACAAAGGAGGCTCTCTTTTTTGCTCCGATTTTTCAAGGAAGAATGAATATTGTTCAATAACAAAAATATCAAAAAATTCGTTAGTTTGTGTTTATTTTATTTTACATATATATACACGTATTATACATTTTGATTTTATTTTCACTTTATATATATACGCACATACATATATATGTAAGTAGATATACATCCTTTTATTATATATATATATATCTTGATTTTATTTTTATTTTTATTTATATACATACGTGTGTGTGTGTGTGTATATATATATATGTAAATAGATATACATCTTGATTTTTATTATTTTTATATATGTAAAAATAAAAAAAATAAAAAACAGATTCGAAAATAAAAAGCAGAAACAAACTTTTTGATTTTTTTCTTGAAGATCTAGGCTCGATCTTGCTAGATCTGAGCCCGATCTACCTTTTAAAAAAATTTTACCTCGGGGGGCCACCGTGCACGGCAATGGACGGTGGCGACTGGCTGTGGTCGGTAAACGGTTGGGTGACCGGCGGCAAGAAAGGCTCACTAAAAAAAAAGGAAGAGAAGAGAGAAGGGAGAGAGAGTTGAGAGGATTTTTGGATTTTTTGAAGAAATGAGTGAAGAAACGAAAAAAAAGGGGTTTAAATGGTTTATATAGAACCTCAAAACGACATAGTTTTGAGCATGATTTTAAAACGCCAAAACTATGTCATTTTGGCCTATGCTACGAGAATCAAATTTAAAAAAAAATGGATTATTTATCCAACTAGTCCTTCCATTTATTTTATTTCTACAATCTTGTCCTTTTTACATTTTTTAATTTGTTTTAAATTTACCCAACAGTTTTAAATTATTTTCAATTTAGTCCTTTGACTTCAGAATGAATGAGAAGTTGTCATGTGTCATGTTTTTGGGTTATTTGCAGATTAAGCTCTTTTTTAAAATCACATTTTGATCCTCAAACTTTTTAAAAATTACATTTTGACCCTTAAAATTTTCCAAAATTACATTTAATCCCAAACTTCTTTAAAATTACATTTTAACCCTCAAACTTTTCTAAAATTGCATTTTAACCCCCAAACTTCTTCAAAATTACATTTTGACCCCCACACTTTTCCAAAATTATATTTTAACTCTAAACTTTCCCAAATTTACATTTTTACCTCTCAAACTTTTCTAAAATTATGTTTTGACCTCGTATCCTCCGAAATTTCATTTTTCAACCCCGTTTTTTCCTTTCTATTCGATTTTTTGTATATAAATTTTAATTATTATTCTTTGTATTTTTAATTAATTCTATTTTTTTATTTTGATTCACGATTCTATCATATTTCATATTTTATCTTATGTTTAATTTTTGCATTTGCTTATCTACTTAATTGTTCTATTTAATGTTGTGCAATCATCTTTAAAATTAAATTTACTTTTTGATTTTCTCTAAAAATAGGAATATTTTAAAATCGAGGCAATATTCCTTTATTTCGGATTTTGAAAAATTGTGTTTTAACTTACTAGGCACATTTTTTTCTCTAAACCAGAATAATTGAATACCCTTTTCAAGGTTTGAAATTGGCAACGAAGGAATGCTTGTTATTTTCAGATCTCGAAACGTTATGTCCTAACTCACTAGACGTGACTTTCTTCCTCGATCATTTTGAAATAACTAGACTTCCTCAGAAAATCTAGTTTTCTTTCTTAAACATGTACATCAAATAAATCATTCATTTAAAGATCGTATTTTAAATTTTACTCGAGTTTTCAAATTTTTAAAAAATCAAGACCGGATAATAATCGACATGGTACCAATTTTGGGCGTATGAGGGTGCTAATCCTTCCTCACACGTAATCGACTCCTGGACTCGTTTTCTAGATTTCGAAGACCAAAATGTTTTTCAAAACAGATTTTAAACATTTTGAGGTGACCCAATCATATCGAATAAAAGATTGGTGGCGAGTCCCATTTTTCAATTTAAAAATATTTTCGAGACTTTTTGTTTTTTTTGAAAAAAAACGTTTCGACAGCTTGGTAACTCCACAGGGGAATTTTAAAATAAGAGAGTCAAGCCAAAAATCGATTATTTCCGGGTCCTTTTGTTAAAATTTTTAAACACTCGATTTTGTTTAACATACGATCCCTTGCATTTTGCGTGATGTTATATTATGTCGATATTGCTAGTTAAGTTTGCATTCATATGCATTTATTACTACCCCTTAAGTGGAAGCGGGAAACTACTCCTTCGTGAGGTTTTCACCTCCGTGTAGGATAGTGGATCGCTTTCGGGATTACATCCATACCCATGTTTTCGTGAAGTTTTCACTTCTGTGCAAACATGTAGGAAATGAGTCCCCCTAAACAGAACTCATCCGTATGAGCTTATAATGGGTGAGGATCGAGGAATCTGCTAGTTTGGGTACCATTTACTCTAGAGACTAAACCACATGTAATGAGCCGTAAGTACTTACCTTAGAAGGAGTTATACCGAACCTTTTAGAAACTATCCAAGACAAGTTCTTAGGTTCTTTGTTTTATACCTATATTGATATTGATGTGTTTTGCTAACTTGTTCTGTTTTGTCTCTTTTGCTTGCATTGCATCATCATATAAGAAAAAATATTGATTTAAGCTCGATTACCAAATAGGCAGTTTCATCATGGAAGACGGATTTCTTGATAGAGTGGAAGACAACATGGTCGCGCACTTATGGTCAGAGGAATGATAGCATGAGAAACGAGACAATTTGAAAGAGGGACATTTATCAGAATTTTGGGATCATGCTCGAATTAAGGTGACTCAAAATAGTTTGCAATGATTGAGAGACATACGGGGTCAGTGGGATAATGAGACGAGGCAGATATTTTATAGGGAATACGGAGACCTACTCTACTTACTTGAAGGGAAGATAGACAAACACCTCTTTTGAGCTCTCACCCAACATTGGAATCTTACATATAGCTGTTTCACCTTGGGAAACTTCGACATGACGCCCACAGTGGAAGAATACATCGCACTGATTTGTTGCCCAATGATTCAAGTCAATAAGGCGTATTCAAAAGATGCATGTGTCCCAACCTTTTTTTAAAAGACTGATGAACACAACCAGAATGAGTGAACAGTGGGTTGTATTCTGGATCAAGGTAAAATAAGTGTATTAATTGGAAAATTCTACGAGATCTAATATTGGCACACCTAGAGGAAAGGAAATGTATCGACATTTTCGCTTTAGGCATATACGGGTTAGTAATTTTCCCAAAAGCATTAGGACATGTAGAAGATGCAGTTGTAAATCTTTTTACCAAGGGAGTCACTCTGGTCCCAGCAATCATCGCCGAGACCTTCAGATCATTAAATGCTTGTCGAAGAGAAAGAGAAGGGAGGTTCATCGGTTATGCACCACTTTCGACAGGCTTAGAGCACTCACTCAAATGAGAGAAGTGGTTGATTACATGCAAACGTTAACCGTCGAAGCTGATAAATTGAGCATGCAATACGAATCAAACCAGGGTGAGGAAGATCAAAGCTTTAGGCAGTAAGACAAAGCCATTTATGTCATTCTCTTTATGTAAAGAATTTTAATCTTCTAGAGAAGTTGTTCTAATGGGATTGGATTCAAAATCAATGTCTTTTCTTATGCATACATGCAAACATAAGCTGCACATTTTAACTTGCATTTAATTCCATGAGAGCCTACCTTAAATGAAACTGTGCCAAACCTTTAGTGGTTACCCGAATAAGGTAAGAGACACGGTTATTTTATTATTTTAATTGCAATATATTTTGAATCTGTTTGCATTGCATTTTCATAAAAAAGGTGTTGATTCATGTTCTATTACCAAATAGAGAACTGATCATAAGAAAACGGATTCCTTGATAAGGTAGAAGTCAACGTGGTCGTGTGTATGTGGTCAAAGAAAAACAACAATGAAAGGTGATGACCTGTCAAAGGGGTACATGTCAGAGTTTTGGGATTACACCTAAATAAATGAAACCCATAACAGTTTAAAAGAGCTAAAAGAAGTATAAAAGACAAAATAGAACAAATGTTATAATTCGAATATGGTGATATGCCGTACCTACTCAAGCTTAGCTGCTTCACTTTCAGAAACATGAACATGAGATAGAAGAATACGATACGTCGCTTCATTGCCCAAGGATATAGAATAATAAGGCCTATTCTAGATGAGCAAGCATTGGGTTGTAGCCCTAATCAAGGAAAAGGGAATAATGAGACATAGTACACTCAAATGCAAGAAAGAGTGTTGACATCTTCGCCTCAAACACGTAGGAATTAATCGTCTTAATGTTGGGGCACGTAGAGGACGTGGTTACAGATTTGTTTATCCGACTTGGCAAGAGAATCGCTAATGTTCTAACTATCTTAGCCATTAAACACCTGTCGATGAAAGGGCAAAGCGAGATTTATTGGGCAGAACTTTTTGATAGCCATTTTTGAAAGTGAAAAAGGTCTTTCATCGAGTATTCTCTAAAGACTCCTCTCCGTCGAAGGAATTTATGGCTATCAAAGACAAGATGATATCACCAAAGGAAATTAGAAATAAACGAGGAATAATTCTAACGTACTCGGGGGCAAGTCTGAGATAGGGACCATGTCGCAAGCAAGGATTCGACCAAGTGCGAGAAATGATTAACCACTTGTAAACTTTAGCCGTTAAAGACCGACAATTTGGACTTGAAATCAAGATAAAATCGGAGCAAATTAGCTTGGAAGACTAGGACTTTTAGCATTAAGGCAAGACCATACATGTATTTACCTTATGTATAGAAATTTGTTTTCTAGTAAAGTTGTTCTAACAGAATTGAACTAGAATCGATGCCTTTTTTGCATGCATTTTACTATTCATTTGCATTGCACTTCATGCATTAAATTTCAATGAAATTCCCCATATTTGAAACATTCTTGAGAGAGTCATCAACCCTAAATGAACACTGAGAGGAAACATGATAAATCAAGATAATGAGGGAATGTTAAAAAAATTTTGAGCAAAAGTCATACTAAGAGTGGAACCCATCAAGAGTTCATCCTTATGCCATTGGAAGTGTTTAGGACAGCTAGACTGTGGAGGAGCTTCTTGTAGTTTTAGGACTTTTCTAGAAAAATATTTAGAACACACTTATCACTCTAAGCTCGAGAGTAATAGGGATCCTTTTATAAAGGGCACATGACCACTGTCTTTTATTTTGATGAAAATGATGCATTTTTATGTCCCACTTGGCAAACATCTTGCTTCTCTTTTTTAGCTGTATTCATACCATATGGTTAATCATTTTTAAATTCATTTATTCTTTGAGTTTCTCTTACCCATATGTTGGATCCCTTGATATCAAGGACATGAGCAACACTGCGGTTGACCAATAGCCTTTTTTGAGAAGGACATGTGTCCAGAAAAACTTCAAGACTTTGAAAATGATTAATAATGTAACTTGTCTCCCGATCTGCTACGGATGGTTGAGCAAGACACGAAACGAATATCAACTTGAAAAATTGTGATTTTAAGAAAGATTTAAGACATGTGTCTTTGCAAAAATAAGGCAAGCTGCTTTGAAAATCCAAAGATCTTTGCATGATCCTATCAAAGCATGCCAGGTTTAAGGAACTGTTGTCATGACACAGGCTCTCGTAAAGGAAGAATACAATCCAGTTCAAATAGAAACTTCGAAGAATGAGGTCTGACGTGTTATAAAAAAGAAGGTAAAAAAAAAGGAAAATAAAAATTGGGTCAAAAAAAAATCTGCAAAGGAAATTTTAAAACCTAATACAAAAAACAAAAAAAAAAGAAGGAAGAAGAAAAGAAAGAAAAGAAAGGAAAGTCAAAACGAAAACCTGCAAAGGGCATCTTGAAAATTTATTCTCCTTCATCTTTTCACGTCGTGACCTCTTTGAAGCATGAACATCATCGAGCCAACTTTGCAAAAGAGTTTCTAATGAGCGCCAATTAGTCCTCATGATCATTAATTACAACCAATCAGTGGTTAAGCAGAAAAAGAGATATTATATGTTGATATGGAATGTCAAAAAAAAGAAGAAGATTATATACAACGATGACTTGAATTTGAGCAACAGCACGATAGCAAAAGTCTACAGCCAATTCAAGAACAAGTGTCATAACTCAGCTCTACATTGCCAAAAAGTGAAAGGTGCATTAGAGGTGACCAATAAGAACATCAAAAGGATTCATAGCAGAGACCTACAAAAATTGGCATGTGAAGTCATCATTTGCTCTCTACGCTTATTGAACATCAATCAAGACTTTGTTGTGGCAATACTTTTCCCGATGATTTACGGAGTAAAAACTTTCTCTCCCATTGGAGTCAAGTTTTTTTCCCTCCAAATTTCAAATGGATAAAGCAGAGTTGCTCTGACAAGGGATTATGACAAAGAAGGGTCTGCTCAAGAGAATTCCACAGGGAAGCCTTAGTTGAAAAGGATCTTGCTTAGAAAAGACTTCCAAAGAAAGTTCATGTCAAATTTGAAAAACCTCATAAGGTGAAGAAAACCTTTTTTTTGAAAAGCTTTGATTTTGATCGAGATGGATGGAAAAGACTTCCCAATCTCATGAACTCAAAATCGGTGAGAAAAGATTTCACCTAAAAAATGAAAAGAAAAAAAACACAAAAAAAGGAGAAGTCGAGGTGAAAACTCATAAGGGCATCTCGAAACCTAAGGAAACTTGAGTTGAAAACTTGAAAAGGTGGCTCAATTTTGAAGGAAGGAGCATGAAATGGTCTTCTCTCTCAAAAGTAGCAAGGTGAAGAAACTTTACACCTTAAAGCATTGACGAAGTACTCCAAGTTTCATGAACACATGTCAAAGCTCAGAATGGTCCTCATCAAGTTTTCTCAGTGAAGCTCATACTTTGTTATTTGGGGCACCTAACCCTATTCTTTGCTCACTTTATGTTTGACAACTTTTTAACCAATATGGGTAATTTTTTTATCTTTTCATTCATGTGAGCTTCGCCTCCAATAAAATTTCATTTGCCTTGCGACCATATTCAAACAATTCTGCATCAAAATAGTGATTAATGAGCCAAGGACCTTTTCATTCATGTGACCTTTGTTTGCAATCAAATTCAATTTCATCCACCTTATGACCTTAATTCAAGCATCTTTGCATTTGAAATAACGGTTAGTGGTAAACAATATAAGGAATAAAAAGATTTCTGCATATCGTTCTAGAAAATTTCTAAATAGTATAGGGACCTGAAATTGGACCACTAGTTGGAAATAACACAAACCCGAGGGTTAGAAGGGAGATATAGTGCGAATTACGACTACCTCTTTAGGTTTCACGATAAAGATACACATACATGATACACATCATGATAGGACTTAGAAAAACGACGAACGATGTCGGTTAAGGACTAAAAATAAAATCATTTCTCAAAGATAACATTTTGCATTCATCATTCATACCCACCAGTTTAGGAGCTTTTGATTCGTCCTGATCATGACGTCCTAATAATCTGGTCTACATAGAGGCCCATTAAAGCATAGCTTATAGGTTTCATTATCATACAACAGCGAACTCAATACCATGAAGATTTGGAGGGGAAGGTTAAGGTCGTAATAGCAAACCCGGTACCTTAGGAAAATGACGAGAACGATTGAAGCTGCAACGTTACAATAAGAGCAAGATGAAGATTCAAACCATATCATTCCAATTTTTTACCCTTAAACAAGAAGGGCAAATTGAAGATTTCGTTCTCTTACCCCGATCATAGGGTAGATCATAGTCATCCGATCTTTTACCCCGAGCTTGGGGCAGATCACCATCAACCAATCTCTTACCCCGAGCTTGGGGTAGATTGCATCCATTCGATCTTTTACCCCGAGCCTGGGGCAGATCACCATCAGCCAATCTCTTATGCCGAGCTTGGGGTATATTGCAGCCATTCGATCTTTTACCCCGAGCTTGGGGTAGATCACCATCAACCAATCTCTTACCTTGAGACTAGGGTAAATTACAACCATTCGATTTTTTACCTCGAGCCCAGGGCAAATCACCATCAACCAATCTCTTACCTCGAGCTTGGGGCAAATTGTAACCATTCGATCTTTTACCTCGAGCTTGGGGCAAATCACTATTAATCAATTTCTTACCCCGAGCCTGGGGCAGATCGCAACCATCCGATCTTTTACCCCAAGTTTGGGGCAGATCACCATTAGCCAATCTCTTACCCCGAGCTTGGGTTAGATTGTAGCCATTTGATATTTTACCCCGAGCTTGGGGCAGATCACTATCAGGCAATCTCTTACCCCGAGCCTGGGGCAGATTGTAGCCTTCTGATCTTTTAGCTCGAGCTTGGGGCAGATCACCATCAGCTAATCTCTTACCCCGAGCCTGAGGCAGATTGAAGCCATCCGATCTTTTACCCTGATCATAGGGCAGATCACCGTCACCCGATCTCTTACCCCGACCATAGGGCAAATCACAACCGTCTAATCTTTTACCCCGATCATGGGGCAGATTGCAGTTATCCAAAACAATGAAATGGTCTTCTTCCTGACGAGATGCAAAGAAGTGAACCAAATCCGTCTTCCTGATGAGATATAGAAAAGTGGATCACAATAATGAAGCGATCATATTCCTACTGAGGTATAGAGAGGTAGATCAAATCAAATGAAGCAAATTTCAATACGAGTGAAGCTTCAAAACCCTATCTTCCTGATGACATACAGAGAAGTAGGTCGAAGCAATGAAGCGGTCATCTTCTTGATAAGATACAGAGAAGAAGATCAGGAAATGAAACCACAACACATCTGAAGTATCAGTGGATTGAACCAAAGACTACGATGACGATCTCAATCTCCTTGAAGTTGCAAATGAATTGAGTGAAGTTACAGTAGAAAATTTTGTCTTTTTGAAATTGTCTTAAGGCAAGATGGAATCACAACACTGAAGATGTAGAAAAGCGGACGCAGTGAAGTTGAACGACTGATAAAATGAAGGGTGGGCCAATTGAAGAAAGAGCGTCGAAGAAATGAGACATGACAAAATTGGGCCTCCGTTTGGTCTTTGCTCCTTTCTTGTTACACAGCAACGAGCAAAGAGGGACAGCTGTTGGAGCCCAATTTTGACCGGGCCCATTCCATTCAAAACCATCCAAATAAAATAAAATAAAATATAAAATTGAAATTTATTTTCAATTTAAAGTCCAAACTACAAAGTTTAAAAGCCCATTTTACAAACCCAAATACCCATTCACCCATTACAAAATAACCCAATTTTTAGCCCAACACTTAAAGCCTAATACCTTAAAAGAATTTGAAACCCTAATTCCCTAACGCTTGTGCTGCCGTCTCCTTCCTTTGCAACTTGCCCATGCCAGTTGCATCTGACACCATCACTGACCACCAAGTGATTACCTGCAAAATAAAAAAGAAGACAAGATAGAAATGGGGCAAAAACAAAGAACTCATTGTAATCTTTTGACTATAAAAAGCCATCCGGTTTGTAACAAAGGAGGCTCTCCTTTCTGCTCTAATTTTTCGAGGAAGAATGAATATTGAGCAATAACAAAAATATCAAAAAATTCGTTAGTTTGTGTTTATTTTATTTTACATATATATACATGTATATACATATATATACATAGATATACATTTTGATTTTATTTTCACTTTATATATATACGCACATACATATATATGTAAGTAGATATACATCCTTTTATTATATATATATATATATATATATATATGTACATAAATATATATATAAATATACATCTTGATTTCTATTTTTATTTACATATGCATTTACATATATAATAATAATAATAATAATAATAATAATAATAATAAGTTTTAGAGTCCTCTATTTTTCCAACATTAATTTAACATTTTGAAATATAAAAATATAATTATATAATAATAGAATGTCATAATAAAAAATAAAAATATCATAATAAATTTAAAAGAAAAATTTTAAAAACAGAAACGGACCTACTACACCATGATTTATATTTCTGCGGTACTTCTATTTTCAATTATTATTTTAATTTCCATTTGAGTTTCCTCAACGAAATGCATATATCCAGAATGGATTGCTTTTAAAGTTTTACTTTTTTATTTTGATTTTAATGTTTAGGGTCAGGAGAGATACTAAAGGGCAGGTAAAGATTTTTATCCCTAAAAATGAAAATAATGTAATTTAGCTTTTTTTTGAATAATGAATATTCAAATTAATATATGATAAAGTTATATCTTGATCCCTTAAAAATGAAAAAAAAATTATATTTTTCCTGTAAAAAAAGATGTAATCATAAATTAATAAATGATAAAATTATATAGCATTATTTTACCTACGCCGCATTCCCCTACACATGTCCCTCAACGATGCTAACGATGCTACGTGTGTTTGGTGAACTTTGTTGGAAAAAATTTGATTTAAAAACAGTTTTCTTGTACAACGAAAAATATATATATTTTAAAATTGATCTGATTTTTTATATTTATAGCAATAAACCCTAAATCGAAATCATACCTATGTTTTCAGATATATATAGATCATTGTCGTTCTCGACTTTCAACCAAATGATCTTCTCCGCTATTCTCGTACCATGAATTATCTCAAGGGTGGGCTTGATCAAATTGAATAAAACATAGAAATTAGAAATAGTTTTCTTTTCTTTTCGGGGTGAAAATGAAAATTTTCTTCTCAAATATAATCCGACAGAATCGTTATTCCAAAACATATGTTGAATTCTTAGAGAATAGAAGTCTCTCTATTTTTGGGCAGAATAACGATATCTAAAAGTTGTGTCTGTAGCCCTATCGGTGTCATCTATTTATAGGGAGAGAAGGTAGAACCCTTGTTGAATTAGAAAAGTTTATTTCAATTAGAAAAACAAAATTCTAGTTCTACTAGGATGTAGGGGGCGACAACCATAGTTAAATATACTAGGGTTTTTTGTCCCCCTTTATTACATAAGAGGTTTTGGGCCTCTGCTATATTGGGTCCAATTACAAGTACGTCTTGAACTTTTAATCAAATACTTCATAATTTGATCAACCCAATATTTGTTTTTCTATTTCCCAAAAATAAACTTCAATTTATTTCCAATTAAATAATTTTCTCTATTCAATTCAATTCTAATTCTGATAAAATAATGACAATTTTACCATAAAAAATATATGAGAAAATATATTTAATATTTTTGCATTCAACAGTTCACTATGACTAAATGATTTATTTTCATTTTCGAACTTCATTTATTTGAAAAACATAAATTCATTTTCAGTTCATTTTTCATTTTCATTTTAGAGAAAACCTTAATCATTTCCAAATGTTTCATATTTCTCCATTTACCATTTATATTCGTTTCTGTAACAAGCCGCCCGACGTATATTATATCAAGTTATTATTTGGCTTGTAAGTTGATTAGTCAAGGGTAGTAAATGAGTAAGTTAGTGAATTATTTGTTTTTGACTGTCTGACATATTCTGTGGGATTTGCCATTTGGCGAATTGTAGGGTTTGGTAGACTCTTCAGCTAAACTATCTTCCAACCCCAGATGTTATGGGCAAAATCATTAGTTTGTAGTTTGATAGATTTGCTTCCGTGATTAGTATATATTACGATGGTTTGATTAATAATGTTGAGGTTTAGTTGAGACCTAGTTAGAATTGAATTAGGGTACTGTAGATGATTAGATGCTTAATTATTTCCTAAACTTCTAGAGTGATTGTGTAATCCTCTGACCTTCAATTAAGTTTTGTTCCTGGATGTCTCTGCTATATAAGGATACCTAGCTAACAAGTTTTTACGTTTTACTTCTGCTTCTTCTTCTTCCATGTGTTCTTCACTAAAGTTTTAGGGATTTTTAAGTTAGAATCATAAACGAGGAGTTTCCAGTATTTAGTTGACACCATTGTTAGTACTAGTTTACTAGTAATTTTTGGTAAACCCTTAGGTCATTATTGAAGGCATCTACATATTTATAGTAAAGCATGCATAGATTTTATAACTATTTATGAGGAAGGAAACTTCTTGGTTCTAAGTTGCATTCTGTCAATTCATATGTATGTTAAATTTCAGTAGTTCAATGATCTGATAGATATAATTGTCTCTCTTTTTAGGTCAAGAAGCTATTGAAGTTCCAAGCAACAAGGGCAAAGGACCTTCTGAGTAAATTATTGTATTAGACTTTCTGGTGAGTTCCTTCTTACTTCCTTATGTTATAAAATCCTTTTTCTGTATAAATTATGTAGGGCGAGTGTCCCATAACAATGTTGTAATGTGTGGTATCTGGTTATAGTGGTGTTAAACCATCATCGTTAGCGTGAGTATGTGACCACCTTCAGATGTACTAACATCCAGAGTGTGATACTGCAACTAAAGATATAGATTTGAGGCGATATTCGCAAGTATACAGGTCAAGTTGTAATATACTTACAACGAAGTAAGTAAGTACTTTAAGGATCGTACCTAAGGGAGACAAGTACTAAATCAATTTTAATCTAAACACAAATAAATTTAATTGGGTATACATTGGTATATTAGGTGTATAACTTTTGTAATATTTAGCATCATTCACAATAGTGGAATTCATAGCCCAAGAAATGGCTAAATGATATCCTCCCATCGGCAGCACATGATAGATGAAAAGTAAATGTGGACACAGGTCGTTTGTCTTTATGATAAATGACTTGATTACTAATTGATAACAATTGACTTTTGTAACGCGTAGGTTTGTGCAAGTGTACACAATCGTATCAATTAATAAGTAAGTAAAAGAGTTAAGATCTCCACAGGGATTGTGTATGTTAATCAATATTTTGTAAAATTAAAGTTAGTTGATGATAAAAACACAATAATTCGAGTGATGGTGATTAAACTAAATTAATTTAAATAAAAGCAAAATGATCCCTCATGTAATTTTAATCTAATATGATAATTAACTAAGGTGTATGAAATGAATTTAGCAGCAAAACACAAACTTTAACAATCAATAACAAGAATAGGCTAGGATAATTACATCAATCAATTTAATTCATTTTTATCATGCTTAACAGTATTCGAAAAACATTCCATGACAAGTCAATCTTTCATAAGTTTGAAACCAATTTAAGTCCTTTCAGAATCTTTTACTTAGTAAAACATGCATTTTACTGATCATATTAAACTAAGATTCTATTTGTTTGCCAGTAGTTGATTTTTTGAAAAATATTTTCCTTCTTTTACCGCGTTTGTTTACTGGAAAATCAATTCCCCATGTAAATTATTCTCCAAAACACGTGAAAATGAGGGTTTTTTTTAGGAAAATGTCTTATGGATTTTTTTTCTGTAAGACATTTTACAATCTTCCTCCTTTTGCACATCCCAGCAAGAAAAACCTTTTTCAGCTTTCCCCTTCTCCCTTCCTCCCATTTTAGCTTTCGTTTCTCTTCCCTTTGTTTGTTCTTTTTCTCTGTTACGTATGGTCTCCTTTGGTCGTATAAAATCTTCTTTTTATTTGAAAAAAATCTGAAAGGAATCAATGGAGGGGCAGATAAAATACCTTAAAATTGAACTAGAAGACAACCAGTTTCAATTCTTCTCTTCCCAGGTAATTCTTTTTTTTTTCTTTCTCTTGATGAATATTTGTTTGGTTGCCTAGAAAAGCAAGGAAAAGGAACCAACAAGTTTGTAAATTTAGTTTCTGTGATTTTTCTAATTGGGTTTAGCCCAAATGGTTGAATAAATAGCCTTAACTAAGACAGAATACAATTTTATTTTTTATTCTTTAAAAAGGAAGCATATGTTAATTCTAGTTTTCTCTCGGTTTTGGTTTAATTGTTCCTAAAAGAAAAAAAATTGATTTGAGGTATATTCTACCTTAATCTAATGGTATTCATAGTTGTTCTTGTTTCTTGTTTGAAATTAAAGGGATGCCAATTCTTTATTGTGCTTTTGGTATATTCACCTTTTAGCTAACTTAAGTTCATCAGTTTGTTTTACTTTCTTTTTAATATCACTTCCATGTTCGAGTTTACTCTCAATGTAATAACATTTAAACATATGTCTGTATGTATGTGTGTATACATGAATGTGAATTAATGACTTTGAGACTTTCTACTAATTCTTAGTAGTTTTTGTTATTGTTCTAGTAACTTATTTTGGAATTCTATTTTCCTTGAATGAAGAACTTCAAATGAGCTTAAAGCTCAACTAAGACCTTGACCTCTTCACTCCCAAAACTATAGTGTTTCCCCAACCTTGCAAAAAAGTTGCACACAAGTCTTAATCTTAACAATTTGCAAACCCCAACATGCCAGAATGTTATACATCATAGAGTAATTACTAATCTCATCACTTGTAATTATATAAGTAAGCTAATTAGGAAGTGATGATAATCTGGAAACAAATGCTTACCTTTTGATAGCTTGCCTAGGCATATTGTAATATTTTTTTTATTTAAAGAATAGAGTTGTTCTTAATCTTTAGATGAGTGTAAATTTGGCCTTATTTCCTCTTCATCACTTCACTTATAATATTGACAACTTAATAGAAGTATGCTTTATCTTCTACCCTGTAATCTATGGAATCAATGAATCAGTTGTTTTGCCTGAAATTTCACTAGCTGCTGCTGGTAGTCATATCTTCATCAGAAAAATTATTAGGTTGTGTATTTTTTTTTGTAAATGGACAGAGCAAATGTCAAGATGCCCCATAAGATTTTGTAATTTGTCAATTTGACTCACTTGTAATGCAATGTCACCCTTTTTGTATGTTTCCTTGCTTATAAATGGACCTCTCATTTAATTCGAGGTATTATTGTATTTGGAAATAATATGTTTAGTTGAAGCAATTTATGTTTGCTTTATCAATTGAATTTCCTTTTAGCTCAGAGGAGGAGTTTGAATGCTTTTTCAAAGGCAAGAATTTATCTTGTTTTGTTTTTTATTTTATTTTTTTAGTTCTTTTATCTTCCAATTACAACAGCATTGAAGTTTTTTTTTCTTTTCAACAAAATTTTGTTTGCTCTCTAGTTGGCATGGAATATTTTACTTTGTGTTTTTAGAATGAAGAACAAGCAGAGCCATTGCCAAAGAAGCATAAGAGATACTAAGGTCATTGAAGTTTGGATTTTAAGTATGCCATCTTTCATTGGTCACTTACAGAAAGATGATGATGATGGTAATATGGGAATGCTCCTTTGCTTGTGGAAACAACCTGTGTATTAATGGATTTTTGTAATTTTTTCCCTCTTCCTTGTTCAAGTGCCTTGTGTAACCTGTTTATATTTATGTATGTATATGTACATGTAAAAAAATTGTGAATTCAGTCATAATGTTGCAGTTTGGTTTACACATTTTGTTTAGTGAATTTAGCTAAACAATTAAATGAAAAGAAAAATTCAAATATATGCTTGTTTCATTTAAAATAGTTTTTTTGAAATATTTTCAGGAAAGTGAATTTTAGCTAAACAATTAAAAGACAAGAAAAATTCAAATGCATGTTATTTTTAGGAAATTTGCCAAACAAAAGAAAATATTTTACACATATTCAACCAAACATAAAAAAATATTAGTTTTTCTAGAAAAGCAAGTCATTTTCTGGAAGCCATTTTCAGTTAAACAAACAAAGCCTAAGAGTTTCTTAGTATTCTTATTAAACATGCATATATCCAAAATGGATTGCGTTTACAGTTGTACTTTTTTATTTTTATTTTAATGTTTAGGGTCAAGGGTGATTTTAAAGGGGCAAGCAATGGTTTTAGTCCCCTAAATATGAAAATCATGTAATTTAGTCCTTTTATGAATAATGAAAATTCAAGTTAATATATGATAAAGTTCTACATTGGCCCCTCGAAAATGAAAAAAAATTATGTTTGTCCTTTCAAAAATGATGAAATCATAAATTAATAAATGATAAAATTATATAACATTGTTATACCTACGCCACATACCCTACACATGTCCCTCAACGATTCTACACATGTCTGTTGGACCTTGTTGGAAAAAATCCGATTTCAAAATAGTTTTCTTGCATAGAGAAAAAAAATTTTTTGAAAATAGACCCAGTTTGTGATATTTATAGCAATAAATCCTAGACTAAAATCGTACTTGTGTTTTCGAATAGACGGATCCTTATCATTCCCGACTTTCAATCAAACGATCTTCTTTCCTATTATTGTACCATAAATTACTTAGAGTATGGGCTCAATCAAATCGAATCGAACACAAAAACTAGTAACAATTTTCTTTTGGGGTGAAAACAAAAATTCTCTTCTCAAATAGAAACTGACAGGATCATTATAACAAAAAAAATTATTTAATTCTTAGTGAATAAATGTCTCTATTTTTTGGCAAAATAACAATATCTGAAAGTTGTGTCTATAGTCCTATTGGTGCCATTTATTTATAGGGAGAAGTTAGAACCCTTGTTGAATTAGAGAAGTTTATTTTAACTAGAAAAATGAAATCCTAATTTTACTAGGATATAGGGGTGACAACCCTAGTTAAATATACTAGGGTTTGTTGTCCCCTTTTATTACATAAGGAGCTTTTGGGCCTCTTTCATATTGAGTCCAATTACAAATATTTTTAGGGATTCTAACTGAATACTTTATAATTTGATCCAACCCAATATTTGTTCTTCTATTCTCCAAAACCAAACTTCAATATATTTCCAATTAAATAATTTTCTCAACTCAATTCTAATTCCGTTAAAATCATGACGACTTTATTGTAAAAGAATCTATGAGAAAATATATTTAATATTTCCACATTCAACAGTTCACTATGACCAAATGATTTATTTCCATTTTCAAATTTCATTTATTCTAAAAACATAAATTAATTTTCATTTCATTTTTGAGAAAACCTTAATCATTTTCAAATATTTCCTATTTCTCTATTTCACCATTTCTATTTATTTAATTTAACAACATTTCATTTTTAGTTTCAACGAGCTAAAGGAGGAATTGATTGGACATATGCTATTGAGGCTCAAATGATTTATAATTGAGTTTAAACTTTTCGTCTATTAATTATAAACCTATTTAGTCATGAAGTCATTCCACTATAGTATCGTGATTGAGCTCTCCCCAACAACATACCATTACAAAAGCAACTCGATTATTGCTCGTCCAATTACCTTGTCATAACTATGGTACCCTCATAAGATATCCTTAATTTGTTTGGGATAATATCCATTCTCCCAATATGATCCTATTTTATCTCATGGTAACCATTACATCTTTCTTCATGAAAAATTAGTAATTACCAAATAGTGATCAAGTCATTTATCACAAAGACGAACGACTCATAGCCACATTTACTTTTCATCAACCATGTAATTCTAATGAGAGGATATCATTTACCCATGTTTTGGGCTATGAATTGCACTATTAAGAATGACGCTACATACTGCAGAAGTCATACACGCAACCCACTAGCTTTTGGTTCCTTATCTATTTGAACTTAGGCTTTTACTTACATTAAAGTGTACGAGTCACGTATACATAGTCCGTCATCCATTCAAGATTTAGGTATATCACACTATGAAAGTCACAAGTGAATAAATCCACAAATGAATTCAATATCTATTCTTCTTGGGTCCAGTCTAGTGTAATGTCAGTCCATTCAGTCACATCTATGTATCTATCTTTTGGGAGTCATCCGCTTTGATGCCCTAGACAAAACATCTCCCTAATTGGACTTGATAGATGCCATATTAGTCTTTCAATTGGTTTGCTCATTTTCAATTAGTCTGAAGATGTAACACCCAAAATCTGAAACCGTTACCAGTCAAGGTCCTGGTATCATACTGTTCATCTTTTATTATCATCTCATTCAATCTTATTTTAATAAAGATATGCACCCAACACGTCATAAATCATCAATCGATTATAATCACGACTTGACAAGGGTAAGAAGGTCATTTTCATGATTTTTGGAGACTTTTACCGTTACCTGTTGAATAAGTATCGATAGTTGTCAAGTCAGAAAACAGTTCAAAAACGTTACAAAGTTCTATCGATACTCAAAATGGTACTATCGATATATGTGACACAACTACCGAAACAAATCATGTTTCTACCGATACTAAAAACTCCAAAGAGTTAAGAAGTTCTACCCTACAACTTCTACTGATACAAGTTCACAAACTACTGATACTTCTTGAGTAGAACTATGGATACTTATCTGCATCTAACGAAACAACACAAGTCAGTAACCTACATCTCACTTCCTCTATACTTCTATCGATACAAGTAGGAGTACTACTGAAACAAGTATGCAGATGTCAAATATATACATTAATTTCTAAGTTTGCACAATAGTCTACAGCATTTACCAATTTCTCAAAATCATACTTACATAGACATTTCAATAGGTATTTAATTCTTCACATAACAACAAAGAATATATATAAAAACATTCATCAAAATGTTACCATGCTATTTAACCACTACACCAAAACAACTCAAGTAATCAGATGTTATTATTAACTCCATTAATTTTGTCACGTTCAGATTCAGATAACACTTTTAGAATCTGCAAATAAACAAAAGTTAGATCGAATCAATCAATATCACATTATCACAAGTTTATATAACATGTACTTTCTAGACTTTATTCACACTACACTTAGTTTAAGAATCGACTAAATCGTAGCTCTGATACCACTAAATGTAACACGTAAAACTCGAAACCATTGTCGGTCAGGGTCTTAGTGTCATACTGTTCATCTGTCATTGTTTATCTTTTATTATCACTTCATTCAATCTTATTTTAATAAAGATATGCACCCAACATGTTATAAATCATCAATCAATTATAATCACAACTCGACCAGGGTAAGAAGGTCATTTTCATGATTTTTGGAGGTTTCTACCGGTACCTGTTGGACAAGTATCGGTAGTTATCAAGTTAAAAAATAGTTCAGAAACAGTGCAAAGTTCTACTGATACTCGAGATGGTTCTATCGATATATGTGACACAACTGTCGAATCAAATCATGCTTCTATCGATACTACAAACTTTAGAGAGTTAAGAAGTTCTACCTTACAACTTTTATCAATACAAGTTTACAGACTACCGATACTTCTATGAGTAGAACTATCGATACTTATCTTGCATTTACCGAAATAACACAAGTAGTAACCTACATCTCACTTCCCCTGTACTTCTACCGATACAAGTAGGAGTACTACCGGAATAATTATGCAGATGTCAAATATATACATAAATTTTTAAGTTTGCATAACAGTCTACAACATTTACCAATTTCTCAAAATCATACCTACATAGACATTTCATGTAGGTATTTAATTCTTCACATAACAACAAAGAATACATATCAAAACATTCATCAAAATGTTACCATGCTATTTAACCATTACACCAAAAGAACTCAAGTAACACAATCCTAATATGTGCCATATAAGCCAAGTGATATAAAGACTACCCAACAAGCTCTCGGGATAGTGTGATTTTTTTGAGGATTTGATCTTCAACAGCAGATGAATCTACAAAACGGTAAACAGATACACAAGTAAGCTTACGGAGCTTAGTAAGTTCATAAGAACAATTAACTTACAAAATAACATATTTAGTTACGTAAAGAGTAATAAAATATCTTCATTATCTCGTGGCAATTAGCATTAGGTTGATCTCACTGAGTCTTCCAAAAATTTGGCTCATACAAGCCCGATCAAAATTAGCTCATGCTAGCCCAATTAGGTTAGCTCTTACGAGCCCAGATAAGTTAGTTCATTCGAGCCCAGATAGGGTTTAACCAGTATACGATGCTGCTCACACAAGCTTATGAAAATCCGTAACATATGCGAAAAGTCAGCCATTGATATGTTCCATAATTACCCACTCACGATGCTGGTCACACAAGCTGATGAGAATCCATAACGTATGCAGAAACTCGACCATTGTTACGGTCCAAAATTACCCACTCACAATGCTGCTCACACAAGCTGATGAGAATCCATAACGTTTGCAGAAACTTAGCCATTGTAGGGGACCATATAATCAGTATTCAGTATTCATCCTGAATCTATCGACTCACAATGCTGCTCACACAAGATGTCAGGAAACTTCAACATATGCAAGATCCTAGCCATCGCGTCGATACAGATCACCGGCCTAAGGCCTAACATCTCTTTTCTTCATTCCTGTCTCAAATTCCTCAAAGTATCAAGCATATTTAATTTGCTATAATAATAATCGAGAATAAAAGGGATTATAACAATATATAAACTAACAATATGAACTTATCGGACTGATTTGCAGTAATCGTTAAAGTACAAGGACTATTCCATAATTTTCTACTTGTTTCAATTTTTCAACCCATTCTTGATCTATAATAATAATTTCAATGAATTAACTAATTCAGCAGTAAAATAAACTTATTTTATGTAATTAAGTCTATTTTATATTTTTACAAAATTTTCCTTAACTTTCACTTTTATTCAATTTAGTCCCTTAGCTTAAGACTTGGAAATTAACCATTTTAAAACAAAATCAAGTTCAGGTGAATACAATAATACTTCAATGCAACCCAATTTTTCAATTATTTCACCTTAAGTCCTTGCAAATTTATCACTTTAATATTTTAGTCCTTAAACATTAAAATCATCAAAAACTACTTTACAAAATAATCAAATCTAACAACCAAGCTTGTAAATCTTCCATAATCTTTCAAGGACAAGCTTATTCATCAATGAAAAAATTTATAACATTTGACAAATTCACTAGTCCTTCAGTTAGCTAGATTAAGCCAATATAGACTCAAAAACATAAAAATCATTAAAAACGGGTGAAAAATCGCCTACCAACCGAAGGACTTAGCCAACCGAATGTTCTTCAACTTTGCTTTAGGATTTCGACTATGGTGGAAAGAAAAATGAGGAAGATAACTCATTTTTTTTACTTTTAATTTCGTTTATACTTTAATTTGTTTAATTACTCTTTTACCCTTTAGTAATTAATTAAGTTTTCATGTATATAATGACCAAAAACATCCACTACCCTTCCTTAGGGTCTATTTACTTCATAAGGACCTTAACCTATCCTCAAATTGACATATAATGTCTTCAATTAATAGAATCCAACTTTTGCACCTTTTTTAGTTTAATCCTCTGTACATAATTAACTATCCAAACAATAAAATTTCATAACCAAAATTAATTATCTAATATTTATGGCAAGATACATCGAAGTGGCAGCCTCGAAACCACCATTCCAATCATTTTGAAAATAGACTAAATAGTAAATCCTCATTTAATTAGGATTTAATTGCAATTTACCAAAATCTAAAGAGTTCCACCTCATTTCTATTATTAAGCCACTTAAGGAGGGTCCAATTTCATAATTGATCCTTCAATTATATTAAATTCCAATCAAACAAATTTATTTATAATTTAGCCTTAAACTAATTAGGACTAAATGAATAAATAACCCAAAAGTTAGTGGAATCAATCATATCCACCACCGCTTGGACTTTTTGAGCATGGTGTAATTACCATTTTGGTTCATTTTATTTTTAATCAATAACAATTAACTTTTACCTCTTTTACAATTTACTCATTTTTCCTTAAGTAAGCAATTAATTATCAAAATTACCTTACCAAACGTCAACGCAGATATAATAAGACTCTGTAATTATTTAACAAAAATATTTACGACCCTTAATTTTAGAAACGAGGTCCCGATACATCATTTTCTAAAACCACTTGACTTTTGAACCAAACCACTCATATTAACTTTTAATTCAATAATTAAAATCCTTCAATTTACAATTCCATATAAAATTTTTATTGACTCATTTAATTTTAACACTCATTATAAAAATTTTCTTGTTGGGTTTGTGGTCTCGAAACCACCGTTTTCGACACCATTGAAAAACGAGTTGTTACAACTCTCCCCCATTAGGAAATTTCGTCCTCGAAATTTTAATTTAGTAGTTCCTGTTTATTCAGAAGTTTTCATATAATAATAGAAAAATCTTTTACCCGAGCTTACTCAAACCTATTTGTCAACTTTACTTAACCAAGAAAATCAACCTCACTAAACCAAAACTCACCGTTGATAGTTTACACATAAATCATTTCTCACACATATCCTATAATACATTTCTCAAACATTACTCATAAACAAATTCTATTTGAAGTCTATCAGAATATCATCAATAATAATAATTACTATTGTATCTAAATATCAAGATAAGATTGAACAATTTGATTCATCATATTCATAAATCAATAGAGACATTAGTTATTTTAGGCAAAATTATCAGAATTCTTAATGATTATCACAAGTTCAAAGAATTTTGCAGCATCTCATATCTGTAACTGGGACTAAATAATTGAATCTTTATTAACTTTCGGATACACTGTTACGTCTCTTTTAACTTGTTAACTAAGTTTTCTATATGGAATATAAGATATTTATCATTTATCTCGAGTTTATTTCCTTATTAGATTTAGACAGAAATCCCAAAAATTTTCGTAAGACAGATCAAGAGACCCATTAACAAAGGATACATAGTATCTAAAACAACTATGACTATGCTATTTGATTTTTCTAGCCCAACCCTAATCAGTACACTAGTTCGATATTTCAGTCTACAATTCACTATAGTATCATATAACTTAAGTTAATTTATTCCCAGAATAATACCAAATTTATGAAATGATAGTAACATCAAATCGATAGAAAAATCATAGTCACGAATTTTCAGCAGATAGTTTCAACATACCAGTTCTATCCCAACGGATTATGATTCAACATTAATCTCATTGAGTTGGAAAATAAACCCCTATCCATTATTAATATAATGCAATATGTATAAATTAACTCAATCTTAATTAGTGCATACCTAATAAATAATATCAAAAGAATATACCATACCAGGAATAATAGTTGGCACTTGTAATTTCATATCCATCAATATGTATTTAATCCCACTCCATTTACCCATACTCAAAGATAGCAGTTAGAAAGCCACTCTTTGTTTCAAATATTTATGAAACCAATATACTATAACTTGCACCAGAATTAGTAATAAGATATTATTATTAACTCCATTAATTTTGTCACGTTCAGATTCAGATAACACCTTTAGAATCTACAAATAAACAAGAGTTAGATTGGATCAATCAATATCACACTATCACAGGTTTATATGGCATGTACTTTTTAGACTTTATTCACGCTACACTTAGTTCAAGAACTGACTAAACCGTAGCTCTGACACCACTTAATGTAACACCCGAAACCCGAAACCATCATCGATCAGGGTCTCGGTGTCATACTGTTCATCTATCATTGTTTATATTTTATTATCATTTCATTCAATCTTATTTTAATAAAGATATGCACCAAACATGTCATAAATCATCAATCGATTATAATCACAAATCGACCAAGGCAAGAACGTCATTTCCATGATTTTTGGAGACTTTTATCGGTACCTGTTGGACAAGTATCAGTAGTTGTCAAGTCAAAAAACTATTCAGAAAAAATGCAATGTTCTACCGATACTCGAGATGGTTCTACCGATGTATGTGACACAACTACCGAAACAAATTATGCTTCTACCTATACTAAAAACTTTAGAGAGTTAAGAAGTTCTACCTTATAACTTCTACCGATACAAGTTCACTGACTACCGATACTTCTATGAGTAAAACTATCGATACTTATCTTGCATCTACCGAAATAACACAAGTCAGTAACCTACATCTAACTTTCTTTGTATTTCTACCGATACAAGCAAGAGTACTACTGAAACAAGTATGTAGATGTCAAATATATACATAAACTTTTAAGTTTGCATAATAGTCTACAACATTTACCAATTTCTCAAAATCATACCTACATAGACATCTCATATTAGTATTTAATTCACATAACAACAAAGAATACATATCAAAATATTCATCAAAATTTTGCCATGTTATTTAACCATTACACCAAAACAACTCAAGTAACACAATCTTAATACATGCCATATAAGCCAAGTGATATAAAGACTAACCAACGAGCTCCCGAGATAGTGTGATTTTTCTTGAGGATCTGATCTTCAACAATAGATGAATCTAAAAAATAGTAAACAGATACACAAGTAAGCTTATAGAGCTTAGTAAGTTTGTAAGAACAATTAACTTACAAAATAACATATTCGGTTACAGAAAGAGTAATAAAATATCTTCGTTATCTCGTGGCAATTAGCATCAGGTTGATCTCACTGATTCTTCTAGAAATTTGGCTCATACGAGCCCAAACAAAATTAGCTAATACGAGCCCAATTAGATTAGCTCTTACGAGCCAAGATAAGTTAGCTCATTGAAGCCTAGACAGAGTTTAACCAGTATACGATGTTGCTCACACAAAATGAGAATCTACAACATATGCAGAAAGTCAACCATCGATACGGTCTAAAATTACCCACTCACGATGCTACTCACACAAGCTGATGAGAATCCACAACGTATGCAGAAACTCAGTCATCATTACGGTCCAGAATTACCCACTCATGATGCTGCTCACACAAGTTGATGAGAATCCACAACGTATGTAGAAACTTAGCCATCATAGGGGTCCATATAATAAGTATTCAATATTCATCCTGAATCTATCGACTCAAAATGCTGCTCACACAAGCTATCAGGAAATTGCAACATATGCAGGATCCCAGCCATCGCGTCTATACAGATCACTGGCCCAAGGCCTAACATCTCCTTTCTTCATTCCTATCTCAAATTCCTCAAAGTATCAAGCATATTTAATTTGCTAGAATAATAATCGAGAATAAAAAAGATTATAATAATATATAAACTAACAATAAGAACTTACCGGGCTGATTTATAGTAATCGTTAAACTACAAAACTATTCTATAATTTTCTCCTAGCTTTAATTTTTCAACCATTCTTGATATATAATAATAATTTCATCCAATTAACTAATTCAGCAGTAAAATAAACTTATTTTATGCAATTAAGTCCTTTTTGATATTTTTACAAAATTTCCCTTAACTTTTCACTTTTATTCAATTTAGTCCCTTAGCTCAAAACTTGCAAATTAACCTTTTTTAAACAAAACCAAGTTCAGCTGAATACTATAGTACTTCAATGCAACCCACTTTTAAAATTTTTTAACCTTAAGTCCTTACAAATTTATCACTGTTACATTTTAGTCCTTAAACATTAAAATCATCAAAAACTAATTTACAAAATAATCAAATCTAACAACCAAGCTTATAAATATTCTATAATATTTCAAGAACAGGCTTATTCTTTAATGTAAAAATTTATAACATTTGACAGATTCACAAATTAGTCATTAGGTTAGCTAAATTAAGCTAATACAGACTCAAAAACATAAAAATCACTAAAAACAAGTGAGAAATCACCTACCAATTGAAGGACTTAGCCAACATAATGTTCTTCAACTTTGGTTTAGGGTTTTAGTTATTGGGGAAAGAAAAATGAGGAAGATAACTAATTTTCTTTACTTTTAATTTTGTTTATACCTTAATTTATTTAATTACTCTTTTACCCTTTGGTAATTATTTAAGTTTTCATGTATATAATGAGCAAAAACATCCACTACCCTTCCTTAAGGTCTATTTACTTCTTAAGGACCTTAACGTATCCTCAAATTGACATCTAATGTCTTCAATTAATAGAATTCAACTTTTGCACCTTTTTCAGTTTAATCCTCTTTATATAATTAACTATCTAAACAATAAAATTTCATAACCAAATTTTAATATGATGTTAATGACCTCATAAATATTAAATAATTAATATTTATGGCCTGACACATTGAAGTGGTAGCCTCGAAACCACCATTCCAATCATATTGAAAAATAGACTAATTAGTAAATCCTCATTTAAATAGGATTTAATTGCAATTTAACAAAATCTAAATAGTTCCACCTCATTTCTATTATTAATTCTCCTAAGGAGGGTCCAATTTCATAATTGATCCTTCAATTATATTAAATTCCAATCAAACAAATTTATTTACAATTTAGCCTTAAACTAAATAGGACTAAATGAATAAATAACCCAAAAGTTAGTGGAATCAATCATATCCACCACCGCTTGGACTTTTTGACCATGGTGTAATTACTACTTTGGTCCCTTTTATTTTTAATTAATAGTAATTTAACTTTTACCTCTTTTACAATTTACTACTTTTTCCTTAATTAAGCAATTAATTATCAAAATTACCCAACCAAACATCAACCCACATGTAATAAGACTCTGTAATTATTTAATAAAAATATTTACGGCCTTTAATTTTAGAAACGAGGTCCTGATACATCATTTTCTAAAACCACTTGACTTTTGAACGAAACCACTTATACTAACTTTTAATTCAATAATTAAAATTCTTCAATTCACAATTCCATTTAAAATTATTATTGACTCATTTAATTTAAACACTCATTATAAAAATTTTCTCGTCGAGTTTGTGGTCTTCTACACTTAGGGCACTAGTCCAATAGTCTCTTACTCGCCCTAGTGAAGTAGATGAGTCATATTCTGCATTCTCATGCTCTCCATGTGTTTCTCAAAACTCCTAGCTAGTAAAGTGTTAGCTCGATGGATCAAATCGATAATGCCGGTAAGGGAGATTGAATCAACCTTTGATGTAGTGGAAGTAGTAAAACTTTGCAACAAAGAACACAAGGATTTATAGTGGTTCGACTTTAAATGCTTACTACACTACCTTAGCTTTCCACAACTAAGGATTTTCCCAAATCCACTAGATTTGTGAGGACAAGGTTTAACCTTACAATCTCTCCTTAGACTTATACCCCATAATCTTAAGAAAGAACTCCCTTGAGTTTTCTACCCAAACCATAAGTATAGACCCTCTCTCAAAAGAGAAACAAACAAGCAAACGAAGAAACAATCCTTACAAAATTAGGATGTTTGCCAATTAAGCACAAATACAAAGAAGAACACTTGAGCTTAATGAATATAATGAAAGCTCATAAGTGTTTACAAGAAAAGGTAAGAAAAAAAAATTAAACTCTAGGTGTTTTGATTGATCTTTAAGCTTTGCACATTGCTCTTCTTAATGCCAGACCTTTAGAAGAATGTATTTATACCCTCTAAGTGATTTTCAATCATTGTGGTTGTTGGGAAAGTAAATGTAGCCGTTGGGGATGAAATACCAGCTCATTAACTACATCTGCAATAACGAGTATCGATACCTACTAAAAGAGTATTGATATTTTTTTAATTAATGCAGATTTAGTGACCGTTGGAGCAGCGATATTGATACATGATAAAAGGTATCAATACTTTTTGAAAAGGTATCAATACTTTTTATCTTTGTTTGAAAAATCATGAAAACATAATGTCAATTTGGTATCGATTTTAATTGGGTATTGATAGATATTGATATTAAAATGGGTTCGGTACTTGGACAAAAAGTATCAATACTTTTTTACCTAGATCGATACTAACTTGTTTTAAAATGGTTAAAAATAATTTTGAAAAGTTTGACTCAATTGAAATAATTATTACATTGTCCATATCTATGTCTTTAAAATATTCTAAATCAGTTTTTTTCCATGAAATCTTGTTCTTAGTATGGAGCATCGTAAAATTTGCAAATAATTTGAGGGGTGACTCTCACGGTTATTCCTCTAACTACTACTGTATCCCATGTATGGCCTTCAGTATCTTAGATTCATAATCTCTTAATAATGCATAAAATTTTTGTACTATTGGGACTATATCTTTTTCTTTAGGGATTGTTCAAAACTGTTCCCATCTATAGTATCATACTATAGGCCATATTTATTTACAAACTATCATCGATAGATCAAAACCCCTTTCTTGTTTGAACATCTTTCCTTGTATCTCATTAAAATATTTTTTTGACATTCTCATTTGAAAATCCTGAAGGAGTTGGACCCATCGATTGTCTTGGTTCATTAATACATCTTACTTTTCTAGGAGGCATAATGTTGGAATTCTAAAGAACGGATTAATATCAATGCAATAGTAACAAGTTTTTGAAGATAGGAACCCTTAACCTGAACTTTTTTATGACTTTTCCTTGTTCATGCATGATGTTTCCATCTTCAGTGTTTT
This sequence comes from Kokia cookei, assembly GCA_039519145.1. Classification (NCBI taxonomy): domain Eukaryota; kingdom Viridiplantae; phylum Streptophyta; class Magnoliopsida; order Malvales; family Malvaceae; genus Kokia; species Kokia cookei. The sequence goes on from CM076909.1 coordinate 22,861,845, forward strand.
GAAATTGGATTGAAAAATATGCAAATAGGTAAAGAGATGAAGGAATGCGAGTTTTAGGGTTTAAAAAGTTTTTTAGAGTTTAAAGATGAGTTAAAAGTTAATATTAACTTAAGAAGATGTTTAGTATATATAAGGAGTATTTTTTTAGGTTTTAATAGTGTTAAAAATAGGTAAAAATAAAAGTTAAGCCGATGCGTTACGCAACTGGGTCAGGTTGACCTTGCAAATTGTAATTGATGTCGTAACACAGGGGTTCTGTGTCGCGACGTACCCTCCAATCCCACGTTGTCGCGATGCATGAGCTCTCTATCGCGACATTCTCATTAGTTTTGAAATTTCACAAGATTGCAACCTATGTCATGACACAAAGATAGTGTGTCGTGACATAGACTTGCTTTCAGCCACCTATACTATAAAATCAAATAACGAAAAAAATGTTAGTGATATATATACAATAATATACAGAAAATTTATTGTGTCCACCATCATGTTTTATTGTTAGATTCATCCAACAATTTTACCCTTACTTTCTTGCCTACAACATTTTCGTCATTAGTCCATCATCCATCATGTTGCTTAACCCTTGCTTGTCTATCCCTTTCTTTGTACCTATCTGTACATTCTACATTCATGAAAGGGAAATGCTAAGCACTCAAGAACAAGTGACTAGAATTCCTACTAGCCTCAAGCAACTTCCGCTGACTTGCTTGTTAACTTAACTTTTCATCACACTTCCAAGTGTCGGTATACTGTAATTACACTTCCTTGGTCAAAACAATTAAATCCAAGGGAAAACAAATGAGAAGAATTGGATATGAATCAAGCTAATCTAACATTGAATGATATTTCTAAATACAATCAATTGTCAATAAGAATTCATCAGCATTAAAAGAGGGATTAACAAATAATTCGAAGAATACTATTCCTAAGCTACTAGGATTATCCCTTAACCGCTCCTCTTGTATCGCATACAGCACTCCTCGTCAGACGTTGTCGCACACTCGCTCGATCAGCTCACCAGACTCTGAATCCAAGCTTCAAAGCTCTATAGAATTTGCAGAATCAATTTCCTCAACTCTTGATACCTCTTTCCTTCTTCTCTCCTCTATTTATAAGCTTTGAGAATTGTAGATCTCATATCCCCTCAGATCCAACTCCTTTTGCAGCAGTCAAAGTTTGTTAAAATCCAGCTGTGCACTCACGCAAATCTGATGTGTTCTTCATGAATCTTTAGGTTGTCGCGACATTGCTGGGTGCAATCTGTAATCTTTAATTAGGTGACAACATGTTATTCTCTTGCGCTAGTGTTTCCAGATGCGTTTGCAGCGTGAATTTACTTGTAAAAAGTAGATGTTTCCATGCAGTGACATTTTTGGCTGCAATTCCAAGCTAAACTTGTGGCTCATCTTTGAATTTTTTCTAGCATTGATCTTCCGAGATGGATCGTTGCACTGACAATTTCAGACACAATACATATGCTGTATTTGGTGACATTAGTGCACAAAAAAGATAAAATAACAAGAATTTAAGCCACACAACAATGAGTTAGAAAATGTAAAAACTAAATATGAAATGACTATCATGCATGCTAAATATAATGCAAAAGAGACAGTTAATACATAAATTTAGGGAGAAAATAAGTGTCATTTCCAATTGTATCACGCCCCAAACTTGAGCTTTTACTTGTCCTCAAGTAAACAAAAGTAAATAAAGTCACAAATAAAACATGTCATCGCAATCATTATTCTAACAACTTAAATCCTCTAGAATTCTAATGTACAAATTATGTTCACATGATAGAATAATGCGCTGACAATTTATAAGCATGAATAATTAAAACTGCAACTTCACTAATGTTAGTAACATGCTTTGAATCTTAACCTTCCTTAACCAATACAATATTTATTTCTTTTTTTTTTCTTCTTTTCTCTTTTCCTCTTTTTTCTAACATGCTAGATAATTTTTCTAACACATGCAGTGGAGTGTTCTCCCTTTATAAGTCACAATGCACTCACATTAGAGTGTCTTTTATTAGTACAATGTCGTTGCAATTGGTAAGTTATTTCAAGATTCAAAGATTGATTCTACCTATTCATTACTGAAGCAATTCCAATAATTCATCCAAAAATAAAGATCTCAATATTCATTCATATTCACCTAATTCACATATCAAAATTCCAAGTAATTCAAGATTTATGCATAAAATAAAAACTGTGATCACATTTTTGTTGAAATTTTGCATACTTTCATTGACTTAAAGACATAAATAAATTTTCAAATATGTGGGTGTAATCGCATTTCCATTTCACACAATATCCCCTCAAACTTAATGTCCTCATTGTCCTCAATGCACTGACAATACTATACATATATAAACGGAAATGCAACTACAATGCAGATACACTAAGATGAAAAATAAAATGACAAATAACAAGGCAATGACAATGATATGCATGCAACTAACTATTGAAAAAGTAAACCAACTCATTGTTCAACAGCCGATGAAGTAGCTGCCTTGGCTTTCTTCTTCTTCTTCTTTGGGCACTCCTCTTCTATTTTACACCTCTTCTTCTTTTCCTTCCTCTTTCTCTTTCTTTCATTGGAATCAATCGGAGTAGCGGATTGCTCCTCCACAGCCGGTTGAGTGGAGGCCTCATCGACAATCACATCAGATGGATGGACTTCAGTAAGCGGTGCCACATAGGGCACAATGGCTAGAGGGTTGAGATCCTCAGCGCTACTGGTGACTGTCTCAGCCTGGCTCGCTTTAGGTGGAGTTAAGTTGTCACTAGATGCCCCTACACTGGTGGTTGCGTCGATAAATTCTTCCTCAAAATTTATCGGGGCATCTTCTTTCTCTTCTTTCTTCTCCTCTTTGTTCTTCTCTTCTTTATTTTCCTTCTTCTTCTCAGGTTCTGCCTTCTCAACTGTGTCTGCCTCGACACCTTCCTCTACTTCCAAACCCCTAGATACGATCAGTGTACGCATCTCCTCAGCAACAACCTCTTTTTTCGCCATGTTAGCCCCAAGGCTATTTGAGAACTCATCCTTGAACAGACTGGCGATAGTTTTGAAATAGTCCTCTATGTCCTTAGATTGTTCCTCATGCTCTACATCATTGGAGTAGGTTGCTCAGAGGATGATGGGGCTTCTCTAACAATAGGTGGGAATACAAGAAACTCAAGCATGGGATTTGGGCTCAGATTCCTTAATGTGTCGACAATAGCCCTATTCCAGACCCTTTTGTATGCATAGAAGAGGTTCTGCCTATAATCCATTTCATCCACCATATAGAAAAGCGAATTTGGTGCAGATCCATGCGATCAATAAGTTGTTCCATTGCAACCAACTTTTTCTCAACTTGAGGGTTCGTGGGCGCATTTTCTTGCTTCTCCTTTTTCTTTCCTTTCCCTTTCTCCTTCTTCTTAGGCACCTCTTTCACCAGAAGGGTTGTCCCCTAGTCATTCGCTCCACCGAGATATCATTTATTGGCCCCTTGTTGTCTAGCACCTCCTCACCATCACGAGGCATAATACCTCTTTGATTGCAGAGCATCATAAATAAAAAAAAGGGAAAGGTAAGATAAGATACCTATATGTTTACTCGCGACCTCCGTAATTTCTTCATGTAAAATTACACCGACATTGATGTGGCGGCCCTTCAAAATGGAGTGCAAAAGGCATATGTGATCTAGCATCGCAGTTGTGCTATGGGTTGAAGGCAAAATTCCGTTGTTAACAAAGTGGAACCATACCTTTCTCTGAGTTGTGAGATAACGTCGATGTATTGTGTAATTATACAGACCATTACCAGTCCACACAACACCCTTGACAATAGATCTCGCATCACCATGTTAGCGACTTCATCAGTTAACTCTTCAAAAAACTCAGTGTGAGTATCTTCCTTTTCAGCAAAGTGAAAGAGCTTATTGATATGAGTGGCACTCTAGGGCACTAGACACTCTCGTACAAATATAAACTCCTATTCAAAATCCACTAAGTTGGCATAGAACTCTCTTACCATAGTGGGCAAATAACCGATCGGATGGTTGCAAAAAGACTCCCAACCCAAGTGAGAGATTGTCCTTGCAACTTGTTTCCCCAATGCTTGATACGAGGACAATTGGAAACCTTGCTCCGGGGGACAGTTTCTTTTGAGCACGACATCTTGGTAGTGATCCTTCGCTGCCTTGGATAGGAATAGGATCGATTTTTCTGTAAGGGTTGATCGACATTCTGAACCATATTGGCTGAGGATTCAGCGGGGGATTTCGAAGGGGTTTTTGTTCCTCGTGTTCTTGCCATAATAGTTGAGTAAAAAGGGCAAGAAAACTTGCATAAAAGGTTTGAAGACAATGAAGAAGATGATTACGGTAGAAATGGATGTTGTGAGTGGAAGAAAAGAAATGGCAAAAGAAGGGTTTTATAATTTTTCCCAAAGGAAAAGACGTGATTATTGCAATTAGCTTGGGGAAATGTTGCATCTGTAGCCAATAAATGCTACGCTGGAGATCGTACCTCTTGGTTTGATCTAACAACTAGGGATAGATGAGGATCAATCGACTCAATTCTTGCTGAAAAGCCTTGCTGAGTCATCACAGGGTGTGTCGACAAGTTATGCTTTATGATGTGTCAAAAAAAAGGTATTTTTTTTATTCCTGCATAGATTAAAAAGGAAACAAATGAAAGTGAAAAGCACAAAATAAAAGTAAACATTGCAATGACATTAAAGAAATGTGACCAGATTTATGATCTAGTTGTGTTCTTTGACATCTGGGCTCGTGCAATGCTTTAGTCGTTAGCCATTTACTTTAAACTAGTGACCATCCTTCATATCTTCAATTGTCATCGCACCATGCTGAAATGCTTCAAAAACTTTGAAAGGGCCCGACCATCTCGAGCGTAATTTACTTGGATGTAATTTCAAATGTGAATTAAATAGAAGTACCAACTGACCAGGGTTAAATTATCGTCGCAAGATGATATTGTCGTGCCATCTCTTAGTCTTCTCCTTGTATATGGCTGCATTTTCATACGCATTGCGTCGAATTTCTTCCAGCTCAAAAATGTCTAATAACCATTTCTGTCCATTAGCATCGTAGTCCATGTTCACCTGCTTGATCGCCCACATGGCTTTATGTTCAAGTTTAATCGGAAGGTGACAAGATTTACCAAACACTAATTGGTAGGCAACATCCTCAACGGGGTTTTTTACGTAGTGCGAAGCACCCACAACGCATCATGTAGCCACGAAGACTAATCTCTTCTAGATGGGTTAACCACCTACTCAAGAATGCTTTTAATTTTTTGATTGGAAACCTCTGCTTGGCCATTTATTTGTGGATGGTATGTGGTGGCCATGCGATCCTTCACACCATATCGTTTCAAGGTTGTCACCACTTGGTTATTGTGAAAATAAGTACCTTGATCACTTATCAATGCCCTAGGTGTTCCAAATCTTGTAAGGATATAAGTGTGGAAGAAATTCAACACCTTTCTATAATCATCCTTTGGAACCGCAATTGTTCGGTCCACTTAGAGACGTAGTCAACAACAACTTAAATATACACATTCCCAAAAGAGTATGGAAATGGTCCCATAAAGCCTATACCCCAAACATCAAATAACTCCACTTTCATGATAGGTTGTTGGAGCATCTCTTTGCTATGAGATATAGAACCTGTGGTTTGACATCTATCGCATTATTTTATAAAATTGTAGGCATCTCGAAACAATGTGGGCCAAAAGAATCCTAATTGTAGAACCTTTGCAGCAGTCCTCACTCCACCAAATTGGCTTCTGTAGGGAGCATCATGGCAATGTTTCAAGATGGAATACATCTCTTCCTCAAGAACACAGCAACGGATAATATTGTCAGCACATACCTTGAATAAGTATGGCTCATTCCAATGATACTTTGCAGCGTCGCGTATAAATATGATCTTCTTGTGACCAGTGGCACTCAAGAGTAGCTTTCCACAAACAAGATAATTGACGACATCTTCATACCATGGAGATGCGTCGACATAAAATAATTGCTCATCTCGAAATGCGTCGATAATATGTGATTGACTGCCATCTTTGCTTCCAGCTTCCAGACGGGATAAGTGGTTTGCTACTTGGTTTTCAGATCCTTTTCTGTCCTTGATTTCAACATCATATTCTTGTAAAAGTAGGATCCATCTGATCAATCTTGGTTTTGTGTCTTTCTTCACAAAAAGGTGTCTTAACACAGAATGATTTGTGTAAACTGTAATCTTTATGCTGACAAGGTATGAATGGAACTTGTTGAATGCAAAAACTATTGCTAATAATTCCTTCTCAGTGGTTGTATAGTTCACCTACAGCAAAATCACTTATGTCACACATTAATTTAAATGGTTGCGTCTAATCTGGTGCGATGGTAATTGGAGATTGTACTAGCTTCTTCTTTATTGTGACAAATGCGTCTAAACATGCATCATCAAACACAAACTTTTTATTTTTCTCTCACAAGGAGCATAGTGGTTTGACAATCTTGGAAAAATCTCGAATAAATCTCCTATAGAAACCAACGTGACCAAGAAAGCTTCTTATTCCTTTGACATTCGTGGGTGGTGGCAATTTCTCAATAATTTCTACCTTTGCTTTGTCTACTTCAATGCCCTGATATGATATTCGATGACCAAGGACAATGCCTTTAGTTGCCATGAAAAGACTTTTCTCCCAGTTTAGTACTAGATTTGTGTCCTCGCATTTTTTCAATACTTTTTCCAGATTGTCGGTGCATTAGTCAAAATTCTGCCCATATACAGAGAAGTCATCCACGAATACTTCTAATGAATCTTTAATCATGTCTGAGAAGATAATCATCAAACACCTCTACAACGTTGTTGGTGCATTGTACATTCTAAATGACATACGTCGGAAGGCAAAGGTTCCAAATGGGCATGTAAAAATGATCTTTGCTTGATCTTCTGGCGCAATAGCAATTTGATTATACCCAGGGTAGCCATCTAGGAAGCAATAGTAGGATTTGCCAGCTAGCCTGTCCAACATCTTATCAATGAATGGTAATGGGAAGTGATCCTTCTTTATGGCCTCATTGAGATGACGATAATCCATACACACTCGCTAACTAGTAGCAATGCGAGTAGGGATCAGCTCGTTCTTATCATTGCTCACCACTATGATGTCACTTTTCTTGGGCACACATTGGATAGGGCTTACCCATGTGTTGTCTAAAATAGGGTAGATGATGCTTGCATCTAGTCAGTTAATAATCTCCTTTTCACTATCTCTTTCATTTTCTCATTAAGCCTTCGCTGTTGCTCAATGGATTGCTTCCCTTCATCTTCTAACCTGATCTTGTGCATGCAAAAAGAGGGACTAATTCCTCTGATGTCTGCAATGCTCCAGGCTATAGCTCGTTTGTATTACTTCAAAATTGTGATAAGTTTTTCTTCTTAACTCGTATTGAGGCTTTCGCTGACAATCACAGGTAATGTGTCATTGTCACTTTGAAAGACATACTTCAAATGTGTCGGCAATGACTTTAACTCCAAGGTTGGATCTTGTTCGATTGATGATTTAAACACAGGGATCGTCTTGTTAGACAAATCCAAGGATTCCAATAGCCAACCCTATTTCAACTCATAACTATTAGCCTCAGCTTTGTGGTCGCATTCAGTTAGGTTATCATTGGTGGTTGTCACTTCATCTTCCTCTGAAACTACTGAACTTCGTTCATTAAATTCTTTTATAATTACCTCGTCCAGGACATCAATGTGGTGACATTTCTCTTTACTTGTAGATGGAGCTGTTTTAAACACATTGAAGGTAACATGCTCGTCATTATGATGCATGATGAGCTCGCCTTTTGAAAACATCAATAAGCATACGTCTCGTTGCTAAAAATGGGTGTCCCAAGATGATGGGCACCTCTTTATCTACTTCGCAGTCAAGGATGATAAAGTCTACAGGGAACACGAGCTTATCGACGTGAACAAGGACATCTTTGATCTGGCCTTCAAGTTATGCTAAAGATCTATCTTCAAGTTATAATGTCACCGCAGTGGGTTTCATAGATCCAATTCCTAACTTCCTGAATGTGGACAAAGGCATAAGGTTAATACTAGCTCCTAGATCGCATAAGACTTTACCTATATAATGGGTTTCAATGGAGCATGGAATTGTGAAGCTATCAAGATCTTTCATCTTTGGTGGCAACTTATTTGTTAGCACAGTGCTACACCCTTCTGTGAGTGCAATCATCTCGATTTTGGACAACTTTTTCTTCTTTGATAGCAACTCTTTCATGAATTCCCATAGTTGGGTATCTGCAAAAGAGCATCTGTAAGAGGAATGTTAATGTGTAATTGCTTCAAAGTAGAAACAAACTTTTGGTAATCCTTATTACGGACTTTCTCTTTAAATCTCTGTGGAAATGACAAAGGTATAGTGTCAATGAGTTGTTATGGAATAACCGATTGCATCGACATAGGCTGTTGTGTCGACGTCTTTGTTGGGTGAATTGTAGGTATAAAGGTCACTACAGGTGGTTCCTTCTCATTTATTTCTACTAGGTCTTCCTCATAGGCAACTTCTTTTTGTTGCTTTAGCTCAGATGCTTCGACATGTTCTTGGCTAAAATTCCTGCTTGGTTCAGCAATTTGGTTCAGCTAGGACAATGCTCCTTCCCCTTCTGTATCGGATTTTCAATGTCGTTAGGCAAAGTGCCTAGTGGTCTCGTACTCAGATTAGAAGCCAATTATCCTAGCTGGGCTTTCAATGCATGGATAAAAGAAGAATTGCCTTGAAAAATTGCTTTAGTTCATGTAATATGCTCTCGCATCAGCGCTTCAAGAGCTTCAAGAGCAGCCATATGATCTGATCTTTGTTGAGAAAACTAATGCTATTGTTTTTGATGCTGTCCTTGCATATCTGTTGTGGCTGCATTTTAGCTTGTACTTGCATTTGACTATGTGCCTGCATCTAATCAGGATGCGAATTTACCTGAGCATTATGATTATAGTTCTACTGTTGATTGTTGTTGTAACTCCCTTATCTATAACTCCCTTGATGTGAGGAGTTTCCATATCTATATGTGGATGCATTCTGATTTCCACAAGGCTGTTGAGTTCTATTATTGTATGAGTTACCATAAGAATTTCCTCAGATGTTGTTGACATATAATGCGTTCTCAGCATGTTGTTGGCAATCTCCATAACTGTGGTTGTCGTCACAAATTTCACAGGAAAATGTCGGGACATCCATCTGTTGTGCCACTTGAATAGAGGCAACATCACTCGTCCCCTTATTGTTCTTTATAATGTTGGCCAAAGAGGATACCTGTGCACATAAGGCTAAAATTGCATCTAATTCAAGAACACCAAGATTAGTTTTTACCTGAGCAGAACGAGAGATCGGGTATTGACAATCATTTTGTTCAATTCTCTCTAAAATTCGTACAGCTTTATTGTACGTGCAATCCGATAAGGGACCATTTGTAGATGCATCGACAAGATTTCTTGTCTGAGCATTCAATTTGTTGTAAAAGATCTCGATCTGAGTCTCTTGTTGAATTCCATCCATAGGGCAACATCTCAGCAAAGTCTTATAGCGTTCCCATGTAGTATGTAAGTTCTTATCATTTAATTGATGATATGCTGTGATGTCATTTTGCAACCTCGCATTCATCGTCGATGGATTGAATCTCAGCTCGAACTATGTTGCTAGCGCATTCCAAGAAGTAATGGATCCAGCTGGTAAACCAAGGAACCATGTTCTCGCCCTCCCTTGCAAAGAATAAGGGAACAACTGCATCTTCAAGGCGTCATCAGGAACACCATGTTGACTAAAAGAAGCACATATAAGAAGAAATGACTTAAGATGCTCTCTTTCATCGTTATGAGGTAAGCCTGCATATTGCCCATTAGAATTCAGCATTTGAAACATAACCGATTTCAATTCAAAGTTACCAGCTTGTATTGCTGGTCTAACAACCCCTGCTTGTAAGTCATCAAGAACAGGAACAAAAAATTCTTTGATTTGTCCTGTTTTAAATTTGCTCCACTTATGGCAACGGTGGTGGTAAATTATTCGTTCTTTGTGGCTGTATTGAAGGAACTACATTCTGTGGCAGCAATGTTGGAAGATAATTGTTGTTTCCAACCATTTTCTTTTGTTCTTGCTTCCTCCTTCGAATAGTTCGTTCGAGTTCTGAATCAAAGCTCACAATATCCTTAGGATTTATCATTGTGGACATACAACTCCTAAAGAATTTTGAAAGAAAATCAAAAGAAAGTTAAACAGATTAGTAAAAGTAAAAAGTTAAGTAAGAAAGAATATCTGCAACTACAAAAATGAACATCAAACAAACGTCATCCCCGACAACGGCGCCAAAACTTGATCGGCCTATAAACGTCACTGCATTTAAGTGCAAGTGGACACTTGTCGATACAAGTATAGTTGATAGAATTGCTTTATCGAATATTGATCCCACGAGGATAGAGTTCTTTATGTTCAGTTGTCGAACCAACTAAAGTTTAAATTAGAGAAAATGCTAGTAAGGATGTCAGAGCAATTAAAGCAGATCTGCACCACTAAGTTAATCAAAATTGTCAATGCAAAATAAAATGTCAGATCAACTAAAAGTAAAATAAATTGTTGTTGATATTTTGAGAATTTAAATGCAGAAAAGTAAAAGTGTGATCAAGTGTGAAGAATGGAGTGGATCACTGACTTCACTAAGTAGCAACGCTAGATGTGACAACAAGGTATTTTATAGATGAATTGTCGAAGTAATAAGGTTCAAATGAACTCATACCAATAACAACTCTCTGTTTAACCAAGACTCACGCGCCTACTTTTACCCCACCTTCTAGTGTTGGTAATGCTAAGCACTCAAGAACAAGTGACTAGAATTACTCCTAGCCTCAAGCAACTTTCACTGACTTGCTTGTTAACTTAACTTGTCACCGCACTTCCCAGTGTTGGTAGACTGCAATTACACTTTCTTGGTCAAAACAATTAAATCTAAGGGAAAACAGATGAGAAGAATTGAATATGAATCAAAGTCATCTAACATTGAATGATATTTCCATATACAATCAATTGTCAATAAGAATTCATCAGCATTAAAAGAGGGATTAACAAATAATTTGAAGCATACTATTCTTAGACTACTAGGATTATCCCTTAACTGCTCCTCTTGTATCGCTTAAAGCACTCCTCATCAAAAGTTGTCGCACACTCATTCGATTAGCTCACTGGACTCCGGAACCAAGCTTCAAAGCTTTAGAGAATTTGCAGAATCAATTTTCTCAACTCTTGATACCTCTTTCCTTCTTCTCTCCTCTATTTATAAGCTTTGAGAATTGTAGATCTCATATCCTCTCAAATCCAACTCCTTTTGCAACTGTCAAAGTTTGTTAAAATCCAGCTATGCACTCACGCAGATTTGATGTGTTCTTAATGAATCTACAAGTTGTTGCGACATCATTGGGCACAATCTATAATCTTTAATTACGGCGACAACATGTTATTCTCCTACGCTGGTGCTTCTAGATGCGTTTGCAGCATGAATTTACTCGTAAAAAGTAGATGTTTCCATGCGGTGACATTTCTGGCCGCAATTCCAAGCTAAACTTGTGGCTGCATCTTTGAATTTTTTCTAGCATTGATATTTCGAGGTGGATCCCTGCACTGACAATTTCAAACGCAATACATATGTTGTATATGACGACATTAGTGCACAAAAGAGATAAAATAACGAGAATTTAAGCCACACAATAATGAGTTAGAAAATGTAAATACTAAATATGAAATAACTATCATGCATGCTAAATATAATGCAAAAGAGACAGTTAATACATAAATTTAGGGAGAAAATAAGTGTCATTTCCAATGCTATCAGTGATTTTATAATTTGTCTCGTGGCTTTTAGTAACAAAGAGCTCGTTACATTGCTCTTCTCTCCCATAATTTTCATCCAACTTATCTTTACATTTGAAAGTTTCCATCTTACCATTGATCTTCATAGTTAACTCATTTGTGTTCAAATCAATGGTAGATCGGGAAGTGGCTAAAAAGGGCCTTTCTAGTAAAATTGGTATATCTCGATCTTTCTCGAAGTCCAAAACAACAAAATCTACTAGAATAATAAAAGTTCGCAGTTGGACTAGCACATCTTCTAATATTCCCGTCGAACGTACAGAAGACCTATCAGCCAACATTAATATTACTTGCATATTTCTAAGATCCCCTAATCCAAGTTTCTCAAAAAAAGAGGGAGGCAACAAATTTATACTAGCTCTAAGATCACATAAAGCCCTGTTAAACTAAATATTCCAAATTTTTATTGGAATTGTAAAACTGCTAGATCTTTTAATTTCTGAGGAATTAGTTTGAAAATGATGGCACTACAAGATGCGTTGATTTCTTCTTGTTCACCTACCCTAATCTTTCTATAGTTCGACATTATCTCCGTCAAGAATTAAGTGTACTTGGGGACTTTCTCAATTAACTCAATCAATGGTAGGTTAACATTTAGAGTTTTGAATAAGTTTAGAAAACTTACAAATTCATCATCCTCTTCTTTCCTCTTTTCTTCTAATCTAGTAGGAATGGGACTTTTGCCACTTCAACTTCGTTATGAGTACCCTTTTTCTCTGGTTGTACTATCACATGATTTTATATGTTTATTCTTGGTTCATCACCATCAAATGGTATTTCGTAAGATCATCTACCTTCTCTTGTTCTACCTCCAATTTTGGGTTTTCTAGGCTACTCAGTACTTTGCCCGATCAAAGCACAATTTCCTTCATATGCTTGTTACCCTCTCTTCGAGGATTATTTTCTGTATTGCTAGGAATGTTGATGCCAATATGTCATTTTATATCACCATCATACTTATTAATAGGCCCATTTGCTCTTCTAGTTTGGTTAACATCTTTGCGGAGTTGGTACACTCAGATTGTACCTATTTCACTGTTGTCCACATCGATTGCATCTCCCCTTAAATTCAATCTAGTCTTTGACCACATATAGTATAGTCATTTAGGTTAGCTCTTTTCGGTTGTCTTGATAAGAATGGGTGTTGATAATTGGTATTTCTCATAGAATTTTTACTACTACTTCCCCCTTAATTCCCCCCATCTCAAATTTGGATAACCCTTCCAACCGAGGTTATAAGTATTTGAATAAGGGTTGCCACCCCTATCTCCAACATAGTTCACATCCCCAGTTGGATTGGTAAAATAATGGTAGAGGGGCTTATCTTCTTGTATTTGGGATGTAATGGTTATGGACTCAATACGATTAAGCCTATCAACTAGCTGTTGATACCTATCTTCTTCTTGGATAGCCTTAACCGTTGCTGGCTTCTTTCCATAGGTAAATCGTTTAGTTGGCCATTGGCAAGAGTTCATTGCCATGTTCTCGATTAATTCATATGCGTCACAATATGTCTTATTCATCAAGGCTCCCCCTACTATGCCATCAAGTCTATATCTTGCGGATGCATCTAACCCATTATAGAACGTTTGTAATTGTAACCACTCAGGCAAATCGTGGTGTGAGAATTTTTGGATTAGGGTTTTGAAGCGATCCTATGTTTCATGAAATTCTTCTCCCTCCAATTGACAGAACGTTGATATCTCTCTCCTTAGCTAGACTGTCTTGTTGATAGGGAAAAATTTTTGTAAGAATTTTCTTGCTAATTTGTCCCAAGTAGTGATGGAACCTGGTGCCTGCGTGTCTAACCAAGAAAAGGTGTTATCAGTTAGTGGAAAGGGGAACAACCGAAGACGAATAAATTCATCAGTGACCCCATTATATTTAAACATATCACATAATTGAAGGAACCATTTTAGTTGTATGCTTGGATCCTTTGTCATGGTGCCTTTGAATCGCAAGTTGTTCTGGATCATTTGGACCATGGTTGGCTTAATTTCAAAATTATTTATAATGATAGTTGGCCTAGTAATGCTTCCTCGAACCAGATGCATATTAGGTAAGGCATATTCCCTTAATGCTCGCTCATTTTGTGCCATTGGTTCATTTGCTGGTAACTGCGATGGTAATATGTCTTCTTGAATAATGTCGTTGTAGCACCCAAAATTCGTAAACATCACTAGTTTAAGGTCTCAAGAGTTTACAGAACTTTACAAATTTTCTTTTATCTATACATACAAATCAATCACAAATCCATACAATTACAAGTAGCAATTCAGAATACTAACTCCATTTAATCTTACATGATCATTTTCAAATTTTCAACCAAATCAGGGATGAAATTGAATCATACAATAACTTAGGTTATGTAACACCCTAAAACCTGACATTCTCACTAATTAAGGTCTCAAGGTTTTCAAAATCATTTAAGACTGGCAATAAATACAATCTTAAACATCATTTCAAATGGATGCACTCATTAGTTTAGATATTAACTCAATTTAATTATTTCCTACCCATTTATAGCATTTTAAATTAACAAGGACCTGATTGAAACGTAATTGAAATATCACACGAAAACATAAATTTCTCAGAAACAAGGGTCACATGATTGTGCCTTAGACCGTGTGCCAAATCGTGTGCATACTTGAAATACCAACACACTGGCATGTCACAAACTGTGTGATAGGCCGTGTGAGCATGTGAAAATACCCCAAACGCCCATGTGTGAAACCGTGTGCTGGGCCATGTGTCCATGTGACATAAGGTCACATGACCATGTCCTAGCCCATGTGTACCTTCGAAAACTAGTATAAATTCAATACTAATTAACCAAAATCATACATACATAACTCGACCTTTTGTCCCTATTGATACATAACATAAATCATACATTCAACATGTATATAGATGATTTACCATTCCAAAACTATTCAAACATCTAATTAAAGCATTTCCCCTTTCAACACATAACAATTTCCATGTCATTTTTAAACATTAAAAATCAAAATGTGTTCCATCACTTTCAACTACCATGATTCATATAACTTAACATACTAAAGAGAATTCAAACAACACCCTAGTACATGGCATATAAGCCAAGTTGTACAATGTCTACCGAAGATGCTTTCGGGATAGTGTAATTCTTCTTGAGGATCCAATCTTCCAACAACAAAACGAAATCTATAAAATAATAAACAGATACACAGGTAAGCTTACAAAGCTTAGTAAGTTCACAAGAACGTTTACTCACCAAATAACATATTCAGTTATAGAAAACAACATGGAGTATATCAACATTTTTTCGTCTCAACTGTACCAGCTAAGCTTCCTCGAGCCGTTACAGAAATATAGCTCATTCGAGCCCAGAAAAATCATTGCCCATTCGAGCCCAGAACAAAATAATGCTCTTTCCGAGCCAGAATCGAAATATCACTCTTTCCGAGCTAGAATCAGAATAATGCTCTACCCGAGCAAGATTCAGAGTAACGCTCTACGCGGACCAGATGTAGAATAATGCTCTACCAGAGCAAGAGTTAGAGTAACGCTCTACTTGAGCTAGATGTATAATAATGCTCTACCCGAGCAAGATTCAGAGTAATGCTCTACTTGAGCCAGATGTAGAATAATGCTCTACCCGAGCAAGATTCAGAGTAATGCTCTACCCGAGCCAAATATAGAATAATGCTCTACCCGAGCAAGATTCTGAATATCTTTTTATCCGAGCTAGAATCAAAATATTGCAATACCCGAGCCTTCCATTTGGTCAATTGTCCTAAAATAACTCCAAGTTGAATATATAATTAGCAATATTAAAATTTAAAAATAATAGTATGAACTTACCGGACCGATTTGTAGTAATCGTCAAAGTATAGGGACTACTCTGCTACTTTATTTTTCCCCTGATTATCAATACGTTCTTGATCTACCAATAATGAAATTAACTCATTTTATGCAATTAAGTCCTTTTTGACATTTTTATAAAATTTCCCTTAATTTTTCACTTTTATTCAATTTAATCCCTAACTCAAAACATGCAAATTAACCATTTTATTTCAACTTTTAGTTTAGCCAAATACTTAAGTGCCTTCCTACAGCCCATTTTTGCAATTATTTCACCTTAAGTCCTTGAAAATTTATCACCTTAACATTTTAGTCCTTAAACATTAAAATCATCAAAAACTACTTTACAAAATGATCAAATCTAATAACCAAGCTTATAAAACTTCCATAAATTTTCAAGAAACAACTCATTCATCAATGGCAAGATTTATAACATTTGACAGAGTCACAAATTAGTCCCTGGGCTTGCTAGATTAAGCTAATACGAACTTAAAAATATAAAAATTACTAAAAACAGACGAGGTTTGCTTACCAAATCAAAGGGCCTAAAGTTGGCTAAATGCTTCCTTAGCACTCTAAGGGTTTCAATTATTTTGGGAGGAAGAAGATGACTTAATTTCGTCTTTGTTTTTATTTAATATAACCTTTTAATGAAATTACCATTTTATCCTTTAAATTTCACTTTCAATTTAGCTTAATAAATGTCAAAATCGTCCACTACCCCCTAAAGGAGTAATTACCTCTTAAGGACCTCTCTAGGCCATTCCTTTACAAATTAACATGTTTAATCAATGATTCCTACATTTTATAGCCTTTACGATCTAGTCCCTTTTACTTAATTAGCTGTCTAAACTATTAAATTTCTTAACCAAAATTTAATACAATACTATTAAATAATTAATATTTATGATCTGACACATCGAAGTGGTGACCTCGAAACCACCATTTCCAACCATATTGAAAAATAGATTAATTAGTAAATCCTCATTTAATTAGGATTGAATTTTAATTTACCACAATCTAAAGAATTCATCATCATTTCTATTATTAGGTCATTTAAGGAGGGTCCAATTACACAATTTGTCCTTGAATTATATTAAATTCCAACTAAACAAACTTTATTTCAATTTAGCCTTAAACTAATTAGGACTTAATCAATAAATATCCCAAAAGTTAATGGATGGTAATCATATCCACCACTGCTTGGACTTTTTAACCATGGCTTAATTACCATTTTGGTCCCTTTACTATTTTTATTCAATAGCAATTAACTTTTACCTCTTTTACAATTTACTCCTTTTCCTTAATTAAAGAATAAATCATCAAAATTACTCGACCAAACTTCAATTCTCTTATAATAAAACTCTGTAAATATTTAATAAAAATATTTACGATCCTAAATTTCAAAAACGAGGTGTCGATACCTCATTCTCTAAAACCACTTGACTTTTGAACTGAAGCACTTATACTACCTTTTAACTCAATAATTAAAATTCATCGATTAAAAATTCCATATAAAATTTATTATTGACTCGTATAATTTAAATACTCATTATATGAATTTACTCGTCGAAATTATGGGCTCGAAACCATTGTTTTCGACACCACTAAAAAACAGGTTGTTACAATCGTCAACAGGATCGGGAGGTGGATCTTTGTGTATTTGCTAGACAACAGGTGGTGATGGATTTTGCATTTGCTACTGTTGTCAACGGTTTCTTCTAATAAATGATTCGAGACTAGAAATTGGGTTTACCAAATTTCCTTGGCTTCGAGTCATAAACTATAGTGAAAAGAAAAAAAAACCCAAAATATTTAGTAAAAATAAGTGAAATAAAAACGTATCTATAATTTAAAAATTTCCTAATTATTCTTATAAATGTAAAATTTAAAATCTACTAGAGATGTTGCCTCCCTGGCAACGGTGCCAAAAACTTGACCATCTCTGAACGTACTCCTGTTCAAAGTATATTTTTGGGCTTTTCGCAAGTATGCTAGTTGAGTTATATTATAGTTACCATGGGGTATGTAAGTACTCCGAGGATTGTACCCAAGGGAGGCGAAGCTCTATTAATTCTAACTCATGCACCAAAAAGATCTAATTAGTATTTCAGTAGTTTTATAGTATAAAATATAATAAAAGGGGTTTTGGGATATTTATAATAATAATAAATGATGTTAAAAAGAAATGAATGAATAAAAGAACTGAAAATGAGATAGGAGAGTCAATAAATCTGATCGTGAAGAATTAACTTGCTTTGGCATGATTTCATTAACCGTTGCTTTGGGTTTCTCGTCAATTAACTAGTCACTACTCTAGCAGTATCTTCAGATCTTTCACTAATATAATGAGTCAACAATAACTACTTATCTTTCAACCTCACAATTCAAATTGGTTTGGGATAACGGTATTCAGGAATGGGCAATACTGATTCCGATTTTATACCTAGTAGATTGAACTAGTTTTCACACTTAAAGAGCTTGAAATTAAATATTTTCTTTATGTTTTCTAGGATTTAATATAATTTTTTACCTTTTAAATAAATTGTGTAAACCAAGTGTTAAAAGGTTATTTTATTGTCTTTAAGGCCAATTGAGACCTAGAAGTTAGCTAACATACTTTGTGAGTGTACAAGAGACCATGAGAAGTTAAACAAATATAAAATTGATGACTTCGTCGTGACATAGAAATTTCTAGGTCGCAACAAAGGGACCAGACTCGAAGAATTAAGGAACTAACTTCTTTATCGTGACACACATGGACTATGTCGCGACAACACCTGCACGATGACAACTAAGGAGGGGACTAATTGCTTCGTCGCGACACAGGTCCTGGTGTGTCACGACATCAACCCCTGAATGCGGAATCTGCACTGAGTGAAGGCCATTTCAGTCTTTACAATGCCACTTAAACATGAAGGGCAGCAGTTGACCTAGGGTTGATGAAAACGATCGAGCAAGGCTATAAATAGGGTCTTTACCACTAGGTTTAAGGACACCATTTTTCTTAGTTTTTAGTTTTACTTTGTATTTTCGTTTAAAAATGAGATTGTAAATTTCACATAAATGTTCGAGGAATTTTTCTCGATAGATTGCCAATACAATTGAAGTTTCTTTTTCATTTGCTTTATTCAATTATATGTTCTCATTTGATTTATTCTTTTTCCTGCATTCAAGGGTTTAGAAGACCCTTGATGGCTCCGTCAACATAAACCACCTCGCACGGTGGCACACATATCAAAGAAACACCCAAAACACAACCAAACAAGGCCTCCCTCTCAAGTACCACTCACCTATGCCCATAATGGTGAAAACAACTGAAAAACAATGGCGGAGGGCAGTGTAACAAGAGAAGGCCGAACGGTCTCAACCCTCATTCCCACGAACAGCGACGGTAAGGGGGAAAAGAGTAGGGTTGGGTTCGAACAATGACGAGGAACGTTTTGATGGTGGTGATGATGTACAAGGACATCGAACGAACGATGCTTAGAGCTTCGTTAGAAAGTTAAGAGAAGAGAAGGAGATAGATATAAATTGGCTAAGAGAATGGATGGAAGAAAATATGGGAGTTGAAAGGGTTGAAAATTTTGAAAAGGGGGTTTAAATACCCACAAAAATGGGTCATTTACATGGAGGGGTTCAAAGAACACTAGGGTTTTCAAAATAACCCCAAACTTATCCCGTTTAACAAATAACTCTTAAAAATCACAAATTGACCACAAATCTTTAATCAATGCTAAATTTCATCCCTAAATTGTACTTAATTTCCAAATTAGACCTTCAAATTTACTAGGATAAAAATTTAGTCCTTAAAATTTCACAAACATTTAGATTTAATCCTTTAATCAAAATTGAGGTGTTGTAATTATCCCCTCTTTAAAAGAAATTTTGTCCTCGAAATTTTCTTGAAACAAAGAAGTAGATATTGGGTCTTGATTATGCCTTGTGCAAAATAAGACAACATATGAAAGAGAAAGGATAGAGAATGTACCATCTAAAGCATATGGCTCATCACGATCCTCAAGTTTCCTAGTCGCATAACCAAATCTAGTTGTCTCACCCTAGATCTAGCTGGACTACCACTTTAAATGGATCTATCTCTATCAATCGCACCCGAAGCAACAAGTCTACCTTGTCCTCTACCTCCAATAGGAGTTTGAACCGATGCTTGAATCTGACTTTTATCAAATGAAGTAGCAGGGAGATGTGGACAATCATTGAGGAAGTGGTCCTGAGAGCCACATCTAAAACATGCACCTATCTTCTTTCTACACTCACCGTTATGGCTCTTTTTACAATAAGAGCATAACTAATAAGGATGAGAACCAGTCGAACCACCAACACTACCCATAGGAGATGCCGAAACCGTAGGCCTCACCCTCGGATAACTATACTGATCAACCTCCCTTCTAGGTCTCTTAACAGATTGACTAACAGAAACAGGTTGAATTGCTGTGCCTGCTTGCTTTTTACCACCCTCTCTCTCTTGAGCCCTCTGAGCCTTTTTACGAGCCTCCAAACCCTCAGCAATCTTAGCTCGACAAACCAAGTTACTGAACACCTTGTCATGATGCATGTAGACTCCGTCCTATAGCGAAAGTCAAAGTCCTTTCCTAAACCAATCACACTTTTCCTTCTCATTAGCCACCAACCCAGATGCATAACGGACCAACCTTAGGAACTCAATCTCATAATCGTTAACAAATATGTCACCCTACCTTATATTCATGAAGTCATCCCTACACTTAGCAAGATACTACTCAACCACATACCGATCTTGGAATGACTTTATAAAGTACTCCCAAGTAAGCTGACTAGCAAGAGTAGAGTTCACCACTGTTTCCCAACAGTTATGCGCCTTACCACACAGTAATGAAATAGTGGCCCTCAACTGTTGTCCAGCAGGATAGTTCATATCAACAAATAACCTTTGCAAGTATTTCAACCAATACTCAGCAACCGAAGGATTTGTACCGGTCCTTCCCTCATCATCTCTGTAGCTAGGAATTCAGAAGATATGGGCTTCCTCGAGCACTCTGATTGTCCACCAACTGCACCACGAAGTAGACGTAACAACTCCTGATTCACAGTAGTATTATCCAACTCAACAGTCTCACTATCCTCAGTGTCAGGCAGGTCATCACCACGAGTTTGCTGAGTAAGTGGGTCCCCAACTCTAGTTTACTATCTCTTAGCGTCAGTGGGTAATTCGTCCTCCTCAACATGAGGCAACTCATTTAGATTCTCCTTGGGTTCAACAACAGGCATAGGATCACTAACGACCCTAGCAATATGGCCATGACCTCGACCTCGACCTCGACCGCGACCAGTTGTAACTCTAAAACTCCTACGTGGTGGCAAAGTATCTATCTACACAGGTAAAGATTACTAGAGTAAGAATTGGTGCCGAAGTCTCGAATTTTAATCTCAACTTAAATTTTTCAAAAATAAGATATAAAACAAAATTTAATAAAAATCCATGTTTACCCCAAAATTTTTTAAAACCTTTTGAAAACAACTATGGAGAGCCTTAAAGTCCGAGGGTTGAACTTAATTCTGATACCACTAAATGTAACCCCCTAAACTCGACCTAGAAGATATTGACAAATCTAGCAGGTCACTATCATAATTTCGCCTCAAAAACCATTTAAAACAGTTATATAATTTAATTTGTAAATAAATTAAGTCATTATAAAACAGTTAATTTTCCCCATTTTTGAATAATTCCAATTTGTAAAAATTATTAATCAAATACCTTAAACAAATATCCAAAATCCCAAATTAAATAAAGACATAAAAAACTCAAAATAATTTAATAATATAATTTGAAAAATAAATCCCCAAAAATAATTCATAATGAATAACAAATAAAAATAAATATATAGAAGAGATCCTCCGACTACCAAGTCGCTTAAGTCTGATAAATCTGAAAGGGAAAAATTGAGGGAATGAGCTAAAAAGCCTAGTGTGTCTCAAAAGTGCAAGCAATCACAAACACAATATCACAATAATTTCATAAAACATTTTAAAACAAGCATATAGTTTATAAAACACAAGTGCAATACAATCACAACCACAATGCAATTCACCCAATCCTCTAGCACACCAACACAGTGGAAAGGTTCCCCAGAACCCTTCCCTATCCAATAGTCACCAATCAGAGTGGTTTTATTGTCAGCCATTTGAAGGGGTGATTACCACGACTTCCACTGTACAATCCCAACCCATGAACACACAGTAATATGATGTCTCAATAACTCAATCGCAACACAATCTCATTATATTTCATCAGAGAACACATGATATTCAGAATACCCACAATCTGATAGATATGCATGGAAAATCAACATGTGATACACAATATCGAATAATAATCTCAAAGATATCTCATCACAAAATAATATCACACAACAATCATATAACATAGACAGAACACACAACAAATACGTAACATGGATAAAAGCACACAACATGTAGCACAGACAGAGACACAACTCAAATGGGCAGAAGCTCTAATGTCTTGTAGAACATCTCTCATACTCATATCTATCACCAGGTCTAGCTGAATTAGAACATACAAGAATGAATTCTACATTAAATCTATCACTATACCACCTACTAAACCCAACACTAAACCGAAACAAAATTCACGTGCGATTATTGGAGCTTATACCGGGACAGTCTGCACAGGTGGAGGTAACTCTTCGTTCTCAAAATTGTAATCACTTATACAAAAAATATCCTAAGTCAAATCCGTTATCCATTTTTCTTAAAAAATTTTAATAAGTATTATAACTTGTAAATAGCTAAAACGAGGCTTTCGGGTTCAAATTTGACGAAATGAACTGCGAATTCAGAATCAGGACGTCGAAAAATGATAAGATAAGGTTGGTAAAAATAGTCAATGGTCAAAGTTAGGGTTTAAAAGACCCTTGATGATGCCGTTAACACAAACCACCATGCACGATGGCACACATGTCGAAGAAACGCCCAAAACACAACCAAACAAGGCCTCCCCCTCAAGTACCACTCACCTATGCCCACAATGGCAAAAACAACCAAAAAACAATGGTAGAAGGTGGTGTAATAAGAGAAGGCTAAACGGTCTTAACCCTCGTTCCCACGAACGGTGATGACAATGGGGAAAAGAGTAAGGTTGGGTTCGGACAATGACGGGGAACGTTTTGATGGTGGTGGTGAAGTACAAGGATGTCGAACGAATGGTGATCAAAGCTTCGTCAGAAAGTTAAGAGAAGAGAAGGAGAGGGAGAGATAAATTGGCTAAGAGAATGGATGGAAGAAAATAATAGGAGTTGAAAGGGTTGAAAATTAGAAAAAGCGGTTTAAATACCCATAAAAATAGGTCATTTACATGGAGGGGCTCAAAAAAAATAGGGTTTTCCAAAGAACCCTAAACTTATCTCGTTTAACAAATAAGTCCTAAAAATCACAATTTGACCATAAAACTTTAATTAATGCTCAATTCTTCGCTAGACTTTACTTAATTTCCAAATTAGGCCTTCAAATTTACTAGGATCAAAATTTAGTCTTTAAAATTTCACAAAAATTTAGATTTAGTCCTTTAATAAAATTAAGGTGTTATAGTGTATAACCCGTGTATACCCTGCACCTATTTTCCCATGGCATGCGCCCATGTATTGGCCCATGTATTGGCCCATGTATCAGCCTGTGTGTACCTATGAAAATTCAATTTTAAACAACAAAAAATCATGCTTTTCACTTATTAGGTGCAAGTACCAACAATCTTCGTAGTTTTATTGATTTCCAACTTAAAACATACAATTTCTCATGGATATAAAACAAAACATACCAAATATCCAAGGTTTCACAAGACATTATAGCTTATACATAAATGCCTACTTGAAACATTAACAAAGCTTACCAAACAAAAGTTCAACATTCAACCAAGACAATATTATTTTACAACTCATCCAAAAACTATACTATAGAAGATAACATCCTAGTAAATGCCGTACAACCAAGTGATGTAAATACTATCGAACAAACTCCCGAGATAGTGTGATTTCTTCGAGATGATTTGATCTTCAAATAGCAAAGTAGGATCTACAAAACAACAACATTTTCATAGGCAAGCTTTCATAGCTTAGTAAGTTTGTAGAGTTTAACAAGTTACCAAATAACATGTGTTGAACAGTCTATAATTCAATCGAACCAGAATAGGACTTGGCTTCCACAAGCTATAACCAAAGTTTCATCCTCTCTTGTCAAAATCAACCTTTTACCAGTATATGATGCCGTTCACACAAGTTGATTAGGACGCGCAACGAATGTGGTACCTCAGCCATCGATACATCATCTATATATAAGTATCTATTCCCTAACAATGCTGCTCACACAAGCTGTTGAGAATATGCAATTCATGCATAAATCTCAGCCATCGTAAGGCCATGTAATCCAATCCAGGATTCATTTCAACCTTTCCCCGACTCATAATACTGCTCACACAAGTTTTTGAGAATTTGCAACATATGCAGGACCTCAGCCATCGCGTCAGTTCAAATCACTGACTCAAAGCCTGATATCTTTTTCGTTCATTTCTTTTCCATCTTTCTCCATTTCAAATTCCATAATTTACTACATCAATTACAAAAAATACAAATAGTATCATATTTAAATACAAATTTAACATTACGAACTTATCAAACTGAATTGCAATTACGGATAGGCTCCAAGGACTATTCTGCTAATTTCCCCTTTCCTCGATCCGTGGCACAATCGTGATCTAATCACAACAATCACCCTATTTTCTCATTAAATTACATATTTAAATCATTTAAGACATTTTGGTCCTTTTTGGGAAATTTATGAAATTACCCCTAACATTTCACTTTTATTCAATTTAGTCCTTAAACACAAAACATGCAGAATAACCATTTCTTTCTAAATCCACATCAAATGAATATTCATAGCCCTCGTACAATTCCCTACAATCCAATTATTTCACACCAAGTACACACAATTTTATCATTTTAAAATTTTAGTCCTTAAATCGTAATTTCATCAAAAATTACTTTACAAAAATATCAAACCCAACCACAAAGCATACAAATCCACCATAAACTTTCAAGATCAAATATATTCAACAATGGTAAAATTTATAACATTTGACAGATTCGCAAATTAGTCCTTGAGTTAGCTAGATTAAGCTAATGTGAACTCAAAAATATAAAAATTACTAAAAAAGGTCAAGGTTTACTTACTTAATCAAGCTTCAAAAGTTTAACAATGGAAAACCTAATTTCCCTTGTGTTGCCGTGAAGAAGA
Source organism: Kokia cookei (assembly GCA_039519145.1). Classification (NCBI taxonomy): domain Eukaryota; kingdom Viridiplantae; phylum Streptophyta; class Magnoliopsida; order Malvales; family Malvaceae; genus Kokia; species Kokia cookei. Next base: position 22,886,927 of record CM076909.1, read on the forward strand.
TGAAGAAAAAGAGATGAAAAATGTCATTTTTCTTCTTTTAATTTCATATATATACCTAATGGTAATTTTGTAAATATTTAGTATTTCATTATTAACTTAATTAATCTCTTATTTAATCTTAAATAATTCCACTTATGAACAACATATCTCATAATAATCCACCTACTAAAATTCTATTGATTAATTTACTTATTTGGTCCTTCTAATTAGACAACTCAACTTTTGCACCTTTTACGATTTAATCTTTTCTACTTAATTAACTATCTAAACGATAAAAGTTCGTAACCAAAATTTAATACGATGCTAACAACATCGTAAATATTAAAATAAACAAATTTATGACTCGACTCGTCGGAGTTGTGATCCCAAAATCACTGTTTCTAACACCACTAAAAATTGCGCTGTTACATTTCAGATAAGCTGTTTGGGAAAAATAGAACATCAAACAAACACTAGGTCTGACAACTCTAGAAAGTTATCTAGGTAGGAATGAACCTAAAATTGTTATTGCTCATTTGTGAACACCTTTTCCCCAAACTGGTTTAGATTGTGACATCTAGCGATAAGTAATTTTTATTGACTTACTATGTCGATGGAAGATCGAGAGATCCAACTGGGGTAGTGATTAGTTTATTAGAGGAAAATCCCCAAAACCCAACAATTGAAAAAATCATACGTAAACAACCTAGTATCCCCAAAGCCGTTTATAAGAATTTCTACATCTCAAACTTTTACTTTTATTTTCTATTTTATTTTGTGCTCTTAAAATCCACTCTTTATTTCTTCGTACTATAATACCTAAAATGAGTATTAATTAATTTTATTCTTTGTAGGGATTTTATTTACTATCGCCTTACGCCTCCTTTGGGTACGATCGTGGTAATGCTACCAAGTGTTCCGTTGTAACACACTATATTTACAACATGACACGTATATTTGCGGAAAGCCTAAATCTACGCTGAACAGGAGTATGTTCGGGGGCGGTCAAGTTGTTGCCGGAAGGCAATGCTTTAGTAAATTTTATCCTTTCTTTGTATTAAAATAATTAGGAAAATTTTAGGTTATAGATACGATTTAACCCTACTAACATTTTTTTATTTCTTTTTTCAAATCTAACACTTTCCTTTAATTCCCATCATATTAAAACCATGGATGCCTATGATTTACTTTATGCAATTCTCATGTATGATGATGATTATGATACTGATATCAATGAAGACAGGTATTATGAAGATTGGGAGATCTAGGAAAATAAAAAATTATTGATGTTGGAGTTAAGTCAACTTTGTGAAGAAGCCAAGATCCCTGATCAACATGATGATCTATCTTTTAAACGGATGTACTTCGAATATGAATGAATTGAGCAAGAACAAGAATAAAGGCTAGAAGAGGAAATGAAAAGAGAATGTCTTGAGGAATTAGATGTCAGACAGTCGAGCAAAACGAGATCTCACCTTTGGAAGGGGCAATAGATCGTCATGTAAAAATCGAGATTGATCCTCAAACCAATGATGAATCAATCCCCACAGAGGAAGAAGATGATTCCCATATCCCAAATTTAGATCTTCAACTAATTATTGTTACAAAACCGCCAACAATAGAAATATTAGTTAAAGATATCATCGATCAAAGATTCAATTTCTAATGGAAAATAGCTACATGTATAATACTTCCCTAGAGAAGCAAATTCCTAGAGAAATTACTAATGTGAAAATTTTTAAATTTTTCGCAGGACACGGGAAGCATTTACGAGCTAGAGTCCCAACCTTCAACTAGCATAATAGTCACATCCGTAGAGAAAGAAAATATACGTTCATGGGGGAGGCAATTATTGCACTGGTACCATAATCCAAAGGAAACAGAATGCAGTGATGGAAATTACAAGGGGAAACAAATAGCTGTCGTAACATCAACGCATAGGTTTATAGTAAATCAACCATTTTTACTAAATGAGGTAATCGAGTAGCTATTATCCCACCACACAAAGGCTTATGACTTCCACAAGGGGATCAACGAGAAAAAAATCATGCAAAAGAGTGGTGGTATAAATTCACAGACGTCGTAAACAAATATGATTGGTGAAAAGAGATGGTGGTGATCTATGCAGGAAGAAAAGGAAAATTTTAGGAAAGAGGTAACCTGCCAAAGAGTAGCTTGGCATGACGACTACTAGATGAACAACGATAAAACAAACTATTCATCGATGCCAAATTGCATACTAACACTATTTTCAGAAAATTCTGACAAGTACTAACATTCAAGTTTTAGTTTATAGCTACTAACTTACTAATTCGCTAACATTTTTTCCATTTCAAGGTATTCCTTTCAAATCTGATAGGTTTGTCCCGACAAAGCAACCAGATTACTCCAAATATGCCCAGACATGCTATGACGTGACATACCCCCTTAAACTTTGCAACCAAGGGGCCAGATTGCTGAAAAACCAAAACAGATGGGTTTGTCGTGACACAAATAAGACCATATTGCGACATAGAGGGCAGACTGCTGGAAGTTGAAGACTGATGGGTTTGTCGTGACATAGAGAGAGCTACTTCGCAACAAACAGGGAACTGGCAGGTTGGTTTCGACATACTTAGACTACATCACGACATCATTTGTAATTTTTACAGGTTGACCCTACCCAATTACGTAACCTGACTTCTTGAATATTTATTTACCCGATTTCTTAACATTTAAAACTTAATTTTTAGACCCTTTATATATATACTGACTTACACTTAACTCATTCTTTTCACATAAACACTCTTAAATCATCCCTAAACCTCAAAATCTCTTATTCCTCCCTTCTCATCCAAACTCAAAACATCACTCTTTCAAAGGCAATACTCCATTGCTAGAAGCAAGGGTGTTCCATCAACGAAGCAAATAGTCAAAAAGCAAAGGTATTTCTTACCCTTTCACTATTCCATTGATTACTATTCATCTTTCTATTGACAGATCAAAATGCCTCTATGAAAGAGTTAGAAAACTTTGACTTAGTAAACTCAAGTCGTTTCTCATCTTGATCGCATTGAGAATATCAAAACCGAGAGGTATTTCTTATCTATACAAGGGAGATCATGGATTCAAGAATGAGGATTTGAGCCTTCCATGATACATTGCAAGGAAATATGAACCTTGGTAAAACATCATCAGTAGGTATAGTTTTATGTCACCCCTACAGGTAATGCTATTGTCCCTATACTGAAGAATTTTATGCCTCTTTGAAAGATGAAATAATTAGAGGGGGACATGGAGCAAACATTAACAAGGTAATTGTGTGTTTTACAATGTTCCATATTATTAAAAGGATTATATCAATGAGATTGATTTAGACATGTTTAGAAATATTGATATGGAAGAAATTGTTAGAATTTCAACGCAGGGAAGAGGTAATTAGAACTATAGACCAGATACTAGGTCACCTTCTAATTTTAATCAAGCCATCATGTTCCCTGTTGCGAAAATGTGGATGCAATTCTTGGCCACTAGAATCGCACCAGCCCTAAATGTCTCTAACATTAGTACTTTTCGAGTCATTTTATTGTATGGTATTTCACAGAAAAATGAATTTATGTTGGGAGATGGATCTATAGGGAAATGAAGCACTACACACAAAGTCAAAAAGCTAGTCTTTTCTTTCCTCATCTTGTTACAGCACTCTACAAGAAGGCGGGGTTTCCATGAGTGAAAATGAGCAGTTTCTGAAGGCAATAAGAAGCATTATTGGGGATTTAGTTTTCAAACAATACATTGAGCTTCAACGAAAGCATATTAAGGAATGGAACCAAAGAAGGAAGAGAGATGGACATACCAACATCTTTACAAAAAAAGAAACAACAAAAGCTCAAAAAGGATACGTTGGTAGCTTCGAAGGGAAGATAGATGGTATGATTAGGTGGATGCAATAAACAAATCCTGTGCTGAAGCAATTTGCAAGGATACATGGGTTACAAACTTCGAATTACCCTCTAAACATGTTCGGGGTTAGAGAAGGAGGCAAGGAAGAAATTGAATTAGGTGGGACCAATGTTGAGCAAGAGGAACCTAACATTGATGACGAGTATGAGGCAATGTTTCAGCCTCAATACTCGACTTCGAAAGGACCAATGATTTAGAGTCCAGCTTGACAACTAGGCGGGAGCTCTAGTCAAAAGTACTCCGGCAAAGGCAAGGCTCCAATGAATCCCAACCCGACTCAAAGGAATAAGATTGAACTTTAATTTTTAATCATTTTAAGACTTTGATTTATTTCAAGACTTGTAATTTTGGGATAATTTTTTTTAGGACTTATCTAATTTGTAGTAGGATTAGAAATCATTTTCGTAGTTGTGCTTTATTTCTTCTTGTAGGAACCCACATTATAGAGACAACAATTTCGAACATTCACGCCAAAGGAAGAAGGACAACCATCATGAGAAAAGAGGGCCTTCATGATCAATCGGGTAACTTCTTTCCTTTATTATTTATAGGGGTACACATTGAGGATAATGTGTTTTCTAAAGTGTGGAGGGGTAACATAGGAATTTCAGCATATGGTTTTTATTTACCTTCTGATGTGTGCTTGAGCTTGTAAAAATACAAGTGATTGGTTAGGAGCATGTATAATAGGTTGATTTTGTTTTCTTGATAAACTAGGCTTGATAATAAGGAATTTACATTTTTGAGCATGCTATAGATTACATTATGTATAGATAGAGAAGACTTATTGATACCAAATGATATGCATAATATGAGGAAACGGGCATGCTAGTATATATGATAGATAATAATTTTGAGATTAGGTGATTAAATTGATATTTGTGCATATTGAGTTGTTTAGGGATGATCTAATGCATTGTTTGGACACACCTAAAGCTAAAGAGCTAAACCCTATTTTGAATTGTCAATTAGTACCAATCTTTGAGCCTTATGAAACCTTTCTGATGAGCCACATTATACATCTCTTAAGCCTTAAATGATAATTTGTGTATATCATTTTCTTTGGTCCTATTTTGCATGAAAATGAATGTATGGCCGTATGTATTGAGGGTAGGTAGACATATTACGATAGAGATATTAAAATAAAAAGAGGGAGATCATGATAACGTATGAATTTTAGTTTAGTCGAAGAAGAGAAAAATAGTGAAAAAGCAAAAAGAAAATGAGTAGGAACGAAAAAGAAAGACTTTTGAGTGTGAAAATTTTTTAAGGTGTGACAAAAAAATATCAGGTCACCAAGAAGTAGAGAATAAAAGAAATCTTACTAAAAAACAAGAGAAAATGGTGTAGTCATAGGCTAGCTAAAATGATTACCTTAGATTGATCTCCTAAAAATGGAGAAATAAGGAAGGCGAGAGAAGGACAAATAAGGAGGTGAGATGGAGTGAGACGTAAAGGGGGAGAATAAGGAGTAGTATAATGTGCCAAACTGTTTTCATGTTTTGTAACTTGTTTTGTGTTTAACTATTCTTTGAGAATCATACTTTTCCTAAGCCTCAACATGTTTCAAACCAAAAAGCCCTATGTAACCTAAACGACTCTATGATTGGAAGGATATAGAAATTGCATAACCTCATTATAATTGTTTGTATTATACTAGGATAATTTATAGCATTAGAAAAGACCAATTATTTTTCCCTACTTAGGGTATAATTTGTTCCCATTTTATCATTTTTAGCATGTATTTTTAGTATTTTTAACTTAGTGACTGCATTTTCTAACTCACTGATGCTCGGTTTAATTTTCTTTAATTTTATCTTGTTTTTGCTACTAATGTCGCCACAATTAGTTGTTTAGCATTTCATCTAAAGACGTCAGTGCAAGAATCTATCCTGAAAAATCAATGCATGAAGGTATCCGGGGTTACCGCTGCAAAATAAAATCAAAATTTGCGTCCAAAAATGTCTCTACAACCAACAACTCTCTAATGAACACACCAGATCTACGTGAGTGTACAGCTAGTATAACCAACTTGTACAGCTAGAGGAAGTTGGATCTGAAAGGAAGAACACATGTACTGGGCAGTGGTTGATAAATATTGACGAGAGAGGATCTTCAAAGGAGTTTTAATCATCTTCCAGATTTTTGATGCATAAAAACTTTTTCTTCAACATTTTTCTTAAGCTTGCTTCTATGGCAGCTTAACTTCCATGTGGGCAACTTGACTGTGACGAGTTGGCAAACCTTCTTCTGACGAGGAGTATTCCTAAATGCAATGCAAGAGGAGTGTAAGGGAATGGTTCTAGTAAACTAGGAATAGGATGCTTCAATTTATTCTATTATTCTCTCTTTAAACGCTAATGAATTTTGATTATTTGAATTTGAATGGAAGTACAATTTAATTTCAGATAAGTATGATATCTACTAATCTTTCCTTCATTGTTTATCTTTGGATTTAATGGCTTGACCACGAAAGTGTAATTGTAATCACTGCCATTAGAAAGTGCAGTGACAAACTAAGTTAACGAGCAAGTCAACGGAAGTTTCTTGAGGATCGAAGGAATTTTGTCCACTTGTTCTTAAATATTTTACATTGCTAGCATTGGAAGGTGTGGTTAGTGTGAGTATTTGAGTCTTTGATAAACAGGGAAGTCGAGGTTGGTAAGATTTCATTGAGCTTAATTGCGGCGACAATTTATCTATCATTTACCTTGTGATCACATTTAGTTGTTTGCCAACTTTTCAAGTCAGGGAACCCCATCTCATTTTTATTGTTTTTACTTCTTAAATTTTCTTAAATTGCTTCAACAAATTATTCTCAAACCTTTACCGCATTTTCTTATTAATTTGCTCTGATATTATTCATCACAATCTCTTTTGTTTTAACTTCCTTTGCATCGACAATTCTAAACATAAGCAACCATCTTTGTGGGATCGATATCTGATAGTTTTAAACCTATCTACTATACTTGCATCGACAGTGTATGGTTGCACATTATTACTGTGACATTCATAGCATAATCAATAATCAAAGTACTTATGTTAAGCATTGATGGAGTCATATCTATAGAACTTTAATCTTTATATCTCTTGTAACATACTGAACTTAGATTGTTTCTACTTGAAAATCGTGAAATTGCTCAATTATCATGTTAAGGCTATCAAAATATGCATAAAGCCTATAATAGATGTTAAGAGCCTAATCTTTGTATGATACAGTTTCAAGCTCACTTATCTTTCCTTTGTTTCTTGTATTTACTTTTGCTTTTATTTTCTTGTTTACTTGAGGGCAAGCAAAGACTTAAGTGTGGGGGAGTTTGATCTGCCGATTTCATACCTAGCAGATTGAACTTATTTTCACATTTGATGAGCTTGAAATTATGTAATTGTCCTTATATTTTATGGATTTTTAGTTAGTTTTGTCTTTTGAATAAATTGTGCTAAAATAATTATTTTATTGCTTTCAAGGCCAAATGAAGCCTATAGATTAGCTAACTTACTTCATGAATGCACATGAGACTAATAGCAGTTGAGCCGTAGTTATACTAACTACTTCGTCACGACATAGACAACCTTATGTCGCAACAAAGGGATCAACAGCGAAGAATCAAGGGACTGCTTGCTGTGTCACGACATCAGCCCCAGACTTCAACTCTTCATCAAGTGAGGGGTGTTTTTGTCTTCATAATGCAACTTAAACACGAAGGATGGTAGCTGACCTAGGGTTGATGAAAATGACAGGCCAAGAGCTATAAATAGGGCCTTTAGCACTAGGGTTGAAAACTATTCACTAGATCTTAGTTTTTAGTTTTACTCTATATTTTTCGATTTGAAACGAGATTGTAGAAACTCACATAAACAATCGAGAAATGTTTCTCGATAGATTTCTAATACTATTTTATTTTGTTTTTCATTTTCTTCTTCAATTATATGTTTTCATATATTGTTTTATTGATGATTAGAGAAAACATGAGGAACTATTCCCATTTTGGGGAATTAGGGAGTGAACGTATGAATAATTAATAGTTGTTTTATAGGGATTTTACCTTTCGAATCAGTTGTTTAGGAAAGGAAGAACATCGAACATACACTAGGCCTAACAACCCTAGAAAGTCATCTAGGTGGGAATGAACCTAAAATTAGTATTGTCCATCCGTGAACACCTTTTCCCCACACTGGTTTAGATTGTGACATCAAGCGATAAATAATCTTTATCTAGTTGCTATGCCGGTGGAAGATCGAGAGGTCCAACTGGGGTAGTGACTAGTTGATTAGAGGAAAATCTCCGAAACCTAACAATTGAAGAAATCATACGGAAACGACCTAATATTCCCAAAGTCGTTTATAAGAATTTCTACATCTCTAACTTTTACTTCTACTTTCTATTTTATTTTATCTTTTATTTTATGCTCTCAAAATCCACTCTTTATTTATTCGTACTATAATACCTAAAATGAGTATTAATTAATTTTATTCTTTGTAAGGATTTGATTTACTATTGCCTTACGCCTCCTTCGGGTACGATCCTCGGAATACTACCAAGTGTTCCATTATAACACACTATATTTACAACCTGGCCCGTATACTTGCAAAAAGCCTAAATTTATACCGAATGAGAGTATGTTCGGGGCGATCAGTGACGAAGGGTCACATTTTTGCAGCAAAATGTTTGAAGCTACTCCTGCGAAATACAACATCAGACATAAAATGACAACAGCATATCACCCACATGCAAATGGACAGGCTAAAGTTTCTAACTAAGAAATTAAACAAATTCTCGAGAATATAGTAATTCCTAATCACAAGGATTGGGTGGCAAAATTGGATGATGCTTTATGGGCTTATCAAACAGTGTAGAAAACACCACTAAGTATGTTTGCCTATAAACTTGTGTATGGAAAAAACTATCATTTGCCTATTGAATTAGAAAAAAAGCATACTGGGCTATCAAAGAACTGAATTTAGATCCCAAGTTAGTGAAAAAGGAGAGATTGTTTCTGTTACAAGAATAAGAGGAGTTTCGGTTCATGGCTGATGAAAATACAAAACTTTACAAAGAAAGAAGTAGGTTGCACCACAATGCCAAGATTCAGAAATGAACTTTTGAGCCAAGATAGAAGGTATTATTGTTTAATTCTAGGCTCAAATTACGGGAAACTCAAATCAAGATGGACAGGGCCATATACCATGAATCAAGTAAAACCATATGGAGGAACTGAGTTGTTATGTAAGAATTGTCAAAATTTTTTAGTCAATGGGCAAGAATAAAGCCATATTATGAGGGAATTACAAACATACTTATTGATGAGCAACCTTTATACTATAAAGCAATATGGGGTAAAGAACTAGTGCTAGATTTGAACAATAGAAATCCCCAAGGAATAGATAACAGCTTAGATTCAAAATCAGAGGGAAATCGATCTCGTTGCATGATGAACAAAACATGTGTCGCAACCACCAACCAGAAGGAGAACATGACTATTGGCTTTGATGTCGCGACACGCCACCTTTATGTTGTGAGGATAATTACTTTGCGAAATAGCAATTTTGGCCTTGATGTCACGACACACCTGGTGAATATCGTGACATACCGAAGTAAAAGACAGCAGTTTATGTAAAACTCTAACTTCTAACAGTTTAAATTCAATATAGATACTTTAATTTCTGTAAAATATTAACTTCTACATTCACTAAAATTCTTGTTCATCATTTAGAATAAAATCCCTTCCTCTCCATTCATTTCTCATTCCATAATCAAAAGAAAAATCCTGAAATTCCAAAAGTCCTTAATCAAATGGTTGATTCAAGTACAAGTGCTTCTAATCCTATTTTTGAATTCCCAGAGAATGATTAAGACAGGTATCTACAATAACTACAGCCGTATACCTTCATTCAGGAACAAGGGTTATATCTTCTAATGCGAGTTTGTAGAGGTATTTGGGAAATAGTGGTCAATCATGAATGGACTCAATTATGTCTACCCTACAAGGAACCGGTGAATATCTCGATAATTCAGGAATTTTATTTGACTTTGAAGAAACGTGAAGCCGGGAGAACTTATGGGCAGATTCAAGGTCCTATGAAAATTCGAGGAGTCGAGGTATATATGAATGAAGTTCAAATTTGTAGGTTTTACAATATGCTGTATTACTACCAAGACTACCTTCACAAAGTTGATTTAAAGGAATTCAAGAATATCGACACCGAGGAGATCCTAATTTTCTTTATAGTGGGAAAAGAATTATGGACTTATCGAGAAGGCACCGCAATCCCAGAACTAATGACGCCCAAAGCTAAGATGTGGATGAAATTCATTTTTTCTAGGATACTCCCCACTTCAGGTATGACGGAGATACGCCCAATCGATGCCATTATGACATATGAGATTCTCAAAAAGAAACGAATATGTGTGGGTAAATGGATCCACCGAAGCATGGTGGAATGTGCAAAGAACTTAGGGAAAGGTGTACTTTTCCCTCATTTAATATCTACCATGTGCAAAAAAAGTAGGGGTACCAACTGGAAGATTTGATCGAACAATGAATCCACCTAGTAAATTGTTAGGTGATGATTTGTTCGCTCAATTTACATTACTGCAGCAAAGCCAAAGTGAAGAACAGAGGAGAAGAGGATTGAGTGATGAAGATGAATAGGGACTTTTGTTTTAACTTTTTCTTAGGATTAGGTTCTAATGGTTTCTTTTATAATTTTTATTTAGGAATTATTTCATTATTTCATTTGTTTTAATTCATATATATATTAGTTTAATTTGTATTCTATTAAAAAAAGGGATTATTATACTTACATTTTAAACCTCATGCTATGGAAACACAAAAATTTCGAGCTATTCAAGACGAAAGGGAGAAGGATAACCACCACGAGAAGAAGAGGACTTTCATAACCAATCGAGTAACTTCTTTCCCTACTATTTTGAGGGCTACACACTGAGGACAATGTGTTTTCTAAAGTTTGGGGGGATAACATAGGAATTTTTACATTTTTGTTTATAGTTTTTAATTGTTAGTTTTTCTTTTTTGAGGTGTTCTTGAGCTTGTTGAAATACAAGTGATTGGTTAGAAGTATATATAATAGGTTGATTATATTTGTTGATAAATTTGGCATGATTTTGAGCATGAAATTTTTAAGTTTTATAGGTTACATTAAGTATAGATAGAAAGGTATTAGTAATACCAAATGATGTGCATAGTATTAGGAAACAAGCATGCTAGTATATATGATAAATAGTAATTTTGAGATTGTATGATTAAATTGATATTTATGCATACTGAGGTGTTTAGGGATGACCTAAGGCATTGTTTGGTTACATCTAGAGCTAAAAGGCCAAACCCTCTTCTAAATTTTCAATTAGTACCCATGTTTGAGCCTTATGACCCTTCTTAATGAACCACAATATAAGCCACTAAAGCCTCAAATGATGTTTTGTGTATACTCTCTTCTTTGGTCCTGTTTTGCATGCAAATAGACATATGGTCATATGTATTGAGGGTAAGTAGACACATTACGATGGAAGTTATAAAACAAATAGGGAAATAGGAAAATTTATATACTGTATGAACTTTAGTTTAGCAAAAAAAAAAAAGAATAGTGAAAAATCAAGAGAAAAAAATGAGTAGAAACAAAAAGAAAAAAATCTTGAGTAAATTGAATAAATTGTGTAAATCTAGTGTTAAAAGTTTATTTTATTATCTTAAAGGCCAATTAAGGCCTAAAAGTTAGCTAACATACTTCGTGAATGTGTAGGAGACCATGAGAAGTTGAACAAATATAAAATTGATCACTTTGTCATGACATAGGATGTTTTACGTAGCAACAAAGGGACCAGACTCGAAGAATTAAGGAACTGACTTCTTTGTCACAACATACATGGGTTATATCGAGACAATGTCTACACGATGACAACTAAGGAGGGGACTGATTGCTTTATCATGACACAGGTCCTAGTGTGTCACGACATTGACCTTTGAGCACGAAATCTACACCGAGTGAAGGGCGTTTAGTTTTTTCCAATGCCACTTAAACACGAAGGACAGAAGCTGACCTGGGGTTGATGAAAATAGCTGACTAAGGCTATAAATAGGGCCTTTAGCACTAGGTTTAAGGACACCATTTTTCTTAGTTTTTAGTTTTACTTTGTATTTTCCTTTAGAAACGAGATTATAAATTTCGCATAAACGTTCGAGGAATTTTTTCTGACAGATTGCCAATACAATTGAAGTTTCTTTTTCATTTGATTTATTCTATTATATGTTCTTATATATTATTGTTTTTATTATGATTAAGAAAACAATGAGGAACTAATTCCATTTTAGGGAATTAGGGAGTGGAAGTATGAATATTTAATTGTTATTTAACAAGGATTTTTCATTCGGATCAGCTATTTGGTGAAGGTAGAGCATTAAAAAAACACTAGGCATGACGACCTTAGAACTTTATTTAGGTGGGAATTAATCGAAAATTGGTATTACCCATCCGTGAAAACCTTTTCCTCAAACCGGTTTAGATTGTGACATCTAGCGATAACTAGTCTCTATCAACTTGCTACTCTAGCGGAAATCGGAAGATCCCACTGGGGTAGTAACTAGTTGATTAAAGGAAAATCTCAAAAACCCAAAAATTGAAGAAATCATACTGAAGCAACCTAATCTCCCCAAAGTCGTTTATTGATTATCTACATCTCAAACTTTTACTTTTTATTTCTTTTCTTTTTATGCTTTTCACAACAAAACCTTTTATTTTATTTCGTACTATAATCCCTAAAGTGATTACTAATTAATTATATCCTTTAAAGGGATCTAATTCACTACTGCCTCACGCCTCCTTTGGGTACGATCCTCAAAATACTACGAAGTATTTCGTTGTAACACACTATGTTTACAACCTGACTCGTATACTTGCAGAAGCCTAAAACCTATACCGAACGAAAGTACATTCGGAGGCAGTTAAATACCAATTTTTGGTTAATCCCCACCTTGATGAATTTCTAGGGTTGTCAAGCCTAGGGTTTGTTTCTCGTTCTTCCTTCTCCAAACAATTGGTTCATTGAGAAAAACCCTACACGACAGTTAAATTATCATACCTCCACTGACTAATCCCTTATAAAGGGATTAGTTCCACATGGTTTCTTAAGACATTATAAATTCAATGCAAATAATGAACATAAATACTGGATTGAAAATATCAGTAAAAAAAAATTGGGGATTTGTCTTAAGATCTTGAAAGAAATCCACAAGCATTTATGCGTGTCAACAAATCACGTTTTCGAATAACAAATGAACAAAATGAAATAACGAAAGCCTAAAGAAAGAAATAACTAAAAACCTAAATTTACAAAGAAGGGAAATGTCTAATGAAAATGGTGTGTGTAAAATCGAAGCTCAAGAGGTCTATTTATAGCCTTTTGATGGTCATTCTCCTCAACCTTAGGTCAGCTACCGTTCTCAAGTTTAATGATGCATTGTGAAGACCAAAACACCCTTCACTCAATGTTTTTTTTACTTCCCAAAGTCGATGTCGCAACACTAGGCTATGTGTCATGACCTAGCAAATAGTGTACTCCTTTAGTGTGATTTCAAGGGCTTGTCGCGCGACACCCTTATGCTGTGTCACGACCACGAAGAAAGTTTCAAGATTCTTCGAGTTTAACCTCTATGTTGCAACATCCTTAGTCCCATGTTGTGATGTAGTGACAAGTCTTCGTATGATTCGCCTTCTAATGGTCTCCTTCACGCTCACTAAGTTGATTAGCCAACCTTTAGGCCTCAATCATCGTAGAAGTCAATAAAAGACTCATTTTTGTAATTTTTGCACATCTTATTAACTTATTAAAAACTTACTAAGATGAACCATGTGCTTTTAACGTGTAAATATGTTGTTGATGTATGTCATCTTACTGGGTACAATTGTGATTTTTTTTTACTATTGAAACTATCATCGATGCTATGGCAGACACGATTTCTGATAGTCTTTAGAGTAGATGGTTTACAATCCTGTGAAGTATATGGCATTTCTGAAATCTGCTAGTATGGAAAAAAAAAGTTCTTCTGATAAGTGTCGTGCGTTTTGCTGATGAGTTTATGCTACAGTGAGTCCATATATGAGTGAGTCCAATCGGGATTGCTACATGATGATGGGGGTGAAGATTGCTAGACTAAACCAAAGCCTAGCTGGTTGAAATACAATGTCAATACAACATGTATTGCGGTAGGCTATGCAACCAAATTTTGTAACGCCCTCTACTCGACCCCATAGACCTGATTTGAATCTCAGATGTTACTACTAAAATTTTAGACCGTACCAGATGACACCCATTAACATATTTATACTGAATAATACCTCTTCTTATATCATCTTAATTGACTCATGCCTTAGTATACCATGAGTTTTTACCAACATTTATCACGCCTTACGATTAGAGGAGTATCACAACTGACACATATGTACATAATTAATCAATATGACTTTTCTCAAAACATCTTAAGTCTATGACACTAGCGGCTATTGCCTAGTTAGTCCACTATGTATGTGTTTTGGCGCTCACATAACAAGTATCCAAAATTTAGATGTGTGACTTCTAAGGCTTGATCATGCTCAAACAATTATGCTCTGTATGTGTAAAACCCCTAAACCATCTCTGTCGTCGAATTAGGGTTATAGAGCATTACTGCTCAAAACATAACATATAATATCGAAACAGAAATAAATATACAATTTATATATATTAATATTTAATATCCTAGTTTAATTATATAATAAATACTTTTATGGGCCTTAAATTGAGCTTATGTGTCCCTAAAAAGAGTTTGGGAACAATTAGGGACCAATTCAAAACAAATAAAAATTTTTAGAAAAAGTTGAAAAGTTTGAAAACATGGGTCACACGACCGTGTGGCCAGGCCTTCTGGGCATTCTAACTATGGGACACATGACTGTGTCCCAACCTGTGTGTCAAACCATGTAACTCACTAACTGCATCACACGGCTGTGTCGCAGGCCATGTGCCAGACCATGTGAAACATGCACTTGAAATTAAAATGACACACAGTCTTGTGGGGCAACTGTGTGTGGCACACGATCGTGTAACAACCCATGTCCCAAGTCATGTGCTCTAAAATTTAGCCTCTAAAACAAGACAACTCTAGACCTATGCTTGCACACTAAGCCATACCTTTCTTCCATACATTCATATGATCGAAAACACCTTAATCACATACAATTATATCATTTCAATGATACTATAAGTTCTAACCAATATGCCATTGATAGGCACCTAATTTCATCCAACAAGACCTTTCATGAACAAAACTTCAATACCACATTTCAACCATGTAACTTAGATAAAAAATGACCACTTCTTCCTAATCTATGTCATCCCAACTTACCAACTTAGTTAGTCATAACCAAGAAGACCATATTCAAAAGTTTTCAAGCATAAACAAGCCAAACCAAACTATACATATTTCAAGAGATACAAACTAAATCAAAACATTAACATCAAGTCCTATTACACTTATACCATATACACTTGCAAGCCTAAACACAAAAGGTATTAAGCATATTCAAATTTAGCAAAACTCATAACATTATCAAATTGTCAAAGTAACAAACAACCTTATACATGCCATTTATAACAAAAACTACCAAAAATATGATTAGATAGTGTGATCGTGCTCCAATGTGAATCCAACCAATCAAGCCTTTCGATGATCTGCAAAACAAGGAAAGACAACAAGATAAGCAAATAGTATTTAGGAAGCTCGTATAAAGGAAATTTAAACTTACCGAACACATTATATCAATTATCTATGCATAATTTCATTATGTCATAAGCAAAATCTCCATTTCTATACACACCATCTCACAAGGTTAGTTAATGTAATAATTGACATGTAAATCCAACCAAATCATGGCTTATAACAACAAAAGCATTCATATTTCGTCCATCACATATGTTCAAAGAACATTCTTATCTTTTCTTAAAGCTTTATTTACCCATTGGATCAAATAAAATAACTTCAGATACTCAGAAAATACTCATATAACCATTTAATTCTTTAAACACACCACAAACATAACTAGTTAACATACGTATAGACATATGAAACATACAATTACACCAAGGCATTAATATTTATTATCAAATTATACTAATCAAAACATTTATCTCATATTCATACTTATTATACATATCTCACTTGAAACATGTTATCTGAATAGCAAACCTTTTCGAACTTTTTGTTATTCTGGGGATGCCATGGTATCAAGGTCTTACACAATTCCAAAACGATGCAATAATACCTTCCAACTATAGTCTTGATCGTTCCCGATATGATGTCATAATATCTTTCAACTATGGTCTTACACATTTTCGGGATAATGCCATAGTATCTTTCAACTATGGTCTTACACATGTCAGTTAAATGCCATAGTATCTTTCAACTATTGTCTTACACATTTCCAGGATAATGCCATAGTATATTTCAACTATGGTTTTACTTATGTCGATTAGATGACACTATCTTCCTCATTTATCAATCCATGAAATTTGATGAACCAACCATACACAAATTATCATTAAATTAAAAATCATAAATAAATTAATTATCTAATTAACCATGAACTTACCTCGACTAAAATGGTTGCAAAAACAGAGCCGATGATTAATCTAATACTTTTGTTTTTCCTCGATTCAAATCTGATTGTTGCATTTCTTGATCTAAATAAAAATCTTCATTCAATTAATACAATTTCAGCACTTAAATAAACAGTTTTATTCAACTAAGTCCTTCCATCATTATTTTGCAAAATTACCTCAACATTTTATCTTTTATGCAATTTAGACCCTAAACCCAAAACTTGCAAATTTACCATTTTTAGCTAAAATTCATGTTAGTCGATTATCAAAGGATTCCTAAACAGCTTATAATCATCAAAATTTCACATTAAATCCAATGAATTTTACTCTTTTAACAAATTAATCCTTTAACATTAAAATTACGAAAAACTAGTATAAAAATAATCTTATTTAACAACAAAGCTTAATATTCTACCCTTAAGCTTCAAAAATACTTCAAAATTATCAATGAAATAATCCAAAATATTAATAATTTTATGAATTAGTCCCTAGATTAGCTAGATTAAGCTATAACGATTTCAAAAACATAAAAATCATGAAAAAAACAAACTAGAAAACATCCCATTCAAAGCTTGGAAGCTTGGCCGAAAGTTTTAAGGTTAACCATGGCTTCCTCATGTTTTTGTTTCAATTTGGAAGAAGAGAAGAAAATGATGACAGTACCAAATGTCATGTTTTTCTTTTAATTAACTTATTATTTTAATAGAAATTTTAACATATAATTAATTTATTCTACACCAAACCATCCAATATGATATAATTATGGTTAAATTACCACATAAAGCCCTTTAAAATGTTTCTATGCTTAATTAATCAATTTTAATCAATAGCAATTAAGTGTTATGATTTTTACGATTTAGTCATTTTCTTTAATTAACTATTTAAACCTTAAAATATTTGGACCAAACTTCAATAGACCTGTATAAACACTCCGTGACCATTTAATAAAAATACTTACGAGTTCGATTTATGGAAATGAAGTCTCAATACCTCATTTTCTAAAACCACTTGACTTAAGGGACATACCACTTGGATTTCAATGGAGGTAGGTACGTGTAATGTGATATATATATATAAAAACAATCAATCAAGATATCTTGAAAATGGCATCTCCGATCTCGAATTTTGTGCTCAACATACCGCAATTTATGCATTGCAAAGGCTTGTAGGCGATGTTCAAATAGCATGGAGAGGCGAGAGATGTTTTTATTCTGGAAAAAAGAATAAGGAAGGAAAAAGGTTTGGATTCGTGAGATTTAGCAACATGACAGATGTAAAAAGGGCGATAAGTAAACCGAATGGATTTGTGATTATAGGAAAAAGGTTAATGGTGGACATAGCAAAATTTAAAGGAAGAAGGCAGATCTGGAAGAAGAATAGTTGGAGTGATGTTGATATTGTTATGGGAATGAAAGGAAGAATTGAAAGAAAGGAATATAAAAAAATTAAGAATTTCATGGGGATTAGATAGAGGAAGAAGCTCTTCGACAAGTTAGTATGTTTTAAAGAGGTTAGATATTGAAAATGACAAAACAGAGAAACCTTGTGTTGTTGTTCAAGGGTAGGTAAATGAAGAACAATTATGGAAATTACAACATTGCGTGGTGGGAGAAATAACTTGTTGTGATATTAATTATTTATAAGAGAGAGTTATAAAGGGTGGTTTAAGGGAGATCACTATAAAAAGAATTTATGGCAGATTTTTCTTGATTGAAATTCCAGATGAGGAATTGTATGGGATTTTGAGTCAAAACAACTAGGCATACTTGAGAGATTTTTTTATTTCCATAGAACCTTGGTCATATAAGTTAAAGGTGGAAGAAATGGTGGCTTGGGTTGAGGTTTCTGGAATTCCACTTCATGTTGGAATTATGAATCCTTTAAAATGATAACGGGGGTTTGGAGGAGTTGATTTTGTTGAGGAAAAATCCAAGCGAGGTCAGCTGTTTTGGCTCAATGAGAATGCTGGTGAGTATAAGCAGTAGGAAAGGGTTTATGGGATGATTGCTTTTGAGGATGGAAAAACTAGTTTTCCAGTTAGAATGGTGAAAAACAAACTGACTAAAGATGAGGATGATTGTTGACAAAGGCTAGAAGCAAAAGATGGGGATGGGCGGTCCTTTGCGTAGAGTAAGGAGGAGTCAGTGGCATCGAAAGATGAATTAGTTATGAGGGAAAGATTGGAGAAGATGTCAGGTGTAAGATCATATTAGAAAATGGAAGCATTAAATGCAAGGCTTCTAGTAGTCAAATGACAGAGGTGAAAGTCAAAATTTGTCTCAGCAAGTTTGTAGACTAGAGGAAGAGTTGCTAGGAAGAATTTGTCTCCGTATCAATCAGCAAAGCACCTTGTGCATGGTTTCTAAGCTTAGTGGCAAGTTGACCCATTTGATTCTCGAGGTTCTTCAATGTGGTCACTTGGCTTTGGATCAAAGCATCATTCTTTTCCATGCATGCCTTCAACAGGTTTTCCAAGTCATTAGAAGGTTCAACTTGGGTTCATTTCTGAACTTACTAGGTAAATCCTTGTGGCTGGGTTGGTCTTAATTGAGTGTAGTTCTTACTAGATCCAGCTCTTTGATTACTCCATGAGAAATTGGGGTGATTTCACCAAGATAGGTTGTAAAAATTTAACTGCATTCCCTTCCTACCTCGATTTTGGTTCTGATTGCCCATGTAATACACAGATTCTGGGTTTGATGCGCATTCTTCGAACAAGTGCCCTTCTCCACAATAGACATAGGTTACATTCTTGAATTGATTAAGTGGCTAAGCTACAACATTATTAAACCCATTAGTAGTAAAATTTTTACGCTTTGAGGAAATCGATGATACTTGAGCTACAAGTGAAGTGATTGGATCAACTTCATGGATTCCTGCAACTCATCTTCTTGACTTTGATCGATTAGTCAGCATTGGTAATTATTTCTTGTGATAATCTCTATAATTTCATAAGCCTCATTGTAAGACTTAAAAAGAATAACTCTATTAGCGGAATCGTCTACTACCATCCTTGTGTGTGAATTAAGTCTGTTATAAAACATCTCTAATTAGATGCAATGCGAGATTCCGTGATGAGGGCATTTCCTTAACAACTCTTCGAATCTTTCTCATGCCTCATATAAGGATTCGTCATCCATCTATTGGAAAGTAGTAATTTCACTCCTCAACTTAGCATTTTTGCTAAGAGGAAAATACTTCCTAAGGAATCATTCTGCTAACTCTTGCCATGTTGTAATAGAATTTGGTGGCATCGAGTTCAACCAGGCTTGAGCTCTGTCCCTTACTGAAAATGGGAACATCTTCAATCGAAGTGCATCTTTGGACACTCTGGCTAACTTGAAAGAAATTGCTCACCTCCATGAACAATCTTAAATGAATGAGAGGATCTTCTGCAGGCATTCCACTGAATTGGCCCACTTTTTGAAGCATTTGAAACATCACTAGCTTTAGCTTGAATTGTTGTGCCTCAATATCATATCTCCTAATTCCCAAATTAAGCTCGTGGAAAAATGGCACAGCATACTGTCACAAGGCTTTATCCCTATCATCAGCAATAAGGATAGGTTTCTAAGAATGATTAGCTCTATTTCCTTGATCTTGGTTCTCGAAGTTCATCTCTTCAGCTCTTCGTTAAGATGCTTGTCTTCTTCGCTCTCGAAAAGTTCATTCAATTTCTAGGTCCACTAGGATTAAGTCGATAATTCATGCAATACTCAAAAACACCTGAAATAATCAAAAATAAAAAAGTTAGAAATTAGATAGAAAATTAATTAAATCAAAATGTAAAACAAATAATATCACAAATAATTTTGACAATTCCTAACAACAGCGCCAAAAACTTGGAACGATGAAAATGTGCAAGTTTACACAATATTATTTAAGTAGTGACAAGTAAATGTCGAGTATTGTACCCACAGGGATTATGGTAGTAAAAGTATTTATGAAATATTTAGTCAACAAATTGGTTATAGAAAAGATAATACTTGTGAAGAGTATTAATCTAAACTAAATTAATCTAACTTAAAGATAAAATTAAATTCTAATGCATGATTTCAAAGGTTTAATCAAAATGACATAAATGTGTTAGGTTAATTGCTTTAATTACTTAATTAAATCTAAATCATGTTCATGCTTGTTACGAAATAGAATTCATGGTAACTTGGTACTCTGCTAACTTATGAACACATCACTTACTAAAATTCATTCATCTCTTGAACATATATTTATGTCAATTCAACTGACTAAACCAATTTTAATAAGCAAATGTGTTAATGCACATACATACTTTATGAAAGCTAAATAATCTCTTGTATATATGTCTATGTCAATTCAACCGACTAATTAACAATCATAAGGAAGTAAAGGATCAAGTGAAGTAACAATCATATCTCTATGTTGAAACAATTTAATCACAAAAATCCTTCAAGTTATTCAAGGCTAATGTATTGTTTAATACCGTCGCTAATCTAACCTTCAACTCCCATAGAAGATTAAACATGCACAAATTAAAGAGTGTGTCCATTAATCACAATTTCAATCCGCTTAAATGATTAATTCAATTGTTATATCACAAGGGTAATGCAATAATAATAATAATTTAGGCTTGATAATATTTAATTAAACAAAATATTCAAGGTCTATAACAATATAAACATGATTCATAAATAAACAAACAATCAACACAATCGACCCAACACTTAAATAAATTTAAGTCATTTTAATTAAATAAACAATAGCATTCATAATAGTATTGATCATAATAACTGATAAGTGAATTATTTAAGCAATTTATTTGTGTATTTTAGATTAATTTTGAGGAAAGTACTTCTAATTTTCCACATTTTCTTATCAGGTACACAAATTAGTGTTTCTTCACCTAAAAGCAAGCAAAAGTGGATTAAATTGAAGACATGTGTGAAAAGATGGACTCTATTCGAATTTGGAGGACTTTGAGGGCTTAATTGCAAAAGCAACTCCTAGTTGAAATGGTCAAAATAAGCTTAGTCAAAGTTATTTATTTTATTAATTTTGTTTTCATTAAATTTGTTATTTTCCTAATTTCATTTTGACTAAAATTATTTACTTTAAGTAAATAGGATAATTTAGTTTAATAGGACTTAAGCTATTTTTAGTAACCAATTGTGTATAAAAAAGGTTACTCGGATTCAATTGAGTGTACTTCAATATCCTTTGAAGCAATTAAGAAATTATCCCTTTTCTATTCTCCCTGTCTTTTTGCGTCAGATTAGTCTGCCATTTCCATCTCCATTTCATTCCATTTTATAAATTTTCCAATTGCTACATTAACCCCTCCCCTTTCCATCTTTCATATTCACAAGCAATTCATCACCATTTCCATCCACCAAGCATGAGTAAAATCATCCGTCACTAAATCCTTTTTAGCCTTAGCCTAGATTATCACTCCGTGAAGAAATAATCGTGAGTTACAAAATTGGGATAAAAACCTTTTTATCGGTACTCGCTATCACTCCGGTTTATGGGGTAGTACAAATTCGCCCCTTAAAGTTAATTCAACTTCAATTCAAAAAGTGCACGTTGAGTTGAGGAGGGTTGGCGTACAGTTGGGAAGTCAAATCGACCGTGCTGTATTCGAGTTCTCGCGAACAAATTGGCGTGTCCAAGTGGTAAAAGCTAGTTGGATTCCGTCAAGGGTGGTAAAGACCAGATTTAAACAACCCACGCGATTGAAGCCGTTAATTCTAGTTGGGCTTTTCAAAGCGCAAAGCTGTTGAAGTCTTAAATCGCGAGCACGTGCGACGTGGTTAGACATTTGGCAAGGGTCGATTTGCAGATCATATCCGAAACCGGCTACTAGAGGAAAAGTTCGCGGTTGGGACGTTCTCGAGCGCTATAATCAACTTATCGATTAAAAAGGGAAGATTAATTTTCAAGGATTGATTCAAGATAGGAGGAAACCAAGGCTGAGGCTAAGCTTATTAAATATTGTTTTTCTCATTTCTTTATCTCGATTAATTATTTAGCAGCAATATTTATTTCACTTACTTATTTTATTTTAGTTTGACATTTCATCTCTAAACCCCCACTCTTTTATTTTTATTTTTTAGGACACAGTCACGAGTTGTGGGCACACCCTTTGACACAACATTTAAGAGGAAGACACGAGAGTGAATTACAGAAACCAGTCCCTGTGGAATCGACCTTACTGCCTTATACTACTGTTTTGTATTATTTGTCATAGGAATATTTATATTTGGTGGATTCGACACCCAATAAATTTTGGCGTCGTTGCTGGGGAAAGGTAACATTTTTCTAACTTTCTTTTGTTTTCTTTATGACAAGGTCGAGCAGATACCTCTCAACGACTTTGAACTGGAGATAGAAAAATTAGCCCGAAGGTTGAGAAAAGAAGCTCACGAAGAATGCCTACAGACAGAGTTTGAAGAAGAAGCTAGAGAAATATTCGGTGATGAGGAAGCAAAGACAATGGAAGATCAGAATCAGACTATTCGACAACTTGCAACAGCAACAAATGAACAACAGCCATTGTGTATAACTTATCCAACGGGAGGAACACTGTTCGAGTTAAAGTCAGGCTTAATCCATCTATTGCCCACTTTCCACGGGGTTCAAATGAGAATCCACACAAGCACTTAAAGGAATTCCACATTGTGAGCACAAGCATGAAACCTTAGGGAGTAACAGAAGACCAAATTAAACTTCGTGCGTTTCCTTTTTCATTAGCCGACTCTGCTAGAGAATGGTTGTTTTATTTACCTCTAGGATATGTTATCACATGGGCTGATATGTCTCGTTTATTTCTTGATAGGTTTTTCCCAACAGCACGAGCAGCCAAGCTGAGACGAGATATAGTAGGAATTCGACAAAAGGAGACTAAAACACTCTATGACTACTGGGAGCAGCATAAAAGGTTGTGCACAAGTTGCCCACAACACGGACTTTTTGAATAGTCACTATTGCAGTATTTCTACGATGGACTACTCCCAATGGAGATGAAGATGATCGACGCAGCTAGTAGAGGAGCACTTGTCAACATGACCCCTTAAAGAGCAAGGGAGTTGATTTCGACGATGGCTGCAAACTCTCAACAATTTCGACTGGCTACAGAACCCACGAGACGGGTTCATGGGTTAAGTACTCTGACTTTAGAAAATAAAATAGATTAACTTACTAATATTGTGCAGAGTTTTCTTATGATAAGTCAAACCCAGCGAAGCAGTGCAAAATTTTTACCATGTTATATCACCCGACGGACTCATGTCCAATCTTACATGAGGATTCGATAGAACAAGCAAATGCTTTCGAAAACTTTTCAACTCCATCCCAAAGATGGTACAATCCTTATTCGAACACATACAATGCGGGGTAGAGAGACCATCCGAATCTAAGCTATGGATTGAATCCTCGATTCAATCAATCGTATCAACAAAGGTCACCTCTAAATCAGCAACTACCATCTCAAAAGATATCTTTGGAAGCTATTGTCGAAAGGTTAGCCACTAACACTGAAAAATTTCAAGAAAAGACTAACATACATTTGCAGGAGTTAGACAAACAAATGAGCAAGCTGGCACTCACAGTTAGCCGACTGGAGTCTCAAGGAAGGTTACCATCCCAAATGGAACCCAACCCTCGACATAATGTAAGTGCTATGACGTTGAGAAGTGGTGCGATTTTGAAACTCGTGACTGCCACGAGTCGTGCCCATGATGCTGAACACGAAAAGAAGGAACTTTATTCAAAGACTCCAACCGAGTCAACAACACAAATATCATTTACAGTGCCACCTCTATTTCCTGGAAGGTTCATTAACCATAAGAAGGAACGAGAAGAGAAGAAGATTCTAAACACTTTCCAAAAAGTAAGGATAAACATTCCCCTTCTCGATGCGATCAAACAGATACCACGCTACGCAAAATTCTTAAAGGAATTATGCACAAGTAAGAAGAAGCTCCACGATAATGAGACAGCAAACGTTAGAGAAAATGTTTTCGCTTTGTTGCAAAAAAAGATACCTCTAAAATGCAAGGACCAAGGTATGTTTTCCATATCATGCAAAATAGGTAGTGTAGGTATTAAAAAGGTCATGTGCGACTTAGGTGCGTCAATTAACGTTATGCCTTTGTCTATTTACAAACTACTTAATGCGGGTCCTTTAAAAGAAACAAGTGTAATTACCTAGCTTGCAGATCGATCCGTGGTGTATCCGAAAGGAGTATTAGAGGATGTTCTTGTCAAGGTAAACGAGTTAATTTTTCCTACAGATTTTTCTATCATTAACATGGAGGATGATAACTCGAAAAACTCTTTTGATATTCTACTTGGAAGACAGTTCCTCAGCACTGTGCGTACAGAGATTGATGTTCATAGTGGGACACTCATTATGAAATTCGACTGTGAGGTTGTAAAATTTAATGTTTATGAAACAATAGGCCAACCTAGTACAATGTCGAATATTTCTTGTGTTGATGTTGTTGAACCACTGATGAAATTGCATTTTGAATATTGTGAGGTAGATGGGTTACAAACTATCTTATGCAAGAGTTTAGACCTCGAAACTATGAAAAAAAAATTGGAAGAACTCAAGAAGGGATTCGGGACCAATGGGTAAAAATAAAAATCTTTCTATGAGAACTTTCAAGTGCACGTAATGGAAGGATTGACCTGCAATACGTCAAACAGATAACATTTAAGTTCGTCGAGCTAATGACGTTAAACAAAAGAGCTGTTTAGGAGGCAACCCAAATTCATGTTTATTTTTAATTTTTAATTTTCAAGTTTAATTTCAGTTGAATAAAGATTGTCGTTTAATCCATTTCATGTGTCATTTCAGGGTGCATCGTGGCATTTTACAAAAAACTAGTATCAGTCATGGCATGGGCACGCCTTATCAAATTTCAATGTTGCCATGTGTTGAAACATACACCAAGATTGAACCAATCAGAACCAACCCGAACTGCCTAAACCATCCTCCGCCTCATAAAAAACACAAGGAGTACAATTTGCCCAATCTTTTTCCATTATTTACATTTACACATTAAGGGCAATGTAGGATTAAGTAGGGGGATTCATTATGCATGCCATGATTTTTCTCTTTTCATATTGCTTATGATATTAATATTATTTGATAATTATTTTCACGATTGAATTCTTTCTTATGCTTGGTTCATTTGGATAATTAGAAGCTCATGAACAATAGTTGCTTTTTTTATCAATATACATTTTATAGAGTTGAAATTATTATGAGAAAAGTCGAACACTTCATTAAATTAGAAACTTTTTTTTAGACTTGCTTAATAAGTACTCAATTATGTAAATAAATAAAGTGTGGATGTGAATAAATATATTGTGCCTTGGTTATGAGTGAAGATTCAGAAATGTGATCGAATTGAGTAACAGGGTTGAGGTACTTGGCCTGTCATCTCAATTCGCGTAAAAAGATCCGACTGACAAACAGAAGCTTGTAACACTCCACTAACCAAGTTACTTTGTGTATTAAAAAAATAAAAATAAAAAAACAAAAAAAAGAATATATATATATATACGTATGTACATTTGGGTACAATTAGCAAGATGAATTAAGTTTAAATTTTTGTGAAGTGGTTCATTTTGTTCATAATGGTTAAAAGTCTATAAACTGTGTGTTAATTAAACATGAGCGATTATCTATTTTTGATCTTCTAATTGTTTGCATGAAACTTGGTTCAAGAATGAAATTTGATTTTGAAAAAAAAATTATCGAATAACATTAATATAGACTAAACATTATGCTTGAGGACAAGCATAGGCTAAGTAGGGGGGATTTTGATAATTGAATTATTTAAGCAATTTATTTGTGTATTTTGGATTAATTTTGAGGAAAGTACTTCTAATTTTCTACATTTTCTTATCAGGTACACAAATTGGTGTTTCTTCACCTAAAAGCAAGCAAAAGTGGATTAAATTGAAGACATGTGTGAAGAGATGGACTCTATTAGAATTTGGAGGACTTTGAGGGCTAAATTGCAAAAGCAACTCCTAGTTGAAATGGTCAAAATAAGCTTGGTCAAAGTTGTTTATTTTATTAATTTTGTTTTCGTTAAATTTGTTATTTTCCTAATTTCATTTTGACTAAATATATTTATTTTAAGTAAATATGGTAATTTAGTTTAATAGAACTTAAGCTATTTTTAGTAACCAATTGTGTATAAATAAGGTTACTTGGATTCAATTGAGTGTACTTCAATATCCTTTGAAGCAATTAAGAAATTATATATTTTCTATTCTTCTTGTCTTTTTGCGTCAGACTAGTCTGCCATTTCCATCTCCATTTCATTCCATTTTATAAATTTTCCAATTGCTACATTAAGCCCTCCCCTTTCCATCTTTCATATTCACAAGCAATCCATCACCATTTTTATCCACAAAGCATGAGTAAAATCATGCGTCACTAAATCCTTTTTAGCCTTAGCCTCGATTATCACTCCGTGAAGAAATAATCGTGACTTACGAAACCGGAATAAAAACCTTTTTATCGGTAGTCGCTATCACTCCAGTTTATGGGGTACTACAAATTCGCCCCTTAAAGTTAATTCGACTTCAATTCAAAAAGCATGGGTTGAGTTGAGGAGGGTTGGCGTACAGTTGGGAAGTCAAATTGGCCGCTCTGTATTCGAGTTCACGCGAACAAATTGGCGTGTCCAAGTGGGAAAAGCTAGTTGGATTCCGTCAAGGGTGGTAGAGACCGGATTTAAACGACCCACGCGGTTGAGGCCGTTAATTCAAGTTGGGCTTTTCAGAGCGCAAAGCTGTTGAAGTCTTAAATCGCGAGCACGTGCGACGTGGTTAGACATTCGATAAGGCACGATTTGTAGGTCATATCCAGAACCGACTACTAGAGGAAAAGTTGGCGGTTGGGACGTTCTCGAGCGCTATAATTAGCTTATCAATTAAAAGGGAAAGATTAATTTTCAAGGATCGATTCAAGATCGGAGGAAACCGAGGCTGAGGCTATGCTTATTAAATATAGTTTTTCTCATTTCTTTATCTTGATTAATTATTTAGCAGCAATATTTATTTCACTTACTTATTTTATTTTTGTTTTATTTTAGTTTGACGTTTCATCTCTAAACCCCCACTCTTTTATTTTTATTTTTTAGGAGATAGTCACGAGTCGTGGGCACGCCCTTCGACACGACGTTTAAGAGGAAGACACGAGAGTGGATTACAGTAACTAGTCCTTGTGGAATCGACCCTACTGCCTTATACTACTGTTTTTTTTATTTGTCATAGGAATATTTATATTTGGTGGATTCGACACCCATCAATAACAATCAAGAAACTAAAATAGAGAAAAATAATAGGATTAAATTCGATGATTTCTCAAGAGTTGTTGTCCCATTCTTCGATGTTCTTGCTCGATTCTTCTCAGATCGAGGCCTCTGATGAACACTCAACAAAGCTAGTTCAAGTCTGGAAACACACTCTTTCTCAAGAGGTGAAAATTGGCAAAGGAAGATGGGAAAATGGAATGGAATACTAGAGAGTAAATGAGAGAAAAGAAGAGAGAACGGAGTGAATTAGTGTCGAAAATGAGGAGCATGAGGGTGGTATTTATAGGTGAGTTGAGGGCTAGATTTAGTAAATAAATATCAGCCACTCAACATCCCTTGGCCGGCCATGCATGGGAAAAGTTTGACAAGTTTAAACTTTGCTTAATTTGGCTTAGGGCATATCTTCAAAACCACCAAAAGTGGAATGGGCTGAATGGGATTTAGGGAGACTTTGGGGACTGTTTTGGAAAGCTGAAAAGTTAACTTAATTAGCTGATTTGGGTCAATATTTGGACGACATATGGGCTAGCTCAAGACAGGGTGGTTCGATTCTCGGTTGCATGCACTTCGAGCCATTTTGCTTCAGTCTTTATAATTTATTTTTAATCCAAATTAATTGAATTAAAAATATAATTATAAAGTATAATTAATTTATATTTTTTGACATTAATTATATTTTCATCGTTCCACACCCTTAAACTTAATTCATTGTTCATCCCGAGTGATGCACAAATCACAAAATAGTTTATTATTTCTCCCTATTCTTATGAATTAAAAATAATTAAGCATAAAAACAAGAATTTAGAAATTATGTAGCTCAAGTATTTTTTATTCAATTATCATCATGCTTATCTCAATAAAGACATGTCAAAATCTTACTACTCAATTTTTGTTCCTCAGTTAAGACCAAACTGCAATCATTAAGTTTAACTTATGTCTTCATATGTTGAACATAGTAATTTCTCTCTACTAGTGTAGGTAGCATTGAAATCTTGAATCAAATAGGTCTTTTGCATAGGTTGTAATAGGGCTAGGCTAGGGGTAAGGAAAAGATAGATAAATTTAAGCTAAAACCCTAGACTCAACTAGCAACAGACCTCCAATTTTACCAACTCTTTTTGAACTTTGAATGCTCATTTTCTTTTCTTTTTCTTTTTGAGTACATATGCTTTATTTTTCTTTTTCATTCATTTTTCTGAGCATCATTTTTGTATGTACTACATTTTGTTAAGATTTTTGTACTTCTTCTCAACTCCCCAAACTTATTTTTAGAACATATTCTTGATAGACTGAGTCTAATAGTTGGGATAATTTTGAAATAAGTACGAGAGATAGGATGACTTATAATTGTAAGGTTGTAACACGTACGTTTGTGCAAGTGTACACAGTCGTTGTCAAGTAATAAGTAAGTATCGAGTTATTGTCTCCATAGGGATTGTATATGTGTTAAGTCAATTAATTGTAAAATTATATTAACAACTTGGTGAATTAAAAAAAACATAATATGATTTGATAAGTGATGATTAAAATTAAATATATTAAACTAAATGCAAATGATCCCTAATGCAAATTATCCTAAGTATGCAAACTAAATGTATGAAATAGATTTTAGCGAGATTAAACACAATTCACAACAATTATAACATAAATAAACTAGGACTATTACTTTAATTAAACGCAATTTATTATCAACATGCTTAATAATGTTCAGAAAAATATTCCATGGCAACTCGATCTTTCATGAATTTGGAAACCAAATTAGGTCCTTCCGGAATCCTTTACTTAGTAAATATACATTTTACTGATCCTTATTTACTAAGGGTTTCTTAGCATTCAAGTGAGGTAACAGAGGCGTGTCATGTTTGAAACAGTTTAATCACACGAATCAAAAAACTATGCAGATAATAGAGCTTGGTCAGAGTTCTTATGAACCTACAATTTAATTGAGTCAGGATCTAAATTGAGCATGCACATTTCAATTATGTGTCTACTAATTGTCGTCTGGTCAAGATTTCTTAGCCAGTTCTGGTGCATTTCAATCACGTATGAACGAAATATAGGCTTGATATTAACTGAAAACATGATCGATTGAGGCACAAACATCATAAGCATGAATCAAACAAATATTATTTAATCAAAGTAATTATTCTATCTTAAATAAAATTAAGCTAACATTGTTGTAATCAAGAACAAAGAACACATAGCAAACATTTTTAAATCAAATTAAAGAAAAGAAAGAATAAACCCAAATCAAAGTGGTTGTCACCCAAAACTCTGATCGAAGAAGATTTCTTCGTTCCTTTGCTGATGGTTCTCCAAGGTGGCCAACCAAGGGCTCTTTAAGAGGCTTAAGAAGCTAAACCTCTATGAAGAGATGATGCTAGGCATGGGGAATAGGGAATGCTAGAGAGAATTGAGAGAGAAGAGAGAGTGTTGGATGAAGGGATGATTTGAAATGGTGAAAATGGGGTCTTTTTTATAGGTGAGGAGAGGAGAGTTGTTTACTAAAAATAGAGAAGTTTAATCTCTTCATGCTTCTTCAATGGGTGTTCGGCCATCACTCAAGGATTTTGAGTGATTTTTTGCTTTATTTTTTAGCAATTTTCATTCCATATCAACTAAGGACCGAGACTCGGTCAATGGTAAATCTTCGGCCAACCTCAAATTTCTTCAATATTGTAAGGACCTTATGCAATTAAACCAAAAAGTGGTTTATTTGGGCAGTCATGTGTAGCCAAAATTGGTTGACTTGGTCTTCAATTTAGATGGTTTTGTGATCCAACATAGTTATCAGACTTGTCCAAAACAAATTAATTAATTAAAGTACCAAAGAATAAAATTAACTCAATTTAAATAATTAATTAAACCTAAATTATTAATGAAATATTTTAGAATTAATTATTAATGTAATTTTATATTTTATTATTTAATTTAATCATGCTTGACCCACTTTATGTCTTAAAAATATAATATGTTCAAATAATTATAAAATAAGTCATTTTATGTATGAAAATTATATAATAAAGCATAAAATCACATTTTAATAATTTTTGTCTCCTAATTTCATATTTTCACATATTTCATTAATTTATTAAACATTTACTTAGTTTCAACAATGAATTGAAGTAAAAAGGTGATAAATTATATAGGAAAAACCTATATATTTTTCAGTTTACACACCCCCAAACTTAAATTATTGCTCATCCCGAGTAATGTTCATGCACAGCAAAAGATCTTGCTAAGACAAAATTGCTAGATGTGTAAGCAGCATCAATCTTTGTCTCATAATCATGCATCAATAAATTCATGTTTATAGATCTTCTTTATTAATAAGTAATTCACATGCAAACAACTATTCCAATTTTTATACAAAGTTTCAAAAATATGTCGACATGAATCATGGTTTATATGTATGTCACACTCATAGATAACATTCTTCATTCAACATAATTTCTTATCCTAAACAAAACAATCATAAGGCTTATTTATGATCTTCATATGTTGAACTTAGTACTCCCTCTCCACTAATGTAGATGATATAATCATCAAATCAATAGGTCTTTTAAATGGTTGTAATGGGGCTCGGTTAAAGGTAAGGGTTTTAAGAGATGGAAAATTTTGGTTTCAAAATCTTAACCTTTAACTTTGTCTTGGATTTCTCAAAATACAAATTTCTTCTTTAAGTGAACCTTTGGAACACCCCCAAACTTATTTTGAATTCATGCTCATGCATTTTTCTTTTCAGAGACTGAGCAAACTTTTCTTCGCTCTTTTCTTCCTCTATTTTTTTTAAGCATGAACATGTACATCTTTTTGAAATTTTCCTTAAATGTTGATCACCAAGACAATTTTAGTTAAGATGGGTGCACAAAAATAGGATAACTTAAAAAGATGGTAATGTGGCTTATAATGTAGGTATATTGTAATAAATATGTCTTTAAGCTCAAAATCACAGTTTCAAGGGTCTAATATCCTAAGGTTGGCTTGAAGGCTCAAACGATCCAAAGAAATAGTGCCTATATCATTTTAGATTTTTATGTTTCCTAGGATTTCGCCTCAAGAAAGTTACTAAGTCAATTCTAAAGATATAAACCTTCATGCATGTCTAATCTCAAGAGAAACTAAGTTTTCATGGAAAACATTACCTAAGATTAAGATCATACAAGCATTCCATTATCCATGATAACATACATTCACTCAGATAGAATCATCATTCATGCTTGCATACAAACTATCTTATTAACAAAAGTTTTCTCTAAACATTCATTTATTAAAACATACTTATGAAAAAATGATTGAAACATACATGAAAAATTTAAAAATTTGAGCAATTTATTTGCCTTACCCTCCCTTTAAAAAGAAGCAATGTCCTCATTGCAAGAACAAAGTAATGAATGAAAACTAAACACTAGGTAGGGTTGTAAGAAAAGAGAGGTGAGTCGTTAAGACTGCTTAAATACCAAGTCTTTCTTAACGATCCAATCCTAGACATGTTCATTCTCATTACCACATCACTTAGTCTTTTTCTTTCTAAAGAGGTGTTAAGTTTATTCATGCTTGCTATGTTTTATTTTACGAAAATAAAATCCTAATTATGAAAGAAATAAATTCCTAAGGACCTAAAAATAAATAAATAAATAAACAAGGTAAGAGGTGTTAAGTTTGTTGTTGATTGTGCATTAACTTGCACATATCCATCATGATTGAAAACTCTGATTTCTTTGAACTACAAGCAAAAGTCGACATTAGAGATGTAAATTTTGGTTCAACACTTAGCTTGACTGTTTCTCCTTCTAGCTCAACTTTTGGTTCAGGGTTTGCATATCCCTCAACTAGTTTAGGACTGTTTGGTTCCTTATCAGTGTCAGCCACTGAATCAGCTTCAGTTCCAGCTTCATTTGTTGCCTCCTCGGTATTTGGCTCAGTTGGTTCTACTTGCTCACCTTGATTTAGTTCATGAACCTTCTCTACTAACCTTTCAAGATCATGATTTGTAGTGCACCCTTGAACATATTGCCCTTTCAAATTTGCTTGTATTTTAACATGGGCCCTTAAGCAAAGTGAAGTGATTAATGATGGGAAATAAGCACTTTTTGTCTTCTTTTTAGCATAATCATGAATCTCCTTGAGAATAATTTTCCCAACATTAATGGACTTTTTTGTCATAATTGCATATAACAAGAACATTCGTTCCATCGAGATGGTGGAACTATGTGAGATAGGCATGAAATTTTAGCGAACGAAATAAAACCATACCTTTGCTATTGGTTTTAGGTATTCCCTTCAGCAAGAATGGCTCCCATACTTTTTTATAATTCATTGGGATCCCGGATTTATCACAACATCAAGCACTTTTGAAGAAAATCCCAATTGATATTGTTCATCATAGGGTAGTACTCATCTTCTTCAACATCAGGTAAGTTAAACAAATCATTAATGGACTTAGAAGTAAGAGTTACCTTTTTCTTTCGAACGATGACTTCAGTGGCATCTTGTAGAGTTAAATTAGCATAGAACTCTTGAACTAGTTCATCATCGAGAAGTGAATGAGCATCACAAAATTGTTTCCACTTGAGAGCATTGATTTTCTTTCTGATCGGCACAAGAACAACCATCAAATCATGACTCTTCAAGTAAAAAACCTTTTCCGGCATCATAGGTTGATGCTTGAAGATTGAATCAATCTCTCTTTCAATTTTTCAAAGATAAAAATAGGGTTTTCAGGAGTAGTCTTTGAAGATCTAGTTCTTTTGCGAGATGATATTTTTCCAAAAAATTCGACAAAGTTTCAGCACAAAGGAAAGAAGAGAAATCGGTAAGGTGGTGTAGGGACTTGCTAAGCGACAACCTTGCGTCGGCAAGGATGGTGTGGCGATGATGACGTGTGACAGCAATGACGGTGTACGACAACAACATTGGTGCTTCGAAAAACTTCTTGCGGCGGCACTAGGTAGTTTCAACAACAAGGGAAGAAAAACTAGGGTTTCCTTCGGGATTTAAGGCTAACAGCACAAGGAGGAGATTTTAGAGATTTTTAGGGTTTGAGCAAATTACTTTGAGGGATATGAAAAATAGTGGAATGAAGAGGGGTTTATATAGGGAAAAATTAGGGCAACATGTAGCAAAAATTTAGCTACATTAGGGTTACTTGGGCGGCAAGCAATGGGAGTGGCAGCAAAGCATGGGTATTTTCCCTCCTTTTGCTGTCTTGGGTCTAAGACTCAAACTGTATTTACAAACTCACTAAAAAAAACCAACTGCTTAGTACTTGGGCCAAATTTGACCCGCTTTATTAACATAAAAATTTAAACTTTAAACAAAAAAAAAAATGAAACTTAAAAATTTTAAAACTCAATTAGAAAATTTCTTCTCAACAAATTACATTAAATTAATTCCTAGGAAAGGTTGGAGGGGTCACAGCAGTCTCGCTTAAGTTTCAATCTCCTTAGATAGAATTAATTAAATGTACTAAGTTAAGAAAATAAGTTCTAATTATTTATTTACAAATGGGTTCATGAAAAATCAAGGATCTGTTAATTTGAACGAGGATTCAACTCGCTCAACTTCACCATCCCAATAGTGTTTGAGACGTTGACCATTAACTTTAAACGTACCTCCAAAATTTTTGTATAATCCAATGGCTCCATAAGGATAAAATCGATAGATGGTATAGGGTCCTTTCCATCGGGATTTAAGCTTCCCAGGAAATAACTTCAACCTTGATTTAAACAACAAAACCTTCTGACCTTCTTTAAACTCACGAGGTTGTATATGACTATCATGTCATCTCTTTGATCTTTCTTTACACATCTTGGCATTCTCATAGGAAAACAACCTCAGCTCTTCCAACTCATCAAGTTGTAACATCCTTCTCTCACCGGCTTGCTTAAGATCAAAGTTTAACTACTGCAAAGCCTAGTGAGCTCTATTCTCCAATTCTAATGGCAAATGACTTGCCTTTTCAAAGACTAACCGATAAGGAGTCTTCTTAACGGTGTCTTAAATGTTATTCGATAGGCCCATAATGCATCATCGAGCCTTCAAGACCAATCTTTTTTGCTCGGGCGTATTACTCTTTCAAGGATACCTTTGATTTCACGGTTCACTCTTTCAACTTGCCCATTCGACTAGGAGTGATAAGTAGTAGCAATCTTGTGCTTCACATCATATTTGTCAAGCAACCACTTAAGTCATTTGTTCACAAAGTGAGAACCTTCATTACTAATAATAGTGTCCCAAATTGTGTAAACACATGCTTATGTAGAAATCGCATGACTACCTTAGCATCATTTGTAGGGTATGCTTCGGCTTCAACCCACTTAGATACATAGTCCACAACAACTAAGATGTACTTGCTCTCATATGAAGAAGGAAACGGGCTTAAGAAGTTAATGCCCTATACGTCAAATAATTCAATCTCCAAAATGTTTATCAAGGGCATCTCATTCCTCCTTGATATATTTTCGGTCCTTTGGTATCTATCTCAGTTCTTCACATAAGCATAAGCATCCTTAAAAAATGTAGGCCAAAAGAAACTTGCTTGAAAAAATTTTGCTGCAGTACGTGAACCACCAAAGTGTCCCTCACTTGGAGATGAATGGAAAAGATACAAGATCTTAGCATTCAACAAAACACTTTCGGATTATATTATCTGCACACTGTTTAAACAAAAACGGATCCTCTCAAAAATAATACCGACTATCATGAAGGAATTTCTTCCTTTGTTGGTATGTCATTTCTCGAGGAATTAATCCACATGCAATATAATTGGAAAAATTAGCAAACCAAGGTGTTTCATGAATTCGACTTACCTCAAATAGGTGTTCCTCTGGGAAATTCTCGTTGATAGGCAAACATGATTAAGTTACCTCATCTTGCTCCAACCTCGACAGATGATCAGCTACTTGATTCTCGACACCTTTTTTGTCTTGGATCTCAAGTTCAAATTCTTGGAGTAAGACTATCCAACGAATTAGTCTCAATTTCACATCTTTCTTCGTGAGCAAGTATTTAATGGCCGCATGGTCAGTAAATACTATAACTTTGGTACCTATAAGATATGAGCAGAACTTGTCAAAAGCAAAAACTATAGCAAAGAGTTCTTTTTCAATTACCGTGTAATTGAGTTGGGCTCCAGTCAAAGTTCTACTTGCATAGTAAATAGGGTGAAACACATTGTTTCTTCTTTGACCCATCACAGCTCCAATGGCATAATCGCTTGCATCGCACATCAACTCAAAAGGTGAGTTCCAATCAGGTGTAACAATTATTGGGGTTGAGATTAACCATCTTTTCAAATCTTCAAAAGCTTCCAAACATGCTTTGTTAAAATCAAACACTGTATCTTTCCCAAAAAATAAACACAGAGGTTAAAATTTTTTGAAAAATCCTTGACTCCTTTCACATTAATTGGGGCCGATAATCTTCCAATTATGTCCACCTTTGCTTTATCAACTCAATTCCTCTCTTTGAGATTTTATGCCCTAAGACAATCTCTTCCTTAACCATAAAGTGACATTTCTCCCAGTTACGGACAAGATCCATGTCTTCACATCTCTTCAGTACCTTAGCCAAATTACTCAAAAAATATTGTAAGTGTTACCAAAAACAAAAAAACCATCCATGAAAATCTCAACAAAATTTTCAACCATATCAGTGAATATTGCCATCATAAATCGTTGAAATGTTGCAGGTGCATTGCATAAACAAAAAGGCATTCGCCTAAAAGCAAACGTACCATACGGACAAGTAAAGGTTGTTTTATGTTGGTCTTCCGGAGCTACAACTATTTGGTTATATCCCGAATAGCCATCTAAAAAAATAATAAAATTCATTACCTACCAGTCAATCTAACATCTGATCCATAAAAGGCAATGGAAAATGATCTTTTCGAGTGGCTTTATTCAACTTTCTGTAGTCAATACAGATTCTCCAACCAGTAACAGTTCTCGTTGGAATCAACTCGTCACGCTCATTTTCAACAATCGTGATTCCACCTTTCTTTGGCACACATTGCACCGAAATTACCCACGAACTATCTGAAATAGGGTAGATGATTCCTACATCTAACCATTTGATCACTTCCTTTCTCACAACTTCTTTCATAATAGGATTGAGCCTCCTTTGCCCATCAATTCAAGCTCTCTCGCCTTCCTCTAAAATAATTTTATGCATGCAAAAAGTAGGGCTTATGCCTCGAATATCAGCTATGGTCCAACCGATTGCTTTCTTAAATTTCTTTAGAACAGCAATTAGTTGCTCTTCTTGATATTTCATCAGTTCTGTTGAAATAATCACAAGCAAAGTAGAACATTCACCTAAATAAATGTATTTTAAATGGGAAGGAAGTACCTTTAGTTCGAGTTTAAGCGGTTCTTCGATTGACAACTTTGGTTGCACAAATTCTCTAGCTTCTAACTCCAATGGTTCAAACTGTGTGGATTGAATAAAATTTCTCAGATTGGCTTCCATCAAAGCCATGTTTTCTTCTCCTTCTTCATCCTCTAAAGGTTTAAACTCTAAAGCTCCCTCCAATGGATCTTCTTCAAATTTGCTTTCCATAGTAACCAAGGTTTCTATCTTTTCCATAACTGAACACTGTTCTGTCGGATCAAAAAAATTCATAGCTTTAAGAATGTTAAAGGTTATTTGATCGTCTTGAACTTGCATGGTGAGCTCACCTTTCTGCACATCAATTAACGTTCTTCCCGTGGCTATGAAAGGTCTCCCAAGGATGATCAGCACTTCCTTATCTGCTTCAAAATCTAAGATAATGAAATCAGCAGGAAAAAAATTTTATCGACTCTTACCAAAACATCCTCAATCTTTCCCTCGGGATATGCTAAAGATCGATTCGCTAGCAGAAGCGTCACAGTCGTAGGTCTTACTTCTCCTATCCCTAACATCTTGAAAATGGACTTAGGCATCAAGTTGATGTTTGCTCCTAAGTCGCACAAAGCTTTACCATAATAAGATTCACCAATGTTACAGAGTATAGTAAAGCTTCCTAGGTCTTTCAATTTCGACAACAGCTTGTTCTGCAAGAATGCACTGCACTCCTTCGTCAAAGCAATAGTCTCGTACTCACTAAGTTGTTTCTTCTTGGATAGTATATCCTTCATAAACTTCACATAGTTTGGTATTTGTTCTAAAGCCTCCACCAACGGAATATTGATGTGTAACTGCCTTCAGAACATCCAAAAACTTCTTGAATTACACCTCCTATTTTTGCTTGTGTTGCAGCAATCTTTACGGATATGGAGGTGATGGAAATTTTGTTGAATCAGACAACTCTTCTGAGCATTTAAAGAAGATGTTAAATTATCAAAATTCACTAAGTTAGGATTTACCTTGTCAAACTTTACAGATTCTGACTCTTTTGATGTATGAACTTCAATAGTTGGTTGACTTTCCTCCTTCTCAATAGGCTCATCTTCAACATCAATCATTCGAGGTTCCAAAATCTTACCACTTCGCAATGCCACTGCCTTGATATGTTCTTTACGTAAATTTCTTGGATTCTCAGTATCGCTCAGCAAGGTTCCTTGCGGTCTATTATGAAGCTCCGTAACTCACTGACCCATTTTGTTTTCCAAATTTTTCAATGTTGTTGCTTAACTTTTGATCAAAGCGTCATTCTTTGCCATGTACGCTTTTAACAAGTTCTCCAAACTGTTTGATAACTCATCTTGAGGTGGTTTTTGAGCTTGCTGATTAAACCCTTGAGATTGATTGGGTCTATGTTGTATAAAGTTGTTATTCGGTCCATTTCCTTGGTTGCTCCAAGAAAAGTTAGGATGATTATGACATGAAGGATTGTAGAAGTTGGATTGGGGTCCTTTTCCACTTGTATTTTGATGTTGATTCCCCACATAGTATACTGACTCTGGATTTAATGGACAATTCTCGAAAGAATGACCTTCCCCACAATACACGCAAGAAACTACTTCAAACGGACTTGGTGGTTGAGCTGCAAAACTATTAGCACTATTAGCGATAAACTGTTTTAACATAGAGGAAATAGACGATACCTAAGCTGATAAAGAAGTAAGGGCGTCAACTTCATGAACTCCGGCTACACGTCTTCTTGAAGCTACTCGACTTGTTGGTCATTGATAGTTGTTGCTAGCGTTCCTCTCGATTATCTCATAAGCCTCATTATAAGACTTAGACAAAATTGCACCATTCGCAGAAGCATCTACCATCAATCTTGTATGTGCATTGAGACCATTATAGAACGTCTCCAATTGGATACAATGAGGAATCCCATGATGAGGACACCTAAGAAGTAATTCCTTGAATCGCTCCCAAGCCTCGTACAAAGACTCATCATCCAACTGTTGGAAAGTTGTGATCTCGTTCCTCAACTTAGCATTTTCGCTAAGTGGGAAATACATAACCAAAAATCTCTTTGCTAATTCTTGCCACGTAAATATGGAACTTGGTGGCAACGAATTGAGCCATGCTCATGCTCGATCTAGCAACGAGTATGGAAACAACTTCAACCTCAGTGAATCTTCGGTCACACCGGCTATCTTGAATGAATCACTCACCTCTATAAACAATCAAAGGTGGAGATGTGGATCTTCCATGGGCACACCACTGAATTGGCCCACCATTTGTGCAAAACTGTCAAAAAATCATCAAATTCATGCTTAATCTTTATAAAAATAATTAAAAATTAATATGTTGGAAATCTTCACACAAATTAATTATTTTACAATTAAATTATATTTTTTAACATTAATTACTAAGAATTTGCATGAATTTGAGTTAAAAATGGTATGAAAAAGTTTATATATTTTCATCGTTCTAGAGCCCAAACAAATTTAAACAATAATTTTGGTTTTTGGGGAGTGACATTCTTGGAGGTTAATGGCATGTTAGATGAGGTGGCTTTAAGTACAAATGAAAGGCAATTACAGCTAGGTTTTCAATAAGAAAATTTGAAAAAGGCAAGCAAGGGGAACCGTCCAACAGAAGAAGATAATGCTACAGTAGAAATTCAACCAGAATCTCAAAATCGTAAGAAATTTAAAATGTTTGACATCCAAGATAAATTTCTTTCGCTAAATGAGAAGCGAAAGAGAGACAGGACGATAAAGAAACAGAGAGGAAAAGGCAATGGAGATAGGGAAAACGAGGTAGTGAATGCTTTGTTATTAGATTCAGACATCAGTAATAAGAAAAGGGTCATTCTCAGGGAGGCAACAAAAGCATGGGTAAAAAGCTTGGTCTTAGTATTAGGGGCAATGAGCGAGAATTGCTGGAGAACTTAATGAGATTAGAAGGGAGTTAAGGACAGTGTACTTTCAAGCAAAGCAAAGATGCTTCCATGTGGGGGTAAGGTGAGTAGTGATTTTATTCTGTTAAAATTTCTTCTTATGAGATTTTGATAGTTTATTGTGGTTAAAATAGATGAGGATATTATCTTGGAATATTAGAGGCTTGTCTTTGGATTTGAAAGAAAACGACTTGAAAATTATGGTTGGTAAATCTAGGGCTGAAGTATGTTTTGTGCAAGAATCAAATTTAGAGTATGTTTCGGGAGCAATAATTAGAAAGATTTAGGGGGCGATAATTTTGATTTTCAATTCTCGACAGCTGATGGAAATTCAGAAGGGATTATGGAGAAAAGTGATTTGTTTTAAGTATGGATCAGCTTTGCAAGGATGGGACCGAAATCTTTTAGATGGGTAATCGAAAAAGGACATTTGGTCTTATTTTATGAAGATGTGTGGTGCGGGAGTAAATCTCTTAAGGTGGAATTTTCGAGACTTTATAGATTGGCCATAGTTAGGAATAGATTGGTTAAGGACGTGGCTTTAAATAATAGCTTTGAAAGAGTAATTTGGGAGAATGTTTTCTCGAGAAAGCTATTGGATAGAGAACGTTGCATGGTGGATAAACTGAAGATGATGGTGAGGCTTTGTGAGCTGAATGATAAGGTAGAGGATTGTATAGTGTGGATTCACGACAAAGGGGTATTCTCAATTAAAAGTTTGTCACAATTGCTAGCTTATGATGGAATGAAAGCTGTTGAATTTTCATTTGAAAGAATTTGGAGATTGAAAGTCCCTCCAAGGGTGCGTAACTTCTTATGGATGTTGGTTATTAATCGTATTCCAACAAAATATTTTTTGATAAGTCATGGGATACAAATTAAGCCATCAAATAGAGGCTGCCCATTGTGTGATAAGGTTTTAGAGGGTGATTGGTGAGGATGGCCTAAGGATTGCAGGTCAGGTAGAAAATTGGGGAGGGAAAGGGATTGTGTTCGGGATCCTTCTCCTACAAGTAGGATGAAATTTAACGAGGCTGAAGTAGTTGTGGAAGAGGTTGCGTGTTGTGGATAAGTGTTGAGGGATGAAAAGGGGAGTGGTTTCGACTCTTTTTTCTTGTAAATGTGGTCCATGTGGAGTGGAGCAAGCAATAGTAATGGCTATTAAAGTTGCAACGAAGATTTTTATTGATTTTATGTGAAAGGTAAATGTTCCTCTAATTGTAGAGTTTGAATTGAGGAGTGTCTCCAATTGGCTGAAGTATAGACGTTTATGACCATGGTTGTTAAGAAAATTATTCACGGATATTGAAGGAGGAGATCGACAATTGGTGGAGATATAATTTGTGGTCACAAAAAGTCAAAAGAATGGCATGGCAAATTGGCAAATGTTGGACTATCCAGGAATCACTTTTGTAAAGCTCAGTGGTAATCTTTTGTTTCTTGGTGATATGTATTATCGTAGCCTGCTTGCTATATTTCTTTGTAGGTTGTACTCCTATTTTTGCAACTCTATCGATCAGACATGAGCTAGGAATTATTTTTACTCCATTTTGCTTGTATTCAAGTGATTAAGCTAAAAAAAAGGGGCGTACCACTTGAACCTAATTATTCTTTCAATTAAGTAAACTTATTAAACCAAAATTTCAATAATATTATACTTAGCTCATAAATATTAATTAATAATATTTCCAAACACACACATCAGATTTGTGGCCCTTAAACTACTATTTCTGACACCATTGAAAAATAGGTTGTTACAATATGTTAAAGTGCCCATTCACCATTTCCTTGGCGTAGCCCTAGCATCGCCCCTCCAAACATGCATTCCCACCTGAAACATAAAACACATAGGGGTAAGTTCAATAGAACTTAGTGAGGAATCCCTCTTTTTACCTGAATTCGCGTTTAAGGCTTTCTTCTTAGATCCACATTTTTGTCTTGCCAGTCATAAGAACTTCACCATGTTTTTCAGGGTAGCTCTTTAGAGTCCGCCCAATTGGCGTCATCACCGAATGGTTGTCTGATCGAAATGTAAATGTCACAGCATTTAAGTGCAAGCGGACACACGTCGATGCAAGTATAGTTGATAGATTTGCTCTATCAGATATCAATCCCACGAGGATAGAGTTCTTGATGTTCAATTATCGAAGCAACTGAGCTAAAATTAGAGAAAATGCTAGTAAGGATGTCAGGGCAATTAAATTAGATCTGTACCACTAAGTTAGTCAAAGTTGTCAATGCAATGATAAAGTTAAATGTCAGAGCAACTGAAAGTAAAATAAATTGTTGTTGATATTTTGAGAATTTAAATGCAAAAAAGTAAAAGTGTGATCAAGTGCGAAGAATGGAGTGGATCACTGACTTCACTAAGTAGCAACGCTGGATGCGTCGACAAGGTATTTTATAGATGAATTGTCGTAGCAATAAAGTTCCAATGAAATCATACCAATAACAACTCACTGTTTAACCAAGACTCAATCACCCACATTTACCTCACCTTTTAGTTGTTGGTAATGCCTTGCACTCAAGAACAAGTGACTAGAATTCCTCCTAGTGTCAAGTAACTTTCGCTAACCTACTTGTTAACCTAACTTGTCACCACACTTTCCAGTGTCAGTAGATTGCAATTGCACTTCCGTGTCAAAAACAGTTAAATCCAAGAGAAAACATATGAGAAGAATTGAATAAGCATCAAAGTAATCTAACATTGAAAGTTATTTTCATATACAATCAAGTGTCAATAAAAATTCATCAGTATTAACAGAGGAATTAACAGATAATTCGAAGCATACTATTCCTAGGCTACTAGGATTATCCCTTAATTGCTCCTCTTATATTGCACCAAGCACTCCTCGTCCGGAGTTGTCGCACACTTGCTCGATCAGCTCATCGGACTCCAGAACCAAGCTTCAAGCCTTAGAGATTTTTGCAGAATTTAATTCCTTCACTCCTTGATATCCATCTCCTTCTTCTCTCCTCTATTTATAAGCTTTTAAAATTGTAGATCTCATCTCCTCTCAGATCCAACTTCTTTTGCAGCTGTTAAAGTTTGTTGAAATCCAGCTATGCACTTACGTATATCTGATATGATCTTCATTAATCTGCAGGTTATCGCTGCATTTCTGAGCGCGATCTAGAATCTTTAATTGCAGTGACATCATGTGAAATTCCTGCGCAGATGCTTCCAAATGTGCTTGCAGCGTGAATCTACTCATACAAAGTAGATGTTTTAATGTGGTGACATTCTGGCTGCAATTTCCAAGCTAAACTTGTGGCTGCATCTTTGAATGTTTCTTAGCACTAATATTCAGAATTAGATTATTGTGCTGACAATTTTGTATGCAAAACATATGTTGCATATGGTGACATTAGTGCACAAAAGAGGTAAAATAATGAGAGTTTAAGCCATATAATAATGAGATAAATATAATACAAAAGAGACAATTAATACACAAATTTAGGGAGAAAATAATTATCATTTCTAATGCTATCATTGTTGTATAGGACTTTACTCAGATTATGCCATGGAGGTGAATGCTTCCTTTATCACAGGTAATTCACATAAGTATTCACACATCATCAGATAGCCACAAAGGCATCCCCACATCGTTAGATAGCCATAATGGCATCTAGACACATTCAATAGACTTCACCACGAAGTCACTTTTAACAAAATTAGCCACAAAGGCTCTTCTAATAACAAAATCAACCACAAAGGTTCACATATAATAGAGAACAACCACAAAAGCTTCCACGTATAACATGTTCCGCCACTAGGGCTCACATGTAATAGAGAATAGCCACAAAGGCTTCCATATCAAGAACATCCTTAAAGACTTTCACATATCAGAGAACAACCACAAAGGCTTCCACATTTCTTTAATTTTTTTTAACGATAGGGATTCGCTTAAACTAATTGTCATTAGGCTTTTCCCTCACCACCTGGTACTCACGCAACCGTCTTATATCCATATGATGCCATAGTCCCAAACTAGGTCTTACATTATATGGTCTTCACATTCCATATGATGCCATAGTCTTAGACTAAGTTTTACACGATATAGTCATCTCTTGCCATGGCCATATAATGCCACAGTATCCGTGTTTATTGTCCTGACGAACCTACATACGTAAGCAAACTCGATATGCAGACTTATGTTTGATTGACTCTTTACAATAGACTTTAACATGCAGGCGTATTTACATTTCCAGACATGATACTTAGACTTCTTACGCAATGACAATCGTGCTTCAAGAACATTCATGCATGTACATACTTTACAACAGAACATAGACTTATCATCAAGCTCATGCTTTCTTTACACATTCATTGTGTTCATACTTTCTTTTCATAACAGAGGCGCATTATCATTCATGCATGCATAGTCCAAATTTTCACTTCACAACAGGCCATTTAGCACAAAAGAAATAGACATAAAAACATACATAAA
The DNA here is from genome assembly GCA_039519145.1 of Kokia cookei. Classification (NCBI taxonomy): domain Eukaryota; kingdom Viridiplantae; phylum Streptophyta; class Magnoliopsida; order Malvales; family Malvaceae; genus Kokia; species Kokia cookei. The sequence continues at coordinate 22,931,549 of CM076909.1, forward strand.
AGACTCGGTATAGAGACTTACCTGGCAACCTCTAACCACAGCAAAAACATGAATCCACGCATAAAACATAAAGATATCATTTAAATTCTCACATACAACTCTTCGTTCTTAACTGATCTAAAGTGACCCCATGCAGGGTCTTGCTTCTTATTCATGCGAGTAAGCTTACTTTCTTTCTAAGATTCACATGAAGGGCTAGAATACTTACCTTTGATGACAGATAAGCCTACACATGCCCTTTAGTTTCTAGCCTTAACATGGCCAGATAAGCCTCTAATCATCCTCTCTATAAAGATAGGGATGATACCTTTAAATAAAAGGGAAGAGTGGCTTTCCTTCCTTCGGAAGTCTTGGTAAAAATCTTTGCTTAAACCATAGGGCTTTTTAGATGTGTCATAAATTTTAAAGCTACTTTTGTTAGTGGATTACAACAGTGAGTAAACGTATATTAGAAGCCAATATCCTTCCCTATTCGTGATTAGACTTACCATTTGAACTTAACTATCTGGTTAGCACGTAACTTATACTTCATTCAGGCAAGTTGGGCGTGATCCATCTAGACGTTATCCTTAGGACTAGAGAATCCCTTAACACGATCACCAATCTCTTCCCTGCACTTATACATGCATTAAGCATTAAATAGCCTTTAAGTCCCACATTGCCCCTTTTTGTGCCTTGCTGTCGTATCGGGGTGCCAATTTGGCGAATAGGATTATGCCAACCTGATCCCCTTGATCTGTACGTCCAAGCTCAAAACATGCCAAGTTTGGGATGTTACACATTTGGTGCAATTCTTCATGATGCTGAGGGCGTTTCGTCGTTGGTTTGATATGCTTTTTCTTGGCACTATATGATCCACTTATAGACATAATGATGCTTATCCGAGAGGCTCTCTGATGTAAGCATTAAAGCTGGTAAGCTGACCTTACCGTAAGACTCAATTACAAGGTCAAAGGCAAGGAAGATGAAAGCAAGATTAAACGAATTTGTACAAGGCTTCATCACAAAGGCCTTGGACGCACATACGAGCCAAAAATAAAACCAAAATTCATGTTCTTGCTTTCAAGAAAATCAAGAAATCAAATTTCGGGGAGATTTCAAAAATCAAGAAAACCAAGAATTCAAATGGAATTAAAATCTTGGAATTCATGGTCCAAGAAACCAAATCTTGAAACTAACATCCGATGAATAATGTGTTCGAGCGTAAGCGGATCGATCTTGGAAGGAAACAATGTGTAAGATCAAAATTGACCCATTTACATGTCACTAAGCCAAACCTAAAGGTTTGGACACCGTTTGGAAGCTGAGAAGAACCCGCATTACAAATCAAGCCCAACAGAGCCCAAATCGAATTTATCTTAGTTTTCCAAGTAAAAATTCGGCCCAAGCACAAGCCATTAAGCCTTAGCTAAAATTCCATATTAGATTATTGTTTTTGTTTTATTAATTATTTGTTAATTAGTTATTTGATTATTCTGCTAAGTTGTAATCAGTTAATTATTTGACTTTAAACCCTTAAGTTTGATTAGGAGTCTGACTTTAGGGGTTATTTAAAGGCCTTAGCCACCCCTCATTATGGAATTCAATTTTAATTCTTTTTCTTGATTAATCAAGTTCTCTTTGAGTCTTAAGAAATTCTCTTAGGTCTTGTTTATTTTAGAAGTTACATTGGTAGTCTCTTTGACTATAGGAGTAGTCTTCACCTTTCTTCTTGCCTTCATCTTCTTCTTGGAAGGGAGATTTAGAGCCATTAGTAGGTGGTTATGGATCTCATTATGGATTCAAGGCTACCAAGGACATCTTTCAGTCACTATCGTCAGCTTTCCATCTTTTATTTTTCCTTAAAAATTATTTTTTGTTATTTCTTTATTATTTGATTCTAATTTCGTTTGATTTTGTTCCAGGTTCTAAAACCACCAAGATTTGTCTTTCCCCACCCCAAATCAGCAAGGTTCATCATAAAATTAGGATTTTTTGGTCGTTTACATTGTTTAGAGTCTTTAATTACAAAATAATTTTCTTTTGAGCTTAAAAATCTGTTTAACAAATCTATTTTGTCTCCCCTTTCAGATCTGACTTTGGACGAAATTTTCCACTTAAATCAAAGTTTTTTGAGTTCAAGAAACCCTAGAATTCATCCTTTGGTGTCCAAATTCGAACGACATCTTAGTCTTCTGTATTTAGGGTTTTTTTTGCTAATTTTGTTTTGTCTAATTCCAACCAATTTATTTTCCTTTAAATCTGACTTGTTTCTTTGTTTTTCAATGTGTTTTAGATTCAAAAGCAAACAAGTCATCTCTAATCGTCTAGAGCCCTAGGTCAAATCTGTAATAGGACGACTTACGATCCCGTTCTGTGCGTGTCTTTATCAAGTGGTATCAGATTTCAAGCGTTTGTGAGTATTCTGTCTTAAAAAATAAAGAATTAAAGGTTTGAACCCAAAAAAGAAAAGAAAAGAAAAATATCCTCACACAAAATCGAATCTGTTGAGTTTAATTCAGTTTGCACTTCTTTTGGAACACTCTAAACGAAGTTTGTCTCGTTGCATCTATACTCATATTTGGGTTTTGGGTTTATTTTCTTTTACTTTTAGATTAAGTATTCATTTGTTTTAAGCTTTCCTTCTTCTTTTACACAGTCTAACACTTTCTCTTTTATTGTATTAGTAGGACGAAAAAGTTACCTTCTCCTTCCTCTGAGCAACTTAATTCTATTGGAGTTCAACCTTTCTTTGGATTCATAGAGCTTTTAGGTTCTTTGATTAGTGATTAAACTATGATTTAAAAGTGACTTTTTAATCTGACTGCTATTAAAACATTCATAAGAGTTTTTTTAATCTCACTAAGAACTTTATTTTCTTTTTGAATGCATAACGGTGAGGTTTGATTTTTATTTTTAAGTATTGTGGATTTCAAGATGGTTACCACTCGTAGTAACAAAGGAATTGAGGAAACACATGAGCAAGTACCAGACACATTAAAGGCTTTGGTAGTTTCCATCACAAAGTTAGAAGAAAATACGAATGAGCACTTAGCCCAAATACTAGAACACCAAGCCAAACAATAGGCTGATCTTTTTGCTCAATTAACATGATCCATAGAGCAACTAAGTACTCAAGCTGAGCATAGACACAATCATAATGCTAATGATGATGAGTTTGAGGTTGACCAACCTCGCGATCATGATGCTCGTAGAAATCGACGTGGTGATGGTCCTCATGCATGTCTTATTCGTAGAGGCCCTCGTGAGTTGGATGAAAACTTTGGTTACCATGATTATAAATAGCCCTCCTTAGCTAAACTGAAGTTTTCCATTCCACAATTTCGTGGAAAAAATGATCCAGATGCTTATTGTGATTAGGAAGAAAAAATGAAGAATCTATTTTAGTACTTTAGGTGTCTTGATAATGAGAAAGTTTCCATGGCAACTTTAGAATTTTCTGATTATGCCTTAAGTTGGTGGACTCAATTGGGAATTAGTCGTTGCCGTAACTATGAGGGTGCGATTGATACATGGGAGGAACTCAAGATAGTGATGCGCAAACGTTTTGTCCCTCCTCACTATTATAAAGGGCTTAAAAGAAAACTCTAGAATTTGATGCAAGGTAATCAGTCTGTTGATGACTACTTCAAAGAAATGGAGACTCTAATGCAACGAGCTAGTATTGAAGAAGATGATAAGTCTACCATGGTTCGATTTTTGTTGAGGGGTTGAATAAACTAATTGTAAGCATATTGCAATTACAAAACTATATCGACCTTGAGGAAGTTGTTCAAAAAGTCACAGAGATTGAACAACAATTACATGAACAAGGTCCTTGATCTTTCTCCTCAAGTCATTATTACAAAGGTAACAATTTCAATGCTTTTATTTGGAATTCTAAATTGCCTTTTACTACTAATAAGTTTGGACGAAGTGGTCATCAAAAGTCATCCAATTCAAGGCTTGATGGATAGAAACAAATCGATTGGACAATTGGTGGCCTAATCAAAACGCAAGTCCCTCCTAAATAAAATAATCTGAATAGTTCAACCCTAAAGAGAACCCGTGACATTGAGTGCTTCAAATGCAAAGGGCATGGCCATTATAGTCGTGATTGCCTTAATACGAGATTACTTGTGGTTCGAGAAAATGGTGAATACTCTTCGAATTCTGACGATCCCCATATGACCGAATTTATGTAGAATGTTCAACATGGGGGAGATTTCTATGAGGAGGAATTGTTGGCTCCACAGGTTGAAGGGGAGGATTTCGACACTTCCATTATCTAGTAGTAAGACTCACTCTTAATGTAAGTGTAAAGGAAAATTGGGAAAATAAGCGAACAAACATCTTCCATTCAAGGTGCTAGGTTAAAGGGGAGCTATGTTCATTCATCATGGATAGTGAGAGTTGTGCGAATGTGAGTAGTAGCTTCCTAGTTGATTCCTTTGGCTTGTTGTACTCGAGACACCCTAGGCCATATCCACTTCAATGGCTTAATGATGGCACAAAATTTAAGGTAAATAGACAAACTTTGGTTACTTTTAAAATTGGGAACTATGAGGATGAAATTTGGTGTAATGTGGTGCCCATGCAAGCTACCCATTTGTTATTTAACCGTCCATGGCAATATGATATAGATGTGCAACACCATGGCAAGCTTAACTGATATTCTCTCATCTTCAAAGGGAAAAAGTACACTCTAATACCGTTAACACCTAAAGAAGTTCATGTCGAACAACTTAAAATGCTAAGATTTTGTGAGGGGGTTAAGGGTAAGAATATTGAAAAGACTGAGAGTAAAGACGCCAATAGTAACAAAAGTCAATCGAAAGGCCCATTGGTGAGTGAATCCTCTTGTGGTAAAAAGAGCGCACAAAATTTATATGCGAGTGTAAAAGATGTGAGGGGAGCTCTTGTCACTGAACAACCTTGTGTCCTTGTGAGATTTAGGCCAAATCTATTATCTTTATCTAACATAACATGTTCGTTGCCTAGTGTTTTCTCTACTGTTTTACAGGATTATGAGGACGTTTTCAGTGAGCCCCCAACGATTTACCATCCTTAAGAGGAATTGAGCATCAAATCGATTTAATACTAGGTGATGGCATACCAAAATGACCAGCTTACCGAAGCAATCCTGAGAAGACAAAGGAATTACAACAGCAAGTGAAAGATCTTTTAGCTAAAAGGTATGTACGAGAAAGCCTAAGTCCTTGTGTCGTTCCTGTTTTATTAGTGCCTAAGAAAGACAATACTTTTCGCATGTGTGTTGATTGTCGCCCAATCAAAAAAATTACGGTAAAGTATAAAAATCCTATTCCTAAACTTGATGATATTCTTGATGAGTTGCATGAATCTTCTATCTTTACTAAAATTGACTTAAAAAGTGTGTACATCAAATTCTCATGAGGGAAGGGGACGAATAGAAAACAACCTTTAAAACAAAATTTGGATTGTATGAGTGGTTCGTATTGCCTTTTGATTTAACTAATGCACCTAATACTTTCATGCGCTTAATGAACCATGTTTTAAGGCCTTATTTGGGTAAATTTGTTGTTGTTTACTTTGATGACATTCTAATTTACTCAACTTCTTTGAATGACCATGTTCCGCATGTTAAATCTATTTTGGACATTCTACGGACCGAAAAAATGTATGCCAACCTTGATAAATGCACATTTTGCTGTGATAAGCTAATATTTTTGGGTTTTATAGTTAGTACACAAGGTATTCATGTTGATGAGGACAAAGTAAAGGCAATCAAGGAGTGGCTTACTCCTAAATCAGTTACTAAAGTAAGATCTTTCCATGGTTTAGCTAGTTTTTATCACAGGTTTGTGAAAGATTTTTCTTCTATTGTCGTCCCATTAACCGAAATAATCAAGAAATCTTTGGGTTTCAAGTGAGGTGCACCTCAAGCAAAGGCTTTTCAAACCTTAAAAGATAAGTTGTGTTCTACTCTAGTTCGTAAATTACCTGATTTTTCTAACACTTTTGAGCTAGAATGTGGTGCTTCAGGTATTGGGATAGGTACGGTCTTGACGCAAGACAAGAGGTCGATTGCATATTTCAATGAAAAGTTAAATAAAGCACAACTAAATTATTCGACCTATGACAAGGAGCTACTTGCCTTATTTCGAACTCTTTAGGTTCGACAACTCTACTTGCTGCCAAATGAGTTCGTCATTCACACAGATCTTGAGTCCCTTAAGTGGTTAAAAGGACAAGGTAATTAAGTAAGAAACATGCTAGGTGGGTTGAATTTATTGAAACATTCCCATATGTCATTAAGTACAAAATGGGTAAGGATAATGTTGTAGCTGATGCTTCATCTCGACGATATTCTTTAATAACTACTATGAATGGTAAAGTCTTTGGATTTGAGCATTTGAAAGACTCTTGTACTTAAATTATATTAATTTTGGACATATCTTTGCTAATTGCGGGAATGGGGCCTATGATAAGTTTTATATTGTGGAAGGTTTTTTATCTCGCATGGACAGGTTATGTATACCACAATGCTCCATGAGGGAACTCTTGGTTCAAGAGGCACATAGTGGAGAACTTATGAGACACTTTGAAATTGCGAAAACATTAGACATTCTACAAGAACACTTCTTTTGGCCACATATGAAGAAGGATGTCGAAAAGGTAAGTTCTAGATGTATAACTTGTCGACAAGCAAAGTCTAAGGTAATGCCTCATAGCCTTTATACTCCTTTGTCGATTCCTTCTTCTCCATGGGTTGATCTATCCATGGATTTTTTTCTTAGATTCCCACAAACTAAAAAGGGTCGAGATAGTATTTTTGTTGATGTCGACAGGTTTTCAATGAGCCAACACATGTAGTTGATTTATTCCTTAAAGATGTAGCACGCCTACACAGAATACCTCGTACCATTGTTTTTGATAGAGATGTGAAGTTCCTAAGCCATTTTTGGAAGGTACTGTGGGGTAAGATTGGCACAAAACTCCTTTACTCGACTACTTGTCACCCCTAAAGCAATGGACAAACTGAAGTGGTAAATTGAATCTTAGGAGCTATACTTAGAGTCGTAGTGGGTAAGAATCTCAAAACATGGGAAGAATGTTTACCTTTTGTCGAATTCGCACATAATCGATTTATCCATTCTATAACTAGTTATTCTCCCTTTGAAATTGTTTATGGTTTTAACCCACTTACTGCACTTTATCTTGTGCCATTACCTTTAGATAATATTTGCAGGTTAGATGGCAGACAAAAGGCTGAGTTGGTAAAATCCATACATGAGAAAGCTCAACAACGAATTGTCAAAACCAATGAAGTCATTGCCAACAAAGCCAATAAAGGGCACAAGCAAGTTGTTTTTGAACCTGGTGATTGGGTTTGGGTCCATATGCACAAAGAGAGATTTCCCAAACAACGAAAATCGAAATTAGACCGTAAGGGTGATGAACCGTTTCAACTTCTCAAGCGTATCAACGACAACGCCTACCAAATAGATCTGCCTAGTGAGTTTAATGTGAGTACTACTTTCAATGTTGCTAATCTTTCTCCCTTTGATGTTTCAGATTCGAGGATGAATCTTTTCAAGGAAGAGGGAATAATGCAAGCATCAAAGCTTATAGGTTGACTTTACCGCAAGGCCCAATTATAAGGTCAAAGGCAAGGAAAATGAAAGCAAGATTAAACGGATTTGTGCAAGGCTTCATCACAAAGGCCTTGGATGCACATATGAGCCAAAAAAAAAAAACAAGATTCATGTTCTTGCTTTCAAGAAAATCAAGAAACCAAATCTTGGTCTAATTATGTCGTTTGGGGACATTTCAGAAATCAAGGAAACCAAGAATCCAAATCTTGGAATTCTTGGTCCAATAAACTGAATCTTGAAACTAACATCCGATGGATAATATGTTCGAGCGTAAGCGGATCGATCTCAAAAGGAAACCATTTGCAAGATCATAATTGGCCCATTTACACGTCACTAAGCCCAACTTAAAGTTTTAGACACCATTTGGAAGGTGAGAAGAACCCGCATTACAAATCAGGCCCAACGGAGCCCAAATCGAATTGATCTAAGTTTTCCAAGTAAAAATTCGGCCCAAGCACAAGCCATTAAGCCTTAGTTGAAATTCCATATTAGATTATTGTTGTTGTTTTATTAATTAGTTAATTTGTTAATTTGTTATTTGATTATTCTGCTAAGTTGTAATCAGTTATTTATTTGACATTAAACTCCTAAGTTTGATTAGGAGTCTGACTTTGGGGGTTATTTAAAGGCCTTAGCCACCCATTACTATGGCATTTAGTTTTAATTCTTTTTCTTGATTAATCAAGTTCTCTTTGAGTCTTAAAAATTTCTCTTAGGTCTTGTTTATTTTAGAAGTTGCTTTGGTTGTCTCTTTTATTGCAGGAGTAGTTTTCACCTTTCTTCTTGCCTTGATCTTCTTCTTGGAGGAGAGAATTAGACCCCTTAGCAGGTGGTTTTGGATCTCATTATGGATTCAAGGCTACCAAGGACATCTTTCAGTCACCATCGTCACCTTTCCATCTTTTATTTTTCCTTAAAAATTTTGTTTTGTTATTTCTTTATTATTTGATTCTAATTTCGTTTGATTTCGTTCCAGGTCCTAAAACCACCAAGATTTATCTTTTCCCATCCCAAATCATCAATATTCATCATAAAATTAGGGTTTTTTGGTCGTTTACATTGTTTAGAATCTTTAATTACAAAACAGTTTTCTTTTGAACTTAAAAATCTGTTTAACAAATCTGTTTTGTTTCCCCTTTCAGATCAGACTTTTGACGAAATTCTCCACTTAAATCACGGTTCTTTGAGTTCAAGAAACCGTAGAATTCATCCTTTGGTGTCCAAATTCGAACAACATCTTAGTCTTCTCTATTTGGGGTTTCTTTACTGATTTTGTTTAGTTCCAGCCAATTTATTTTCCTTCAAATCTGACTTGTTTCTTTGTTTTTCAATGTGTTTGAGATTCAACAAGCAAACAAGTCATCTCTAAATGTCTAGAACCCTAAGTCAAATTCGTAATGAGTCAACTTACGATCCTATTCCGTGCATGTCTTTATCACTCTCTCTTGGGTTAAGTCGGAAGGGTGAGACAATGTTCAGGTTGAGTCAAATTGCAAAGATGCTATTACTTCACTAAATGGTCAATCTTTGGGTATTTTCAAATATTGTTTAATTTTGCATGATTGTTTACAATTAAAAGCACAATTTCAATGTTTTTCCTTCTAATGGACACATTGAACTACTAATAAGGCGGCTCATCTTATGCAGATCGTACATCTTTCAAGCAATGTGTGATCAACTTAATTAAGTTAAATAACTTAATTTAGTAACTATTAATTTAAATGTAATTACATCAAGTTTAAAACGGTTAAGATAAAATAATTTAAAAGTTATTTTTTAAGGAATAAAAGTTTATTTTAGATATTAAAATTTTGTACCAATCAATACAGTTTAATATGCTTCATACAAGTCGATATTGATAGAAACGGGTTGTAACACATCAAAATGAACTAAATTTTGACTAAGATAAAACATTGACTATTTGGTACTACTTTAAAATGAATGATACATATGAATAACAATATGATACCGACTACTCTGAATATTACACATTTTAGAAGAAAAATTGTCATCCTAACGTTTACTATATCAACAATAAATGAAATTCCGAATTATATTTTACAATTTTCAATAATTTTTTCTAAATTTATAATTAATAATTTAAAAAAGCAGTTAACTTTTATTTCAAAACTTCACTAAAATGGTAATGTTCCTTTTTCCTCCAACTTTTTTTCAATTCCCACAATTCCTTGTCAACTTATAGTTTTTTTTTAACAATTCGCTACTACTAATTAATTTTTATTTATATTTCAAATTCAAACCTTATATTACACTTTAAAACATTTACAATATCCAAATAATACTTGTAAAATTGGTAATAAATTTAAATTACAAAATTAAATAATTTTTTTTAATTACAATAACAGAGTAAAGCTGAACAACAAATGTAGCTAGTGCGATTCGATCCTAAACCACACCAGAAACAATGAACATCCTTGACAATCAAATCATCACATGAGATTCAATTCAATGTTATTACTTTTGATTACTGCTCGCAAGTCGATTGAAAAATCAATTATTAAAGATATATCTTCTAGCATTATAACCACTCAACCGCATGAAAAATAGAATATATATTTTTCAAACAAGACAAAAAAATAAATATGATATTATTTCAATAGATGAGCATATAAAACACTCCTCAAATGATATTGAATATGTTAATCAAACTTTTGTACTTTTACATTTTTTCAAACACAAACAACTCAATCTATTTGGTCAGAATATCACACAAAATTTTATTTTTGCAAAATCTTAGAAAAATTTCAGCAAAAGTAACAATTTCAAAAGAATTGAATCTGAAATTTTACAATTTTGACAACATGGTTTGTTGCATGTTTCTCTTGAAACTTTAAAGGTTGCCATTTTTCTTATAGAATAAGTAGAAAATTGACAAGTTGTTTAAATGAGTTAGTCGATTTAATGGGGAAAATAAATTTTCTAATCCTAAGTTCAATTCTCTAAACTCAACACCTTTAAATGTCGAAGTCTTGATATTTGTACTTTAAAGAACTTTCTTCTTAATGTTAATGGTCCGAGATTTTTCAAAATATAATTTATTTTTTATTCAAATTTTTATTTGATTAATTTATTTTTATTCTAATTGTATTATTATAATTATGTTGCAGGCTTATTATTTTTTTAAACATTTCTTTGATTATGAAATTCTTGTTCTCTTAGGATTTTAATATAGTTACTCAATGAAATTTTGAATAAAAATTAAGCTTAATATATTATTTTATATTTAAATTTAATATTTTTAATGTGATATTTAGGTTATTTTTTTGATTCAATCAGATATTAATATTTAATAAAAAATTATATTTATAATGCGTTTCAAAATTTAATTTTTCTTCTCAATTCATTAAAGAATAAAAGTGAAAAAACAGTAAAAAAGAAACTTCATTCAATAGGAAAAAGAATATTTATCTACCATTTCTTGCATAGAATGGCAATATCAATAAAATTTTCAATTATTTTTCTATATCATGTTCAACTTTACTGATGCATACACTAAGCATTCTTACAATTTTTTCTCTTTTTTTTTTCATTGCCTTGATTCTGTTAAATTTAGCTTTATTTTCTCATATAGTTTACAGTGGACAGTGTTACAAATAGTCAAACAATTTACTGTGGTGAATGTGCTTGATTGTTTACTTGTATGGTAAAATTACTCCAAAGAATTAATCATTCAACGAAATGGTTCAATTCTATCCTTTATTAAAAAGAATTAAATAATGCTAAGAAACAATGGACAGTATTAGTAAATAGTCAAACAATTTACAGCTGTGAATGTGCAGATTGCTTGCTTGTATTAAAATTACTCCCAAAAATTAATCATTTTATTAAATGGATCTATTCTCTCCGCCATTAAAAAGAATAAAATAATATTAAATTTTAATAAAAAATATCTTTTGTAAGATCGTAAAAACTGTTAAATAATAATAGAGGGACTAATTTGATAACCCTTACAAATTACAAAAAATAAAAAAGAGAGAAGCTGAGAGCTTTCTTAAAATTTTCTTGATAAATAAAAATCAAATTCAATACAATAAGAGTTTCTGTAGAAGTTACATCAATATAGTTACTCCAAAGAATGGAGTTTAGGCTTGACCGACTTACCTTGACCAAATCTTTTTCTTACTATCTCTCTCGAATGCTGCGTGGACTTGACCTCTGTTAATAACCCTTTTGTGAGCCAAGGGTCCCTGTGCCGCTAAGCTACCTGGTTTTGCTGTTTTCACACCCCTTGCAATCTTAGGTGGATCAGATTTTCTTGCCCTTTTATCAGCCAAAGAAGCAGCTATAACCATATTGTTCTCTGTTTCACCACTTCTAGAGTACCTTTTCTTCCTTGGCTCATGAACTAAATCACTGATTCTTGGCTGTTTGAACCCATGGCTCAAGGGACGGCTACTGGTTGAGTTTGAACTCCTTAGGATATGAGGTTCAGCTTCATTCATGGACTCATCATCTTTTCTCCATTTACCTTCACTAGGACTGGCTGCCACCGTATCAGCAAAGCTACGAGCTAGTGCACACTGCAATTGTTGTTCTTGCTCCCTCAATCTATCTTCCAGCTCCTTAATCTGCTACAAATTTATCTAATTAGCAATCCTATTTCTTCATGAAAAGACAAGAAGGATGGTAGAATGGACAAAGAAGTATAGTTTCAGCTAAAAGAGCAATATATGTAAATGACCTTTTGACGAAGCAAAATGGATTCTGAGTTTTGTTCTTGCTCTTTTAGCTTTCTCTCAAGCTCCTTGATCTGGACAAAAAATATAACATGTTAAGCTTTCTATTACCTCTAATAAAATATGAACCAACAGTACTAAAATATTTGCAACCTTCAGTTGAAGAGAAAGTGAATGGGACTCGGATTCTTGTACTTGCTCTTTCAGCTTATTCTCGAGTTCTTTAACCTGTTTGAATCAAACTATTGTCTGTCAAATACAACAACAAGAAAACACAGACATAAAAACAATAAAAAAAATTTTGTGTAATGTAACCTTTTGCTGGTAGCTAGCTGAATCTGATTGGTGTTGCTCTTTGATCTTGGCCTCCAGTTCTTTAACCTTTACCAAATAATAGAATCTAGTTAGTATGACTACGAATAACAAGAAGTTGCAATATGTCAATAACACTTCATTTTAATAGCAACCTTTAGTTGCAAAGCAGTGGAAATCTCTTCTTTCCCTTTCAATCTATCTGAAAGTTGTGAGAGCTGCTTCTCTGACTGGTTATGCGTGCTAGCTTTCAGCTCCAATTGACCTTCAAGTTCTTTGATCTTTTCTTGTTGTGTTTTGTAAACTTGGTCTCTACCTTTGGCCTTACTCTCTAGATTCTGGAAGCTCTCTTCTAGTTTCTTTAAAGACTCCTCTTTGGATCTAGATTCCTGCCTTGCTTTTTCAAGCTTTATGAGAATTTAGAAGTAGTTGCAATCAAGTTAGTTGATCAATCTTATACTAAAATAATAGTGATGGAAGCAAAAAACTTAATAACTAGACCTACCATTGTTTTCATCTTCTGCAGCTCACTTGTATCAACTTGCCTCTTAGCAGGACCCAACTCTACTCCTCGAACTCGAGTTGCAAAATTCAAGGAGCTCAAGGTTTCACTTAAGTCCCTCTCTGAAGGACTAATTTGTACAAACATCAAAGTCTTAGAGTCACCCCCTGATAAATACTAGCTACTGTTAGTTGCAACATTGGTAGAACTAATGTCAGTAAGACTAACAAACAGAGATTGAGTAAACAACAAGATTCCCCCGGATTTACCTAATGAATCTTGAAGTAAATGTGTCAACTTTGAATTCCTGGAATCAAATGAAAGATGTCATGCACAAGAATGAAAGGGCAAGTGGGCTATATAGTCGAGTAAGGTAGACAGTCAGTGGACCTGTATGGAATATGACTACTTTTTGTTGCTAAAGCATACACGACATCCCCAAGAGCTGAAAGGGATTTATTGATATTTTGAGCCTCCTTGAGTCGTTCCCCTTGTGCATCAGTTTTTGCAAGCCTCTCACTGCCCGCCAAATCCACAAGCCAAAGCTTGCTCTTGGTGCACACACCAGTCATCAAGTTCTTTGATTTTACCATTATACAAAGCATGCTGAACAAAAGTAAAAGAGAAAAAGATGAAAAAAAGATACAGAAAATAAAAAAGACTTCATTCATTTTAAAGTGTTGAAAAAGAAAAAAGGGGTCTTGTACCAGTGGGATCGGCTGCTATGTTCATTCACATTGTTTGATCCAACAGCTCTAGAATTGCTTCCAATCTGCAATACATTCCAAACTTCCTTTATATTTTCAACCTGAGCTTCTACAATGCCTGGAACATGATGAAAACCTTCAGCAGATTGCTTTATCTCCAACCTATCAACCAAATCAAGTGAATGCATTATGTTTCATTTTCTCAAGGAAATTCATCCTAGACAACATAAATCACACCATTCAGCACACATTCAGGATAACATATTTTGAAAGTGAGTAGTTAAAAATGAAACAAAAAGTACAGCTGTCACACCTCTTTGATGTTGGTGATGTTGATAATAAGTCTCTGATTTGTTCATTATAAACTTCAAGAACACTAACAGATATGTTATACGTAAAAGTTTCACTCCTTTCCTTAGCAATATGAAACAACTGCTCTAGTGTTCTATAATTGACTCCTCTGTTCTGGTCTGTGCCTTCCATTGTAAATGTCTTCCCTGTTCCTGTTTGCCCGTAAGCGAAAATACAGACATTGTAGCCATCTAACACTGATGTCACCAATGGCAAGGCATCCGCAAAAACATCAACTGTTATGCCAGAACAAACACTAGCTCAATCAGCATCTTCCAGCATTTTAATTGGTTATATAAGGGCCGTGCATCAAATGATAGGGGTAATTGTTACCTTGATTGTCTTTGGGTGTGTACACTCGATCAAACTTGAATGTCTTTTTGGTGGAGGCACCTGTCAGAATTCCAATGTCTCCATCTTTTGCTGAATCAAAATCTACAACTTGAGCAGAACCAGCTGATACCTCCTCTTTACTAACTGGGCGGCAGCGGCAAAAGACTCTGATATTACCTGATATTAAATAAATACTGTAAGAAGTGTTTTCCTCCGTACTCTTCAATGATAAATTTCATAGGCTGCATTGATAAACTACTCAGAAGGGAGAAAAATCCTTGCCTTTTGTTTCCTGAATTTGATTATAGAGCTCCTTTCGCTTTGCTTGCTCTTCACTATACTTCACTTTGAGATCCTCACATTGCTCAACTGCAAATTCATTCTGTAAGTCTATGCAGATGTATAAATGCAAACTCCAACTCACTTAACCAATTTAAATTAGACCTTACCCAGTGCCTGGACACCAGTGACCATTTTATTCAGTTCAGGTATTGACTCAGCACAGGCATGTGCATCATGCGAGAGCTGAGCATATTCATTTTTCATTATCTACAAAAAACAGCAATAAGAAAATGCATTAAAATAAATAATCCCTCAACAACAGTAGGAAGTGAAATTATTAAGAAATAGGAGATTATTGGAAAGATAGAATCATTACCTTTATTTTCTCTTGTAAATTAGTGACTGCTGCTGCCCAAAACTTCTTATAATGTTCATAACTGCTAGTAATATTTTTCAAATTTTCAGCTTGTTTCCCCACAGTTTCATCTGACAAGAGAAGATTTCTTGAGTTAAAAAGGAGCAAGTATTCCTATGCGTCTCATTGTAGAACTTAAGCACCTAACATAATCCAAATAAACCAACATTGCATAGTCTTTTTCGTCAGCATTTGTGATCAAGTCAGAATTTAATAAACAATATACCAACAAATCTTCCCCCACTCAAATGCTTCAAACATTCAGAAATACGAGGAACAAGTAATTATTTAGCTAGAATGAGAGTTTCTAAGAAGAAATGCATCTGCTCATGTCATTAAAAACTGAGAACAAGTAAACTGAAGATGGTTACCGAGAGTGCGTGTTAGGAAGATCTTGTTGTCAAGTTCCATCCTAACCTTCTCCAGCTGCTCATTAGCTGCAGTCAATGACATCCAAGCCTCGTGGCATTCATTTGTCTTGAGCTGGCACTGTGTAGTGAGCTCTTGTATCTTCTTTTCATACTTATCTGTAACTTTTGTTCGCACAAGTTTCATCTGCAAGCACAAAATAAAAGTCTAACTAAGCAAGAAGTTCAGCCTTAACTTCTCTCACAGAAAACATCAAATCATAGTAAATAAACTCTAACCTGAGCTGAGGAAACTTCAATTTCTGCAGCACAGTTATTGCATTTAAGGTATTCTTGCGATCCCTGAGTAACTGTTTTAGATCATAAATAAAGGTTTCAAAATAAGCAGTTCTTCTTACATGGTCCAAAGTTCAATCTGGGAGTGAATCAAATAACTGAAACACAAATTCCAGTACCTGGAATATTTTGTGTTTTCCTTACACAAATCCCACAAACCATGGGGCTTCCTATAACTCCTTCAAACCTCAAAGCAATTAGCCCATCCTCCTTCACTGATACCCTCAAACCAATAACTTGTAATGGCTTATTGGCTCCAACAACTAAGAAGATATCAAAATCTGACAATACCTGTATTGACACCAAAATTTCAACATTTCTTGGCAGTGAAAAACCACAAAACAAATAGAATGATTTTGACAAGTAACTTGCCTTCTCTTCTTGCATATAGACATTGAATACCCTCATTCCTTTAGGTCCATTAGTGTTAATGATCTCTGCAAAATGAAGATCAACAAAATAGTCTCCCGGAGGAAGATTATTGAACCGGTATGAGAAGCTACCAATTCTTGCAGACCAATAAATGAATGGACAATCTCCAGCCTCAGTTACAGGCTCATTGGTCTGCATAACATTTCCTCCTTCAAAGTAACTATCCCCCAGAAATTTCATGCTAGAATCTGTTTCATTTAAAGCCTCTCCTCCAGCGTTTATAAACATCACAATTTCATCTGTAAATTGTACGAAATTTGAGGAAAAAGATTACTACCTTTATTGAATCATATACCATTAAGAACTACAAATATAGGTCAAAATTCATGATTTACTCATAAGTGTTAAATTGATCTGCAAAAAAAAAAAAATTATACATATAAAAAATAAAATCAACTCAAAAAGGTTTGAATAAACTTCACCTCTTTTCTTTTCTTTTCTTTTCTCTTTTTGTAATATTTCAAACAAGTTCTGGAATGCTACTACATGTACTTCAAAATATTTTTTAAAAAATCCAAATATAATTAAATCACGAGAAACTTCTGCTTTTTTGGGAAGCATATCAAGGAAAAAAAAGAGTCGTAATTTCTTTCTTTCACAGAACTTTATTATTGATTAAATAATTAGGAGTTTAACAAGATAAAATCATGAAATTTTACTTACTGGTGCAATTAGATTTGGAAAACCCAGATGGGATCAACCTTGAATTAGAGTCACAAAGCATTAGATCAGCAAAAGATTCTTCTTCACCTTCATCCATGGCGGAAGTCGGGTTATCTAGATTCAAGGCAAGATTGCATTTTTCTGAGTCGAAACCCCTAGTAATAAATAAATCAGGGAAATGGGTTTCTGGGTTTTGGAGAAAAGCGTTTAACTGAGCATTATCCATTGGGTGTGTTTGGTTGCCGAGAAAATTTTTGAGATTTGCTTGGATTAAGTCTGTAAAGAGCAAGAGTGAAAGAAAGAAAGAAAAACAGAATGCGTTTGAAAATGGAATGTATTTGGAAACGAAAATGTTCGAATTTGAATTCCTCTTTGTCGACCGTTGGGAGACCTTTTTACCGTTAAGGACTTTTTAGGGTTTGCTAATAAGTTTTTGCAAAGCCCATTGGGCTTCCATTTCTTAATCTTTACTTTTCTTAAAAACAACCCAAAGTCTTCAAATTTAAGTTAATGAATTAGATAGATAAAACTAGTCCTATCGCTTACAAGTGTTAATGGATTAAGTCGAGTTAAATTGGGATTGAATTTAAATATGATATAAATATATTTTATAGTTTTTGAAATTTGATTCGGTTTATAATATAGTTTTAAATTTTTTTTAAGTTCATTCATATTATCTTTAAAAACATTTTTAAAAAATATATGATACTATTTTTAATTTTAATTTAGTAATTATATTTTTTCATTTATTACAATTTTATATATAGATAACGGAAAGTTTTTTAGTGTTTACATTATAATATTATATAACTATAGATTTAATTATTTTGTATTATAAATTACATAACATATAAAAATAACATAATATAATATATTAAAAAAAGAAAACAGATTAGACAAAGGTGGAGTCAAAAAAAATTTTGAGAGGTCGGAATTAAATTGTATATTTTTACGATAAAAATATAACTTCATTATTTTAATAGTCTATATCTTTATAATTTTTAAAAGATTAAATCAAATTTTTATTATTTTTTGGAGGCCAAAGTGTAATTTTATCATTACTAATATAAAATTTTATAAATTATAAAGAGCTTAAATAGAAAATTTTTCATTTTAGGAGGATCAGAGCCCTTGACAGCCTCTTTGGCTCTGCCATTGGAATTAAACCTAATTTTTTTTGTTCAAGTTCATTTTTCAAATTTAATATTTTTTTCAAACCCTCCCAAATTTTAAACGAATAATCCAACCTTTAAATAGATCTATTGTGACATAATAATGAAAAAGTTTATGTAGAAAATATATTTATAAAAATTTTATATTAAAATCCATAAACAATATTATTTTACTAAAAAATATGTAAAAGATGAAAACGTTCTTTTATTAATAGTTATTATTTTATAGAAAAAGAGTAATAATTTTTAAATCAATAGAAACTTAATATAAATGCATAATAAGAGGGGAGAAAAACGTTGGGTAGGTTCCATTTGCTGTTTTTACTCTTTGCTTTCAACAGACACGGATTCTGCAGGCCAATTACCCATAATTAATATTTATAAATATTTCAAATAAAAAGAATCCACCGCCTTTTTCCTCTTTACTTATATCTTAAATGTGCTTGTTTAATAATTTAAACATCCAACTATCAAACACTATAAAGATTTCACTTTCAAAGAAATTCATTCAATGGAAGAATTTCACATGTTGATCTGATAGTTAAGGGTATTCATTATTTTAGATATAATCTGAATTCGATTTACGTTAATCGCGTTGTTGTGAAAGCTTTACATTTCCTTTATAATTTACTAAAATAAAATCTATCTAATTAAACTAAAAAATTTGCGAAATCCGATACATATGCCAAGGGATGTAAACCATGCTTGTTTGAATCGAATTGGAACCGATCGAAGTATCGATCTGGAGAAAAATATTAAATTGATTGAATTAAAAGTTGGATAAAATTTTTTATATTCTTTTATATTTTATGAATTTTTAATAATTTTTTAATCGAACCGATTAAACTAATGAACTGATGATCTAATTGATTCGACTACTGATTCGATTTTAAAATCTTTGATGTAAACAAAATACTTATGCGTAAGTCAAGTTTGAGTTGAACAACTTGAGTTATCAAGTGAGTGGATTTCAAGTTTTTTAGTGCTTAATTAGATTAGCTAATGATCCTAATAGAATGAATTCAACAATTCCAGCTTTATCTTGAAACAAATTCATCTTGAAAACAAAAAAAGCGTTCAACCTCGAATATTGAATAAAGATTGAATTGGACTCAACCTGGTTACTTCTCTAAGATATACTTTTCCAATATTCTCATCGGAGATGAAGTAACCTAAAGTAAAACAGAGTGAAAAACCCTAAGGTAGAACATGAATTTCAAGGTGATCTTATTAAGTGGGATCTTATGGATTTTTTTTAACCAATAATTGTGGTTAAAGATAACAATAAAAAAAAATTGTAACAATTTGATCAAATCACCTCAAAAACTAAAAAATTAAAAATACACACATAAAAACAACACATATAAATATCTACCCACTAAATCAAATACATGACAAAGAGTTATAACCTTGGTAAAATATGTAAAAGTTAATTTAAAATTAAAAGACATTTATTTTAATAAATATAAATTCAAGATTTATAAAGTAAAATCAAATGAATACAATGTTTAAATGAAAAAATAATTGGAATAATTTAAACTAAAATTAACTCGTAAGACTAAAATATACCTATAGCAACATGCACATGATAAAATTAAAAAAATCCATGCATGACAATTATGTATGATCAGATTTGACCTTAAGTATACAATGACCCAAAATCTCAACTGTTATCAGCACCACCACAAATTTATTAGTTAAATCAAACCTTTTAATTAAATAAAAAACAACAAGTCACCATTTTTCATGTTATTAATTAAACAATTCATCTTATTAGGTTAAATAAATTCAATTTGGATTAATAGTTTGTCCATTAAATTAATTGAAGTTGTATGAAAATTTATCATTTGTATTAATGTTTTTTTGAAATATTTTAAATTTGATTAATTTTATATAAATAATAATAAAATTGGAACAACAAAATAAAATTTATCATTTGCATTACAATATATAAAATATGAAATATTTAAAATATATTCCAACACATTTGTCATCTCCATCTATAGTCATATAATTTTCATCACATATATTTATATAGTTGAATAAAATTTATATTTATTGGCTTATTATGATTGTGTTATATATATATTTTTAAGTTGTAATAGTATCAATATAATTAATCATTGTAAGTATCTTAAAGTTTTCATTACCTTAATCTTGTCATTCAGTCCATGTTTTATTATTAAAAACTTTATTGTATGCGATTTTTCTATTTCTATTCGTTTTTTATGTATCGTAGTATATAAGTAATTATAATTTAGAAAATTTATAGAAATAGATAAATAATGACATAAGAAGATAGCTCTTTTTGTTTTAAAAATAGATGTTTTTGACACTCATATTTTTTTATTTCTATTATATTATATGCAAAATCAATTTATATGAAAAATAAAAAGAACTGTTATGAATTGATTCTAAGTTGAAGAAAGAATTGAATAGAATAGTCGTTAATCAAATCATTTACTCCATAGTCTGATAAATCTTTTGAAAAACTAATTAATCAGAGAGAATAAAGATAGAGTCTCGTTCTGCATTTTAATATCAATACCGACAACACTGGAATTTATAGTAAGAGGAAAATCCGTTGAGTTTTGTGAGGGTTCAAGTCCCTCAATCCTCAACCCCAAAAGCTCGTTTATTGTTTTTTTTATTTTATCCTTCTTTTTTTGTTAGTGGTTCAAAGTTCTTTATGTTTCTAATTCATCCTATTCTTTGTTGTTTTACAAGGTTATCTTAGCGAGGTAAAATTCCTATTTTTTGTCTTTAGTTTTGTTAGCTCGATGGATCAACTCGATAATGTTGGTAAATAGGTTGAATCGACCTTTGAGATGTTGTGCAGGAAGCAATTGAAATTTGCAACAAAGAACACAAGGATTTATAGTGGTTCAACCCCAAATGCCTAGTCCACTACCTTAGCTTTCCACAACTAAGGATTTTTCCAAATCCACTAGATTTGTATAACCTTTGAGGATAAGGTTTAACATTATAATCTCTCTTAAAGCATATACCCCAAAATCTTAAGACAAGACTCCCTTAAGGTTTCTACCCAAACTTTAAGTATAAACCCTCTCTCAAAAGAGAAACAAACAAGCAAAGAAAGAAACAATCCTTACGAGATTAGGATGTTTGCAAATGAAGCACAAATACAAAGAACACTTAAGCTAAATGAATACAATGAAAGCTCACAAGTGTTTATAAGAAAAGGTATGAAAGAATTAAGCTCTAGGTTGTTTTGATTGATCTTTAGGCTTTGCACGTTGCTCTTCTTGTTGCTAGACCTTTGGAAGATGGTATTTATGCCTCCTAATTGATTTCCAACAATTGTGGTTGTTGGGAAAGTAAATGTAGTTGTTGGGGATGAAATACCAGCTCATTAACTACACCTGTAGCAAACGAGTATCGATACCTACTAAAAGGGTATCGATAATATTTTGTAATAAATGCATATTTCAATGCCCGTTAGAGCAGGAATATCGATACCTGAAAGAAATTATCTATAACACCCAAAAATCCGAAACCGTCGTCGGTCAAGGTCCCGATTTCTTACTATTCATATATAATTGTTCATATTTTATTATCATCGCATTCAATCATATTTTAATAAAGATGTGTACCCAACACATCATAAATCATTAATCAATTATAATCACAACTCAATAAGGGCAAATAGGTCATTTCCATGATTTTTAGAGACTTCTACCGAAACTTGTTGAGCAAGTATCAATAGTTGTCAAGTCAGTAAATAGTTCAAGAATAGTGCAAACTTTTAACGATACAAGTGTGACTTTTACCGAAACATGTCATGCTTTTACCGATACAAAAAAACTACAAAGAGCTAAAAAATCTCACCCTACAACTTCTACCGGTACAAGTATACAAACTACCGATACTTCTGTGAGTAGTACTACCGATACCTCTGATGCAACTTCCGATACAACTCAAGCCAGTGAACAACCTCTCTCTTACCTTGTACTTCTACCGGTACATGCATGAGTTTTATCGAAACAAGTATGCAGAATCACAAGAATCATACCAAAACATAAGTTTATCAACTCATATCATTCATAACATCAAAATGCATTAGACGCATTAGACCATTACATAATTCATAGTTTCCCAAGTCATTTCATTATACTTCCAAAACTATATTCTATCTTGAACATGCATACATTACTACATTCAATATTTCATTAAAGTATAACAAGAACATCAAAATCTTGAACAAGCAAACAAAAGTTAGCATCATCCTAGTACATGTCATATAAACAAGTGATGAAGGACTACCAAACAAGCTCCGCAATAGTGTGACTTCGTGGAGATGATCCGATCTTCAAACAGCAAAGAAATCTACAAAACAACAATAACATCATTGGTAAACTTCATAGCTTAGTAAGTTTGAAGAGTCAAAGAGTTACCAATCATATGCATAAAGCAGCTATAACTCAATCGAACTAGGATGAATTGTTGCTTCCTTAAGCCATTTTAGTATTCCAACTTCCCTGTCTATAGCTTTTTTGTTACCAGTACACGATGCTGCTCATATGAGCTGTCGAGGACTTACAACATATGTGATACCCTAGCCATCAGTACGGTGTCTATCTATAAATTGTCCCCTAACGATGCTGCTCATACAAGTTGTCGAGAATATGCATTTAAGCATAAATCCCAACCATCGTAGGGCCTATAATCCATTTAGGATTCATATCTCTTTTTCGACTCACAATACTGCTCACACGAGCTGTCAAGGACTCGCAACATATGCAGTACCCCAGCCATTGTATCGATTTCATTCCAACGACTTAAAGCCTATTATCTCTTTCATTTCTTTTTTACAATCTTTTTGAATCCAATTGCTTCCATTTGTTAAACAATGATAAGATACATACAAGACATATTTAGGTACAAAATTTACATTACGAACTTACCGAACTAAATTGCAGTTATAGATGGGCTCTAAGGACTAATCCGCTAATTTCCCCGTTTAGCCATCCAAGGTACGATCGTAATCTAAATCAACAAATCATTCAATTTTCACAATAAAACACACAATCAAATCATTGAACACAATTCGATCCTTTTTAGGAAAATTACGATTTTACCCCTAGTATTTTCATTTTATTCAATCTAGTCCTTTCAACACAAAACATGCAAAATAACTCTTCTCTTACCCAACCAACCTTAGCTGAATCCTCTAGGGTGTTTACCCAACCCCTACACACAATCATTTTCACAACAATACATGTAATTTCATCATTTTCACATTTTAGTCCTTAAACCTTAATTTTATCAATATTCACTTTACAAAAAGGTTTCAATCCTATCATCAAACACACAAAACCATTACAAGTTTTCAAGAACAAGCATTTTCAACAATGGTAAGTTTCATAACATTTGACAGATTCACAAATTAGTCCTTAAATAAGTTAGATTAAGCTAATACAAACTCAAAAACGTAAAAATTACTAAAAACGATCAATGTTTGCTTACCCATAAAAGCTTAAAGTTTAGAACACCAAACCCTAGTTTTCCTTGTTCTTGCCGTGGAAGAAGGTGAAAAGATAAGAATTTTATCTTTTCTTCTAAATTTTTACTTATATACTTAATGGCAAAATGATAAATTTTAAGACTTTCTTAATTAACTTAATTAACTACTTGTTTAGTCTTAATAAATCCTATTTTTATTAAATTCATCTCATGTTAAATCACCCACTAACATACCTTTAGTTAATTCACTCATTTGGCTCCTCTATTTAACCAACTCAACTTTTGTATCTTTTTACGATTTAATCCTTTCATTCAATTAACTATTTAAACGTTAAAATTCCTGAACCAAAGTTTAATACGTTGCTAAAAAAACCATAAATATTTAAATAAGTAAATTCATGTCTCGACTCGTCGGAGTTGTGATTTCAAAATCACTGTTTTCTATACCACTAAAAATCGGGCTATTACAACTCTCCCTCTTAAGGAAATTTTATCCCGAAATTTCTTACCAGTGAATAGGTTGGGATACTGTGATCTCATTGAAGCCTCTGTTTCCCACGTGACTTCCTCTAGCCCATGCCGATTCCACAATACCTTTACCAGTGGCACTCTTTTATTCTACAACTCCTTTACTTACGAGCCAAGACTTTAATCGATTCCTCTGAATACGACAAATCTAGCTATATTTCAACCTCACAAGGTGTAATCACATGTGAATGATCTGATCTGTACCGTCTCAACATCGAAACATGAAATACATTGTGAATCTTTTGAAGTTCCGGTGGTAAAGCCATCTTATAAGCTACAGGACCAATCCTCTCAAAGATCTCATACGGCCTAATAAACCGCAAACTCAAGTTGCCCTTTCTACCAAACCATAATACCTTCTTCGAAGGTGAAACTCACAAAAAGACTCGGTCTCCGACGGTAAATTTTATATCCTTCCTCTTTAGATCTGCGTAGGACTTCTATCGCTCAGACGCGGCTTTTAAACAGTCACAGATTACTTGGACTTTGTCCTCAGTCTCGTGTACCAAGTCTTTCCCAACCAACTTAGGCTCGCTTAACTTAGACTAATACAGAGGTGTTCGACATTTTCTACCATATAGTGCCTCAAACGGTGTCATTTTAATACTAGCCTGATAGCTATTATTATATGCAAACTCTACTAACGACAGATATTTCTTCTAGCTACCTTCAAACTCAAGTATACAGCTCTGTATCACTCACTCTAACTGACTATCCGTCTGCTGATGATATGCAGTACTAAAATTCAGCCTAGTTCCAAAAGCTTCATGTAACTCCAGAACCTCGAGGTAAAACGTGGGTCTCTGTCAGAGATAATGGATGTTGGTACTCCATGCAGTCGTACGATCTCTGATATGTATAGCTCAGCCAACTTTTCAAGTGGATAATCTACTCAGATAGAAACAAAATGAGTTGACTTCGTCAATCTGTTTATAATTACCCAGATCGAATCTTTCTTCCTCGGTTTCACTGAAAATCCTGTGACAAAGTCCATAGTGACTGACTCCCACTTCCATTTAGGGATGAAAATCGATTGTAGTAACCTAGATGGTACCTGGTGCTTGACTTTCACTTACTGACATACTAGGCATCTAGTCACAAACTCTAAGATCTCTCATTTCATACCTGGCCACCAATACATTTGCTTCAGGTCATTATACATTTTCACACTTCTTGATGAATGGAATAAGTGCTGCTATGAGCTTCTGTCAGAATGTCCCGTCTCAAATCTTGATCATTCGAAACACACATCTTGCCTATGAAATACAACATACCATCTGTATCCACTGTAAACCCTGTAGTGGCATCACTCTATATCTGTCCCCATTTTGCTATAAGCTTTGGATCATTTCCCTATAACTCTCGAATCCATTGTAGAAATAACGGTCTCATCCTGAGTTCAGTAATGATAGAACCATCACTCTCTAGGGACAAGCAACCATTCATTACTCTGAATGCAAATAATGACTTACGACTCAAGGCATCGGCAATAACATTAGCATTTCCCGAGTGATAATCAATCACAAGGTCATAATCCTTTAATAGTTCTAACCATCAATGCTGTCGTAAATTCAACTCCTTCGTCATCAGATACCTCAAGCTCTTATGATTAGGGAATACGTGGCATCTTTCACCATATAGATAGCGACGCCAAATCTTTAATACAAAGACTATGACAGCTAACTCCAGATCATGAGTCGGATAATTCTTTTCATGTGGCTTTAACTGTCGAGAGGAATAGGTTATCACTTTCCCGACTCGTATCAAAACACAACCCAAACCATTTAAGGACACATCGTTGTAGACGACGAATTCCTTTCTTAACTCAGGCTACATCAATATTGGAGCTTCTATTAACAATTTCTTTAGTTGGTCAAAACTCTGTTGCCACTTATCTGACTAAACAAACTGGATATTCTTCTGTAATAGCTTTGTCATCGGTAAAGCTATAATATAGAAGTCTTTCACAAACCGATGGTAATATTCTGCTAATTCCAGGAAACTACGTACTTTCGAACCATTCTTCGAGACCTTCCAATCGAGAATAGTTGAAATCTTGCTCGGATCAACACGTATCCCTTCCGCTGATACCATATGACCCAAAAATCCAACCTCCTGAAGCTAGAACTCACTTTTGCTGAATTTTGCATACAATTACTTTTCTCGCAGAATCTGCAACACCTCTCTCAAATTCTGAGTATGCTCTGACTTCGTAGATCAATATATCATCAATAAACACAACTAAAAATTTATCAAACTAAGGTTGAAATAATATGTTCATTAGATTCATAAATGCTGTTGGGGCGTTGGTCAGTCCAAACAGCATTACCATGAACTCATAATGTCTACACCGGGTATTGAACATTGTTTTCATTTCATCACAATCCTTTACTCGCATCTAATAGTAACTTGACCGGAGGTCTATCTTTAAAAATACGGTTGCACCCTTTAACTGATTAAATAATTCACCGATACGAGGTAACGGGTACTTATTCTTGATTGTCACCTTGTTCAGCTACTTGTAATTTATATACAACCTCATCGAGCCATCTTTCTTTTTCATGAATAACATGGGCACACCCCAAGGCGATACACTAGGTCGTATGAACCCTCTATCAAACAATTCTTGCAACTGAGCTTTCAACTATTTCAACTCAGTCGATGTCATCTTGCATGGTGGAATTGAGATCGGGGTGGTGCCAGATAACAAATCAATAACAAACTCTACCTCTCAGATCGGTGGCAAACCTGGTAGTTCCTCTATAAACACATTTATAAACTCATTAATAATCGGTACCTATTTCAACTCTATCCCCGAACCCCGTGTATCGAGTCTGTATACCATGAATGCTTTACAGGTTCTACGAACCATTTTCTATGCTGAAATAGATTAAATTACTCAGGTTTCACTGTTCAATCTATCAGACTCAACTGTGATCACTTCACCTATCAAGCATTTCAAACTAATCTATCTTTGCTTGTAATTTACTATTGCATCGTGCTCGGATAACCAGTTCATACCCAAGATCGCGTCAAACTCGGTGAATCATAATAACATTAAATCAGTAGGAAACTCATAGCCCTAGACTTTTAGTGGACATTTACGACATACCAGATTAACAATGACACTATAACCCAATAGGTTTGTGACTTGTACAACAAATTCAATCGACTTGACAAATAATTTGTTATCAGTTGCTAAGGTAGTACAAATATATGAATGAGTCAATCCCAGGTCAATCAAAGCAAACACAATATCATTAAAAAGATAGAATATACTAATCACAACATCGGGAGCGGTAGTCTCTTCTCTAGCTCTAATGGCATATGTTCGTGCAGGTCTCAAGCTTTCGACTTGTTCATGTTATCTTTGTTTTTATATTGGTTTCCACCTACGCTACTGCTCTGTCCTAGGAGTCTACCTTTCTGTGGAGTAACTGGAGGATTCACACTCTGATCTTCCTTTACTTCAAAATTCATCGGGCAATTCCACATGAAGTGATCAATACCACCACATCGGAAACAAGCTCCTTTAATCGATTGACATTCACTCGAATGAATTCTTTTACAATGCTCACAAACTGGCTTCGGTACGTTTCGAACACTAGCTACACTATCAGCTGGCCAATTCTGAAATCTGGACCCTAGTGGCCCTAATCTGCTCTTACTCAAAAATTCAGAAGAAACTGCTCCTCGAGTTTCACTCTATCTGAATTTCTTCGATAGTGGCATAAAGAAGGTTATGTTAGGATTCTTCTTTTCGAACTCTCGAAATCTCTTCTCTCTCTGTCTCTTTTGATTGTATATTTCCTCCATTTTCTGTGCTTTATCTGCTAGAATAATAAATGGTCATATTTCTAAACCACTTACCATCATCTTAATCTCGTCGTTCAAACCATCCTCAAATCAGACACACATAGTCCCGTTTGTCGGTACAATCTCCCGTGCATATTTAATGAGAAACATAAATTCTCGTTCGTACTCTACCACTGTCTTGTTTCCTTGTCTTAACTCTAAGAATTCTTTTTACTTCTTATCCAGATACCTTTCGTTGACATATTTCTTTTTGAATTCTGTCTGAAAGTATTCCCAGCTAATTTCCCTATCAAGAACCATAGCTAGGATAATCATCCACCAACTATGGGTTTCATCTTTCAGCAACGAAATTGCACACCTCAAATAGTCTTTCAGGGGACAAGCTAATTCATTCAACACTCTCAAAGTGTTTTCCATCTAGTATTTGGCCCCGGATTGATCATCCTCTGCAGTTCCACAGAATTCGTTTGCCCCATATTTTCTTACCTATCCGTCGAGATACGACGTCTCTATTCTATCGTAGGAGAAGGTGGAAGCATTACTAAAGGTACCATAAGTCGGGTAGCAGACTGTGTAGTTGGAGGTGGAGGCTGTTGTGTCATTGAATTATTTCTCATAAATTTTGAAAACCACTATCCCATTAAGCTGAAGAACATATTTTTGGCTTCATTTTTTGTCATCGGCAAGATAGGTACATCATGACTACCCTCGGAATCATTCGTCGGGTCATTGCTGTTTACCTCGTTGGTTTCGTCTCTTTATGAATCAGACATCTCTATTTATTTACAAAATCTATATTAAGAATCGGATCCATCTATACCACACTATCACATGTTCATATGGCATATACTTATAGATCATTTAACACAATCAATACAGTCCAAGAAACGACTAAACCGTAAGCTCTGGTACCGCTAAATGTAACATCCAAAAATCTAAAATAATTATCGATTAGGGTTTCAGTGTCTTATTTTTCATCTTTTATTATCATCTTATTCAATCTTATTTTAATAAAGATGTGTACCCAACACGTCATAAATCATCAATCGATTATAATCACAACTCAACAAGGGCAAATATGTCATTTTCATGATTTTCGGAGACTTCTATTGGTACTTGTTGGGCAAGTATCGGTAGTTGTCAAGTCAGTAAACAGTTCAAGAACAATGTAGACTTCTACCAATTGTTGAGACAATACTACTGATACAAGTGTGACTTTTATTGAAACATGTCATGCTTCTACCGATACAAAAAACTCTAGAGAGTTAAGGAATCTCACCCTGCAACTTCTACCAGTACATGTATACAAACTACCGATACTCCTGTGAGTAGTACTACCAATACCTCTGATGCAACTACCAATACAACTCAAGCCAGTGAACAACCTCTCTCCTACCTTGTACTTCTATTGGTACATGCATGAGTTTTACCGAAACAAGTATGCAGAATCACAAGAATCATACCAAAACATAAGTTTATAAACTCATATCATTCATAGTTTCCCAAGTCATTTCATTGTACTTCAAAAACTATATTCTATCTTGAACATGCATACATTACTACATTCAATATTTCATTAAAGTATAACAGGAAGATCAAAATCTCGAACAAGTAAACAAAAGTTAACATCATCCTAGTACAAGCTATAGAACCAAGTGATGAAGGATTATTAAAAAGGCTCCGCGATAGTGTGACTTCATGAAGATGATCTGATCTTCAAGCAGCAAAGAAATCTACAAAACAACAATAACATCTTTGGTAAGCTTAATAGCTTAGTAAGTTCGAAGAGTCAAAGAGTTACCAATCATATGCATAAAGCAGCTATAACTCAACCGAGCTAAGATCAATTGTTGCTTCCTTAAGCCATATTTAGTATTCCAACTTTCCTATCTATAGCTTTTCTGTTACCAGTACCCGATGTTGCTCACATGAGTTGTCGAGGACTCGCAACTTATGCAGTACCCCAACCATTAGTATGATGTCTATCTATAAATCGTCCCGTAACGATGCTACTCACATGAGCTGTCGAGAATATGTATTTAAGCATAAATCCTAGCCATCGTAGGGCCTATAATCCAATTAGGATTCATATCTCTTTTTTGACTCATGATGCTGCTCACGCGAGCTGTCGAGGACTCGCAACATATGTAATACCCTAACCATCACTTCAGTTTCATTTCAACGGCTTAAGGCCTACTATCTCTTTCGTTTCCTTTCTTACAATCTCTTTGAATCCAAGTACTTCCATTTGTTAAACAATGATATATACATACAAGAAATATTTAGGTACAAAATTTATGTTACAAACTTATCGGACTGAATTGCAGTTATGGATGGGCTCTAGGGACTAATCTGCTAATTTCCCCTTTTCACGATCCAAGGCACGATCGTAATTTGAATAAAAAATCACTCAATTTTTACATTAAAACATACAATCAAATCATTGAACACAATTTGATCCTTTTTGGGAAATTATGATTTTACCCCTAGTATTTTCATTTTATTCAATCTAGTCCTTTTAACACAAAACTTGCAAAATAACTCTTCTCTTACCCAACTAACCTTAGCCGAATCCTCTAGGGTGTTTACCCAACCCCTACACACAATCATTTTCACAACAATACTTGTAATTTCATCATTTTCATATTTTAGTCCTTAAACCCTAATTTTATCAATATTCACTTTACAAAAAGGTTCAATCCTTTCATACAAACACACAAAACCATTACAAGCTTTCAAGAACAAACATTTTCAACAATGGTAAGTTTCATAATATTTGACATATTCACAAATTAGTCCTTAGTTAAGTTAGATTAAGCTAATACAGACTCAAAAACGTAAAAATTACTAATAACGATCAAGGCTTGCTTAAACAAATCAAAGCTCAAAATTTAGAACACCAAACCCTAGTTTTCCTTGTTCTTGTCGTGGAAGAAGAAGGTGAAATGATGAGAATTTTATCTTTTCTTCTAAATTTTTACTTGTATACTTAATGGTAAAATGATAAATTTTAAGGTTTTCTTATTCAACTTAACTGACTACTTGTTTAGTCTTAATAAATCCTATTTTTATTAAATTCATCTCATGTTAAATCACCCACTAACATACCTTTGGTTAATTCACTCATTTGGTCTTTCTATTTAACTAACTCAACTTTTGTATCCTTTTACGATTTAATCCTTTCTATTCAATTAACTATCTAAACGTTAAAATTCCTCAACCAAAGTTTAATACGTTGCTAACGACACCATAAATATATGAATAAGTAAATTCATGACTTGACTCGTTGGAGTTGTAATTCCAAAATCACTATTTTCGACACCATTGAAAATCGAGTTGTTACAGTATCGATACTTTTACAAAAGGTATCGATACCAAATCGATACTTCCTAGGTTTTGATAAAACAGAATGCTCATTTGGTATCATTTATCAGAGGGGTATCGATATCACATAAAATATCGATACTTAGACAAAAAGTACTGATACTTTTTGTCCTAGAGCAATTCTAACTTGTTTGAAAATGGTTAAAACATATTTGAAAATGTTTGACTCAATTGAAACTATTTCAACTTGATTTTATCAATTTGTTTAACTTTACTTTTATTCAAAAACACTTTAATTTGTTATATCAAAATATATTATCCAATAAGGATTTATTTAACTATCTCCACCTTTTTGATATAACAAAACATTTTTTTAAATTTATTTTTGAATAGATTGCTCCCCCTTAATAAAAGAAATTTTGAATTTAAGCTCCCACCATATAAAAATCATTTTTAATTTAAGGCATAAAGATTTGAAAAAAGCTCAAATTTGACATTCATTTTGCTTGAAAAATTGGTCACTAATATAAGCAATCAATCAACCATAAAATTTACCTTTCTCTCCTCCCTTTTTTTGTTATATAAAAAATAAACAATAAAGCTTTCAAGAGGAAAAGAAAGTGGTTAGTTCAAAGACAAATATTAAATATAAAGAACTAATGAACTACCATACCAATCAACATTAAGGTTCAATCACATAAAATTTGCATTTGTTCACCTTGAAGCAATGCATCTAACTTACAAACATAAAATTTAAGTTTTGGGTACCTAATGTCTTTTGGGTCCATAATCATTAGTTTTCAAAATCTTAGTCCCATTAGGTATCCATTTTGAAAGAGTTTCCTTATCTTGAGTAGCACTAAGTCCTTTAGGGACCCATACACTTTTAAGAAGTTTTCTCTTGTAAAATCTTGATGGACCTCTATGTTTATAGAAATTAAAGTTATTTTTAACAAAGTTTTATTTTAAACTTTCTCCTTTTTCAAAAACTTTGTTAGAGTGAACTTTTTCACTCTTAAGCAACTCAAGTTGCTTTTGATGATCCTCATGAACTTTTGAGAGTAAATCATGCAAGTCTAAATTTTTCTTTTCCAAAATCATTAATGATTTCTTGCATTTTGTTTACTTTCTCTTCAAGTTCATGATTGATTTTGGAAGATAAATCATTTTCATTTCTCAATTTTGAAACACTTTTCTTGTGTTTTGACATCATGACTTTTAATTCCAAAATCAATTGATCATAGGTATCTTGTAACTCATCAAAAGAATAATTATTTAAAGTAGATGAGTTAGAAGTTACTTTAGGATCATCGATAGTCATAAGGCATAAGTTGACTACTTCATCATTGAATGTCTCTTTATCACTCCAAGTAGAAACATAAGCCTTTTGTTTACTAGACCGTATCTTTTTGAACATAAGATAATCATACTTGATGTGTCTCTATTTCTTACACTCATAGCAAATAATGAGATCTTTCTCCTTGGTTGATTCAAGCTTGAGTCCTTCTTTCGAATTTTTCTTCCTTTGTTAGACTTCATAAATCTATTGAATCTTTTAGCAAGCCTCTCCATTTCTTTGTCTTCATCCACCTCTTCACTTGATTCACTCTCTTTAATGGTGGTAGATTTAAGAGCTCTACCAACATTCTTCTTCATAAGTCTTTCTTCTTCACCCTTTTTGTTAAGCTTCATCTCATATGTAAGCAAATAACCAATAAGCTCATCAAGGGAGAGTGAGTTGGGATCCTTTAATTCTTCTATAATCGTCACTTTTGGTTCCCATGATGTTGGGAGACTATTCAACATCTTTTTCACCATCTCTTTGTTGGGATAAACCTTCTTAACAACTTTGAGACCATTAATGATGTTGGTGAATCGATCGGACATCTCTTTGATTCCTTCCCCCCATTTTGCTTTAAATAACTCATAGTCAAGGGTGAGAAGACCTATCTTTTACTCCTTGACTCTACTCGTTTCTTCATGGGTGACCTCAAGCTTTTCTCATATTTCTTTGGCATCGTTGAACGAGGAGACTCTATTGTACTCATATTCACCAAGAGCATAAAAAAATGGCCCTCTTAATGTCATTAGCATCACATTCATTTTCCTCTTTTGGAACACTGACACCTTCAACTATCTTCATTAGAATAAATGACCCATTTGTGATTATCCTCCACACTCCATAATCATTGTCTTGGATAAATAACTTCATTGTTGTTCTCCAATATGAGTAGTTGGTGCCATTGAAAAGAGGAGGCTTTACGGTGAAGTCTCTCTGTCCCACGAATGTCGACCCAAAAGTAGACTTCATTGTTCTTGGATGACTTGATTTTTTGAGCTTCTTCGAGGATCTTCTCTTGGTTGTTAAACCGTTTTTATAGACTATCTCTGATACCAATTTTTAGCTCGATGGATCAACTCGATAATTTCGATAAAGAGGTTGAATTAGCCTTTGAGATGTTGTGGTGGAAGCAATTGAAATTTGCAACAAAAAACATAATAGTTTATAATAATTCGGCCCCAAATGCCTACTTCTCTACCTTAGCTTTCCATAACTAAGGATTTTCTCAAATCAACTAGATTTGTAGAACCTTTGAGGATAATGTTTAACCTTACAATCTCTCTTAAGACTTATACCCCAAAATCTTAAGACATAACTCTCTTAAGGTTTCTACCCAAACCTTAAGTATAAACCCTCTCTCAAAAGAAAAACAAACAAGCAAATAAAGAAAGAAACAATCCTTACAAGATTAGGATGTTTGCAAATGAAGCACAAATATAAAGAATAACACTTGAGTGAAATGCATGAAATGAAATCTCACAAGTGTTTATAAGAAAAGGTATGAAAGAATTAAGCTCTAGTTTGTTTTGATTGATCTTTAGGTTTTACACATTGCTCTTCTTGTTGCTAAACCTTTGGAGGATGGTAATTATGCTCCTAATTGATTTCGAACCATTGTGATTGTTGGGAAAGTAAATGCAGCCATTGAGGATGAAATATCAGCTCATTAACTACATTTGTAGCAATGAGCATTAATACTTGCTAAAAGGATATCGATAATTTTGGTAATAAATGCATATTTCAGTGACCGTCGAAGTAGGAATATCAATACCTGAGAGAAAGTATTGATACCTTTACAAAAGGTATTGATACCTTTACAAAAGGTATTGATACCAAATCCATACTTCCTAGGTTTTGATAAAACAAAATGCTCATTTGGTATAGTTTATCAGAGGGGTACAATATCACATAAAATATCAAGACTGAGACAAAAAGTACCGATACTTTTTGTCCTGGAGCAATTCTAACTTGTTTGAAAATGGTTAAGACATATTTGAAAATTTTTGACTTAATTGAAACCATTTCAACTTGATTTTATCAATTTGTTCAACTTTACTTTTATTCAAAAACACTTTATTTTGTTATATCAAAATATATTTTTCAATAAGCTTTATTTAACAAGGTTTATTATTACAAATATGATTAATAAAAGTTCCTTCAATTTTTTTTGTTTCAAATGTTAACATCATATTAATAATTAACACAAACAATTATCAAAACATGTTAACACTGTTAACGATAATCAAAACATTGAACAAAATCAAATATAACGAATTAAGATATAAACAAGTCATGGCCATATTAATCCAAATTCGTGTTTCACATTGGATTGTTGAAGCTTAAGGAAAAAGAATTTTCAACAATCCCACACCATGGATTTATGTGCAAGATAACTAGGGTAAAGAATGTATGAAATATACCTTCAATCAATCTAATAGGCAAAATCATGTAAACAAAATGCTCTTGATGCAAAGGTCCAACCACAATTGTAATTTTTCACCTTGACCCTTACTGTATCCACCCAACGAACTCAAAGGGAATTGTTTATGAAACTTTTTAGAGAGTTCTCTGAAAATCCTCTAGTGTGCTAAACAAAGTATTTCGGGAAAAGTTGGTAAAAAAGGATGGATAAGTTCTATTTTATTTAAAACCAATTTTGAATATCCAAAACCATGTAGAGGATTTTAGGAAATTAAAATCATATGTTTTTTTAAGTAAAACCAATCAATTTATTGATGTATAATCAAAAGACTTCAAAATTACATATGAAAAGACACATAATTAATTACTCCAAACACTCCAAAAGAAAGAAACAATCTCGAAAACATAAGCAGAAAAAACACCCTAAAAATGAAAGAACCTCATGTGAAGGAAGAAACCATGATTGGTTATTTCTCGTCATTTGAAAAACAATGATCTACAGGAAAAGAACAGCGAGCAAATAAACACAAACTGGGGCAAAGATCTGAAAGACCCTATGAAGACTAGAGGCTAAAACCAATCTAAGAGGGATCTTGAGTGTGACAATCCTTAACAACTGCCGCCACAACTTCTACTGGAGCATCCTCGATCCAATACTTGTCCTCATCTATCGACATGCTGACCTTCGCCATTACATGCGTTGATCTATTGCTCGATCTGCCAATAAAAACAAATCACCACATATGGAAGCCTTTTACGAGTTCTTAGACAATCTAGGTGAGCGTACTAATCTTAGAGAGATCTTCCTCTGCATCGTTAATCTCCTTGATAACTGATTTTGAATCCTCTTCTATGATAACCGACAGGAAACTCAGGTCCCTAGCAAACCGAAGGCCATGGATCACGATGAGTGCCTCTGCTGCAAAACCCCAAAGCACGTGGTGAGTAACTCTATGACATGTACCCAAAATTTCCCTTGTTTCATTTCTAATAATGATGCCTGATACTTCTTTCTTCATATTGGCGTTAAAACCAGCGTCAACATTGACTTTCATAAAGCCCATTGGAAGAGGGGACCATTTTACTGAATTTACCATAGACGAGTGAGGTTGACCTAATTCGAGAGTTGAGAGTTCCTGTTGATAACCATGAATGAAGATACTAAGTTTACCCACTCCTTAAGCACGATGGATCACGATGAGTGCCTCTGCTGCAAAACCTGAAAGCACGTGGTGAGTAACTCTATGACATGTACCCAAAATTTCCCTTGTTTCATTTCTAATAATGATGCCTAATACTTCTTTCTTCATATTGGCGTTAAAACTAGCGTCAACATTGACTTTCATAAAGCCCATTGGAAGAGGGGACCATTTTACTGAATTTACCATAGACGAGTGAGGTTGACCTAACTCGAGAGTTGAGAGTTCCTGTTGATAACCATGAATAAAGATACTAAGTTTACCCACTCCTTAATTCTTCCCCTCATGTTTCTTGTTTCGCATATACCAAATTGCCCAAAACGTAATACAAATTTCTAGTCGCTTTACATTATTAAGATGATCAAATGGTCAAGCCAACCAATCTATAAAATCTATCATAAAAACTAAGAGATTTGGATGATACCCAAAGTAGCCCAAACTTGTTTAGCAAAATCACAGGTTCTGAATGCATTATTAATAGATTCCCTTACCATAGAACATCTAGGACACAGTGGATCACTAGCAATTCTTTTGTCATATAACACAACTTTAGTTGGTAAAAAAAAATGAATTAACTTTCACATGAAAATTCTAATTTTTGAAAAGCAGTTTACAGCCCATATATGTTTTAGCAACATTTTCTCAGCTTCTATAACACTTGACTACTCGAGAAGTAACTTGTAACCATTACGGATAAAATAAATCCCCGACCTCTCACCCCCCACACCATTTGATTTTCTTGAGGAGAAATGGGCAATGTGATACTTCAAATAAGAGTAGCTTCTTCAATGGAGAACAAAGAATCGATAATCTGACCACTCCACTCCACATACTCAAAACTTAAAAGATCTGACACCATTTCAACATTTCCCCTTCGAGGAGATTGCACCCGTCCAATGGGGTATTTTATGAGCTAATCATCGTCCCAAATTCGAATGTGAGATCCGAAACCAACTTTCAACCGAAGGCCACTTTCAAGTAACTTCCTGGAGCTTCACACACTTCTCCATATAAGAGAAGGATTTGACCCTAACCTTGTTTTAAGAAAC
This sequence comes from Kokia cookei, assembly GCA_039519145.1. Taxonomy (NCBI): domain Eukaryota; kingdom Viridiplantae; phylum Streptophyta; class Magnoliopsida; order Malvales; family Malvaceae; genus Kokia; species Kokia cookei. Next base: position 22,968,898 of record CM076909.1, read on the forward strand.
CCCAAACTAGGAAATATTTTAGCTTGAGGATGTGCCCCATCAAAGAGGAAGGATTAGAAAGTAATCTCCATCCTTGTTTAGCCAACAAGTAAATCCTGGAAACTCATGCAATCATCCTCTTTGAGATTGCTTAGGTAAGATCACCGACACCAATGTATTCCACTTTTCTCAGTAGACTTTTGCCACCAGAACTTAGCCAAAATCGACTCGAGCTCCGTATAAAACGTTTTTGGGAGAAGGAAACACATCATGGCATAAGTAGGAATCCCTTGAAGGATCTATTTTATAAAGATCTCACAGCCACGAACTGAAAGCAATCGAGTGCTCCAAGTTAAAATTCTACTCTTGATCTTATCACATAAAATGGTAAAGGCCTTCTTTTTATTGTGCCCCACAATGCAAGGTAGACCCAAGTATCTTTCCAAGTTATTTGTAAGTTCACACCTAAAATACGACCCCTTTCCAATCGTACCCTACTATCAACATTAGCATTGAAGAAAACGCTTGATTTAGCAAAAATTATCTATTAACCAGAACAATTCGCATACTTTTTAGTACCGGCAAAAGATTCGTGCTCCAAGGGGGGTTGCATCCCCTGAGATTAAACTATTATCGACGAACAACAAATGGGTAATTCGTAGTGCCCCTCGAGCCACCCTAACACCCTTCACCCTCCCTTCATGATCAGTTTTCCTCAATAAAGCGGATAAACCTTCTCCACATATAAGGAATGGACACGGGCTCAAGGGGTCTCCTTGACGTAAGCCCCTAAAAGGTCTAAACCACTCCCATACCATTCCATTCTAAATAACTGAGTGACTGACCGACGTAATGAATCTCATGATGTTGCGAACCCACGAAGAAGAGAAACCTAATTTCAAAAGCATCGCTTGTATAAAACCCAACTCCACCCTGTTGTACGCCTTGCTCATATTGAGCTTAAGCGGAAATGTACCCTCCTTCCCTGATCGATGGTGCTTCATAATATGTAAAACCTCATAAGCCACCACAATAATGTTTGAGATGAGTCTTCCCGAGACAAAAACGCTCTAAGCCTCGTCAATGCAAACATTAAGAACTTCCTAAAATCTATTTACCAAGGCTTTCGAAGCAATCTTCTAAAGTATGTAATAAAGGTTGATGGGATGATAATTTGACATACTTATAGGATTTTGTAATTTGGGGATCAAAAAAATATAAGTATGATTTAAATCGATTAAAAAGACATCACCTCAAAGAAGACTTGAACTAACACATCTATGTCTCTACTCGAGAGTTGCTCTGCTCTGACAACTAAGACAAGTTATCTTCTTGTTGGAAATTTAGATAACATAATTGTACTCACAAGAGTTACTTGCAGCTCGTGTAACAAAGCTAGAATTTTAGTCTCACAATCCATGAGACCTTAGGCGATTCTTTCATTTCAAAAACGCATAAGTCAACCTAACTCCTAACAATTGAGGGTTCACATAGAATTCGTCCAATTCACATAGTTATATAGCGAAAGCAACACAAAGCCAAAAGAGTGCTCAAAAGAAGAGAATAACCGTAGAAAAAATGCACGATAGGTGTTTGAGTAATTGCTCTCACTCTACTATTCACAACTAAAGAATGAAATACAGTGGATGATTTACAGCTTAGGGGGAGGCTCTCTATTTATAGTTGAGCTCCCCCTAATCCAATAGTCTAGCGAACTTTACATTGACGGAAAAGATGAAGTCTATCCCAACAATCAAGAGATTTAAAAGATTTACATAATCAAATCGTATCTAGTCTCATAAGATATTATTCTACTAAATCTTCTAAGATTAATTTTCCTATTTACCAAGGTAGCATATGTTTTCATATCTGCATCATTGGGCCCCAAGCTTCAAATAGACAGGCTTCTCCAATAGCTCTTTGAATCGGGCTAGCTCTCATGGGTCAAATTATCCCTATCTAACCGATAGGCCTCCATAGGATGCATTTTGTGTGATTATCAAGGGCTTTGAATTGCGACCCATGACACTCATAACTACATAGACTATGTACATATTTAAATTATCAACTAACATAAACTGTCTTCTACATATAAACCAATCTTTGTTTTGCAACTTTTTATTAGTTTAACACTAATAATTAATGTGTCATATTTTCTTGTACCATGTTCTTATACATGCAAAACCATTGATGGCATACTAGCATAAAGATAATAAATTATATTTTTATATTTCAATGAATAATAATTTTAACCATTTTAGTAATTTTTCAAATATGATGAATTTACTACACCAAGGGCATAAAAAGCTAAAAGATTGCATCAAAATGTGATCAAATTCTAATTGGTTGAATCACTAATGAATGTAGTTACTTTTAGTATGCACTAAACAGTTTCTTCATAGCAATTTAAAAGCTTGTAATCACTATATTCCAAAGCGGTAAAAAGATAGGTTTTTTTATTGATTGGCAAATTGACTCAAACCCACATCACAAACATGTAATTCTAGGGCATGAATTTCCCAATTTTGATTGTTAAGACTTGTTTACAATAAGCTTCTAGATTGATTGTTAGCTTAGTTATTTTTAACGTTTATGCATGCTTTGAGATTTTGGTTATTGTATTTTTCTCTAATATTTTGATTTTTTTTATTTTTTTGAGATTTTGATATATTTATATCTATGCGATGACATGAAAAGCTCAATGTGTATGTGTCAGACTAACCCATAATTATGGGATTAAACCTAAGATTAAAGTAGCCTAAATGTAACACCCTACACACCTAACCTAGAAGATGATCAAATGCAAGATACCACATTATTTATAAACCATGATTACAAGGGTGACATGCATCAATTATGAGAGTTAGAAAAACTCAACAAAAATGGATTTGGAATGACATTCGAGGCCCAAAATAGAAAAACAGATAGGGGACAAGTACCAATGAATGTGTCAAAATTTCATACAATTTAGCTCCAAAGGTTCAAGTTCCAATACATGAATATGATTTACTAATACATTTAGAGTTGTATCGATACTTTGGACATTGTTCTAAAACATGTCTAAATTTTTGGATGGTATTGACTTCGAAAGTACCAAAACTTTGAAGTCAAGTATCGACCTCTTGAGAAGTACTGATACTTGGGGTGTGAGGTTTTGATACCTTATCATAAACCCAAAAGAATCTGCAGAACTTAACGGTTAAGTTACCAAACCAAGTCTGAAAACATACCCAAACATAGTCTAAGATGCTCAAAGCTATACAAACACAATTAACATATCAAATAAATCCAAAACGCATAAATCATGCTTACTAACACATCATATCAAAGTTTAGCTAAGTAACATTTCATGCATTTAACAACTTACTCAATAATAAATTGGGATCCAAAGTTTAATTATAAGCTCACACATCATACTAACATATCATATATGCAATAACAAACCAAGTCAAATATAGAAATTCAACAATCAACTAACTTTTTCCAAAATTCAATATAAAGTCCTAATACATGCCCAAACTAGAACAAAAGCGCAAGAATTATTACAAAATCATTGAGAAACATCGAAGTTCCCTTTTTCTTGATATTACAAATCTGCACGTATAGCAAGCAATGCTCAGTGGTGCAAAATAATTCTGAACATATTTGTATGTTATAGCTAAATTGCAAAACACATAAAACAACATTAAAATTAGAATCTGAATAGCATAAGACATATAGTCCAATTCAATTAAAAATGTATTTAGCAACATTTCATCATAACATCATAAGATCACAAAAAACTCCATCAATGTCACAAGGCTCAACTAAACATCTCCATTTCAACATAATAAATGTATGTATAAAATCGTTTTACAAAATCTTATAACAAAATTTAACACTTAACAACATATTTCAGTGCCCAATTAATCGAAATCAAATTCGTAAATAGATAAACAAAATCCAACCAATTCCTTAACAAATGATGTATAAGCACGTATATAGGTACACAATAACAAATCTCTTATGTGTGTGTATTATACAACTTAATCCAACCAATTCCTAATCTCTTAGGTGCACAAAGCTAAAGCGTAACACAAAAATTGAAATAGATACCATATGATACCAACTATACTCAAGAACTATCCAAAGTTGTTTAAATAGGCCAATTTCCATATTTATTCGTAATTCAACAATCGATTATTTTTTTTTTCAAAATAAATTTGCAACACATAAACACTTTAGCATTCATCAATCATCAATATAACACTTCAAACTAGCATAAAATTCAAACATCTAACATATGGTCATGGTACCAAACTCAAAATTATCTCAACAAATACATATTTCAACTACTCAATTTAGATAGTAACACAAGATAAATTTGAAAATCGAATTTCACAAACTAAAATTGTTCAAGCTTTTTTTATTTTCTCCTTTCCCTTAGCTTTTGAACTCTTGGCGATATCTTTCGTTTCAAAACCAATATCAGCATAATAAATCAAGTTACGACAACAAGAAACAACAATTACAACTTCTAAATTAACAAAAACATGCAATGTGATCAAACGATATACTTTCTTGCTTCAATGCCCACTCTCAAGAACTCTAATCGAACCTTTTTTTTTTGAAAATTAAATTTAACCTTAGATTCATATTTAGGAACTAAAAACATAAACTTTAAATACCTAACTCTATGTTAGAAACCTCTATATACTTCTCCTTCTCTTACGGACTAAACAATGACAACTTTAAGGAGGTAAGTCCAAACTGAAATCAAATCTAATTCCCAACATTCTAATAACATTCCATAACTCTACAAATCTAGCTTGGAATCAACAAGAAATCCAATAAATCACAACTTTATCATTCTAACTCAATGAACATAAACATAGTTTTGAAAATGAGGAAATTATTAATTTTATGAATAGAAAATAATCAAATTAAGTTAAAAATCATCATTACCTTGCTAGATTTTCGAAAATAAATGTCAAGAAAAATAAAGACTCAATCATCCACCATTTACTGTTGGAAAATAAGTTACTGCAAAATAAATATATTAGCATTGATTGGAAAATAATTAACGAATTATGAAATCAGAAATTTACTGTGTCGTGTTAAATCCACTGCCTTAGAAATGAATTCGCCTTGATCGGTATAATAATGTAGTGAGCGTCGTCCCCCAAGGTTAACACAGTACTTTAATATTCATACACCCGAATATGGAAGATGGAACTCGATTGGGGTTGTTCTCAAAGAAATCACAGTAGAATCAATTCTCAGGAAAGTTTGGAGGGGTCACAGTCGATCTCGCTTAAAACCAAACTACTAAAAAAAGAATTTCTCTAAAGTGATTTAGGGGGAATCGGTAGGGTTTATAAGGAAATCGGAAAGGAAGGTAAAGGAGAAAAATAATTTTCAGAGAGGGTTGTGTTTTCTGTTCTGTGTGAAAAATGAGGAAATCAATCATCTATTTATACTAGTAATAGAAGGGCAAAATGGTAAATAGGTAGGAGAAAAAGAGTTTAAAATGCAATAACAGTTTGAAACTGCCCCACTATTTTTGCACCTAACAGTCAAAAAATATATTAGTTCTAGATTTTTCGAAATAGTAAAACTGAAAAAAAAAACTGTTAAAGATATTATTTTTTGAAAAATAATAAAACTTTTATCCAAAAAAATATACACAGGGTACGTGTTAACATGAGCATGGACTGAAATGGGCAAGCAACAGCGACACGCCCATGTAATAGGCTTATGGCCCAATTACTGAACGAGGTCAGTTTAACATTGTTTCTCAGAAGTACTTTTAGGGGAAAAAAAGTACTTTTAAGATAAAAGCATTGCTAAACAAAGTGCTTTTCAGTTTTTTAAAAGTGCTTTTGGGACCAAAATGGTTTGAAAAAACACTTTTTTGGCCAAAAGCAAAAGTAGAAAATTTTAGTTTTTTTCTCAAAAGTATTTTTTAGCCCAAAAACACTTTTAAAAAACATTGTTAAACTAGCCCTAAGAAGTAAAACTTTATAAAAACTCTCATGATAACTTGTACTTAACCAATGTGAGATACACCCACTAACAAATATCCTTTGCATCACCAATAATTTATTATTTCAATGTTCTTGCAAAAATAAAGAAAATAGAGAAGAAATAAAAAATCATGTTTTGATCTTGAAAACATAAAAGATTTTGTTGGGTCTATTTGGACAACATAAAGTAATTGGATGAAAGTATATTTTGTAATTTAGTTATAGCAAAAATTATAACATTTTTTTATAAATAAGTATATTTTTTTATAATATATAGCACAAACATGTAAATAAGTTATGCCCCTACTTTTTGGTCATAATATTTTTTATAAATGAGTATATTATAACACAAATTATTTTTTATAATATACTTTTTGACCATAATTTTAGAATTCTTTTTAGCGTTTATATAATATAATTTTTTGATATAACTTTATAAAATACACACAAGTTACTTTTTATAATGTAATTTTTTAAGATTTATAATATAACTTAAGTTTACAATGATGATACAACGATGCCACAAATATGTAATTACAAACAATTACACATAAACCTAATTACTAAATGGCTTTATAAACACAACTTTTTCGGACCCAATTATTAAATATTATAAAAAAATACACAAAACAGTAACGGTATTGAATTTTTTTTATGCTCCAAAAATATTGTCAATTTTAAAAAAATTCATTTTAAAAATATGTATTGAGATATGCTTAACGAATTAATATTAAAAACAAGATTAGGTACCAAATTGAACCCCAAAAAATTTAAGTACCAACTTTAAAAAAATGTCAAGTTTAGGTACCAAATTAAGAAAAAGTGTCAAGTTTGAATACCAAATTAAACCAAAAAAAATTTAAGTACCAAATTAAGAAAAAAATGTCAAGTTAATATATTAAGCGTATTAGAAATCAAAACCTCCAAAAATGGTTGAAAGATTTTGAGAGAAAATGTGAATAAATCGGGTTTTTTACATAAATAATACAAAAAAATAATTATTTATCAAAATAATACACTATCCCCATTATTTATCAAACTGGTACACTTGGGAGAGTGGTGCCTCCAGGTGACACCACTTTAAAATTCTGACAACTTCTTTTTTTTATTTAATAAAACATTGAGGGACTTAATATGCAAATTTTCCATTTTGAGTGGCTGTTGAAAAAAATGAAAGGATGCCGCCTGACAGTGTGGCGGCATCAAATTTCAAAATGTGGTTAATTGCCGTGTAAGTCCTTCTTATTTACTATTTTCTTTTATTCTCTTTCAACACAAAAAAATAGAGAGAGACTTATTATCAATTAGTCAAAATATATTTTTATCAAAAAATACTTTTGTAAAAAATTCAATTCCAACCGGAAATGTAATTAATTTTAAAAAAATATTTTTGTAACCCTAAATCTACCTTGTAAGCCCTTCTTATTTATTATTATTATTATTATTCCCCTTCAATTCACTTGTGTTTAAACAAACCCTTAATCTATTTTTGTAGTTAAATAAGCCCTTAGCCTATGATTTTTACTCATAAAAATTTGATTCCAGCTAGAAATTATTTATTCTTCAAAAAATAAATTTTGTTTTCAAATTATTTAATTTCAGTTGGAATAACTTTTCGAAAAAAAAAATTACTGTAAAATTATTTGAACAAAAAAATTATTTTTTGAAAAGCAAATAAATTTTATTTTCGATTGGAATTGAATTTTTTACAAAAGTATTTTTTGATAGAAGTTTTTTGGACTAATTGGCAATAAGTCTCTTTATTTTTTTGTGTTGAAGGAGAATAAAAGAAAATAATAAATAAGAAGGGCTTACAAAGCAATTAACCTCATTTTGAAATTTGGTTACACATCAAGTTTCTCAATGTTTTATTAAATAAAAAAATTTGTCAGAATTTTAAAGTGGTGTGCCGTCTATCTAAGAGGCACCACTCTCTCAAATGTATCATTTTAGTAAATAATAAGGGAAGTGTATTATTTTTGTAGATAATTTTTTTTTATATTATTTATGTAAAAACCTGAATAAATCCCATAACTGTTTGGCCCCTTCAAAACCAGCCAATGGTGCATTTACTAATGACCCTTGGGAAAATCACAACTTAAAACTTCCCAATGTAAAAAATCTATCTTTTACCTATTTGCACATTAACCCTAAAACTTTACAAACCTTACAATTTAATCCTTAAATCACTACCCACTAATTAAAACATAATAATTACCCCCAATCAATCACTTACTAAAAACCCACAACTTAACCGAAAGGCATTCCTATAAATCTCTCAATTTAACTTTTTAGAATAATTCAATTCACGATTCCGACTCAAAAATTAAATTTTCAATTCTCAAGAAAAAAAACCCGGGACGTTACACTAAAAGGACCAACACACCAACTAATAACATCCGACAACAAGTCAAGCTTCAAACTAATAGGTTTCAACATACAAATATACAAGTCGTACATAAAGTAAGGTCTAACACTATCATAGTCCTCACAACTTACACTCTACCACAGCTAAGGCTGCTACCAAGAGCAAGGAGAATGGGCCAATCTCTATGCACTTTTTGGCTCCAAACCAACTCCTTAGATAAGATATAAGTCTCGGTAATTCTACTATTTGATCATGCTACCCATTTCCCCTTTCTAAAATTTTTCATTTTTTTTTATACTTCCTTTAATTTTTCATTGATTTAAGTATCGTAAATCGTCTCGAAATCCAAACTCCAATACCCTATCATTAACTTTCCCCTCATAGAGAAGCCAATTTTAAAACCCAACTATTTTACAATTAGTCCAGCCCCATTTCCAAAAGATTAATAGTAAGAGTGTTCAAACGGTTAATCAAAACGAATTACCATTAATTAAATTAACCAAAATTTTTTTATTATTTAACCGTTAATTGAATCGAAATTTTAAAAAAATTAACCGAATCAAAATTTATATGTTTTTGTTTTTTTAAAATAAGTATAAAACATATCAAAATTGCAGAATGAAGAAGCAATAGAAAATTTGTAGTAGAACAAAGATGCAACAGATATGGTCAGTAACATATCTACAAAATTACATTCACAAACACATTTTGACTCGTTGAGAACAAAGAAGTAGCAGTAGAATTACAAAAATATCGAAGAATGAATTTTTTTTAATAAAAAAGAAGCAGTAGAAGAATCAATTTCAGTAAAAAAAACCTTTGACTGGCAAAGTCGAAATCGATGGTAGTGACCTAGTGTACGTCGGACATTGATGGTGACCTAGTGTACGTCAGGTGTGATTGGTGGATGTTAGACGGTGGTGACTAGCAATAGGGATTTTAGGACTTGGGAGATTTTAGATTAGGGATTTTCAATTTAAGGTTAGGGATCTTTGAGTTGTGAGGTTTTGGGACTGGGTATGTTTGGGGCCTAGATTAGTGTTTGGGTTTATTTGAGAGTGGGTTAGTGTTGGGGCCTGAATTTGAGTGGATAGTGGTACCTTGACGGGGTAATATAATATTAATTATTAAGTTCAGTTAATTAATCGATTTTGAATCGAATTAATTATTAATCAAATTTTTAAAAAATTATTAATCGATTCCGATCGAATTAATTCGATTTGATCAGTTAAATTAGTTTTAATCGAAATTTGGACACCCCAAACTAATAGTATGCATGAATTATGAAATCTAATTATACCTAGAATATTGAATCAAAAAATACATATGTTCCTAGAATCTTAGTTATGTTAACTTAAACGATACCTTATCATTGTGTGGATGGAATAGAATTAATTAATAAAAAATTCAATATTGAGGAATATTTAGAAAGCAAGTTGATAAAAATGAAGAAAACAAATCCAAAGGAGCAAAAGATTGTTAAGATTATAGTGTGCTTTATTCGTCTCATTGAGATTACCCAAAAGAGCATAATGGTGAAGTTAGAAGAAAAGACAGAATCTTAATACAAAACTTTCAATTATTCTCAACCTAACTTTTTCTTCCTTGATTAGAGAATAAAGGCATCCCCAACTAATTTGAAAATTAAAATAATGATAACGGACTAAATGTTAGTCCGCGAATCAAACTCCAAACTGATATCATCTGAAGACTTGATACCTTCTATTTTTATTAAATAAAGAAAGGTGTGGGAAGGCCACCATATTTTGGTGCCTTATCCTCGACGAAAGCAACACTACATTTGTGTGCATTGATCACTATGGCATTGAATATTGATTTTCCCATTCACGTTGACGTCGATCTCACAATTTGGGGGTACGGTCCACATTTTATTTATAATAGGAAATTACCTTTCTTTTCTTCAACCCCAAGATCAACCATTAAAAATAATATAAATATACAATTGAAGTTATATGTATTAAATTTATATAAATTTTATACTAAACATATAACATACTATTATGATTAGGAGTGAGCGTTCGATCGAATCGAGTAAAAAAAATTTAAGTTAATTAAGTTCACGAGTCTTGTTTTATCATCCTAATTCAATTTAAATTTTCTTTTCAAACTGAATCGAGTGAAATGAAATTCAAGTCGAGTCAGATCGAGTGAAATTGTTCGAGTTAAATTAAAAAATTAAATTTATCAAATAAAAATATTGTTACAGTATAATTAATTTCATGTTAGAACACATAAATTTAAAACCCTATATATTTGAATATTTTTCAAAGCAAAATAATAAAAAAAATAAGATACTTGAATATGATAAATCTGAATCAGTAATTAGGTCCAAAAATTATTATTTTAGAAAAAATTTAAAATTTTAACTTTTTTATACGTATTTAAAATTTTTGTAATTTTTTAAATATAAATTTTGAATTTTTTTATAAATATTTTGAATTTTTGAAAATTATTTTGTAATTTTTATTGTGAGAGAGACTAATTTACTTATTTTCAAAGTTGACATTGACTAAATGAGCATTTAAACTAATCTATTATTCGAATTATTCTAGTTATTCGAAATTTGAAATTCAAATCAACTCGAACTCGAAACTTAAATCGAGTTATTCGAGTTGACTCAAATAATTCGAAAAACTCGATTTAATTAACTTAAATTTTAATTTTTTTTATTTTTTTGAATCGAATAGATTTTTGCTCACCCTAATTATAATGCAATAAATAATATAAATGTGAGACAAAATACATTAATAACGAAATTTAAACATTAATCTCTATAAATTGTTAATATGGTAATAATATACGGAAATTATAATATTTAAGTTTTTGCAAGTTGGAGACATTAATCCCAATATTTCTATACATTTTTAATATTTTTTATGATTAATATTTTTACGATTCAATCATTATTTTTTATATTTCATTCATAAACATAATGTATATCAAGTTCAAAATAAATATTATTTATTTTATATAATATATTTTTAACCGTTCAATAAATATTAATATATATCGTATAAAAAATTTTATTAAAAACCGGCAAGATAAAATCTTAAAATTTTGAATGACAAACTTAAAATGAAAAATAAAAAACATAAAATTACTTTAATTTTAAATTAATATAAGTGGATAAGTCCCCTAAATATATTAGGGTAAACTACAAAAATAGTCATTTTTGTTTGTCTCGGGTTACATTTTAGTCACTTATGTTTGAAATGTTACGTTTTAGTCACTTATGTTATTATTTTGTTACGAAGTGATCACTCTGCCGTTAAGCTCCATTATCTCCCTAGCGGTAATCCTACATGGCAATCTAACTAGATTTTAAGTGCCAACTTGAGTTTTCAAATGGGTTGAAAATAGATTTTTTATTAAATAAATTTAATTAATTAAAATTTTTAAACCTGAATATTAGCTGAAAAAACCCTAAACCCATTTCCACACACCTGTCTTCTTCATCTTCATCTTCATCTTCTTCCCTTTTGATTCCAACATCTTTAATTTCAAATCTATCTCAAAACTTGAATATTTGAAAATCAACAACCCAAAGAAACTTAACGGGAAGAAGATATTGGAATTAAAGATATTGAATCTTTGAATCTTTGGGTTAATGGATTTTAAAGATTCAAGCTTTGATATAGATTTGTACCTAAAAATATTGGAATCAAAAGAGAAGAAGATGAAGATGAAGAAGAAGAAGAGAGGTGTGTGGAAATTAGGTTTAGGGTTTAAAATTTTTAATTAATTAAATTTATTTAATTAAAGATTTATTCTCATTCCATTTGAAAATCCAAGTTGGCACTTAAAATCTCGTTGGACTGCCACGTAGGATTACTATTAGGGAGATAACGGAACTTAACGGCATAGTGATCATTTCGTAACAAAATACTAACATAAGTGACTAAAATGTAACGTTTCAAATATAAGTGACTAAAATATAACCTGAAGCAAACAAAAATAACTATTTTTATAATTTACTCAATATACTAATATTGATAAAAAATAAAATAAAAACCATTGAAAGCATCTCAAGTTCTGGATTCCACTTTGGAATAGTGGAGGAAAGTTATATGTATAAAAAGGACAAGGAAAAGGTAAGCAGGTATCAGCCGACTTATTATCATTGATACCATGTTTGTATTGTAGGACAAGTTCGAAGTTTCCTTTGCATTTATTTAATTATTAATTTGGGAGTCTATAACTGCCGTTTTCATTGCAATTTCATGAACAGATAAATACCCTGAAAACAGGCTTCTTTTTTATATAGTGTTATTACTAATTATTATCAATCCGTTTGTTGTGTTCTGATATGCATTTTATATGAGATTGTATATGCGTACGATAGTCGAATTCAAGATGAAGATGCATAATATGAATTTTGTGTATATAAATTTATTTTGAGTATGCATGTATTAATATTAAAGTACGATACATGTCATCATGCATGAATATTTACTTAACATGTTACATCTATAAATAATAACTGTATCATATAAATGCACAAAATTAACACATAAAAAAACATTTAATATATATATTCACTTTATGATTGATTAAATATATATATATATTTTTTATTTATGAAAATTGTTTATATAAGTTAGTTTTTGTAATTTCTGAGTATTGCTTCTTTGTTTTGGTTTGTTTCTATCGTCTCCTTTTAACTCTTCTTATCCACAAAAGAATATTTTGTTTTTTCATCCTTTTATATAGTTTCTAGATAAAACAACTAAAATTAATATGTTTAGGAATTAAAAACATGTTTAATGGATTTATGAACAAATCTTTTATCACTACACTAATATTAAATTTTGAGTAAAATTAAAAAAAAAATCTTTTAACATAAAATGTTTCGTATATAAATAATGACATTAACTACATTAGAATTTTTAAAAATACTATCACTATGATAAATAATTGGAATGCATGTAATTTTCTTAATATAATATATTTACTTATTTCAATTTTTTTACTCACAAGTTAAATTATTTTTATTTTAATTTTATACATATTGCATATGTGATGTTATTATTATTAATTTCAAACTTTACTTTTCATTATTTATTTATTATATCTTTTAACATACACCTGTGCTTTAAATATGTGATTTCTAAAACATATAATAAATTTAACCTTAAGAATTTACTATTTTTATTAATTTACTATTAATTCTCTTCTTTTAGCAATTTAACCCTCAATTTTGCTATAATTTTAATAGAAATACTTACCAGTTTGATGGCATTGATGTGGCTGCCTACGTGGCTTTACACATATTTTTTTAAATAACATGACACTATTTTTTATAAACCATGTTACATCATAATTGAATTAAAAAAAAAAAAGGACTTTTTAAAGTAATTTGGTCTTCAACCTTTCATTTTGAGTTAAATTGTTATTATTTTAACATAAATGTTGGCTAGAGCATTAAAAGTTTGAGGGTGCTAAGTGATAATTTAAGTGGTAATCTACGTGTATTTCATTACTAACATGATAATAATTTATCTTATATATCATGTTACGAAATAATTCAAAATTTTTAAAAATAAAAAGTTTTAGAAAAATCATGAAAAAATAAATCAAGAAATTAAAACCGTTATGAGTAAATCTTCACTTAACTAAAAAAGTTATAATTTTGTCATTAATATTTTCGAAATTGCTTTTTTGTTACCCGACTTTAAAGTGACACTTTTTTAGTTGATATAATAATTTTAGTCTTCAATTTTTATATTTTCTGCCAATTCGACATTGATTATATATAAAATGAAAAAAATTGAAATCCTTTTTAAAATTTTAGAAAGTTCTAAAAAATAAAAAATAAAAAATAAAATAAAAGTAGATAAAAAAATTTAAATAGATAAAGTGAGAGAAAATGAGAAAAAATTGTTTCTAAACCGTTCATATTTTCTCTCTCTATTATCTATATAGTAATATCCAACATTCATTCTTTAAAAAAAATTAAAGATCTATTTTGAAATAAAAAAAATTACAAGTAATGTTTATTAAAAAAAATTACATCTAATAAAAAAATTACATGCAATGTAAGAAAAATCATAGTTAATACAAAAGTAAAAGCGTGAAAATTAATACAATTTGAAATTAATAAGTTTAAATAAAAAATAAGTAATTTATATATTTTCATGAAACACCTATTTTGACCTTGAATTTATTTTAAAATACTAACGTTACCTCTATTTACTCTAAAAAAGAGTTTTTTTTTTATATATTATAATATTAAATATTTTAATAGTGATAACTCATACCAATAATAATTAAAAAATATTTTCATAAAAAATCATAATTAGAAAATACTTGTAGAAATTCAAAGTTAAAATTTGTATATATAATATATAATAATTAAAATAACTAAAAGTCTATTTTGAAATAAAAGAAAAAAAATACATACAATGCAAAAAATTATGGTTAATACAAAATTAAAAGCATATATATTAATACAATTCAAAATTAATAAGTTTAAATAAAAAAAAGTTTTGTGCACGTTTCCACATTTGCTTTTAGGTTTCAGTTTTGGACTTGCGTCATTAGGGTTTACTGTCAACGGTTTGCTGATGGAGGAGGGTATTGCTTCGTTGTCAATTTCGGGAGGGGAGGAGGTTGGGTGGAATACTGATTTGGAGGATGTTTCGAAAGGAGAGGCTGTCGAATTTTGCGTGGTGGGGAGTTTTTTGACTACCAGTGTGGTCTAATTTCAAGCAATGCGAAGTAACCTGGCGAACCTTTGGCACCTGCACAGGGGTGTAACGATCATGAATTTGGGAGAAAAGAGGTTCCTTTTTCAATTCTATTATGAGATCGATTTGGATTGTTTCTTAGATGGTAGCCTTTGGACGTTGAACAACCACTTGTTAGTTTATCATCGGCTTAGGGAGGGGGAGGATCCTATGACGGTGCCATTGTTTTGGTTGGACTTTCGGATCCATGTTCATGATTTACCGGTTGATCTTACGTTGGAGATGATGGGTATGAGGGATATATGAGGATCCAGGTGATGCTTGATATTCAGAACCCTTTGATGAGGAAGAAGAAACTGATCTTGAGGAAGAGAGGTTGTATGTATGCTCTTTTCAGGTATGAACGTTTACCAATTTTTTGTTTCCTTTGTGGTCGATTGGGTCATGCTGAATGTTTTTGTCTAGTTCGAATCATACATGGTAAAAAAGAAATTGAATTCGAATGGGATATTTCGATTAAAGCAGTGCCATGAAGGGCCATGGTTGCCTTTAGTCCTTGGTTGCATGAGAAGGGAGAAGGACCACGTCTTGAGGATTTGCGGGATACAGTTGGTAAGAGGTCGGAGGGTAGGGGGAATAGCGTTAAGGGTATGCTTCAGAATGTTGTTTTCTTACGGCATGCTCGGGCGAATTCGGGTCTCAATGTGGGTGGGCGAGGTCGTATGAGTGTTAGGGATCTTGAGAATGTTGATCCTAATAGTAGGATTAATGAATAAGATAGTCCTATGGAAGTTGGAGAAGGGAAGAAACGTGCCCGTATTGATCGACTTTCACCTGATTTTGATGATAGGGATTCGGGGAAAGTACTGGATGGACAGATTTCTATGCATGATTTTGAGATATCGACTGGCTCTGCAAGGCAAAGCAGTCGGATGCAATGAGGCTTCTGTGTTGGAATGTCCGGGGATTAGGGAGCCCTTGGGCTAGATGTTGCCTTCGGCAAATGTTGAGAGAGATGAATCTCAATGTTGTTTTTTTCATTGAAGCAAAATTACATAGATCGAAGATGGAGGAGGTACGTAGGATTTGGGGTTTTGTAGAAGGTATTAATGTTAGTAGTGAGGGAACTTGAGGGGAATTGTCATTAGGATGGCGATAGGGTCTGGGTGTGCATTTACAGAGTTTTTTAACTAGTCATATTGATGTTCAGATAGTGGGGGATAATGAAGAGCTAGTTTGGAGGTTTACAGGTTTCTACGGACATCTTGTGAAGTCTTTGCACTCTCAATCTTGGGACTTGTTACGTGAACTTGTTTGGGATAATGCGTTGTCTTGGATAGTGATGGGCGATTTTAACGAGGTTTTGTTCACATATGAGAAACAAGGTGGGCATTTGTGTGATGAAAGAAATATGGTTGCCTTTAAAGCCCTGATGAATGAGTATGATTTGTTTGACGTTGGTAATCAAGGGCCCTAGTTTACTTAGGAGCAAAGACGTTTTGTGCCTAATAACATCCATGAGCGACTAGATTGGGGGATTGCCAATGAGGGATGGAAGGGGGCGTTTCCAGATTTTACTTTGGAGCATTGTGTCCATTCATTTTCGGACCATTGTCCACTAATGCTCAATACGCATGGGAGGAGTATGCGGGATGAGATATCACGACAGTTTCGATTTTGAATCAGCCTGATTATTAAGTGATTCTTACGAAGATGAGGTCCGAAGGTTTTGGGAAGGTTCATTTGTTGATGTTCCAGATCGACTTGGGCAGGTTGCTAAGGGTCTCATGATTTGGGCATAGAAATAGAGACGTGTGTCTAAAATGGTTTTTCGGAGATTACGAAAGTGAGTTATGAAGCTTAGTCAGTTACTACCGACTGATGAGGCTTTGGAAGAATTGGTTATTACTAATACGCACCTAAATTTGGAAGTTGATAAGGGCGAGCGATATTAGGAAAAAAGGGCTAGAGCCAATTGGCTTCGTAATAGAGATCGGAACATGGGTTTCTTTCACAAGTTGGCCACTCAATAGAGGAAGTTTAAGCGAGTGAATCAAATTGAGGATATGGATGGGGTTATGTGTTCGAGTGAGAGTGATATGGCTCGAGCAGCTTGTGACTATTTTGATGATCTATTTACAACTAGAGGTCGTGAGGATGTCAAAGGAGCCTTATTTGGAGTTGATGTTCATGTTATTAAGGGCATGAATAATTTTCTTTGCTTACCTTTTACGGAAGAGGAAATTGGAATGGCTATCCGTAGCATTCATCCTACCAAGGCATCGGGATCAGATGGGCTCTCAGCACTATTCTATCACAAATTTTGGCACATCATTGGTGTTGAGGTTAGTTCTTACTGTCTCAACATTTTAAATCATGGTGTTGATATGGTTTCAATTAATAATACGAATGTAGTGCTTATCTCGAAGCAGTCTATGCCTACTTGTATGACCCATTTCTAGCCTATAAGTTTGTGCAATATGCTCTTAAAAATTGTTACTAAAGCAATAGTGCATAGATTTCAGATGATTATGCTGCATTGCATCGATGAATCCCAAAGTGCTTTCGTGCCCGGGTGACTTATTACAGATAATGTGATCGTTGCATTTAAGCTTCTGCATTCATTTAATCGAAGGATAGGAGTTGGTTGTGGTTCTCTCGCCCTTAAGCTCGATATGAGTAAGGCATACGATCACGTGGAATGACATTTTGTAGAAGCAGTTATGAGGAATTTATGTTTTCGAGATGCTTGGATATAGTTGGTCATGCAGAGTGTCCGATCAGTAAGTTATGTTGTGGTCCTAAATGGTCAAAACTTTGGTTGTATTACAACTATGCGGGCCTTACGATAGGGCAACCTACTTAGTTCATTTTTGTTCTTATTTTGTATTGAGGGACTTTCAGCGTTGTTGCGGGTGGCAATGCGTAATGGTGACATAAAAAGGGCTCAAGCTAGTCGGTCAGGGCCTATTGTTTCGCATCTTTTCTTCGTTGATGATAGTCTAATCTTTGGTGAGGCATAAAATGATGGAATCTGAAATATTAAAAGGGTTTTGGCATATTACAAGGCTTGTTCGGGGCAACTCATAAATTATAAGAAGTCGTTAATTTATTTCAGCTCAAATGTGCCTGAGAGGGAGCGAGTCATGGTGGATAGGGAGTTAGGGGTGTGTTGTTCCTTTGATTAGGAGAAATATTTAGGTTTACCCATGGCTATTGGTCATAATAAGAAGATTGCTTTTCAGTCACTATTAGATCGAGTTCAGTGTAAAATTGGGGGCTGGTGTTATTGGTGGCTTTCTCAAGGTGGAAAACTAGTTTTTATTAAGTCTTTGTTACAGGCTATACCCATGTACGTTATGTCTTGCTTTTTGTTGCCTAAAATGTTTTGTGAAAAAATAGAGGCAATTCTTAATTGTTATTGGTGGCAGAAGACGCCTTCCATGCATAGTATCCATTGGTGTCGATAGGCGGATTTGTGTGACTTGAAGAAGTGGGGAGGCTTGGGATTTAGGCAATTAACTATGTTTAATTTCACACTTCTTACAAAGCAAGGGTGGTGGCTTATGACCAACCCCATCTCCCTTGTGGCTCGTGTTTTGCAATCAAAATATTATGCACATAGTAAATTTATGGAGGCTGCGTTGAAGAGTAAACCTTCGGTTATTTGGCGAAGTATCTAGGTAGCTCAAGGGCTGTTGCAAAAAGGTTGTGCTTGAAATGTTGGGATTGGTGCGAGCATACCAATATAGGATGCTACCTGGTTACCTGGAATAAGGCCAACATATATTCAGAGTCCTAAATTGGCTGGCCTTTCTGTAGTTGCTGATTTAATCGACATACATACAGGAAATTGGAAGGAGGATTTGGTGCGTAGTACCTTTGATACTTGTGAGGCACTGCAAGTTCTTTGCATCCCACTCTTGTTGGAAGGGGCAAAAGATAGTTTCTATTGTTGTGTTGATAAGTCTGGGACTTATACAGTGCGTAGTGGATATAGATTGCTTCTTCGGGGTTTCAATGGTACGACAGAGGACAAGTACAGAATAATTGAGCCACATTTATGACTCTTATACAAAAATATTTAGGCAACAAAGGCCCCAAACAAAATGAAAATTACGGTTTAAAGGCTACTCCATAACCATGTGCCTACTCGAAAAAATTTGTTTAACAGACATTTGTTAACAGAGTCCTATTGTTATAGGTGCGGATTGAAAGTAAAAAATGTTGTCCATGTTTGTCATGGATGTTCGTTTGCCTCTCAAGTTTGGAAGCGAATGGGTCTGTAAAGGAGTATGGCTTTTTTCGAGACTGATATGGGCGTATGGCTATCTCATTTATATAGTACCTACAAATAGTATGGATTGTTAATTACAATCACACTGTGGGCGTTGTGGCTTTCACGTAATAAGCTTATGCATGAGGGAAAGAGACAAAATGTTGATGATTTATGTTCCTTTGTGCTTGGTTATGTACAGGAAATAAATGTGATTCAGAATACTTACCACAGGGGGATGGTGCTGTAAGCAACTGTGTGGAGACCACTTGAGCAACAGCGAGTTAAAGTCAATTTTGATGGTGGTTATTACCAAGATCTACGATCATCGAGTATAGGGGTGGTGGTCAGGAACGACCACGGTCAAATCATGGGGGCTTACTATGCATGGAATAGAAACATTCCTTTGGTGGAGGCAGCGGAGGCTCTTGTGGCTATTCAATCTATCATATTCTCTATGGAGATGGGTTTAGACTGATCGAGATGGAA
The DNA here is from genome assembly GCA_039519145.1 of Kokia cookei. Classification (NCBI taxonomy): domain Eukaryota; kingdom Viridiplantae; phylum Streptophyta; class Magnoliopsida; order Malvales; family Malvaceae; genus Kokia; species Kokia cookei. Next base: position 22,988,722 of record CM076909.1, read on the forward strand.
GGGGACTCTTTGGTTGTCATCTCAAAGTTAAAGTCCAAGGCGATCGATAGATCCGAGGTTGGAGCGTACATATGAGAGGCACATCGGTTATTAGTTTCTTTTGAGCATTTCAAGTACCATCATATAAAGAGAGGAGGGAATAGGGTAGCTCACCTATTGGCTAAGGAGGGGTACTTTCGCAAGAGGGTATTGGGTGGAGGAGGGGCTGGCAGTGGTGATGGATTTGGTAGCTGAAGAGGCATTTGGCATCAATTGATCTGGTCAAAGTAATTTGCGTTTGATTTTTGCTGCATTTCATATCTAAGCAGCATTTCTCTCTATTTTCTCGGCTGTGCTTGAAGCTCCATTGCGTTCTGCCATGGCGGGGAGTAAGTTTTCTAGTATGCAAGGTTCTCAAAGGGTCTCTGGTCCTTGATTGGAATCAGTGCTATTAATTTGATAATGTGGTTTTGCTGCTTTTAATTCTTTTAGGGAACCTTTCTGCTTTATTTATTTTTTACAATTTATCTTTTCATTTTTAATAAAGCATGCCAGAATTATTCAAAAAAGAAGTATTTTATGTATTTTCATGAAATACCTATTTTGACACTAAATTTATAAAAAAATACCAACATTATCCCTATTTACTCTTAGTTACTTCAAAATGTCAACCTAGCCAAGTCCATAACACCACTAATTTGATATATCTTATTTGTTATTGTATTCAGTAGTAAAAATTATTTCATGGTGTGAGTAATTACGAAATAAATATTATTTATTAATTTTTTTATAATTTAAATTTTTTTTTTTTACTAAACATTATAAATAAATCCTCTATTAGGATTCATAAAAATCTAATAAACATATTTTTTTCTAAATCATAATAATAAATTTATTCTTTCGTGTCTACCTTTTTTTTTATTAATTTGGCATTAATCAATTTTGGCTATGATTTGAATAGAAATGCTGACTAAATTGTTAAAAGTTTGATGACATTGATGGAGCAGCTTGCGTGACACTTCACATTTATTTTTTCACACACTATTTTTTATATTCTAATTTAGAGCATAATTGAAATTTTTTTAAGCAGTTTATCCTTCAACCTTTCATTTTGAGTCAAATTGTTATGATTTTAACAAAAATGTTGGTAATTCAATAGCCATATATATTTTTTATCTTTTGAATACATTTAGAAATTAAAACAAATGATAACATGTATTACGGAAATATGTATGTAGGGTACAAGTTGGAACAACACCATTTTAGACAGAAGATGACAAGACTTCAAATTGAAACGAACCGTGATGTACACTAGTGGTTCAGTAGCATGGAGTCGTATCAATGGGCTCAATGTTTCAATGGTGGGTCTTGCTATCGACATATGACAACCAAACTGGTAGAGTCTATTAATTCCATCTTGACGCATACACAACATCTACTATTTCAACTATTTCCTTAGCTGCATTCTATAGGCTAACAACCTTGATGCCAAGAATGAGGAAAAAAAAAACAAAGTAGATGGAGGTGGGACATGTTCACTATGAGGAGGTTAGGAAGGCGGTGGAATTCAACACACGAAAAGCGAGGTCGATGACTGTACAACTATATTCCTAGCACTTGGAAACTTTCTAAGTGATGGAGTTCTTCAGCCATCAAGCGGATATCTCGACCAGGTCCTATGGATTTTATATTTGAAATAAGTGGTGTGACTGCGGGAGGTTCTAAATCTTTGGTATCCATGTGCACACGTCGTTGCAACATGTGCATAAGCCTAGGTCGACTATGAGCAATATATCAGTGAGGTGTACATGTTGAAACACATTTTAAGTATTTGGGAAAATGAGTTCCCCACCTTCAGGGATATCTTGACATGGGAAATGCCTTCGCTAACATTTGAGTTGCTCTTAGACCTAGGACTACGTAGGTTACCTAAAGGTCGATCGTAGGCTAGCAGAATTCAGAATGACATGACTTGAGAAACAAGGGCAAACCCAAACATTGCGATCTCGAAACAAGTGCTCGCATCAAAACTTCTATCCTAGACAATTGTCACAATTGAGGTGAATATAATTTTATGTACCTGATATTCAAATGTATTTTAATAATTTTCACAAATTAAATTTGTTAGGGATCGACCCGATTAAACAACGAACAAATAAAAATAGTGAAAGAAATTGAGAAATTGAACACACAAATTTAACATGGAAAAACCCCTCCGAAGAGGATTAAAAACCATGGACAAAGATAATTTTACTATAATGGAAAAAGAACGAAGAGTACAAAAGATGAAGATAAAAACTAAACCTCGAAAACCCGAAAACAAAAACCCTTAAAACGTAAAAACTAAATTCTCCAAAATTTGTTAGGAGTTCTAAACTCTAATAGATATATACTCTAAGGTTGTAAAAGAGCCTATTTATAGGTTAAATTCCTAGGTCAAATAATAATAAAATAATCTAGATTAATCAGAGTTTAATTGAAACAAATAAATAGAGTTTAACTGAAAGATTATTTCTTAAATTTGACTGAAATAGGAGTCATACTTTAACAAATCTCCACCTTAACTCGTATTTCCACAACACCATCTTGTCAAAACTCGTCATGGGCCTATCTTGAACTATGCAAGGAATTAACTGAGTTGATTTGTGCACTATCAAATTAAAACTAACCCGGGTCTGATTTACACAATCATAATGCCATAACTTTTGAAAACCTACATCCAAAAGAGATCCTCTCTTCAACAAAACAGTCATACCTTTTTCCCTCCTATGACTAAGTTGCCTCCGCTCCAAACGAGTTGACTTCAACTCCGTAATGGATGAGAGACGTCCAATTTCACCTGTCACTGTAGAACCTTCCAGAATATAAAGACTGTGGGTCCTTTTACCTTTTAACAAAACGAGAGTCTCATGAGACACCTTAATGTCGCTAGACTCGATGTTGATCTTACAACCTTTCGAGTCTAAAATACTCAAGGAGATGAGATTCTTTCATAAATCAGGTACATACCTGACATTTGAGAGTGTCCTAATCGTACCATCATGCATCCTAATTTTAATAGCACCAATACCGATTACCTTACTGGATGAATCGTTACCCATGCGCACAACTCCACCTTCAACGAAACTGTATGTAGAGAAGCATTCTCTGTTGGGACACATGTGAAAAGAACATCTCGAATCTAGGATCCACTTGGATATAAGTTCGAAGTTATCGCTCGTTAACACTAAAAAGAAATCATCACTGCTTTTGTCGGTCAAATTAGAACCATTTACATCTTCCTCGTTATTCTCAACAGCCCTTTTATTTCGTAGTTTGTAACAATATGCTTTGACGTGACCTAACTTCTTACAATATCGACACCTTTTGTCATGTTTCTTTGATGCTACCAAAATAGATGCTTGCTTATCTGCCTTGCTATTTGAACAAAATTCATTGTCGAGTTTGTCTTTGCTAAAAAATGACCCTTCATATACTCAAACAAGAGTTTGTCTCTACCATAAATCAATATCTCCCTAAAAGACTTGTATAAAGGAGGCAAAGAGCACAATAATAGCATAGCCTGATCTTTATCGTCAATTTGAACCTCAACATTACTTAAATAATTTAAAAGGGTAATAAATTGATTGACGTGATCTCTAAGAAGCTCACGTTCGTTCATGCAAAACGTAAATAGACGTTGTTTCAACATTAAACGGTTAGACAGAGACTTAGTCGCATAAAGAGTTTCTAGTCTTCTCCACAAGGTGGGTGAGGTCTTTTTCTTCAATACCTCCTGCAATACCCTATTCGCGAGGCACAACTGGATTGTAGATATGGCCTTTTGGAACAATGAAAATATAGACTTTTTCATATCCTTTTTAACTCAAATTCATGTAAATTCTAGGTAATTAATGTCAAAAAATATAATTTGATTGTAAAATAATTAATTTGTGCTAAAATTTCCAACGTTTTGATTTTTAATTATTTTTATAAATATTAAGCATGAATGTGATGATTTTTTTGATAAATTTGCACAATTGGTGAAAATCGGCTCGATAGACACTACTGATAGCTTAAACCGTTGATGGAATTTTTACGCCGAGTCAATGAAGAGTTAAGAAGAATATTTTTCTAACCAAGGGTCGGTCTAATATGAAGCTAAATTATGCTTTATAATTATATTTTTAATTCAATTAATTTGGATTAAAAATAAATTATAAAGGCTAAATTGAAGTGGCTCGATGTGCATGCAACCGAGGGTCGAACCACTTTGATTTCGGCTAGCCATGTGCCGTCCACATGGTGACTTATTCAACTGATTATGTTGACCATTTAAAACTTGCAAAACAGCTCTTAAACATTCCTAAAATCTCATTCAAACCCCTCCATTTTTAGTGGTTTCAAATTCTCACCCCAAGCCCTATTAAGCAAAGTTTTAACTAGTCAAACTTGCTCCATGCATGGCCGGCCATGAGAGTTGTGTGGCTGATATTTATTTGCTAAATATAGCCACCAACTCTCACCTATAAATACCACCTTCACTCACCTCATTTTTGACACCAAAATAATCCATCTTCTCTTCTTTCTCTCTAGTTTTCTCTTTAGCCTTCCATCCTAGTTTTCCTCATTTCCTTGCCGATTTCCTCTCTTGGAAAAGAGTGGTTCTTCAGCCTTCCATAGCCTTTATTGAGTGCTCATCAGATACCTCGATCTGGGAAGATTCGATCTGGGAAGATTCGAGCAAGGACGATCAAGAACGCGAAAGCAATTCTTGAGAAATTGCTGGATTAAATCCTATTCTTTTTCTCATATTTTTAGATTATTTTTTGTTATCATGATGAATGCTATTAATTCTTTAAGTTTTGGGTTGATTGTGTTTAATTTCTTGTTTATATTTAATCATATTTATGCTGTTATAGGCCCTAAATATTTTGTTTAATTAAATGTTATCATGCCTAAGTTATTATTGCATTACCCTTGTGATATACCTATTGAATTAATCATTTAAGCGCGTTGAAATTGTGATTAATGGACACACTATTTAATTTGTGCATGCTTAATCCTCTAAGGAAGCTGAGAGTTAAAATTGTGATGTATCGGAGAATACTAGATTTGCATAACTTGAAGGATTTTTGTGATTAAACTATTTCAATATGGGTGTATGTTGTTACCTCACATGATCCTTTACATGTTTATGAATATTAGTTTAGTCAGTCGTATTGGCATAGGTGTATGTTCAAGAGATAGATAATTTCATAATGTATATATGTGCTATAACACATTAACTTATCAAAGGTTAGTTTAGTCGGTCGTATTGGCATATGTTCAAGAAATAAATTGATTTTTGTAAGTGACGTTCATAAGTTAGCAACATATCGACTTGCTGTGAATATTAATTCGTAACAAGCATGAACATGATTTATATTTAATTAAGTGATTAAAACAATTAACCTGACTTATTTATGTCATATTGATTAAAACTTTTTAGAAATCGTGCATAGGAATATAATTTAAACTTACCTTAACTTAGTTTAATTTAGTTTAGAACACTTAGATTTAAAATCCCTCTCAAATATTATCTTGTGTTTAACCAATTTGTTGATTGATTATTTCATAAATACTTTTCGTAGCATAGTCCCTGTACGTACGATACTCAACATTTAGTTGTCACTTTATTACTTGAATATGATTATGTACACTTGTACATTTTTATTGTTCCACCTTTTTTTCAAGCTCTTCCCAGTCTAATTGATCTAGATTCTCGAACTTTTTCTCCAAGCCTATCTAAACTAGAATTGCTATCGTCTGAACTTGCCACAGATTGAAATTTGTGACACCATCGAACTTTTCAATGTCGAGCCTTGTTGTTGCCATATCTGAACGGGTTGATCTACGAAAATCAATCTAGCTCTGATACCACTTGTTAGAGATTGACTTGATTAAGTAACGAACAAGTTAAAATAGCGGAAGAAATTAAGAAATTGAACACACAAATTTAACGTGAAAAAATCTCTCCGAAGAGGATAAAAAACCACGGACAAATATAATTTTACTAATGGTAAAAGAATGAAGAGTATAAAAGATGGAGATAAAAACTAAATTCCGAAAACTCGAAAACAAAGAATCCTCAAAACGTAAACATTAAATTCTCCAAAAGTATTAGGAGTTCTAAACTCTAATGGATATATATTCTAAGGTTGTAAAAGAGCCTATTTATAAGCTAAATTCCTAGGTCAAATAATAATAAAATAATCTAGATTAATTAGAGTTTAATTGAAACAAATAAACTGAGTTTAACTGAAAGATTATTTCTCAAATTTGACTGAAATAGGAGTCATACTTCAACAAAATTAAATTTATTTCTACATTTTTCCATGATCCCCCATAATTATGAGAAGCTTACCCTTATTACAAAATTAAAACAATATGCATTAAATTCATATATAATAAGAAATCATGATAAGAAAAATATTTACTCTCAAATATGGTAAGTAAGTAATTAAGATTTTCATTAATTCAAACATTTATTAAATGTTTTCCATGTTTAGCATTAATTAAAAAAATATTTTGTTTCCTATTTAAAATTAATTTAGACAATTACATGGACAAAATTTCATAAGTTAATTAAAAATATATTTGTTTCACAATTTATTAGTTATATATATTTTTGAAAACTATTTGTTCCAATAAATAATTACAAAATAATTTAAAAAAATGAAACTTTGTAAATAATTAAATAAAGGTTACTAGAAAAATTGGTATAATTGCTTCACAATTTACATGTATCAAAATTGATGGATAGATGGAGTTATTTGTGGGGTGAAATGTTGTGGTGCCTTTTGTTGACGTCGGGTTTGTTCTCAACGTCAATCGGGAGCTCAATTTTTCCTTCACTCGAACTTGCATTCTCATCATCCATCAATGAACCTTGGGGTGTGTTGAAGCAACTTGAAAATTAGTATATCCCAAAGGTTTGACCGGGAGGTGTGAAGTATTGGGGTGTAAAGCTAAACGTATCAACCATCATTGATGACCTTGATTGTTGATAATAAAAAATGGAACTGGGCATCTCCGGATGATAGGAGTAACCTTAGAAGTCTAGTGCAAAATTGTCCTTTCACAACTCTAGATGATAAGAACTACCCTCCGCTTGTGTTTGTGTCATTGCAGGTTTGAGCTCGGGCTCAAGATCAAGAGGTGGATGTCTTCAATGAGGATGGGATCGACTCGGTCCACTTAGTTGATTCCCTCGTTGGTGCATGTGTTTAGAGACTACCATTAACTAGTCACCAACCAAATACAGTAATTCATTTTTTATGTACCAACATTGGTAGTGGACAGCGGGCGTGAGATCCCCAATACAATAGTCTAATTGAGGCCTCTTATCCATCCGGGCATACCATATTACAATCAATTGGTGATACTCCAATGTCCATTTCTTTTCATCTTTTCCCCTCTTAGTAATGTTGTGATCATTGTCGAAGTTGATTGGAACCTTCGGAACATCTTTCTTAATATTTAATTGTCGTAGAACTCAGTCCTCATTGTACCACTTAAAGGTTGAAAAATTCAACATGAGTGCATTAATGTACCAAGTGTATGAATGGTGGTAAGCCAATTGGGGAATTACACTCGCAACATTTGACACAACATTTGGCATCCACATGAACTACACAATTAATATCATGATTATATTGACATAAGTAAAATAACAAAACTAAAATAATTACATGACATGAATATAATTTTATTATGGAAAAAATTACCTCCTTCCTAGTGTATGTATCAATCATTTGTTTGTACACAATGAGGGTTTCCAACTTCCTGATGTTAGATTACCGACACATCCCATGGCACAGCGAAAAAAAATTAATCCCACGATCACATCCTAGGATCCATGTGCAAGGAACGAATCAGGGTGAGAAAGGTATGAACAATTACCTTTAATCATCTGAAAACTGATTGTTATGAACCGAATTGCACAATTGTACGTCGATCCAAGCCGCTACACAATGTTTCGGCCTCTACGTAATCCACTCGGTGTGACAACAAACGTCAATTACCTTCTAAACTTTTCAGAGAATATTTTATTGACGACTGTTAGACCCTCTTTTTTTCTGATATCAAAACCCTAACACAATTTTGCTATATATTCCTTTTATTTAATATTTGGTATTAAAAAGAAATTATTCCTTTAGAAATATATATGGAAAGTTATTAAAACATTATATACTTTCCAAAAGGATATTAACTTCCATGTTTTAATATTTAACGAAATTATTAAAATAAATAATTATAATTATGTTATATTATATTTAGTTAATATTAAAATTTTATATGAATCAAACACATATATTAATATTAATTATGTTCTCTATTCATGTACAACAAGTTTGTACACATAATGTGTTAAATATTTAAATGTAAAATTAAGTTAATTCAATAATTAATTTAAATCATGTGATAGCTAAACATAACACCAATTGTGTTTGGATTCCATTTGTTTCAACCATAGGGTGTGACCCTGTAGGTTCTTGGAATGTCAGCAGCAATACTAGAACGATTATAATATTACAAACAATGAGTGGCAGCAATGCATCATTGCTATCTAAGTTACAAGAAGTCATGATTCGACATAACCTCTCTGTGATTAACCCTTCATATATCAAATCTTTTTTTTCCTTTATATCTAGAATGGACATAAGTAATAGAATAGTCACACTTGCATAGTTCATCTAATGTTTCTTAATATCTTGAGTAGACTATGATATAAAAAATAAGTATGATATCTCATATCAACTTATTCGAGCATGACCATGCATTTCTAGTCTTACTCAATCAAGTGGCCTAAGATATTGCTCCTATTATGTAGGAGGGACAAATCCTATATTGATCAACCATATCCCACTACATAGATTTTGATATATTCAACATCAGCCTTTATAGAACAATCAGTTACGGTGGATGTTTGACTGTATCAAAATATACGAGTCACGATGTTGGGATAATGATGATCTCAAGTCTGAGGATCATGTACATAGTAATCACTATGAGTAATGTTGTGACTGTAACATAATAATACAAGAAACATACATATAGCGGGTCAGTCCAATATGTTGTTCTCTAACACACATACTCATGTATTGATTTTGAAATCCCATGTCAATGACAACACTTTGTCATCAAAAAACTACATGTTAGTCTTAATGCATTATTGTTGTCCAAGCTCACAATAATACTCGACTAAGGACCTTTTAAGAATAATCATATTATTCTCAGGACATTATTATAAAACAATTTATTTATATACACAAAAAAGAAACTAAAATAATAATGGTGATGCCTTATATTAATAAACGAGGTAAAACAAGTATGTTATTACAATTATCTTATGATTGGTCTTTGGGTATACTTTAACAACTCGATCCCGAGACAAGCGCACCATCTGAAAAGAATGTAAATTTGTTAGATAAAATTTTCATAAAAAATATTGTTAACCAATGTTTTAAATTTCTTTTACCTATTTACAAGTGGGAAAACATATTGTAAGCGAGTCACTGATGCTAGAAATGACATCTTATACAGTGCCTAGGACTACAACAGTAGTAGACACTTACATATATCTTGTGTATTGTGCTTCGTCACCTGACAAAGCTCATGGTACAATGTTGCTAATACTGTTGAACCCTTACGAATGTGAAGCTTGAAAATTAGCCAATAGAGGCAAGTACATCAGGTGGACTTTATATAACATGCATTTGACAAGAGTACCCCCTATCAACTCCAATATATACACTCGAGCAGCTCACATCTTCTCTCACTCAAAGACATTACTTGGTAAAGTTTTGGAATTTTACTTTAGCCAAAAAAAGTTTCAAATTGATAAATTTAGCAGCACCATCACCTGGTGATCATCCAAGCAACTGATAGAAAAACAACACGGGTTCAATCACTTTACCTGAACCCGTGATCGCAACATTGTCAACTAGGTGCCAGAGTTGCAATGCAACAACTTCTAAGGTGATATTGCACTCTCTACACGAAAAATGAAATGTATTGGTCTTTGGGTGCCACGTCTCAGTCAAGGCAGATATCAAGTCGACCCTGAGTTCAATCATTCTAATCAATGCCGCCTTTCCAAATCTCGTGGCATCCAAATCTCGTGGCATCCAAATAGGGGAAAATAAATTTGTCCGATCGATAGCTCAGACCCTGTCCAAAACAAGTTACCATATTAGTTAAATATGTCAATTAAAAAAATAATGACGTGCAAATTTATAAAATACCATGAATAGCAAGTAGCATTTTTTATCGAGACATTAATCGTCATGGCTGTGCGATCAGTTTCTCTAATCAATAAACCCATTTTGATATATGCACAAACAAAATTAAATAAATATATCATTTTAAAACATAAACACTTCCACATAATAATATTTACCACAACCCATTTCGTACATAATTTTATTTTTGTTTTATTTAAATGAAATATCCACACAATAATATTAATCACCAACTAAACAAAAAAATATTAAACAAATTATCTTAGCCTATATGTTTGAATTAAAATCTAAGTATCTTTATTAAAATATACATAAATATAAACATAACTAACCTACTAAAAAAGAAAACTCCAACACAACGAACTTTTTTTTTCTCCAAAAACTTTAATACGAACAACACAAACAAATTTTTTTTACGAACAAAAAATATTGTCGAAACATTTTTTTTGAAAAAAAAGAAAAAAGTCTTGAAAATATTTTAAAGCATCGAAAATTGGGAGTCGCCACCAATTTTTTATTTGGTGTGATTGGATCACCACAAAACATTTAAAATCCGTTTTGAAAAATAATTTAGTATTCGAAATCCAAAAAATGGGTTCGGGAGTCGGTTACGTGTGAGGAAGGATTAGCACCCTCACACGCCTAAAATTGGTACCACATCGATTATTATCCGGTCTTTATTTGTTAAAAATTTGAAAACTCGAGTGAAATTTAAAATATGATCCTTAAATGCATGATTTATTCGATGTACACGTTTTAAGAAGGAAGTTGAATTTCGTTAGGAAGTCTCGTTATTTCGAAATGATCGAGGAAAGAAATCACGTCCAATGAGTTAGGACATAACATTTCGAGATCCAAAAATAATGAGCATTCTTTTGTTGCCAATTTAAAACCTTTAAAAGAGTATTTGATTATTCCAGTTTGAAGAAAAATCGTGCCTAGTAAGTTAAAGCACAATTTTTCAAAATCTGAAATAAAGAAATATTGTCTCGATTTTAAAATTATTTGTATATATATATATATATTTGAGACAAACAATCTTTTAAAAAAGATGAGTGTAAAAATACGAATATTTGATTAATGGCTAAATTAAATAATCATAAAGAAAGAACAATTATACGAATAAATAAATATACAACAATTAAGCGTAAAATACAAAATACAAAAAAGGTGAATCAAAAACATCAAATACAAGAAAAAAAAAGGGGATTAATTTAAGATACGAAGAAAATAATTTAATTTTATGTGCATGGAATCGAAAAAAGAACGAAAAGGAAAAACGAGGTCAGAAATGAAGTTTTTGAGAATTTCAATGTAAAAATGTGATTTTGTAAAAGTTTAAGTGTCAAAATGAAATTTTGGAGAATTTTGGGGGTTAAAATGTGATTTTGGAAAAATTTAGGGTTAAAATGTGATTTTGGGATAATTTTGGGGGATAAAATGTGATTTTGGAAAAGTTTGGGGCTAAAATGTGATTTTGGAGAAGTTTGGGGTAAAAATGAAATTATGGAAGAGGTCAGGGGCTCTTTTATGCAATAAAACCAAAAACATGCCACGTGGTAGCCTCTCACGCATTAGAAATTCAAAGGACTAAATTAAAAAGGAAATAAAATTTGAGGGCAAATAGAAATAAATTAAAATATAAAAGAGGACCAGTTGTAAATCTGGAAAAAAGTGGAAGGACCAGGGGAATAATTATCCCTAGTAAAAAACATGCGGATCCTTTGCCTAGGGCGGGTTGGGTCGGTCAGATCATGGTAAAACTACATCGTTCTGGCCTCTAAGTTTAGACACCAAAAGGACACCGTTTTCAAGGGGGTATTTAAGTTAATTTTTGCTGAAATTTTCACTTTTTTCCTTTCATTTTACAAATTTCTTTTTTCTCTCTTTCTCTCTCAAATCTCTTTACAAAGGCCGACCTTGCTTCGGCCAAGGGTGCCGCCTCCCGTCCGTCACTGATCGTTGTTCGCCATCGTCTTTGGTCGTCGTCTGCCACCTTGTACGACGACGAAAAGGTAAAAAATCTCCCTTTTTTTATTTTCTTTTAAAAAATCATAGATCCAGGCTCCGATCTAACTAGATCGAGCCCAGATCTACTAAGAAAAACGTTTAAAATTCCTTTTTGATTTTTTAAAGCTTCTATTTCAAAACAAAGGACTGGATCTGATTTGGTTTTTCAGAAAATTCGAGTTTCGATCCTTTATTTCTTTTAAATCTATTTTTATTGTTTTTTTCTTTTTGATCTCTTTGATAAATTCCTAGGTGTTGAAACCCTCATGAGTATAGATGAACTTCGGAGGGCCTCCGCTCACGGCCACGACGACATTCGAGTCTAGGTATGACCCTTCGTATTTCCTTTTTTATTTATTATATTATTTAATATTATATTTATTTATTATGTAGTTATTATAAAAACATTTAGAAATTAGTAATAAATGATAATAACGACAGAATAAATTTGTATATTAATGTGTATAAAGTATTTCGAATTTTTAATAATGTATAAATAATAAATAAATGTATACTTGAATCTGTACCTTGAGAACAAAACGCCTTGAATGCTTCGAGATTTTATCAGTGTTTTGATGTCAACTGCTTCTTTGTATTTTTATTGATTTTGAATAAAAGCCTAGTAACCCTTACAACTGATTTTAATTTGGCATTTATAGACTACTTTTACAATGATGATAATTTGTTTATTGCAACTAAATACCAATCTTTTCTTCTTTTATAGGGTAGACTCGATATTGGCGGTGGCAGATGGTGGGTGGCCTTTGCTGACGTGACGGCATCTGAGTGGACAAGGCAGGGGCGGTAGCAGCACAAGTTGCTACTAGGGTTTGACCTTAGGTTTAATTTTGGGTTTAGGTCTGTTGGGTCATGTAATTGGGTCAAGGTTTAGTTTTAGGGTTTGGGTTTATTATTTGGGTTTAGTGGTATTGGGTTTTGTAATTTGGACTTTTAAATTTAAAGTAAATTTAAATTTAAAATTTTTCGGTTTATTTTGGTTTTAATGTTGGGCCCGAACAAATTAGGCTTTAACAGCTGCCTCTCTTTCCTTGTCACTGTGTAACAGGAAAGGAGCAAAGACCAAAAAAAGAGGCCCAATTTTGTCAAGACTCATTTCTTTCACGCTCTTTCTTCAACTGGCCCACCCTTCGCTTCATTGGTCGTTCAATTTCACTGCATCCGCTTCTTTAGGAAAGTAGGATTTAGTGTTGTGATTCCACCTTGCCCTAAGGTAATTTCAAAAAGACGAAATTTACTACTTGTAACTTTACTCAATTCACTTGCAACTTCAAGGAGATTGAGGTTTGTCATCTTAGTCTTTGATTCAATCCACTAACACTTCAAGTGTGTTATGACTTCATTTCTTGGTCTACTTCTCTATATCTCATCAAGAAGATAACCTCTTTATTGCTTTGACCCGCTTCTCTGTATCTCATCAGGAAGATAGGGTTTGAAGTCTCATTCGTATTGAGCTTCATTTCATTAATTTAGTTTACTTCTCTATTTTCATCAAGAAGATGACCGATTTATTGCTTTAATCCACTTCTTTGTATCTCATCAGGAAGATGGGGTTTGAAGTCTCATTCGTATTGAGCTTCGTTTCATTGATTTGGTCTACTTCTCTGTTCTTATCAAGAAGATGATCGATTTATTGCTTTGACTCACTTCTCTGTATCTCATTAGGAAGATGGGGTTTGAAGTCTCATTCATATTGAGCTTCGTTTCATTGATTTGGTCTACTTCTCTGTTCTCATTAGGAAGGTGATCGATTTATTGCTTTCACCCACTTCTCTGTATCTCATTAGGAAGACGGGGTTTGAAGTCTCATTCGTATTGAGATTCGTTTTATTGATTTGGTCTACTTCTCTGTTCTCATCAGGAAAATGACTGCTTTATTGCTTTGACCCACTTCTTTGCATCTCATCAGGAAGATGGGGTTTGAAGTCTCATTCGTATTAAGCTTCATTTCATTGATTTGGTCTACTTCTCTATTCTCATAAGGAAGATGACCACCTCATTGATTTTGACATTTCAGTCTTCTCCACGATTAGGTTAGGAAATCGTATGCTTCAATCTGCCCCATGATCGAGGTCAGATACTGGTGTGTCTTCGATTTGCCCTCTGATTAAGGTAAAAGATCAGATGCTTTAATCTGTTCCTTTCTATCTTTAGGGTATATGATTTGCTTTTATGGCTTTAACCATTCCCTCTATGCTATAGGGTATCAGCTTCAATGTTTCTCTGGTTCATCTCACCATTTTGCAGGGATGTGACCTGTAAAGTATGCTTCTATAGACCTCTATGTAGGCGCAAATTATTAGGATGTCATTATCAAAATGAATCAAATGCTCCTAACTACATGAATGCGCATGATGAATGTCCGGTTCATTTATTATTTGGGTTTACAAGGTCTAACGTTTGTCCCAAATTCTGTCGTAGGTGCATCGTCTTGTCTTTTTCTAGGCTTAGCTTGAACTGCTTGTTTTCAAATTTGTTTTCCAAAAGGTGGTCCTGTTTCGGGCCCCTGTACTATTTAAAAAATTCCAGAATGATTCTCACGGATCTTTATATGATTTATATTATTAGTTCATTATCCGTTATTTTTAACGGAAGATGCTTGAACAAGATTATGAAAGAATAAGGTAAAAAATTATTGAAGATGTAATTCAAAAGAAAGGATCCTAGATGGCAAACAGTAGTAAAAAATTTCCTAGTACAACAAAAAGACAACTAGATGCCCCGAATATCGCAAGATGAGCTTCTCTAAGCTGACTCGCTAAGAATCATTCTAAGCCCGATATGTGTCTAGAATACCTAGAGTGCTTTACCGATGTTTCACACTGTAAAGTTTCTCCGTCTTGTTAAATTTGAGAGAAATGATCACTTCAAACCTATTCTTCACTTTAAATTTAAGCCACCCTTTACGGGTTTTCAACTCAAAATCTCTTTCGATTTCGAGATGCCCTTTATGGGTTTTCATCTTGATCTTTTTTTTTGGGATGCCCTTTGAGGGTTTTCATCTCGATTTTTTTAGGCGAAATATTTCTTCACCGAGTCTGAATTGACAGGATTGTGCAGATTTTTGCCATCCATTTCTGTTAGAATGAGCTCCCCTTGAAAAAGTTTTTTTTACCACATAAGGCCCTTCCTAATTAGGGATCCATTTCCCTCGGAAGTCTTTATGTATGGGAAGTATCTTTTTCAGAACTAGATCTCCCTCATGGAATTCTCTAGGATGAACCTTTTTGTCATAAGCTCGCATCATTCTTTTTTGGTACACTTGACCATGGCAGATAGCTCTTAACCTCTTTTCTTCGATTAAATTCAACTGATCATATCGGGCTTGAATCCATTCTACCTCATTTAGTTATAACTCTGTCAAGACTCGGAGAGAAGGGATTTCAACCTCGATAGGTAAGACTGCTTCCATACCATATGCTAGTGAAAATGATGTTGCCCCAGTAGAAGTTCTGAACGAAGTTCTGTAAGCAAAGAGGGCAAACGGTAATTTTTCATGCCAGTCTCCATAGGTCTCTATCATTTTTGCAATGATCTTCTTGATGTTTTTATTAGCTACTTCCACAGCTCTATTCATTTTTGGGCTGTAGGGAGATGAATTGTGATGCTTGATTTTGAATTGCTTGCAAACTTTCGCTATAATGCTATTGTTCAAATTCAAAGCATTATCGAATATGATCCTTTCAGACATCCCATATTAGTAGATGATCTCCTTTTCAAGAACTTGCTAACTGTGGACTTTGTGACATTGGCGCAAGAAGCAACTTCTACTCATTTGGTGAAGTAGTCAATAACCATAAAGATAAATCGATAACCATTAGAAGCATTTGGAGAAATTGGTCCAATGACATCCATGCCCCACATAGAGAAAGGCCAAGGAGAAGTCATGACATGAAGGTGTGATGAAGGTATATGAATCTTATCTTCATAGATTTGGCATAATTGATGCAATCGCCTTCCATGTTGGACCAGTAATACTCAAATCTCATTATCTGCCTAGCCATTATGAAACCATTGGCGTGTGTCCCACAAATGCCTTTGTGAACTTCTTCTAAAATCTTTCTAGCTTCGATTGCGTCGACACATCTTAGCAACACCTGATTCTTTCTCCTTTTGTACAAGATTTCCCCGTCTAGGACATATTCATTTGCAAGTTTTCTTAATGTCCTTTTTTCATTTTCAAAAGCTTGCTCGTGGTACCTGTGATCCCTTACATACTGGAGAATATCTTGGTACCACGGGCTATCATCCCTTTCTTCTTCTTCTTCTTCAATATCATAACAATGAGTCAGAGCCTCATAAATGCTTATTTGAATAGATTTTATATCTTTTGGTCTATTTACTTTAATCATCGAGGCTAGAATGGCCAGGGCATCAACCATCTGATTTTCTTCTCTTGGGAGATAATGGAATGTGATATCATCAAACTCAAGAATCAACTTTCGGTAATCGATTAGCTTGGAATCTCTCGTTTTCCATTCTCTTTTGAGTTGATAAATTACCAATGCGAAGTCCCCATATACCTTCAAAACTTTGATATCGTGTTCTATAGCTGCACGGATTCCCATGATACATGCATCATATTTTACCATTTATTTGTTCAATCAAAATTGAGTTTACTGGTGAAAGGATAGTGGTCTCCTTCTGGTGATACCAAGACTGTTCCAACTCTATTACTTGTAGCGTTTGAAGCTCCATCAAAATTTAATTTCCAGGGATGTTCTACTATGGTCCCCTCTTCAGTGGTTGCAACATACATTAAGTCCTCGTTTGAGAAATTGAAGTTTATTGGCTCGTAGTCTTCTAAAGCCTTACTGGCTAGGAAGTCTGCTATCGCATTCCCTTTTACTACCTTTTAATTAACATAAACTATGTCGAACTCAGACAATAAGATTTTCCACCTAGCCAGCCTTTCATTCAGTGCAGCCGATTCTATCATATATTTTAGAGGATCTAATTTTGAGATTAACCAAGTTGTGTGGTACAACATGTATTTTCTTAATCTTCGTGTGGTCCAAACTAGAGCATAACGTAATTTTTCAATTGGCGAGTATTAAGTGTCACAATCGGTGACTTTCTTGCTAAGATAATATATTGCCCTTTCCTTCTTTCCAGGCTCATCGTGTTGGCCTAGTATGCATCCCATTGAATTTTTAAAGACCGCCAAGTACAGGATTAACGGTTTATTGGGAATTGGAGGGACCAAGACGGGGGCATTGGATAAGTAATCCTTAACTTTGTCAAAAGTTTCCTGGCATTCATCATCCCACACACCTGAGTTGCGCTTCCTAAGTAAATGAAAGATAGGATCACATTTCTTCGTCAGCTATGAGATGAACCGAGCTATGTAATTTAATATCCTTAGGAACCCTCGAACTTCTTTTTGTGTATTGGGTGGTGGTAACTCCTGTATGGCCTTGACTTTGTCTGGATCAATTTCAATCCCCTTTTTGCTAACCACAAAACCCAACAACTTGCCCGAAGTGTACCTTTTGCAACGGGTAGCGATGTGTAAGGCTTTCGTAGATCCCATTCCTCCAGTTGGTATCTCATCATCATTGAAGAAAATAAAGTTATTTGCACTCACATTATTGATCAGACGATCCAGCTTACTGACAAAAATATCATTGGCTACATAAGTCTCATTTAGCACTTTCATTAGTATGCTTCGGTGGGCCTCTAAGCTTAAAAGTAAGGCCAAGATCGATATTCGCGCTGACTGCTTGTGCAATTGTTCCACTACACTATATTCGCTATATGTTAGGAACTTTAGAAATTCTTTTACCTCTTTCTTTGACACAAGCTCATTTATGGGTGTTTTGGGATCACTAATCTTTTCCTCCTCGGGCTCAACTATCACTACTTTCCCTTTATTTATTTCTTTTCCTTACTCACTGGATCATAACACCTTCCACTGCGAGTCACGAGACTCACGTCCTTTCTGAGTTCTTCCTCCCTTGGTATCGTTACATTGCAATTATAGTTCCACGGGACTCTTTTACTATCTTCGTAAGGAAACCCCGCTGGCTTTTGTATAATGATATACAGTGTCATTTGCTCTCTTGCCGCACTGTTTGTGGGTTTAGAAATAATCACCACTGGGTGATTAATCCTATAGGCCTTTGCTGCTCTCTCTTCGGAGGTGTAAACATCCTTAACTTCCTTCCCTTCCTCGAAAAATTCCAACTCTCTATTATCCATCAGTGTTTGCACCAAAGCTTTGAATTCAACACAGTCCTGAATCTTATGACTTTCAATGGCATGAAATTCACAGTAGTTGTGAATCTTTACTATTGTGTTCCCCCTTTCTTTCACGACTAGTTTCGCCTTGACCATCTGATGCCATACCCACTTGAGCGGAGGCTTGACTTCTTCGACATTCATTTTGATTTTTTGGCTTCCTTCCTTTGCTATTGTATTCACTCATTGGTTCGGGTGATTGAGCAAGGGATTCTTGGCTATGTTTGGTTTTGTTGGTTCATCAAACCTCATGATTTTTAATTGAATAAGTCCCTCAGCTTTCCTCTTGAAGGCAGACCAGTTCTCAATTGAATGCCCCTCTGCTTTTACATGATATTCACATCGAGACTTTATATCATACAAAGTTTGAAATGAGGGCTTGTATGGCCTTACATGCTGTGGAGTTATTAAATGCTCGTCATACAGTCTCTGGTAAAGTTCCCTATATGACATAGGAATGGGAGTGTACTGAACTCTCTCCCTATTCGGCCTCGAGCTTGACTTTTATTTTGGAGCATTTTGATAGTTGCTCATCGGGGCTTTAGGTTGTACCGTCATGAACGGCTTTGTGTAGTTCGACTTGTATATACTTACGTTATTCACTTCATTTTCTCTCCTTCGGAAGCAGGCCTTTTGGTATTCTCCCCAACCTCTATCCTATCATTTTTAATCGCATTTTCAATCATTTCCCCTGACATGACCAAGTCAGAGAAACTTTTGGTGGCATTTCCTAATAGATGACTAAGATAGGGTGCCTTGAGAGTATTAACAAACAACATCATTATTTCTTTTTCTGTCAATAGTGGCTGCACCTGAGTCGCCACATCTCTCCACCTCTGTGCATATTGTCTAAAGCTCTCATTCGATCTCTCTCCATGTTTTGCAGTGTAATTCGGTCAGGAGCTATACCTATTACATGGCCATATTGTTTTAAGAAAGCCTGTGCCAAATCTCTCCACGGGTGGATCTTTGCTCAGCTCAGTTGGTTATACCACTTAACTATTGACCCTACCAGACTGTCATGAAAACTGTGAATAAGTAGTTGGTCATTACAAACATATCCTGCCATTTTTCTACAAAACATGGTAATGTAAGCTTCGCGAAAACTTGTTCCATTATATTTCTCGAACTCTGGGACTTTGAACTTGGGAGGGAGTACCAAATCGAGGACTAGGCTTAACTCCTTAGTGTCTATCCCGTAAAAGTTTTCAGTTCCTTGTATCGCCTCAATCTTTTCTTCTAATCACTTATACTTTTCCTCTATCTGTCTAGGAAGATCGACTCTCATCATCTCATCAAAATCAAGGACACCAAGATTTGTGATGTTGTCTTCATGGTTAGATCTCGATCCTACTGGATAATTAATCGGCCTTGATGTACTAGTGGCATGTTGTTGTGCCCTTATAGTAATAGTCACCTCCCGTGTTTATGCCTCTTTTGGAGATTGGTTATGAGGGGGTGTAAAACCTGGGGGATTGATAGGATCTTCGTCTTTCTCGGTTAGGTTTATTGTAGGACATTTTCCCTTGTCGGTCTCGTTTTGCCTCAATTGGGCCAATTCATTTATCAAATTTCTTTGGACTTCTGTGAACTGATCTTTCATCTATATAAACATTCTTGTCATTTCTTCCTGTAACTATTCTTGCATTTGTTCCTGCATCTGTCTTTGGATTTGCTCTAGCCTCTGCTCCATAGCTTTGGTTTTTTTGCGAGTGTTATAATGGTGTGGATTTTCAATGATTATTGATGTGATTGTTTCAATTTAAATTAATTAATTAATTAGTGATATTTCATGGAATTAAATGCATGTTAATGTAATGCGATGCTTATGTGTGCATGTATGCAAAAGAAAGGTATTGACTTATAACTCAATTTTATTAGAAAACTTCACTAGATAACAAGTTTCTTTACATAAAGCATATTTACATAAACAGTTTTACCTTAATGCTCAGAGTTTTGATTTTTTTGAGAAGTCTAGCTAATTTCTAACCCCGATTTGACTTTGTCTCATACTGCACACTTAACACATTGACTTCGACTGGTAGTGTTTACAAGTGGTTAGCTACTCCCAGCATTTGATTCAAAGCTTTGCCCATAATATAATCCTTGTCTTGAACTTGTCTCCGAGTATGTTGAAGATGTCATTCATTTGTTTCCATTGTCCTCTCAAAAATCTCAGTTCGTATCTTGCTATTCTGTAACGAGGCTTCCAATTCTTCCACCCTCTTATTCAACCTCTCGATCTCGACTCGACTTGCTTTCAGTTCTTCTATCGAGTTTCGACTACGATGTCTATACAGGGATTCCTCTAATTTTTTTATTCGGGCCTTTAACTCAACTATCTCGACTTGACTTTCCAACAAGCTACTTTTCATGGAATTTTCCTGAGGGCATCTTGAAACTTGTTCTTCCACTGATTCGTTCTATTATTTTCTTCACAGAGTTTTCGTTGCCACTTCTAACGTTTTACCCAAACTAGCAGTCCTCATCGACAAGCGAAGTTTCTTGTAGTCTTTCTTCAAGCTATCGAGATCTTCTTCAGCCTTGTTCTTCCTTTTTCTTAATTTTTCTGCTTCTAATTTCTGAATATCAACATCTAACCCCAAAAGTACCTTTCCTTCTTCCAATTTTTCTATCATTTTTCCATTTTAGAATTCTTTATCTCAAAATCTTGTTTGATAATTTCTAGTTCTGTCGGGACAACCCATAAGTGCTCCTCAATCAGGCGAACAACTTCCGGGTTTGGTATAGGAATGTTATCATTGATCCTTCTATTCCTCCACCAATCATATTCTATAGTTATCATGGGATTCGTGACGAAAACATTCATCCTCTGAACTTGGTTCCATGCATTCGAGATCTCTCGAATCCTCTTCTTATTATTCTCTCCTCTATATGGGAATTCACACTGGGCTAATCCTTGGGTTGCTGGTATGAATTGTCTCGACCTATACTATCTTGAAACCAATAAACGTGTGTATCCTACAGCTCCCCAAATTTCGGCTAATGAAACCCAATCGAAGTCTCCGTATCGATACAGGATTTCATTAGGAACAAACCATTGTCGAAACCATCCTTTCTTTTGAAAAACAACGGGTTTCGAAAATTATTTTAAAATCGAAAAATAATGGGAGTCGCCACCAATCCTTTATTAGGTGTGATTGGATCACCACAAAACGTTTTAGAAGCCGTTTTGAAAACATGTAGGTCTTCAAAATCCAGAAAAATAGGTTCGGGAGTCGGTTACGCATGAGGAAGGATTAGCACCCTCATGCGCCCAAATTGGTACCGTATTGATTATTTTCGGGTCTTAATTTGTGACATTTAAAAGTTCAAATAAAACTTAAAAATACGATCCTTGAATGCACGAGCTAAGTTTAAAGGAAATTGAGTTTGTTTGAAAATCCCACTACTTCAGAGTGATCGAGGAAGAAAAGCTACGCCCAGTGAGTTAGGACACGACATTTCAAGATATTTGATTATCTCGATTTGAAGAAAGGTTGCACCTAGTAAGTTAAGGCGCGATATTTTGGAATCGAAGATAAGAAAATATTGCCTCGATTAAGGATATTCGATTACTTCGATTTGAAGAAAAATTACACCTAGTAAGTTAAGGCGCAAATTTTCGGATCCCGAAATAAAAGAATATTGCCTTGATATTAAAGTTTTTGTAAAAAAGGACAATTTCGAAAACAAGAATGCGAGTTTAACAAGAATAAGAAGTTAATGATGGATATTAAATAACACGAAGCAAGGTAAATAAGAAGATAGGTTATTCACGAAAGAAATCTAGGATACAGAACACGAGTGCATAATAAAAATGTGAATGTTGATGAGAAAGAAGAAAAGGTGCAATCGGAGTTTGAAATGAGACCTTTCGGTTACACGGAGTGGCAGAATGGTAGTTTTGGAATGTTCGAAATCAAAAATAGGATTTTTGGAAGTTCGAGGGTAAAGTGGTAATTTTTTGAAGATTCGGGGGTAAAAATGGAATTTTTGGAAATTCGAGGAAAAATAGTAATTTTTAGAAGATTCAAGGTCAAAAATGGGATTGTTGGAAGTTTGGGGGTAAAATGGTAATTTTAAGAAGGTTCGAGGTTTAAAATGGGATTTTTGGAAGTTCAGGGGTAAAATAGTAATTTTTGGAAGGTTCGGGATCAAAAATGGGATTTTTGGAAGTTCGGGGGTAAAATAGTAATTTTTGGAAGATTCGGGGTTGAAAATGGGATTTTTGGAAGTTTAGGGGTAAAATAGTAATTTTTGGAAGATTCGGGGTCAAAAATGAGATTTTTGGATGTTCGGGGGTAAAATAGTAATTTTTGGAAGATTCGGGGTTAAAAATGAGATTTTTGGAAGTTCGGGGGTAAATTGGTAATTTTTGGAAGGTTTAGGGACCTCCGGGGTAATAAAACCAAAGACGAGTGACACGTGGCAGCCCCTCAGGCATCCTGAAGTCAGAGGACTATTTTGAAAACTAGTGAAAATTTTCGGGGCGATTTCGTAATTAAAACGAACTCGATTTGAGGATCAAATTAAGACAAATTAAAAAGAAAAGGGACTGTTTGTAAAAATAAACCCAAACAACGACACGTGGCAGCCTCCGGTGCTATAAAAAAGGGTCAAGGGTTAAATTAGAAAACATTGAAAATAGGTGGGCTAATCTGAAATTAATTAAAAACACAGGAAGGCTCTGATTGAAAATTTGAGAAAAAGCAGAAGGATCGGAAGCATAAATAACCCTTCCTTCAAAAACACGCGGACCCTAAGTCGGGTCGAATCGGATCCGGGCCGGTCTAGGGGAAACTGCGTCGTTTTCATGCCAAATACCCTCACCAAAACGCTGCCATTTCGGTGAGGGTATTTAAGGCCTGAACCCTTTGAAAAAAAAAGTCTTTCTTCCATTTCTTCA
Organism: Kokia cookei; assembly: GCA_039519145.1. Taxonomy (NCBI): domain Eukaryota; kingdom Viridiplantae; phylum Streptophyta; class Magnoliopsida; order Malvales; family Malvaceae; genus Kokia; species Kokia cookei. The sequence continues at coordinate 23,012,143 of CM076909.1, forward strand.
AATTTCAGAAAAATGAAACCCCCCCTTTTCTGTTTTCTCTCAAATCCCCTCCGTGGCCGGCCATGTTCCAGCTTCAGGCCTAGTGTCGTCTGTCGCACGAAGGGCCACATGCGCGTCGACGAACTCGGCGCGTAGCCATTGTACGTCGCCGCTCGGGTTTCTCCGGTGAGCCGTCGAGACCCGGTCGCACACGCCTCACGAACCGTCGCGCGTGGTCGACGTACCATGGTCCTCCCTCATCAATCGACGTCCGATGTTTTCCCCGACCGTCACGTGCTATCTCTGGAAGCCGTCCGGTCATCGTCCGATACGAATCGAGGTAAAGACGCCTATCTGTTCTTTCTTTCTTCCTTTTTTTAGAAAATAACCTAGGTCTAGGCCGGAATCCCGATCTCAGAAGATTCCGGTCCCATTTTTAAAAAAAAAACCTTTTAATCCTTACCCTTCTTGTTTTAAAACCGAGTTTTATGTTTTTTAATCCTGAGTTAGTATTTTCTGCAGATCCGTGCATGACGGGACGCAAGTGACGTTCGGGGTCGAACTTCCTGCGACGGCGATCAACGGCGGCAGGCCGACCGCAGATAAGTCTTCTGACTTTTCATTTTTTTATTAATAAATAATTAATATTTAATAATATTATTATTAAATCAAAACATTTATTACCATTAAAACTTATTTAATAATAATGGGTCACTAACAATAATAATTAATAATAACATTTACTATTATTATATTATTAACAATTGCTGAAACGTTTCGGAAAATAAATAAAATCAAGTGACAGCAGTGGGTAGTAAATGCATGCATTGAAACTAAACCAATCTTTGAATAATGGTGAACATTTATTGAGGATACTTGGATGCTTTAATGCCTAAGTGCTGTGATCCGATTTGTCTTTTGCTACCTTTGTGATTATTCGAGTTACCCTGCCCCGAATTGATTTCTGAGAATATCAGCGTGTACTGTGTGTTAACTTCTTAACCTTCAAAATCCAACCCCCTCAAATGATAATTCATTTGGCTTTTATAATCTGTTTTACAATGATTCTCTTTTGTTTTATGCCACTAAATGCATATCTAATCTGCTTTCTCTTCTTGCAGGTTCGGCAGTGGCGGTAGCAGTCGGTGGCAGTGCAAGTTGGGGCTGAAGATGATGACCAGCTGTTGATGACGTGGCCGCTCCTGGTTGGCTGAAGGGGAGGCAACAGCAGCGGCACTGTAATTTGGGCTTTCGGGCACTTTATAATTGGACCATTTGTATTTGGGCCATCTGTAACTGGGCCATTTGTTATTGGGCCATTTGTAATTTGGACTTTTGTTTTGGATTTTTTTGTAATTGGACTTTTCTAAATTTAATTTTATAATAAATTTAAATTTCAAATAAATTTAAATTTAAAATAAACTTAAATTCAATTTCCAACTAGTCCAACCAAATTTGGGCTTCAACAGCTGCCCCTCTTTGCTTGTTGCTGTGTAACAGGAATGTAGCAAAGACTCAAAAGGATTCCCAATTTGTCTAGTCTCATCTCTTTGACATTCTTTTTCAACTAGTCCACCCTTTGTTTTACGTCTGTCGCTTAATCAGCTTCTCTTCATTTTTTATGTTGTAATTTCATCCTGCTCTTAGAAAACTTCAAAAAGAAAAAATTTGCTACTGTGATTTCATTCCATTCTCTTGAAATTGGAGTTCATCACCGTAGTCTCTGAGTCTGGTCTCATTGACTTGGCCTTCTTCTCAGTATCTCCTCAGGAAGTTAACCACTTTATTGCTTTGACCTACTTCTCAATGTCTCATCAGGAAGCTGGGGGTTCGAAGATTTGCTCACATCGAGCGTGGGTTTGGTTTGACCTTCTTCTTAGCATCTCATCAGGAAGATGACCACGTCAGCTGTCTCAATTCGCTTATGAATTTGGTTCACTTCTCAGTATCTCATCAGGAAGATTTGCTTGCTTCGAGCCTCGTTTGGGTTTTCTTCTCAGTATCTCATCAGGAAGATGATCCCATCGCTGTTTCGACCCGTTTCTCTGTATCTCATCAGGAATACGAATCTAGTTCACTTCTCCGTATCTCATCAGGAAGATTTGCTCATTTCGAGCCTTGTTTCGATCCGTTTCTCTGTATCTCATTACGAAGATTTGCTCGTTTCCAGCGTTGTTTGGGTTTTCTTCTCAGTGTCTCATCAGGAAGATGATCCCATCGCTGTTTCGACCCGTTTCTCTGTATCTCATCAGGAATACGAATCTAGTTCACTTCTCCGTATCTCATCAGGAAGATTTGCTCGTTTCGAGCCTTGTTTGGGTTTTCTTCTCAGTGTCTCATCAGGAAGATGATCCCATCATTGTTTCGATCCGTTTCTCTGTATCTCATCAGGAAGATTTGCTCGTTTCGAGCCTCGTTTGGGTTTTCTTCTCAGTGTCTCATCAGGAAGATGATCCCATCGCTGTTTCGACCCGTTTCTTTGTATCTCATCAGGAATACGAATCTGGTTCACTTTTCCGTATCTCATCAGGAAGATTTACTCGTTTCGAGCCTTGTTTGGGTTTTCTTCTCAGTGTCTCATCAGAAAGATGATCCCATCATTGTTTCGATTCGTTTCTCTGTATCTCATCAGGAATACAAATCTGGCTCACTTTTTCGTATCTCATCAGGAAGATTTGCTCGTTTCGAGCCTTGTTTGGGTTTTCTTCTCAGTGTCTTATCAGGAAGATGATCCCATCATTGTTTCGATCCGTTTCTCTGTATCTCATCAGGAATACGAATCTGGCTCACTTCTCCGTATCTCATCAGGAAGATTTGCTCGTTTCGAGCCTTGTTTGGGTTTTCTTCTCAGTGTCTCATCAAGAAGATGATCCCATCATTGTTTCGATCCGTTTCTCTGTATCTCATCAGGAATACGAATCTGGCTCACTTCTCCGTATCTCATCAGGAAGATTTACCCTGTGATTAGGGTAAGGTTTTGAATCCCCGTATCTCTTTTGATGGTCTTTACTGGTCCATCCCATCAGGTGGCGGGAATGTGACCATGGGAAATATGCTTCTATGGGTCTCTATGAGAATGTCATGATGATGAATATCAGGTTTGTTTATTACTAATCAAGTCAGCATGGTTTGTCGCCTGTCCCAAATTCTATTCTTGATGTATTGCTCCGTCCTTTCTAGGTTGTTCCAAAAGTGCTTGCTTTCAAGCTTGTCTTTGGTGATCTTGTTTCAAGTTTCTTGTAATTTCTGAAAATTCTAGAATAACGCTCATAACTTTTTGTATGATTTATTAGTTCATTACTCATTATTTAGATGCAAAATGCTCGGACAAAATTTGAGCAAAAACAAAGTCGTATTCCAGGAATCCTGTTAAAAAGAGAATTGAAGGGAATAATTTGAAAGGAGGATCAAAGGAAATAATCATTAATAGAAGATTGTCAAGTATACAGTGAAGAAAAGAAAAATTGGTTGCCCCAGGTATCGCAAAATAAGCTACTCTGTGCCTAACTTGCTTGTGAATCACTCTAGCTCAAATATGTGTCTAGAAGACCTAGAGTACTATGTTAATGTTCCAAGTTGTAACTTCCTTCTTTCTCGTCGACCCGTTCTCGGACTTGAGCCGCCCTTTTTTTTGGGTTTGCATCTCAATTCCCATTTCGTTTCTAGGCGAAGTACTTTTTTACCGAATCTGAATTGACGGGATTGTACAGCTCTTTGCCATCCATCTCTGTTAAGATGAGAGCTCCTCTTGAGAAAGCCTTTTTTACCACGTAGGGTCCTTCCCATTTGGGCATCCATTTCCCACGAAAATATTTATGTATGGGAAGTATCTTTTTCAAAACTAGATCTCCCTCATAGAATTCCCTGGGACGGACTTTTTTGTCGTGAGCTCGCATCATTCTTTTCTGGTACATTTGGCCATGGCGAATGACTTTTAATCTCTTTTCCTCGATTAAATTCAACTGGTCATATCGAGCCTGGACCCATTCAGCCTCGTCAAGTTGAAGCTCCATTAAGACTCGAAGGGAAGGTATTTCAACCTCAATAGGCAAGACTGCTTCCATACCGTATGCCAACGAGAATGGAGTTGCCCCAGTAGAAGTTCTGACTGAAGTTCTGTAGGCAAAGAGGGCAAATGGTAATTTTTCATGCCAGTCCTTGTAAGTCTCAGTCATTTTGGCCACAATCTTCTTGATATTCTTATTAGTTGCCTCCACAGCCCCATTCATTTTTGGGTGATAGGGAGAAGAATTATGATGCTTAATCTTGAACTGTTCACAAACTTCTGCTATCGTACTGTTGTTCAGATTAAGGGCATTGTCAGATATGATCCTTTCAGGCATCCCGTATCGACAAATGACTTCCTTTTTCAAGAACCTGCTAACCGCAGACTTGGTAACATTCGCATAGGAGGTTGCCTCTACCCATTTAGTGAAATAGTCAATCACCACAAAGATGAATCTATGGTCATTGGAAGCCTTTGGAGAAATTGGCCTGATGACATCCATGCCCCACATAGAAAAAGGCCAGGGAGGAGTCATGACATGCCGATGTGATGGAGGTACATGGATCTTGTCTCCATAGATTTGGCATTTATGGCACTTCTTGGCATAATTGATGTAATCTCCCTCCATACTAGACCAGTAATAACCGAATCTCATTATTTGTCGGGCCATTGTGAAACCGTTGGCGTGTGTCCCACAAATGCCTTCGTGAACTTCTTCTAAAATTTTTTTTGCTTCAATTGCATCGACACACCTCAGCAACACTTGATCTTTTCTCCTTTTGTACAAGATTTCCTCGTCCAGGACATATTCACTGGCCAGTCTTCGTAGTGTCCTTTTTTTATTTTTCGAGGCTTGTTCGGGATACTTTTGATCTCTCACAAACTGAAGAACATCTTGGTACCACGGGTGATCATCTTTCTCCTCTCCATCCTCTGTCTCAATGTCGTAACAATGGGCAGGAGCTTCATAGATACTCATCTGAATGGGCTTTACATTTTCCGTCCTACTTACTTTAATCATTGAGGCTAGAGTGGCAAGAGCATCTGCCATCTGATTCTCTTCCCGTGGGAGGTAATGAAATGTGACGTCATCGAATTCGGTGATCAACTCGAGAACCAATTTGCAATAATCCATTAACTTGAAATCCCTGGTTTCCCATTCTCCTTTTAGTTGATAGATTACCAGTGCAGAGTCTCCATAAATCTTCAAGATTTTGATTCCTCGTTCTATGGCCGCACAGATTCCCAATATACATGCTTCGTATTCAGCCATATTATTCGTGCAATCAAAATCAAGCTTGCTGATGAAAGGGTAATGATCTCCCTCTGGTGATACCAAGACTGCTCCGACCCCATTGCTTGTGGCATTTGAAGCTCCATTGAAATTCATCCTCCAAGGTCGTTCTTTCGTGTCTTCCTCTTCAGTAGTCGCAACATACATTAAATCCTCATTCGGGAAATCGAAGTCTATAGGCTCATAGTCTTCTAAAGCCCTACTTGCTAGGAAATCTACTATCGCACCTCCTTTTATTGCTTTCTGATTGACATAGACTATGTCGAATTCAGAGAGCAAGATTTGCCATCGAGCCAATCTCCCATTTAATGCTGCTGACTCCATCAAATACTTCAGAGGATCCAATTTTGAAATCAACCAAGTGGTGTGATATAGCACGTATTGTCTTAATCTACGTGTAGTCCAGACGAGTGCACAACATAATTTCTCAATAGGCGAATATCGTGTCTCGCAATCAGTGAATTTCTTGCTGAGATAATATATCGCTCTTTCTTTCTTTCCAGATTCATCATGCTGGCCTAGTACACATCCCATGGAATTTTCAAAGACCGTTAAGTACATGATCAATGGTTTATTAGGAATCGGAGGTACCAAGATGGGAGCCTTGGATAAATAGTTTTTGACTTTATTAAAGGTTTCCTGACATTCATCATCCCATACACCCGGGTTACGCTTTCTAAGCAAACGGAAAATAGGATCGCATTTCTCCGTTAACTGCGAGATGAACCGAGCAATGTAGTTTAGTCTTCCTAAGAAACCTCGAACTTCTTTTTGAGTGCTGGGCGGTGGTAATCCCTGTATAGCTTTGACTTTATCCGGATCAATTTCAATTCCTTTTTTGCTGACCACAAATCCTAACAATTTTCCTGAAGTGGCCTCGAAAGTGCATTTGGCTGGATTCAACTTCAGTTGATATTTTCTTAGCCTTCCAAACAACTTTCTCAGTATTCTTACATGTTCCTCCTCTGTCTGAGATTTCGCAATCATGTCATCGACGTAAACCTCAATCTCTTTGTGCATCATGTCATGGAACAGGGTCACCATAGCCCTCTAATACGTTGCCCCTGCATTCTTGAGTCCGAAGGGCATCACTTTGTAACAAAATGTTCCCCATAGCGTGATAAAAGTGGTTTTGGTCATATCCTCAGGGTCCATCCTTATCTGGTTATACCTAGAGAAGCCATCCATGAAGGAAAACAGGGAGTGTCCTGCCGTATTATCAACTAGAGTGTCGATGTGGGGCAAAGGAAAATTATCCTTTGGGCTAGCCTTATGTAAATCTCGATAGTCTACACACATACGCACCTTCCCATCTTTTTTGGGAACGGGGACTAAATTAGCTACCCATTCAGAATATTTAACCACCTGGAGGAATCCGGCGTCAAATTGTTTCCCGACTTCTTCTTTTATTTTTAACAACACATCCGATCTCATCCTCCGAAGTTTTTGCTGCACAGGCCTGTTTTCTTCCTTTATAGGAAGCTTATGCACTACAATGTCAGTACTTAAGCCGGGCATGTCTTGGTAAGACCATGCAAAAATATCTTGGAACTCTTGAAGCAGCTTGATCAGACTCCTTCTGCTTTCTGCGGAGATACTTGTCCCGATTTTCACCTCTTTCTCTTCATCTTTGTGCCTCAGATTAATAACTTCTACTGGGTCAGCATGAGGGAGGATCTGTCTTTCTTCCTGTTCCATCATTCTTAACAGATCCGAAGGTAAATCGTAATCTTGATTATCTTCAAGGTCCTGAAGTTCTTCTAAACACATATCTTGCTCGAAGTGGGGTTCTAAGTTAGCGTCAGGATTGCTCATATTATTGATATCTAAGGATTCTGAGGAAATCTTAAAAATTACAGGGAGTTCCTCCACGGTCCAATTATTCAAGGTGCTTCCTGGAGCACACGGGTCAATCCTTGATGGATCCCCTTCTTTTCCTTCATCAGATATAGCATTAACGCCTAAGTCTTTTACGATGACTTCCTTGGTTCCAATTGTCCCTTGCTTCTTTTCCTGCTGGTTGATCACTTCTCCCGAGATGAAAGTCTCATGGATATGCAGGAAAACCATGGGTTCCCACGAGATGTCCCTTCCAGCTAGTCTGGCCTTCCTTCTTTCTTGCCTTTTTTCCAACTCTTTTCTCTTTTGTTTTGCGTCTGACTTGTATCCCAGGCCATAACGATCCCGTTTTTCTATTAGCATCGGCACATCAACTCTTCCTTGGAGGTATTTTCCCAGTTCTTTCCCAGGTCTCGCTCCTTTTCCAACTGTCAATTTTAAAACCATCCTGGTGGTCGATGATATTGTAGGCACCGGTATTTTCCTCCTTTCTGAAATGAAGGTTGCATTGACAAACTCCAATGAGCGGAACGAGCATTCCATAGCCTCCTCATCTATTCCCACGTAAGGTGAATTGCTTGTTATGGACGCGATTATTTCCTCCTCAGCATTAATCGTGATCAACAGCCCTTCATTTATCAGCTTCACTTTCTGATGCAAAGAGGAAGGTACTGCCCCAGCTGAATGGATCCATGGTCTTCCTAGCAGACAGTTATAAGTGGGCCTAATATCCATTACTAGGAAATCTACTTCGTACGTGTTTGACCCAATTTGAAGAGGTATTTCAATCCTCCCCATTTCTATCCCATCAAATGCTCTTACTACATTATTGCACCCTTTCATGTGAGAGCTATCGATTGGCAATCTTTGTAATGTAGCTAGTGGTAGCACATTCAGGGCTGAACCATTGTCTATGAGTACTCCAGGCAGTGTATACCCTTTACAACGGGTAGTGATGTGTAGAGCCTTGGTGGACCCTATTCCTCCTGTTGGTATTTCATCATCGCTGAAGAAAATGAAATTATCAGCACTCACATTATTGACCAATCGGTCTAGTTTGCTGACAGAGATGTCATTTGCTACGTAAGTTTTGCTTAGCACCTTTATTAGTACGCTTCGATGAGCTTTCGAGCTTAAGAGCAATGACAAGATTGATATACGAGCAGGCTGCTTGTGTAGTTGCTCTATTACACTATATTCACTATGTCTTAAAAACTTTAAAAATTGTTTCGCCTCATTCTCTATTACAAGCTCTGTGATAGGTGTTTTTGGCTCGTTAGTCATTTCCTCCTCAAGCTCACACATTCTAGCCTTCCCTTTATTGACCTCCTTTTCTTTATTCACAGGGTCATAATTCTTACCGCTCCGGGTAACAAGGTTAACGTCCCTCCTGGGTTCCTCCTCCTTTGGCACGGTCACGTTGCAATTGTAACTCCATGGGACCCTCTTGTTGTCTTTGTAAGGAAATGTCGTGGGCTTTTGTATAATAATGCGGGGAGTTATTTGTTCTCTTGCTGTGCCACGAATAATCACTTTGGGACGATCGTTTTCGTAAGTCTTAGCAGTCCCGTTCTCAGAGGCGTAAACATTATTAGCTTCCAATCCCTCTTCAAAGAATTCCAGCTCTCGGTTGTCCATCATCATCTGGACCACGGCTTTGAACTCGTCGCAACTTTGAATTTTATGCCCTTTGGCAGCGTGAAACTCGCAATGGTCATCATCCCCAATTACCATACTCCCTTTATCGCTCGAGATTATTCCTTCTTTAACCAATTCCTGCCATACCCACCAAAGTGGAGACTTGATTTCTTCAATATTTCTCTTGATTTTCCGGGCTCCTTCTTCTAACAAGGCGTTCACCCCTCGCTCTGGGTGATTAGGTAGAGGATTTCCAACTATATTGGGTTTAGCTGGCTCTTTTAACTTCACGATCCCGTGCTCTATGAGTCCTTCGACTCGTCTTTTAAAGGCGGGACAATTTTCAATCGAGTGCCCTTCCGCCCCTGCATAGTACTCGCAGTGAGCTTTTGCATCATACCAAGCCGGGAATGGGGGTTTGTATGGTCTTACATGCTGAGGAGCTACCTCATGCGCATCGTATAATATCTTGTAGAGTTCCCCATATGACATTGGAAGGGGGTATATTGAATTTTTCCCTTATTTGGCCTAATGCCTGTCTCCTGCCGCGGGGCATTTTGATAATTGCCCATTGGAGCTTTGGGCTGACTTGTCACGAAAGGTCTGGTGTAACCAGGTCCATATATGCTTGCATTGTTGACCTCGTTATCCTTTCTTCTAAGGGTAAGCCTTTTAGGGTTTTCCCCGGTCTCGATTTTATCGGCCTTAATCGCATTTTCAATCATTTCCCCTGACATGACCATATCCGAGAAACTTTTGGTAGCGTTTCCTAACAGGTGATTTAAGTAAGGAGCCCTGAGCGTATTGACAAACAACATTGTTGTCTCTTTTTCTGTTAGTGGTGGTTGTACTTGTGTTGCCACCTCGCGCCATCTCTGCGCATATGTTCTAAAGCTCTCATTTGACCTCTTTTCCATATTCTGCAGTGTAAGCCGGTCAGGGGCTATTTCTATCACATGGCCGTATTATTTTAAAAAAGCTTGTGCCAAGTCTTTCCACGAACGGATTTTTGATCGGCTCAGCTGATTATACCATCTGATCGCCGACCCAGCCAGGCTGTCTTGAAAATAATGAGTTAACAGTTGGTCATTATGTACATGCCCTGCCATCTTTCTGCAGAACATGGTTAGGTGAGCTTCAGGGCAGCTCGTCCCGCTATATTTTTCAAATTTCGGAGCTTTGAATTTGGGAGGGAGCACTAATTCTGGGACCAAACTTAGCTCTTTGGCATCCACCCCATAGGCAATTTCAATCCCTTGCATCGCATCAATTTTCTCTTCTAAACGCTTGCATTTTTATTCTATTTGCCTGGGAAGATCTTCTTTTATCATTTCGTCAAAGTCCGGAACGCCCAGATTGGCGGCATTATCCTCTGGGTTTGACCCTGATCCAGTTGGATAATTAGCTGTCGTGACGTGCCTGTGGCTGGTTGCTGTGCCCTTATGGTAACAGTGGGTTCCCGTACCGGCATTTCTTGCGACGCTGAGTTATGAAGGGGAGCAAAGCTTGTGATAATTCGTTCATCAGGCTCTTTTGTATTTCCATAAATTGATTCTTCATTTCTCTACACATCATGCTCATTTGCTCTTGGATGTGTTCTTGCATCTGATCTTGTAATTCTTTTTGAATTTGTTCAAGTCTCTGTTCCATGGCTTTAGTCTTCTTTCGAGTATTATAACGGTGTGAGTTTTCAATGGTTACTGATGTTGCTGGATGGTGAATTTTAATCAGTTCGGATTGTTATGCGGAAGTAAAGTTGCGACGTAAATATGATGCATGTATGCAAGAGAAAGGTATTGACTTATAATTCACTTTTCATTTAGAAAACTTCATTTGGATAACAAGTTCCTTAACATAAAGTAAATTACATAAACGGTTTTGCCTTGATGCTCAGAGCTTTGACTTTCTTAAGGAGTTTTGACAGCTTCTGTCCTCATTCAGTCTTTGTCTCGTACTGCATGCTTAGCTCTTCTGCTTCAGCCACCAGGATCTGCACGTAGTCAGCTACTCCTCGGATTTGATTTAAAGCTTCACCCATGACATAATCCCTTTCTCCGACTTCCTTTTGAGTTTGCTGAAGATGCCAATCACTTGTATTCAACGTTCTTTCCAGAATCTCAATTCGTATTTCATTATTCTGTAAAGAGGCCTCTAACTCCTCCACCCTCTCATTTAGTCTCTTATTCTCGGCTCGACTCGGCCTGCCTTTAACTCCATTACTAAATTCCGGCTACGATGCCTATACAAGGATTCCTCCAACTCTCCTACTCGAGCTTTTAATTCGGCTACTTCGGCTTGGCTTTCCAGAAGGCTGCCCTTCATAGCATTTTCCTGGACTTGGGCGTCTTGGAATTTTCTTTTCCAGTGACTTGTTTTATTTTTCTCTTCATGGATTTCCTGCTACCATTGTTCTGATGTCTTACCTAAACCGACAGTTCTCATTGATAATCAAAGTTTTTTATAGTCCTTCTTTAGGCTGCTCAGATCCTCTTCAGCCTTATTCTTCCCTTTCCTTAATTTTTCCGCCTCCAGCTTCTGAACATCAACGTCTAGTCCTAAGAGCACCTTCTCTTCTTCCAGTTTTTCTATCACTTTCCCCATCTCAGCATTTTTCTTTTCAAAATCCTGTTTAATTATCTCTAATTTAGTCGAAACTACCTCCAAATGTTCTTCAATTGGGCGGATAATCTCCGGGTTTGGCACGGGAATGTTATCATTGATCCTTCTGTTTCTCCACCAATCATATTCTTCAGTCATCATGGGATTTGCGCCAAATGCTTTCATTTTTCGGACCTGGTTCCACGCATTTGAGATTTCTCGAATCCTTTTCTTATTGTTTTCTACCCGGTACATGAATTCACATTGAGCTATCCCTTGCGTCGCGGGTACGAACTGTCTTGATCTGTATTGTCTTGAAACTAGCAATGGTGCATATCCAGTTGCCCCCCATATCCCAACTAATGGGACCCAGTCGAGATCTCCGCATCGATATAATATTTCATCAGGAATAAACCATGGTGCTCGCCACTCTATGTCTTCGTCTTTGAGGCTTTGAAGTATGGCCATCCATTTTTCTTCTGAGAAGCTTTCTCGTCTCTGTGTGGCCATGAACTCTTTCAAAGGGGAGTAATCTTTAGACAAGTACTGATAGGAGACCTTTTCTGTTTTCCAAAAGTGACTATGAAACCATACCATCAGTAGCGGTGCGCAGGCGATAAATCGGCCTTCGCCCTCCTTTCTGCATGCATTCAGGGATCTGAAAGTTTCAGCTAGTATAGCCGAGGCAGGTGTCACTCTTTTACTTAATCTATCAAACAAATCTATCACCGCGTCCACTATATGCCCCAAGGCCTTTGGAAAAATGACCAACCCGTAGATACTTAGGGCTAAAATATCGATCTTTTTCTTTACATCTGGATGAGTCAATATCAAATCCCGCAGGCTTTTCCACGTGATGCATTTGTTATCACCTTTGACCTTAACTCGAGCTGCAACCCACTGTTCGCTCATGCCTGTGATGTTTATTAATCTTTTAACCATGGAGGGAAGATGCAGAGCTTTAGAGTAAGCCTTATCTACTGACATCTTCGGGCAACGGAGCAGAGTGGTGTATTCTTCTATCGTCGGTGTCATGTTTATATTCCCGAAGGTGAAGCAATTGTAGGCAGAATTCCAATATTGTGTTAAGGCTCTAAAGAGGGATTTGTCAACCTTAACTTCGCACAAGTACGGCAAATCTCCGTATTCTTGGTAAAAGGTCTATCTTATGTTATTGCCCCAACCGTCCCAAATCTCCTTTAATTCGAGCATATTGTTTTGAGCCGTGCTGATCCTGGTGTAATCCCAAAGCTCGGACTCATATCCGTTCACTAAGCTGTCTCCTTTTTGGCGTTGAGTCTCCTCTGACCACATGCGCACGACCATGTTGTCCTCTACTTTATCAAAGTACTTGTTTTCCATGATTAATTCTCTTATTGGTAACTGAACTTTTGAGTCTATACCTTCTCTATGTATGATGATGAAATACGATGCAGAAAGAGAAAAAAATGATTCAGTTAGCGAAAGACAACAATATCAAAATACAATTGAAGCATAAAACCTAAGGGTCTAATTTGAAAGGTTGCTAAATGGTTTAACACGACTCCTTCTAAAGTAAGTTTCTACATTTTACTACATGTGGTTTTAGGCTCTAAGGTAGAGGTACCCAAACCAGCAGATTCCTCATTCCTTACCCATTACAGGATCATACGGATGAGTTCGGTTTAGGGGGACGCATTTCCCATATGTTTACACGGAAGTGAAAACTTCACGAAAAAAATGGTACTTTGTAATCCCGAAAGCAATCCACTATCCTGCACGGACGTGAAGACCTCACGAAGGAGTAGTTTTAGGCTTCCACTTATTAGGGTAACATCATATGCAGATGTATGCAAATATCACATAATATAGCATCACAAAAAGGAGTCGAGGTTCGCATATCAAACAAAACTGAAGCTTTTAAAAGTTTTTAAAGAATACCCAAAAATAGTCAATTTTGGCTTGACTCTCGTTTATTTTAAAGTCCCCAGTGGAGTCGCCAGCTGTCGAAACCATCCTTTCTTTTGAAAAACAACGGGTTTCGAAAATTATTTTAAAATCGAAAAATAATGAGAGTCGTCACCAATCCTTTATTAGGTGTGATTGGATCGCCACCAATCGAAAAATAATGGGAGTCGCCACCAATCGAAAACATGTAGGTCTTCAAAATCCAGAAAAATAGGTTCAAGAGTCGGTTACGCATGAGGAAGGATTAGCACCCTTATGCGCCCAAATTGGTACCGTATTGATTATTTTCGGATCTTAATTTGTGACATTTAAAAGTTCAAATAAAGCTTAAAAATACGATCCTTGAATGCACGAGCTAAGTTTAAAGGAAATCGAGTTTGTTTGAAAATCCCACTACTTCAGAGTGATCGAGGAAGAAAAGCTACGCCCAGTGAGTTAGGACACGACATTTCAAGATCAAGAAATAATGAGCTTTCCTTTGTGAAAACTTTTGCGAGAAGGATATTTGATTATCTCGATTTGAAGAAAGGTTACACCTAGTAAGTTAAGGCGCGATATTTCGGAATCGAAGATAAGAAAATATTGCCTCGATTAAGGGTATTCGATTACTTCGATTTGAAGAAAAATTGCACCTAGTGAGTTAAGGCACAAATTTTCGGATCCCGAAATAAAAGAATATTGCCTTGATATTAAAGTTTTTGTAAAAAAGGACAATTTCGAAAACAAGCATGCGAGTTTAACAAGAATAAGCAGTTAATGATGGATATTAAATAACGCGAAGCAAGGTAAATAAGAAGATAGGTTATTCACGAAAGAAATCCAAGATACAGAACACGAGTGCATAATAAAAATGTGAATGTTGATGAGAAAGAAGAAAATGTGCAATCGGAGTTTGAAATGAGACCTTTCGGATACACGAAGTGGCAAAATGGTAGTTTTGGAATGTTAGGAATCAAAAATAGGATTTTTGGAAGTTCGAGGGTAAAGTGGTAATTTTTGGATTATTCGGGGGTAAAAATGGGATTTTTGGAAATTCGAGGAAAAATAGTATTTTTTGGAAGATTCAAGGTCAAAAATGGGATTGTTGGAAGTTTGGGGGTAAAATGGTAATTTTAAGAAGGTTCGGGGTTAAAAATGGGATTTTTGGAAGTTCAGGGTAAAATAGTAATTTTTGGAAGGTTCGGGATCAAAAATGGGATTTTTGGAAGTTTGAGGATCAAAAATCGGATTTTTGGAAGTTCGGGGGTAAAATAGTAATTTTTGGAAGATTTAGCGTCGAAAATGGGATTTTTAGAAGTTCGGGGGTAAAATAGTAATTTTGGAAGATTCGTGGTCAAAAATGAGATTTTTGGAAGTTTATGGGTAAAATAGTAATTTTTGGAAGATTCGGGGTCAAAAATGGGATTTTTGGAAGTTCGGGGGTAAAATGGTAATTTTTGGAAGGTTCAGGGACCTTCGGGGTAATAAAACCAAAGACGAGTGACACGTGGCAGCCCCTCAAGCATCCTGAAGTCAGAGGACTATTTTGAAAACTAGTGAAAATTTTCGGGGCGATTTCGTAATTAAAACGAACTCGATTTGAGGATTAAATTAAGACAAATTAAAAAGAAAAGGGACTGTTTGTAAAAATAAACCCAAACAACGACACGTGGCAGCCTTCGGTGCTTTTAAAAAGGGTCAAGGGTTAAATTAGAAAACATTGAAAATAGGTGGGCTAATATGAAATTAATTAAAAATACAAGTAGGCTCTGATTGAAAATTTGAGAAAAAGCAGAAGGATCGGACGCATAAATAACCCTTCCTTCAAAAACACGCGGACCCTAAGTCGGGTCGAATCGGATCCGAGCCGGTCTCGGGGAAACTGCGTCGTTTTCATGCCAAATACCCTCACCAAAACGCTGCCGTTTCGGTGAGGGTATTTAAGGCCTGAACCCTTTGAAAAAAAAAGTATTTCTTCCATTTTTTCAAATTTCAGAAAAATGAAACCCCATTTTTTCTGTTTTCTCTCAAATCCCCTCCGTGGCCGGCCATGCTCCGGCTTCAGGCCTAGCGCCGTCTGTCGCACGAAGGGCCACACGCGCGTCGGCGAACTCGGCGCATAGCCATTGTGCATCGCCGCTCGGGTTTCTCCGGTGAGCCGTCGAGACCCGATCACACGCACCTCACCAACCGCCGTGCGTGGTCGACGTACCACGGTCCTCCCCCATCAATCGACGTCTGATGTTTTCCCCGACCGTCACGCGCTATCTCTGGAAGCCGTCCTGTCATCGTCCGATACGAATCGAGGTAAAGACGCCTATCTGTTCTTTCTTTCTTCCTTTTTTTAGAAAATAAACTAGGTCTAGGCCGGAATCCCGATCTCAGAAGATTCCGGTCCCATTTTTTAAAAAAAACCTTTTAATCCTTACCCTTCTTGTTTTAAAACCGGTTTTTATGTTTTTTAATCCTGAGTTAGTATTTTCTGCAGATCCGTGCATGACGGGACGCAAGTGACGTTCGGGGTCGAACTTTCGGCGACGGCGATCAACGGCGATAGGCCGACCGCAAATAAGTCTTCTGACTTTTCATTTTTTTATTAATAAATAATTAATAATTAATAATATTATTAATAAATCAAAACATTTATTACCATTAAAACTTATTTAATAATAATGGGTCACTAACAATAATAATTAATAATAACAGTTACTATTATTATTAACAATTGCTGAAACGTTTCGGAAAATAAATAAAATCAAGTGACAGCAGTGGGTAGGAAATGCATGCATTGAAACTAAACCAGTCTTTGAATAATGGTGAACATTTATTGAGGATACCTGGATGCTTTAATGCCTAAGTGCTGTGATCCGATTTGTCTTTTGCTGCCTTTGTGATTATTCGAGTTACCCTGCCCCGAATTGATTTATGAGAATATCAGCGTGTACTGTGTGTTAACTTCTTAACCTTCAAAATCCAACCCCCTCAAATGATAATTCATTTGGCTTTTATAATCTGTTTTACAATGATTCTCTTTTGTTTTATGCAACTAAATGCATATCTAATCTGCTTTCTCTTCTTACAGGTTCGGCAGTGGCGGTAGCAGCCGGTGGCAGTGCAAGTTGGGGCTGAAGATGATGACCAGCTGCTGATGACGTGGCTGCTCCTGGTTGGCTAAAGGGGAGGCAACAACAGCGGCACTATAGTTTGGGCTTTCGGGCACTTTATAATTGGACCATTTGTATTTGGGCCATCTGTAACTGGGCCATTTGTTATTGGGCCATTTGTAATTTGGACTTTTGTTTTGGATTTTTTTGTAATTGGACTTTTCTAAATTTAATTTTATAATAAATTTAAATTTCAAATAAACTTAAATTCAATTTCCAACTAGTCCAACCAAATTTAGGCTTCAACAGCCATGGTGTCCGCCATTCGATGTCCTTGTCTCGGAGCTTTGAAGTATTGCCATCCATTTTTCCTCCGAGTAGTTTCCTTGTCTTTGCATAGTTACAAACTCTTTCAAAGGAGAATAATCTTTGAAAAATTGCTGATAAGAGACTTTCTCTGTTTTTCAAAAGTGACTATGGAAACATACTATTAACAATGGTGCGCAGCCAATAAACCGTCCCTCTCCTTCTTTTCTACATGCATTTAACAATCTAAAAGTTTCAGCCAATATTGTCGGGAACGATGTAACCTTTTTATTCAACCTATCGAACAAATCTGTAACTGCATCTTCTATGTGTCCCAAAGCCTTGGGAAAAATGACTAACCCGTATATACTTAGAGCCAGGATGTAAATATTTTTCTTCGCATTTAGGTGGGCCAGGATCAAGTCCCGTAAACTCTTCCATGTAATGCATTTATTGTTGCCTTTCACCTTAACCCGAGCTACGACTCATTGCTTACTCATGTCAGTGATGTTTATTAATCTCTTGATAAAAGTCGAGACACTAGGAGCTCTTAAGTAAGCTCTATCAACCAAGATCTTCAGACAACGGAGTAAAGTGGTGTATTCCTCTATCGTAGGTGTCATGTCTACATTCCCAAAAATGAAGCAACTGTAGGTTGGGTTCTACTGTAGTGCCAAAGCTCGGAAGAGGTACTTATCTACTTTCACCTCGAGTAAGTATGGTAAATCTCTGTACTCGTGGTAAAAGATTTGCTTCATGTCATTATCCCATTGATCCCATATTTCTTTCAACTCTTGCACACTGTTCTGAGCAGTGCTAATTCTAGTGTAAACCCAAAAGTTAGATTCATGCCCTTCTACTAAGCTATCGCCTTTCTGGCATTGATTTACCTCTGACCACATACGCACAACCATGTTATTCTCCACCTTATCAAGATACTTGTTCTCCATGATCAATTCTCTTATAAGTAATTGAGTTTGAATCAATGTCTTTCCTTGTATGATGATGCAATGCAAGTAAAAGAGACAAAACAGAACAAGTTAGCAAAACACATCAATATCAGTATACAGTTATAAAACAAATAACCTAAGAACTTGTCTTGGATAGTTGCTAAAAGATTCGGTATAACTCCTTCTTAGACAAGTACTTATGACTCATTATATGTGGTTTAGGCTCTAGAGTAAAAGGTACCCAAACAAGTAGATTCCTCGATCCTTACCCATTACAGGCTCATATAGATGAGTTCGGTTTAGGGGGACACATTTCCCACATGTTTGCACGAAAGTAGAAACTTTAAGAAAACATGGGTACGGATGTAATCCCGAAAGTGATCCACTATCCTACACGGAGGTGAAAACCTCACGAATGAGTAGTTTCCTGCTTCCACTTAAAGGGGTAGTAACAAATGTATATGAATGCAAACTAGCAATATCGACATAATATAACATCACACAAAAATGCAAAGGATCGTATATTAAACAAAACAGAGTATTTAAAAATTTTAACAAAAAGACTCGAAAATAATCGATTTTTGGGTTGACTCTCTTTTATTTTTTTTAAAAATATCCTTGTGGAGTCGCCAAGATCGAAACGTTTTTTTTGAAAAAAAAGTCTTGAAAATATTTTAAAGCATTGAAAATTGGGAGTCGCCACCAATCTTTTATTCGGTGTGATTGGATCACCGCAAAAACATTTAAAATCTGTTTTGAAAAACAATTTGGTCTTCGAAATCCAGAAAATGGGTTCGGGAGTCGGTTACGTGTGAGGAAGGATTAGCACCCTCACATGCCCAAAATTGGTACCACAACAATTATTATTCGGTCTTGATTTGTTAAAAATTTGAAAACTCGAGTGAAATTTAAAATACGATCCTTAAATGCATGATTTATTCGATGTACGTGTTTTAGAAGGAAATTGAGTTTCGTTAGGAAGTCTCGTTATTTCGAAATGATCAAGGAAAGAAGTCACATCCAGTGAGTTAGGACATAACATTTCAAGATCCGAAAATAACGAGCATTCCTTTGTTGCCAATTTAAAACCTTTAAAAGGGTATTCGATTATTTCGGTCTGAAATAAATGAATATTACCTCAATTTTAAAATTATTTGTATATATATATTTTTTTGAGACAAACAATTTTTAAAAAAAAGATGAGTGCGAAAATATGAATATGCGATTAATGGCGAAATTAAATAATCACAAAGAAAAAAACAAATATACGAATAAATAAATATGCAACAATTAAGCATAAAATACAAAATACAAAAAAGGTGAATCAGAAACATCGAATACAAGAAAAAAAACGGGATTAATTTAAGATACGAAGAAAATAATTTAATTTTATGTGCAAGGAATCAAAAAAAGAGCAAAAAGAAAAAAAGGTTAAAAATGAAGTTTTTGAGAATTTCGGAGTCAAAATGTGATTTTGGGGAAGTTTAAGGGTTAAAATGTAATTTTAGAGAAGCTCAAGGGTTAAAATGTAATTTTAGAGAAGCTCAGGGGTTAAAATGTGATTTTGGGAAGTTTAGGGGACAAAATGTGATTTTGGAAAAGCTTAAGGTTAAAATGTGATTTTGGAAAAGTTTAGGGGTTAAAATGTTATTTTGGAAAAGTTTGGGGTTAAAATATTATTTGAGAGAAGTTTAGGGGTTAAAATGAAATTATGGAAGAGTTCAGGGTCTCTTTTATGCAATAAAACTAAAAACGTGTCACGTGGCAGCCTCTCACGCATCAGAAATTCAAAGGACTAAATTAAAAATGAAATAAAATTTGTGGACAAATTAGAAATAAATTACAAACATAAAAGAGGACCCAATTGTAATTTTGGAAAAAAGTGGAAGGACTAAGGGAATAAATATTCCCTGCTAAAAAACACGCAGATCCTTGACTTGGGGCTGGTCGAGTCGGTTGGATCATTGCAAAACTACGTCGTTTTGGCCTCTAAGTTTAGACACCAAAACGATGCCGTTTTGATGTGGGTATTTAAGCCAATTTTTGCTAAAAATTTTCATTCTTTTCCTTTCATTTTACAGAAAAAATAAATTTTTTCTGTCTTTCTCTCTAAAATCTCTTTGCAAAGGCCAGCCTTGCTCCAGCTAAGGGTGCCGCCTCCCGTCCGTCGTCCGCCGTCGTGTACGACGACGAAAAGGTAAAAAATTCTCCCTTTTTTATTTTCTTTTCAAAAATCTTATATCCAAGCTCCGATCTAACTAGATCGAGCCCAAATCTACTTAGAAAAAACGTTTAAAATTCCTTTTTGATTTTTTAAAGCCTCTGTTTCAAAACAAAGGACTGGATCTGATTTGGTTTTTCAGAAAATCCTAGTTTCGATCCTTTATTTCTTTTAAATATGTTTTTATTGTATTTGGTTTTTCAGAAAATCCTAGTTCCGAATCCAAGTATAACCCTTCGTATTTGCTTTTTTATTTATTATATTATTTAATATTATATTTATTTATTATGTAATTATTATAAAAACGTTTAGAAATTAGTAATAAATGATAATAATGACAGAATAAATATGTATATTAATGTGTATAAAGCGTTTCGAATTTTTAATAATGTATAAACAATAAATAAATATATACTTGAATTTGTACCTTGAGAACAGAATGCCATGAATGCTTCAAGATTTTATCAGTGTTTTGATGTCAACTTCTTCTTTGTATTTTTATTGATTTTGAATAAAAACCTGGTAACCCTTACAACTGATTTTAATTCGGTATTTATAGCCTACTTTTACAATGATGATAATTTGTTTCTTGCAACTAAATATTGGTCTTTTCTTCTTTTGTAGGCAGACTCGACAGTGGCAATGGTGGCAACTTAACTGGAGGTGGTGGCAAATGGTGAGTGTTCTTTGTTGACGTGGCGGCATCTAAGTGGACAAGGTAGGGGCAGTAGCAGCACAAGTTGTTGCTAGGGTTTGACTTTAGGTTTAATTTTGGGTTTGGGTCTGTTGGGTCATGTAATTAGGTTAGAGTTTAGTTTTAAGGTTTGGGTTTAGTGTTTAGGTTTACTGGTATTAGGTTTTGTAATTTGGACTTTTAAATTTAAAATGTATTGGACATTTTAAATTTAAAGTAAATTTAAATTTAAATTTTTTTCGATTTATTTTGGTTTTAATGTCGGGCCCGGACAAATTGCACTTCAATAAATATAATCTTAAACATTACATCTAAATATTAAAAATAAAGTATACAAAATATTATTACAAATTAAAAAATACCTTAAAATTATCACAATTTATCCATAAAATTCCAACACAAACAAAATTTTTCACAAACATAAATATAATATTAAATATTAAATCTAAATATTAACAATAAATTAAAATATACACATATGATATATAAATTATTATAAAAAAATATACCTTAAAATTATTACAATTTCTCCCTGCAACTCCCACACAAAATTTTTTTTTTCTCTCAAAACACTAACACAAAACAGCCCAAAACAATTACTTTTTCACTCACTTTACCCACTCCACAAGTGTTGTGTATGGTGAAACGGGGACCATTTTATATAAGTTAAGAAAGAAAGAAGAAGAAATCCATCGGTATCACCAATGTGTCAGGTGGCACCACTATAAAATATATATTTTTTATTTAGCTCTTTTTTTGTTAGGCATTTTTTTTTAAAAATCACTATAAAATATTTTTTTTTGTATTAGTATAATTGATGTTTTGTATTTTAAAAAAAATCGTATTTTCATGGGTGCTACTTGACTATTTGGCAGCACTAGTTAAAAAAATTATTTTCTCTTCTTCATCGAGATTAATGCATTAGGTGTGAAGAAACTTAGGGTGGTGTCACATTACAGTATAGTTGTTGGAGCCAATTTGTCTGGGCCTACCGAATAAATAACTGGAACGATGAAATTGTGCAATTGTATACAATCGTATTCAAGTAATAAAATGACAAGTAACTGTCGAGTATCGTACCAACAGGGACTGTGCTGTGAAAAGTATTTATGAAATGTTTAATTAACAAATTGGTTAGACACAAGATAATATTTGAGAGGGATATTAACCTAAAGTATTCTAAACTAAATTAAACTAAGTTAAGTTAAGACTAAATTATATTCCTATGCACGATTTCTAAGGGTTTAATCAATATGACATAAATGTGTTAGATTAATTGCTTTAATTACTCAATTAAATCTAAATCATGTTCCTACTTGTTACGAAATAATATTCACGACAACCCGGTACTCTGCTAACTTATGAACATCATCACTTACTAAAATTTGTTCATCTCTTGAACATATCTCTATGTCAATTCGACCGACTAAATCAATTCTAATAAGCAAATGTGTTATTGCACATATATACTATATGAAAGCTAAAGAATCTCTTAAACATATCTCTATGTCAATTCAACCGACTAATTAACAATCATAAGCATGTAAAGGATCAAGTGAAGTAACAATCATATCTCTATGTTGAAACAATTTAATCACAAAAATCCTGCAAGTTATGCAAGGCTATGTATTGTTTAATACCATGCACAAATTAAATAGTGTGTCCATTAATCACAATTTCAATGCGCTTAAATGATTAATTCAATAGTTATATCACAAGGGTAATGTAATAATAACTTAGGCATGATAATATTTAATTAAACAGAATATTCAGAGCCTATAACAATGTGAACATGAATTAAATATAAACAAACAATTAAAAACAATCAACCCAACACTTAAAGAATTTAAGCCATTTCAATTAAATAATTAATAGCATTCATCATAATAACAAAGAAGAATCTAAAAAATAAAGAAAAAGACTAGGATTAAATTCGTCGATTTCTAAGAACAACTGTCGAATTCTTCGTCGTTCTTGTTTGATTCTTCTCAGATCGAGGTCTTTGATGAACACTCAACAAAGGATATGGAAGGGCTAAAGAACCACTCTTTCTCAAGAGGGGAAATCGGCAAGGGAGTTAGGGAAAATGAAATGGAAAAGCTAAAGAGAACACTAGAGAGAAAGAAGAGGGAATGAATTGTTGTGGTGTGTTGAAATGAGGTGAATGGGAGGTGTATCTATAGGTGGAGTTGAGGAGAGTTTGTGTGGCTATATTTAGCAAATAATTCTCAGTGACACACACCCCCATGGCCGACCACCACATATCAACTTTGACTTGTGTAAACTGAAAAATATATAGGATTTTTCCTATGTAATTTATCACCTTGTGGTCCTAACTCTGAATGCTTTTTGTCTTCAAGAATGATAGATCTCATCTTTTCTAAGATCTAATTCCATTTACAGTTGGCAATGTTTGTTATAGTCTAGCTGTGCACTCGTGTAGATCTAGTGTGATCTTCATAAATCTACAGATTGTCGCCGCATCTCTAGTTACAATCTGAAATCTTTAATTGTGGTGATAACGTGTGAAATTCCTACGCTGGTGCTTCCAGATATACTTATAGCTTGAATTCACTCATGCAAAGTAAAGATTTTTATGCGTCGACATCTCTGGCCGCAATTTCAAGCTATACTTGTGGCTGCATTCTAAATTCTTTTAGCCTTGATCTATTGAGATGTGTCCTTGTGCTGACAATTTTTAGACGCAATATATATATGTTACATGTGGCGACATTAGTGCACAAAAAGGGATAAAATAACAAGAATTTAAACCAAACAATAATGAGTTAGAAAACATAAAGACTAGGTATGAAATGCCTAATATGCATCCTAAATATGACACAAAAGAGACAACTAATACACAAATTTAGGGAGAAAATATATGTCAATTGTAATGCTATCAAGGGGCAGATTGAAGCCATCACATCCAATCTTATACCCGAAATCTTGATGGGTAGATTAAAGTCATCCCATTCAATCTTATACCCTAAATACAAAGAGGTAGATTGAAGCCATCACATCTAGTCTTATACCCTAAATCTAGAGGGGCAAATTGAAGCCATCATATCTAATTTTATACCCCAAATCTGAAGGGCAGATTGAAGCCATCCCATCCAATGTTATACCCAAAATCCAAAGGACAAACTAAAGCTATCAAATCAAATCGTATACCTTTAAATCTAGAAGGGCTAATTAAGCCACGAAACTAAATCCTATCTTTCTAGGGTTGTAGAGAAGCGGATACAGTGGAGTTAAGCGACCAATGAAACGAAAGAGCGGATTACTTGAAGAAGAAGCACCAAAGAAGTCGAATGTAGTGGGACAAGACGAAATTGGTCCTCCTTTTAGTCTTTGCTCCATTCCTATTGCACGACAACGAACAAAGAGGGGTAACTGTTGGAGCCCAATTTGTCCGGGCCCACCAAATAAATAACCCAATTTAAAAAAATAAAAAATGAAATAAAAGTCCATTTTAAATTAAAAGTAGTCCATTTACAAAATTAACCCAACTTAGCCAAATTCAATTTACCCACCTAAACCTAAGCTTAACAAGCCCAAAATGCTAAAAAATTAGGGAAACCTTAATTTGGAGAAGTAACCAGCAGCTGCTCACCCTACCTGCTCCTCGCCATGTAACCCCCCGATCATAATACATGCATATAATAACATCTCTAACTAATTTTGAATACATTTCAAATTTTATTTACAAGTCATCACTTAACCACAGTTCTCAAATTTATGACCAATAATCGGCATTCAACATACCCTTACATAAGTTATTAAAGTTATAAAACTACCACTTTAATATCATGCCAAACTTGGAAATGAATGTACAAACTTTGTACGAAAAACAACTTCTATCGATACATGGTTTGATATGTATTGGTAGTACCTACGAGGAATAGTTACGGGAAAGTATAGCAGTAAACTACCAATACTACACTAGTTCTACGGATACCAAGGTTCTTTCTACCGATACTACTTAGTCCTCTACCAGTACTTCAAATGGCAGGGAGCAAAGCAGTCTAGTCTGGGGCTTTCTATTGATACATCAATTTTAACTATCGATATTTTGCATTGAGTTCTATCGATAATTATAATCTTACTACCGAAACCAAACAAATCAGTAACCAAGACTTCCCACCTCTGTACTTCTACCGATACTTTGTTGAGTGGTTTTGACACAACTAAAGCTAGTAGCTAACCTATTTCTGGTTCACACACTTCTATCGATACCTTATGGAGATGTTTCGAAACATCTCCAATCAGTACCTTAAATGTTACTTAAACTTCTAAATTCACATACATTAACAAAGCATCCTAAGCTTCCAAACCATAACTATTTACACATAAATACATATAACATTCCACAAACCAGGTTAAGAACATATACATAATCAAGTATTTACACCACAACATCATTCAAAACATTCCACCTTGGATTTCATAATTTATATGCATTGTTATTTACACATCATTTTTACCATAACCAAAAAGAAAGTATGCATTTACATATTCTAATATTCAAATGTTTACCAAGTGGCTATCCCAAAGGCTTTATTCAAGCTTTCCGATTTACGAATTATATTGTATCTGATGACCTACACCAAAATAGAAATAGTAACAAAATGAGTTAAAGTAATAACACTCAAGATTTTAACTTGACCTCAACCACTTCGATAAACATTTATTTAGCAACATAAACAACTCCCTCATTTCAACTGCATGTACACATCGTAAAGATCTACAATTTCATCTAAACAACTTATTCTTATAGCCACCACTTTTCCTCTTATTAACTTTAGCTAATGATCTCACATTTCCCATATATTTCCACCTTTATTAGGTGATTCAAATATCACTCTTAGGCCTTTATAACATACTTTTATATTACTATTTCACCGGCTTATCGCCTACTAAGTCATAACTTGACTTGAATTCTACCACCGACTCTTAGCCTGCTAAGCCGAAGCTTGAATTCTATTACCGGCTCATAGCCTGCTAAGCCGAAGCTTGAATTTTCATCACCGACTCATATCCTGCTAAGCCAAAGCTTGAATTTTCTTCACCGACTCATAGCCTGCTAAGCCGAAGCTTGAATTCTTATCCAAGACAATTTTACATTAAAACTTTTCAACTCATCAAATAACCACAACTAGTCTCAAGATAGATTCATACATAAAATTTAATCAATAACTTATCACATAAAATTTAAAGGAACAAATTAAAACTTCTTAATTAATATTAAATTACTTGTAAGTTAAGAACTTACCTTTGTAGCAGCTAATGGAAATCAACGACGTTATTCGATGGCTTTTCCTTTCCCGCATGAATTCCTGTTCTACTAGCTTCTTGATCTAATTTACCAAAAGATTAATTCAGATACCCACAATTGAATACATATATATATACTTAAAATCCACAATTTCGATGATTAAAACATTTAATACTTTTATCTCACATTTTCACAATATAAGCTAACTAATTTTTGAGCCTTTTAATACTTAACCACAACAAAAATACTTAAAGGACAACTACCAAAATCTTAATAACTCCAAAACGACCCTTGCAACCACCTCATATAAGCTAGTAATCCTTTCCATCTTTCACAACATTAACAACTATAACCTATCTCCTAAGAAGACAACAAATGTGACATTATATCTAGCTCAACTCAACCAACTTAATAATAGCATATTTTACGTCAACAAAGCCAATAAACCCATGATTCCCATCTCACAAATTATTGAATCATTTCACAATCCAAAACATACATTTATTTCCTTCAGCAAAGATGATCACAAAAACATGAAAATCACCAAAAACAAAATAAAGTTTCACTTACATGCAAGTGACCGAAAATGTTAAAAGGCTTGACGCTTCACTTCTCAAAAATGGTGATTCACTTTTTAGTAGGAGATGATGGATTATCCCATAATAAAAATCTTTATTATTATATTTCCTTTATCTGTTTTTTTAATTTCACTCATTCTTAAATTTACTTATTTATCCCTTCTTTAAAGACTCAAACTTATTAACTTTTATGTACCTAACCGTCCATCACTTTCAATTATGGTAAAATTGCCCCATAACCCCCTTCCTCGTATGTTCTTATTTTCTTCTTACCTTTATTCACAACCTTAATCTATTGAAATCCTGATGATCTAATCCCCCTTGCTAATTAACTAACCAAAAAAATTAATTTATACACAACTTCTTACATGCTCCTACTTCGGTTCTTCGGAAACTATATATTTATATACCGAACTTATAAATTTACTTAATATCAACTAGAAATATTTAATAATCACACTTCAACCATTGGGGTGTTCCACGCCATGTTAGCCATGCCCCCCGAGATCTGACACGCTTTACCATCACCAAAAGTCTCTGCCACCACCACACCTCTACCACCGTTCGAGCTTGCAAAAAGGAAAGGCAAAGAAGAAAAGACAAAGCATGAAAGACAAATAAAAGAAGACAAATGATGTGATTTGGCTATAAAAAACCTCATGTATCCCTTGTATCTTCTACGAACACTAGAAATAAAAACAAAGTTTTTGAAGACAGATTGTTGTGTTTATATATATATATATGTCTTCTCTTTTACTTCAAAAATAAATAGCAAAAATAAAAGAAGAGGGAAAAAGGGTACCTGGACGACGTCCGATCGTCACCACCGTGAGTGGCCAAGGTCACCACTTTCGACGAAAGGTGGTTTATCCATCCCTATGAACAAACTATGTTCGTTACAAGGTTTTGAAAACCAAAAAGTAGGTTTCCCCTTTCAAAAACCTTAAAGAAACGAACGAGTTTTGGGCTTTTTACGGATTTAATTTTGATTTAGGGAGTTTTAACCCTATATTTATGATTGGGGTAAAAATAGAGTAAAAGAGACATTTTTTGGGTTTTTCGACCATCGGGGACAGTGGTCGCTGTCGCCGACGATTGATGGCCATGGCAGAAGATGGTGGCTTAAAGGGTCGGCCTTGGGAAGATTTTGAGAGAATAAAAGAAGAGAAGGGAAGGTTTTTTAAAAATAAATAAAAGGAAAATGATTTTTTTTTTAAAAAAAATTGAGCATTTATATCCCAAAAAAGACGTCGTTTTAGGTGTGGCTTACAGCTCAAAACGGCACTGTTTTGACCATTGACCCGAATTCGACCTGAATAACCCCTGTAATTTATGCCTATTTATAATTAGGTCCTTTGATCAGTAGCTCCTTTAGGGTGACATGTGTTTGGATTTGGGAAAATTTCCACGTGGTCCTTGTATTTTTTAAAATTTTCGAGTGTGACCTTGTTTCCTTTTTTGTTTTTATTTTTTACTTAAAACTATAATTTTGTTTTAATTTAACCCTAAATTTTTTTTCTTTTTAAATTTGACCCATTTATTAAGTTTTTTTAAAATTAAACCCCTTCTATTTTTCAATTTTCAAATTAAATCCTTTTATTTTTATTCTTTTTAAAATTTAATCCTTTTTTCTATTATTTATTTTTTTGTAATTTAAATTTAATTGTCTTCATTTAATTTTTAGCATGCATGTATGATTTTGTTCTCTTGTCACTTTTGAATTGTAAATTAAATACATATTTATTCAAGTTTTTTAAAATAAGTTGATAAAATAACTTATGTGTCTTTTTATTACATAAGATATTTAAAAAACGAGGCAATGTCTTTTTATGTAACGAGGCAATGTCCTTTTATGTGGGAACTTCGAAAATTATGCCCTCAAGTATTGGGTATGGTTTTTTGTTTAACTTACATAATTGAATATCCTATTTCAAATAAAAAAATATAACGTCCGGTTAACAAATGTCTTTTAGTTCCGAAAATTCGAGAATGTTGTTCCTGAACGTCTTGGACATGACTTCCTTTTCTCGATCGATTCGGAATTAAAGAGCATTTTCTTCACTAAAATTTAATTTTTAAAATAACATCAAAATATGTCATTCGTTTAAGGATCGTATTTTAAATTTTACTTGAGTTTTCAAATTTTTAATAATTAAGACATTAAATAATTGACTAGGTATCAAATTTGAGTGTGTGAGGGTGTTAATCCTTCCTCACACGTAATCAACTTCCGAACCTATTTTTTGGATTTCAAAGACCAAAACTTTTGTTTGAATAAATTTAAATATTTTATGGTGATCCAATCACACCAAATAAAAAGATTGGTGGTAACTCCATTTTTTATTTTAAAATAAAATTCAAGACTTTTTTCAAAAAAAAAATTTCGACAATGGTGATACCCAAATTCACTGTATAAAACACTCCATTACATAATCTTGGTGCAGTATCATTTTCTTAATTATTTTTTGTATTATTTTAATAAAAACCCAAATTCATAAGTTTAAATAAAAAAAATAAGTATTTTATGTATTTTCATGAAATACCTATTTTGACCCTAAATTTATTTAAAATACAAACATTTTCCCTATTTACTCCTAATTACTTAAAAAAATGTTAACCTAGCTAGGTCCACAACATGCTTTTTTACCTAAATATTACAAAATAATTCAAAAATTATCAAAATGATGTGAAACTTAAATTATTTCCCAAAATGGTATGTTTTGTGGGGTGAAGGGTCACTCAGAGGCGACACCACTGTTCACAACTAACAAATTTTTTTATATTTTTAAATTTTAAAATAAAAAATAATATTTTATAGTTGAGGGTGTTTCAGAGGCGGCACTGGAAAGAAGAAGAAGAAGAAGAAGAAAATAAGAGAGGTAATTTTGTTATTGTTGTTGTTGTTGTCGTCTTTAATTTATTTTAAAATTATTTTTTTAATTATTAGAAAGTTTAGTTTAATGTTTATGATTTGTTATGATTTTTTTGTTTAGCAAAGTATATTAAAGGGAATTTTATTGAAAATTTATTTATTGAGAAATTTTATATATTTTTTAACAGATTTAGTATTTAAGATGAATAATTAATTTTTCGAATACGTTTATTTAGATGGAGTAATTTTGACAACATCAGTTGGATGTATATTTGAATGTCGCCAACAAATAGCAATGAGATTTAGTCGAAATGTCTTAGTTGATGATATGGAGGCAAGAATTAGTGTAAAAATTTTTAGACGTGGGAGAAGTATCTCGAAACTTTTCTACAAGTTTCCAGTTTCGACAGATCCTATCAAATTCACCGAGATGGAACTTGTAGATGATGAAGACGTGGAGACAATGATCGTTCTTTATTATGCAAATCTGAGCAACCAAAATGCACCGATTCAGTTATTTGCTGAGTTAGTTGATGTGGAGCCAACTGAAGATGAAGATCCAACTCTAGTAGAACATGAAGAACCAACTCCATTAGCTCAAGATCCATGTATGGTGGTTGCAATATCGTACATTGAAAATCAATCAATAGTACGTGGGATTGACATCGATCTTAATACTACACCCGAGAATGATGTGGATGGTGATGATGGATATGATAGTAGTATTCCTTCTGATCACGAGGTTGATAGTGATAGTGATCTCGGTGTGGATGAGGTCCTGAATGATATCGATGATGAAGGGGCGAATGACGATGGAAATTTTAACGCGTCGTCAGCCGAAAACCCGATTAGACCATTGTGATGCACAATAATCCTAGGGCACACATGTCGCTTATAAACCCCGATGCGACGTATGCAGGCAAGTTCGCGGAGTACCCTGATATACTACCTGCTCACCAACTAGCTGTAGATGCAGAACCTGAGGAGTTGTTCATGAGCCAAAAATTTGAATCCAAGGAAGAGTGCGTATTTGCTATTAAGCGGTATAGCATGAATGTGTTGGTGGACTACAAAGTCGTCATGTCTAAACTTACATTGTATATTGAGGAGTGTTGAAGGTCGACGGAAGGCTACAATTAGCGGGTACGAGCCGCATTTATCCAAAAGCCGTATATGTGGGAGATATGAAATTTTGTTAGGCCTCACACATGCACTTCAACACGTATGTCAAAAGATCACCGGAAACTTGATTCTAAAACTATCTGCACATATATCATGTCAAAGGTGAAGGAGTTATCGACCATCAAAGTATCTACACTGATTATCGAGATGCAAACACGATTTCAGTATCAGGTATCATATCGAAAAGAATGTGATAAACTTAAATGTCGACAATGAAGAAATATCGCAAAGAAAACGGGGAAAAAACACACAGATTTTACGTGGAAACCCTTTCGGGAAAAAACCACGGAAGAGGAGAAGAAGATTCACTAATGTCAAAAATTGAATGATTACAGGAGGAGATGACTATGCCTATCTATAGGTTGAAAAACCTTATTCCAATCAACAACTAATAGAAGTAATGTAGTAAGGTTGAAACACCTTATTCTAATTAAAATAAAATAGATGACCTATTCTAATTAAAATAAAATAAAAGAAGTCTAGTTTATTTGGACTTTACTTTTATTTTATTTTACTATTGAATTTTATTTTAACAAGAATTCTGGTCACCCAATTCTAACAATCTCCACCTTGACAAGAATTCTCTATGAATAAGAACTCTCAACGAATAAGTTCTCCATGTCTTCCACAAAACCCCTTGAGGGGTATTCTTCAACAATGAACACCAACCAAGTCCAAGCAATACTCAAACTTGGTTATGGGAAGTGACTTAGTCATCATATTTGCAGGATTTTCATGAGTACTAACTTTGCTCATAATAATATCCCCACAAGTAATAATATCACGCACAAAATAATACCGAACATCAGTGTGCTTTATTCTATCATTAAACATTTGATCTTTTGTAAGAAAAATGGCCACAATATCAAGTAAGGTTCGAATCGAACTGTGTTTCACAACTGGAGAAAACATGTCTGTGAAGTCTACACCGAGAATCTGATTGTAACCTTTTGCAACAAGTCTTACTTTTTATCTGGGTTCTTCAATTCTTAGAATCCCTTCTTTCCTCTTGAATACCCATTTACAACGAACAGCCTTTTTACCCTTTGGAAGCTTCACTAAGTCCCACGTTTTATTCTTATGGAGTGATTCCATCTCTTCTTGCATGACAATCATCCACTTTTCTGAGTCTTCACAGCTAACTACCTCAAAATAAGTAGATGGCTCTTGATTTGCATCAATATTTTCAGCCACGCTTAAAGCATAAGCCACTAAATCAGCCTCAGCATATCTCTGCGGAGGTTTAATTTCTCTTCTAGGTCTATTCTTGGCAATAGAATATTGTGGTGAAGAAGTGACTCTATTATGAACTTCTGTACTAACTTGAGAAGTTGACTCTGTTGTAGTTACTGGATCAATCTAAAACTCCACCTGCTTTTTTTGTTCTTTACTGGAAGAGTCTATAAGAGATAAATTAGGTAACACAACTGTTTCATCAAAAACAACATCTCTGCTAATTACAACTTTTCTATTTTCAAGACACTATACCCTTTTACACCAGCCTTAAAACTAAGAAAAAACACATTTAATGGATCTTGGGTCCAATTTTCCATTATCAACATTAGCATATGCAGGACACCCAAAAATCTTTATATCAGAATAATCAGCAGGCTTACCAGACCATATCTCTTGTGGAGTCTTTTTCTCAATGGCAACGGATGGAGATCGGTTGATCAAAAAACATGCAGTAGAGGCTGCTTCAGCCCAAAACGACTTCGATAAATTAGCATTCAACAACATACATCGAACCTTCTCCATGATCGTTCTGTTCATTTATTCTGCAACGTTGTTTTGCTATGGAGTATGACGAACTGTCAAATGTCTCACGATCCCTTCTGATTTGCACAATTCATTAAACTCATTAGAACAGAACTCCAAGCCATTATTTGTGCGGAGGTGTTTTATCTGTTTTCCTTTCTATTTTTCAACCATAGTTTTTCAAGACTTGAATGCAAAAAACACATCGCTTTTCTACTTTAGAAAAAATGCCCAAACTTTTTTGAAAAAATCATCAATAAGAGTTAGTATATAATTAGCTCCACCTCTCGAAGGCACTCTAGATGGTCCGTAAAGATCAAAATGAATATAATCCAATGTTCCCTTCGTGTTATGGATTCCTCTGGTGAATAAAACTCTCTTTTGCTTCCCAAAAACGCAATGCTCATAAAACTTCAGTTTGCTAATGCCTTGCCCATAAAGAAGTCATCTTTTACTCAATTCTGCCAAGCCATTTTCACTCATATGCCCTAGATGCATATGCCAAATTCTAGTAATATCATCATCTGACAAGGAAGCATCACCAGTAATAGTTGAACCTTGAAAAACATATAATTTGACAGTCTTTCTCTGCCTTTTCATCACAATGAGAGAACCTTTGCTAATCTTTAGAACCCCACTTTCAGCTGTGTACCTATGTCCTTTTGAATCAAGAGTACTCAACGAAATCAAATTCCTTTTCAATTCTAGTACATGTCGCACACCACTAAGAGTTCTAATGACCCCATCAAACATCTTTATTTTTATTGTGCCAACATCTGTGATTTTACATGAAGCATTATTTCTTATCAAAAGAACACCTTCAAACAACTTCATATGTTGTAAACCAATCCTGATTGGGACTCATATGGAAGGTGCAACCAGAATCGAGGATCCACTCCTCACTCACTTTAGAATTGTCGATAGAAGCAACTAGGAGTTTACCATCACTGTAGTCTTCTACTATATCAACTTCACCGGATTGTTTTGGTTGTTTTCCCTTTTGATTATCTACCTCCCTTTTGATCTTATTTTGTAACTTGTAGCACTCTTTCTTAATGTGCCCTTTCTTCTTGCAGAAGTTACAAGTTTTACCTCTATTTGAAGATCTCGATCTACCTTTAGATTTACTGCGGGGATTTCGTTCCTGTGCCCTCCCACGATTATCATCACTGTTTCGATCTTGTCTTCCATGAATAATGAGACCCTCTCCCTGAGAGTCAGATCCAGCCACAAGATGCTTTATTTTGTCATACGAGGCTAAGAAAGCATAAACTTCATCAACTGTAAGAGATTCACGGCTATACATAATTGTATCTCTGAAAGTTGAATACGACGGTGATAACGAACAAAAGAGAATTAACCCTAAATCCTCTTTATCATACAAAACCTCAATGGCCTCCAAATCTGAGACAATTTCTTTAAACACATTCAAGTGTTCGTGCACAAACACACCTTCTTCCAATCAATGAGAATACAGACGCTGCTTCATATGTAATTTATTGGTTAAGGTTTTTGATATAAATAACTGCTACAATTTTGCCCATAATACAACAGTAGTCTTCTCCTTTAACACATCTTGTAGAATTGCATTCGACAGATGCAGCTGTAATTGCGTCAAAGCTTCCGATCTTTACGCTTCTTCTCTTCATCTGTTAAATTTGAAGGCATCTTATCTAACCCTAACAAGGCATCCTCCGAATCCATCTGCGCAAGAATTGCTTGCATCTTTACCTACCACAATGCGAATCTGGTGTTGTGATCCAACAGTGGAATATCATACTTCAATGTCTCCATTATCGTGATCGAGACTAGTAACCCGAAAAACTCTGATACCAATTTGATAAACTTAAATGTCGAAAATGAAGAAATATCACAAAGAAAACGGGAAAAAACACATAGATTTTATGTGGAAACCCTTTCGAGAAAAAACCACGGCAGAGGAGAAGAAGATTCACTAATGTAAAAAATTGAATGATTACAAAAGGAGATGACTATGCCTATTTATAGGTTGAAAAACCTTATTCCAATCAATAACTAATAGAAGTAACGTAGTAAGGTTGAAACACCTTATTCCAATCAATAACTAATAGAGTCAGATCCAGCCACAAGATGCTTTATTTTGTCATAGAGGCTAAGAAAGCATAAACTTCATCAACTGTAAGAGATTCACGGCTATACATAATTGTATCTCTGAAAGTTGAATACGACGGTGATAACGAACAAAAGAGAATTAACCCTAAATCCTCTTTATCATACAAAACCTCAATGGCCTCCAAATCTGAGACAATTTCTTTAAACACATTCAAGTGTTCGTGCACAAACACACCTTCTTCCAATCAATGAGAATACAGACGCTGCTTCATATGTAATTTACTGGTTAAGGTTTTTGATATAAATAACTGCTACAATTTTGCCCATAATACAACAGTAGTCTTCCCCTTTAACACATCTTGTAGAATTGCATTCGACAGATGCAGCTGTAATTGCGTCAAAGCTTCCGATCTTTACGCTTCTTCTCTTCATCTGTTAAATTTGAAGGCATCTTATCTAACCCTAACAGGGCATCCTCCGAATCCATCTGCGCAAGAATTGATTGCATCTTTACCTACCACAATGCGAATCTGGTGTTGTGATCCAATAGTGGAATATCATACTTCAATGTCTCCATTATCGTGATCGAGACTAGTAACCCGAAAAACTCTGATACCAATTTGATAAACTTAAATGTCGACAATGAAGAAATATCACAAAGAAAACGGGAAAAAACACAGATTTTACGTGGAAACCCTTTCGAGAAAAAACCACGGCAGAGGAGAAGAAGATTCACTAATGTAAAAAATTGAATGATTACAAAAGGAGATGACTATGCCTATTTATAGGTTGAAAAACCTTATTTCAATCAATAACTAATAGAAGTAACGTAGTAAGGTTGAAACACCTTATTCCAATCAATAACTAATAGAGTCAGATCTAGCCACAAGATGCTTTATTTTGTCATACGAGGCTAAGAAAGCATAAACTTCATCAACTGTAAGAGATTCACGGCTATACATAATTGTATCTCTGAAAGTTGAATACGACGGTGATAACGAACAAAAGAGAATTAACCCTAAATCCTCTTTATCATACAAAACCTCAATGGCCTCCAAATCTGAGACAATTTCTTTAAACACATTCAAGTGTTCGTGCACAAACACACCTTCTTCCAATCAATGAGAATACAGACGCTGCTTCATAAGTAATTTACTGGTTAAGGTTTTTGATATAAATAACTGCTACAATTTTGCCCATAATACAACAGTAGTCTTCTCCTTTAACACATCTTGTAGAATTGCATTCGACAGATGCAGCTGTAATTGCGTCAAAGCTTCCGATCTTTACGCTTCTTCTATTCATCTGTTAAATTTGAAGGCATCTTATCTAACCCTAACAGGGCATCCTCCGAATCCATCTGCGCAAGAATTGCTTGCATCTTTACCTACCACAATGCGAATCTGGTGTTGTGATCCAACAGTGGAATATCATACTTCAATGTCTCCATTATCGTGATCGAGACTAGTAACCCGAAAAACTCTGATACCAATTTGATAAACTTAAATGTCGACAATGAAGAAATATCACAAAGAAAACGGGAAAAAACACATAGATTTTATGTGGAAACCCTTTCGAGAAAAAACCACGGCAGAGGAGAAGAAGATTCACTAATGTAAAAAATTGAATGATTACAAAAGGAGATGACTATGCCTATTTATAGGTTGAAAAACCTTATTCCAATCAATAACTAATAGAAGTAACGTAGTAAGGTTGAAACCCCTTATTCTAATTAAAATAAAATAGATGACCTATTCTAATTAAAATAAAATAAAAGAAGTCTAGTTTATTTGGATTTTACTTTTATTTTATTTTACCACTGAATTTTATTTTAACAAGAATTCTAGTCACCCAATTTTATCAACATGGATAGCTAAACAGGTGGCAATGGAGCAGTTGTATGGAGATTGGGATGCGTCATACGATAAGCTACAGGGGTGGATAGTCGCAATGTGACAGTACGTGCCAGAGACTACCATTGAGTTGGAGAGACGACCTTATTATGACCCGGATAACTAACTACAACCGGGATAGTTAATTTATCGAAATAGTTAATATACCTTAATTCGCGGTACTGATCTTTACCCTATTAATTTACCGAAATAGTTAATATAACCTAATTTAATTCCGTAAATGACATGAGTAACAAATAATAATTCTATTGCCATGTTATTGACCATGTTTGATAGTGAGGATAATCCTTGTTTATCAAAGAATCCATTCTGCAATTTAAAAAAAATGAATTCAATTAGTTCAGTACATAAATAACTATTTTGGTAAAAAATTAATAACAATTTTCGGTAAATTCTCATATTTTACCTACATAAAAAATTTATGTTAAAAAACAGAAATTATTTAAACATAAAAAACATACGAATAAAAAATTAATATCTTTTTAATTTATTTCAAACAACCTATAAAAATAAATAAAAACCAAAAATTTAGTAACAAATCATATAAAAAAATAATTAAAAAATAACTTTAAAATAAATAAATAAAAACAAACAAGTCTTTATAATTTATAATAATTATAATAATTAAAAATAAAATAATTTAAAAACAAACAACAAAACAATTTTACATTTATAAAAAAATCAAATAAAAATTAAACGAAACAAATAATTTATAATCATTACTAACAAAATAACTTTAAATTAAATTAAAAACAACAAAACAATTTACCTTTCTTTTATCTTTCTTCCTTTTAATCTACTCTGCTAAACAAAAAAAATTATAAAAAATCACATAAACTAACATTAAACTAAACAAATAATTTATAATAATTACTAACAAAATAACTTTAAATTAAATTAAAAAAAAAAAAACAAAAAAATTACCTCTCTTTTGACTTTCTTCTCTTTAATCTACTTTACTAAACAAAAAAATTTATAAAAAATCACATGAACCAACATTAAACTAAACAAATAATTTATAATAATTACTAACAATATAACTTTAAATTAAATTAAAAAAAACAAAAAAAATACATCTCTTTTGACCTTTTTCCCCTTTAATCTACTCTACTAAACAAAAAAAAATTATTACAAAAAAATTATAAACATTAAACTAAACTAAAGTTTATAATAATTAAATTAAAAACAAAATAATTTTAAAATAAATTAAAAACAATAAAAAAATTAACTCTCTTTCCCCCTTTCTTCTCCTTCTCCTCTACTCTTCTTCTCTTTTTTTTAGCACTTGAATGAAAGTGAAAGTGAAAGTGTGTGTGATGTGCAAGGGGACCATTTAAGGACCCTAAACCCACTGCCCAGTCGAATCTGCATACATGCCATTCAAGGGCCTTCCCCATGCCTTTCCCCTTCCTCATGTTCGGTAAACCACCTGCAACCTGCATGGATGGGACAGGGGTGCCGCCTATGAGTGAGGTGTGATTGGTGCTTTCTTCTGCATGGGCATCACGTGTCTAGGTATATGCTAAACCCGCACTTAAAATACAAGTATAACTTAAGTATGAAATATTTTTTGGTGTCGCTTATAAAAAATCCTTAATTAATAAAATATTATTATTTTTATTTTAAAATTTAAAATTTAAAAATAAAAAAATAGATTTTGTCAGGTTAATAAAGTGGTGCCATTTATGAGTCACCTTCCACCCCAAAAGATATCATTTTCGTAATAATCATTGTTTCATACCATTTTTGGTATTTTTTGAATTATTTTATAATATTTAAGTAAAAACCCTCCATAACACCTTTAATTTGATATATTTTATTTATTATTGCATTCATCAATGAAATATATTAACATGGTGTGAGTTATTACGAAATAAATATTATTTATCAAATTTTTATAATTTAAAAATATTTTTTACTGTAAATAAATCCTATGTTAGGATTCAATAAAAAATAATAAACACATTTTTTGTTTTTTAAAATATAATAATAAATTTAACGCTTGCCGTTTCTATTAATTTTCCATTAATTTGTTTTAACAATTTTGCCTTCAATTTTTACTAGCATTTTAATAGAAAGTTGACTAGGTTGTTAAAAGTTTGATGCCATTAATGTGATAGCCCGCGTGACATATATTTTTCACTGGCATGAGACTTATTTTTTTTATATGCCAAGTTAAAACATAATTAAAATTTTTATAAGATAAAAAATTCAAAAATAAATTTTTAAAAAATTTTGGTTTTCAACCTCTCATTTTGAGTCAAATTGTTATGATTTTAATAAAACTGTTGGCTAGACCGTTAAAAGTTCGATGGTGCTATGTGGTAACTTAAGTATCAATATATGTGTATTTTATTACTAATACGTACCATTTTATCTTATATATTATGTTAGCAAATAATTTAAAATTTAAAAAAATAAAAAAGTTAAAAAATTAGAAAACTTTATTTAGTCGAAACAAATTAAAAATATGACTAAGGCAAGTGCATCTATTAATTAATAATATAGTTACGATGAGAACATATATTGTTCCCACGAGTACTAAAAGTACTAGTAATTGTTGTCTTTCTATTATTTAACTGATAAATTGGAGTGATTAATTAAAAATAAAATTAACTAAATAAGCTAAAGAATACGAAAAAAGAACAAAGCAAGAAAGCAAGCGAATAACAACCAATCAGTGAGGCAATACTCAAGAAAGAATCTACTTAGATTTCATCTGTCATTATCAATCTAAATCGAATAATTTATTCACTTAGTATCTTGATCCGTAAAAATCCTTAAATTATGCTAACACCTCTATTCAAGCATAAAAACAATTAACTATAGGTTGATTAATTGAAATTTCTTTCTAATCAAAACCTCTATGGTCGCATTAATTCGATCTATGAATCTCCTTATTAGATTTGACTCTAATATGATAAATTTATGTTGTCCTATTTCTAGGATTGCATGCAACTCCACTCAATTATGCTAGATCTACTCTTAAACAGGGTATATTCCTCCTTTGATTTAAGCACATCAAACATGAATTAATATCCCGAAAATACTAGATCAAGAATTAAGCACACATAATTGATAGCAAGATCTAAGTATTTATTGCATAAAAACAGAAGTTAAATGACATAATTCATCATAGGGTTAATCTCCCCTAGGTATTTAGAAAATTAGCTCATAATAGCAAATAAACACATCTTAAAGATAATAGAACCACAAGACAAATAGAAAATCATATTAAAATTTAAAGAAATTTAAAGGAAGTCTTCAATCTTGATGGAAATTTACTTTAGAAACAGCTTCAATGGCGTTTTTTCAATTGTTTTCTTCAATATTCTGTGACGACTTACTCCCCTCTTCTTATATTTGATATATATAGGTTTTAGAATGCCCAAGAAAACCTAAAAATTACGTTTTTCTGTGTGTTTGGAATGTAGTTTGCAATTTCCACATGGTCTGGCACATGGCCGTGTGCCCAACCTGTGTGGCTCACATGACCGTGTGTCCAACCCGTGTGGCTCTTAAAATCTGCTCATTTTGTCTATTTTTGGCTCCTTTCACTCCAAAATATTCTCCTAAATATAGAAACATGAATTTAAAGGATTAGGAGCATAAAATTAACCATTTTACATCAAATAATCGTCCAAAAACGTATTAAGAATGGAATTAAAATATGTTACTTTTAGCTCTTATCAAATATCCCCACACTAAAGCATTTGATTGTCCTCAAGAAAAATCCTCAAGCCACATTCAAGTTAACCTTTCTTAATTTGGCATTTTCATCACTAATGTTTCAAGATAATTCGTAAACAATCATGCATTGGAAATTCAAGGACACTAAAGATTCATGCAGTCCAAGCTAAAATTTTTAAAGTACAAAAAACATAGGTATCTTCCCTTATCTAAATAATTATCTTAAATTCAAAATAAACAAAAATTGACATCCTCACTAAAAACTCACTCAAAGTATTTAAGGTTCAAGTAATATGCACTCAATAGTTGAACAAGAAATATCATTACCATAGGCTTGCCTGAAAATCAAATCTCCACCACTATAGAATGAAATGACACACCAATCAAGAGGTCTTTAAAAGGTTGTAATGGGGCTTAGGTTAAGGATAAGGAATAGGTCAGAAAAGTTGGTTAAAATTGAGATCGAGTTGATAAGTTATCAAACTAGAAAAATAATCAATTACTGAATCAACATAATTTACATCAACAAGAATAAAAAAGAACTTTTCAATAGAATATGAAACTTACTATTCAAGCTCGAACAATTTTTTTCTTTTGTTTTTTTTTTCATTTTTTTCGTTTTTTTAAACAAAACAAAATTCAGCAATTCAAATAAGAAAGCATAGTTAGGCAACTAACAAAATCAAATCTCGACAAAAAGGAAGTCAATAAAAAGGATAAATATACAACATGCATATGGGTCATGTGTTAATATTACGGGTTAAAAAAATGTGTTAGGATCAAAGGGGTTAACTAAGGGTTAATTTAATAGGTAAGCTTTTTACAAGTTAAATGGGTTAGCGAAGCCAAAAAAAAAATTTTAAATGACCAAAATTAAATTATAATTTTTACGACAGTAAAAATATAATTTTTAAAGGATTTAATCGAAATTTTATCATTTTTAGGGGGACCAAAGTGTAATTTTATCTTTACTAATTTAAAATTTTAAAAAATTTTAAGGGCCTAAATGAAAAATTTTCCATTTTAAGGGGGCTAGGGCCCCTGTCAACCCCTTAGATTTGCTCTTGATCATCTCAGTATATCAAATTAATAATGTGGTCTCGAAATGTATAATTAAAGCAAGTTCTAGAATAACAAATCAAGTTGACATACTCAGAACCAAAAATAAAATGAGCAAGAAATAAAATATATGCTCTATAGGCTCAAAAGCTCCCAAAAAGTTATGGTTTTGTTGTCAAACCTGCAAATTAAAAATTTCAAGATAATAATTCAATTCCGAGAGACAACCTAAAATATTTAATTTTAAAAACAACTTATCATACTTGACTCTTTCGTGTCTTATAGATTAAATCAACCAATACATAAAAATTCACAAATTAATTCAAAACAACATCAATAAAAATTCCAAATAAAAAAATCACTCTAACAAGGTATTAGAAAATTACTTAAACACAAAAAAGAATTCAGGGATTTTATCACAAATAAACAATCAACCTCCCCACACTTAAGCTGTGCATTGTCCTCAAGAACCAAACAAATATAATCACAGAATAATCACAACATCATAAGAGAGTAAGAGGACAGAAACTTCTTTGAATTAGAATGATTTCATCGGAATTGAGAAAATCGGGAATGTAACGAGTCTAAAGGAAGTACAATTTTCGAGCAAACTAGTAAGAAAATAGACAAATATAAGTAAGAGATGGAGATAACAATTAAAAAAAACAAAACAACCATAGGAATAAAAATAATGCATAATAAAATAAAAATGAAAATGAAAATAAATGTACTATTTTTTTTGAATTTTTGAAAATTTTTTAATTTTTTTGAATTTTTTTTAAAAATAACATGGAAGTAAAATAAATAAATAAAAATAAAAACACTCGGGTTGCCTCCCGAGAAGCGCTTATTTAGAGTCTAAGCTCGACTTTTCTCTCACGCAAACGGTTAAGGTGGATCTTGAAGCCAAACTCTTTTCTTTGTTAGCAGTATTGCCATCAAAATAAAGTTTGAGACGATAACTGTTTGCCTTGAATGTGCCATATTCGGTTCGAGTTACCTCTATTGTACTGTAAGGAAAAATGATTTTTGCCACAAATGAATCGAACCCTCTTGACTTAAATTCTGAAAGAAAATTTCGTAGATCTGATTTGTCTAACAACACTTTGTCCCCAACTTTGAATTTTTTCGTTCTTTTTAAGTGCACATCTAATTCATCAAGTTTTGTTTTCTCGGTTTCTCATCAACATTTGTTCGCCATTCATCTAATTCATCATGTTTCACCATTCGCTCTTCATGTGTCCCTTGAGTTTTATCGCTTTGAATAAAATTTGGTTCCAATATGTTTTCATGAGTGATTTCCTGCAAAGAACGTTGAGTCACATTATTACTAACATTAACAGAACAATTAGCATCATTACACTCACTAGGAACTCTAACAAAATCATGTGCTTGAAGAGTAATCTTTTCATCACCTACACAAAGCACAAGTTCACCAGTGCCCACATCAATAATAGTTCTAGTAGTGACTAAAAAGGGTCGACCTAAAATCATAGGTACATCAATATCCTCATCCATGTCCAACACAACAAAATCAATAGGGAATATAAATTTATCAACTTTCACAAGTACATCCTCAATAATACCCCTAAGATATCTAATTGATTTATCTGCTAATTGAATATTCATCCTAGTGGGTTTGGGGTTCCCCAAGACCAAGTTGCTTGAACATTTTATAAGGCATAACATTTATACTAGCATCCAAATTAGCCAAAGCTTTTTCAACATGTAAACTACTAATGAGAAAGGAATAGTAGAACTCCTTGGATCTTTAAGTTTGTTGGGTAGTTTGTTATGGAGAATGGCCGAGCAAACTGTATTGAACTCCATATTCAACAAGTCATCTAACTTCCTCTTATTTGTTAACAGCTCCTTTAAGAATTTGACATACTTTGGTATCTGCGAAAGGGCTTCAAAAAACAGTAAGTTAATGTGCAATTTTTTAAAAGTTCAAGAAATTTACCAGTTTTTTCTATGGTCTCTCTTAAATGCTTCTGGATATGGATTTCGAGGTTTGTATTCTCTAAGCATTGACTTATGCTCTTTCTTGTTTTCCTCAACCTCATTATTTTTCACAACAGCTTTTAGCTTCGGCTTCTGTTCAGGCTCGACTAACCCTTCCACGCTTCGAGCAGTGATTGCGTGGATTTGTTCTTTTAAGTTAGTTTCAGTGTTACTATGTCGGCTACCTTGTGGTCTTTCCAAAACTAGTTTAGCAACCTGTCCAATTTGATTTTCAATGCCATGAATTAATGCTTGCTGATTTTTCAAAGCTGTCTCATTGTTTTGAAATCTAGTTTTAGAAATTGAAATAAATTTAGCAAGCATCTCTTCAAGATTCGATTTCTGCTCTTGTTGATAAGGTTTCTAAAAAGCTGAAGGGGGTTGTGATCTTTGATTCCCTTGACCACCCCAAGCAAAATTTGGATGATTCCTCCATCCTGCATTATAAGTGTTGCATAGAGGTTTTTTGGAGGTTTAGAATTGTTACCCAAAAAGTCAACTTGCTCATGCTCCATGTTAGACTTAAAGGGTGAATATCCTGAATGCATCATCCTCGCTCCATTTGCATTATATTGCATCATCGGATTTACTTATATAGGAAAATTCAAACTATCAAATTTCTTATTCAGTGCTTCCACTTGGCTTGCCAACATAACAACTGCGTCCATATTAAAAATCCAGACTACTTTCATCAGTTTCGTTCTCATGACTTGCCACTGATAGTTATTCAATGTTATTTCCTCAATAAAATCTTGAGCTTTCTTGGGTGTTTTATTATTCAGTGTTCCACCAACTACTTCATTAATTAATTGCTAAGTTGAGGGATTTAAACCGTTGTAGAAGGTTTGAACTTGCAACCACAAAGGTAAACCATGATGAGGGCACCTTCTCAAGAAATCCTTAAATCTCTTCCATGCATCATATAATGTCTCCAAATTAATTAGAGCAAAAAAAAGATATATCATTTCTCAACTTAGCTGTTTTAGCTGGTAAGAAGTACTTCAACAAAAATTTCTTGGTCATTTGATCCCAAGTCGTGATAGAACCTCGTGGCAATGAATTCAACATTTGTTTTATCTCACTCCTCAAAGAGAATGAGAACAACCGTAAGCGTATGGCATCATCAGTAGAGTCATTGATCTTGAATGTGTCGTAAATCTTAAGAAAGTTAGCCAAATGAGTATTCGGATCTTCATCTTGCAAACCATCAAATTGAACATGTCCCAATCAAAGTAGGCTTAGTGTAATCATACATAGTTCGACGAGTAGGAAGAACAGGAGGAAGCTGATTATTTTGATTGTCATCCATCTCCCCAATCATACCCTTTTCCTCTCGATCGTCTACTAAATTTTGCTGACTTTACCTTGCTTCTCTAATTTCTCTACGATTTTTGTGAGCAAGTCTTTTCAATCTCACAATCGTAAAGTAATGGTTTTGATGGGTTTCCTCTAGTTATAAACCAAAAGAACTTGTCAGAAGCAAATAAAAGGGAAAAATTATAATAGAAAAATTAAATTAAAAATAAAAATATTAAAATAAAAATAAAGATGGATAAATTAATAGAAAGAAAGTTTTCCTAATATTTCAGTTCCTGGCAATGGCGCCAAAAGCTAGTGCGTTGGGCCTAGGACTTTTGTAGTATGTAGCATCATTCACAATTGTGGAATTCATAGCCCAAAACATGGGTAAATGACATCCTCTCATTGGCATTACATGGTTGATGAAAAGTAAACGTGGCCACTAGTCGTCTGTCTTTATGATGGATCACTTGATCACTATTTGATAGTGATTGACTTTTCATGAAGGAAGAGG
This sequence comes from Kokia cookei, assembly GCA_039519145.1. Classification (NCBI taxonomy): domain Eukaryota; kingdom Viridiplantae; phylum Streptophyta; class Magnoliopsida; order Malvales; family Malvaceae; genus Kokia; species Kokia cookei. Next base: position 23,056,933 of record CM076909.1, read on the forward strand.
TAATGATTACTGTAACACCCATAACCCGTACCCGTCGTCAGATTAGGGTTACGGAGTATTATCGTACAATTAAGAATAATCAGTAACAAATAGCACCAAATTTACCAAATTAATTAACAACATTCATGAATAGTTTAGATTGAAGTAAAACATCCACTTATGGGGCTTAAATCGAGCCTACGAGGCCTTTAAAATAGTTTAGGAATAATCTGGGAACAATTTGAAACAAATAAAAAGATTTAGGACAAAAAGAAAAATTTCAAAACAAGGGTCACACTGCCGTGTGTCCAGGCCATGTGACAGAGCACAAACCTTTTGGCTATCCCACACACTCGTGTGCTTGAGCCGTATAATTCACTAACTTGGGCCATACGGCCAAGTCACAGGCCGTGTGCCAACCTATGTGAACCTTGCACTTAATACGTTTAGGGCACACATCCATGTGTGAGACACGACCATGTCTCAGGCCATGTGTGCCCAAAAATGACCTAAAACACGCTTATTTCGTATCTAAATGCTTAAGTACCTAAACACATCAAAAGTACATGCATACAAGCCCTTAAAATACATTTAAAAGCACTCAAAAGCATGCCGAAACGATCAACTTATGTGCCTAGCCAATGTGTCATAATTGACACCACAATTCAAATTCTTTTTCATTATCTTAGTTAAAATGCACAAGACACAACACACCCAAATTTAAGAATGCTTACCACACCTAGCTACTCATACCATAACATCATATGCACAACAAAAACCCTTACAGGTACTTATGAACCATTACAAAACATAATCATATTCTCCTATTACACGTCATATAAACCAAGTTGTATTCAAAAGCTACCCAATGATCCCCAGATAGTGTGATTCTTCGAGCTGATTCAATATCTCGATTTCCACAAAATGTATCTACAAGAAATAAGACAAATAACACGAGTAAGCTTTCGTAAAGCTTGGTAATTTTGTAACTCAAAACTCGAAACCATCAACTGGTTAGAGTTTCGAGGGCTTACAAATCATTCACAACTGAAACAAATACAATTTAGAACTTCATTTCAAAAGTTACACTCAACAGGATAGATTAAAATTCAATTAAATATATTTCGTTCTCTTTTACTTCATCTCAAATTTTACAGGGTTGGATTGAATTACAATTGAAGCATCACATGAAAACATCAAATTTCTTAAAACATGGGCCACACAACCGTGTCCCAGGTCGTGTGCATACTCGAAATATCAACACACAGCCGTGTCACAAACCCTGCGACAGGCCGTGTGAGCATACGAAAATAACCCACACGCTCGTGTAGTGTTTGTGTACTATGTCATGTATACCTATGAAATGTCCAAATAATCATGCAAAAATTCTTACAACTAGCTTAACATGCATATATTTCACCACCATTAATACTCCTATGGATACCCAACTTAAATCAAGCAATCAAAACATAGATAAATGTATTACCATTCACTTTCATTCACTCATTTGATGAAACTCATTATCATTTCAAAATACATACTAAACACTCATGTCACACCTAGCATTTAACATCAAATTGAACACCATTCTTCTAAACTATCATCATCCATATAGTTCTAAACATACTCAAGTAAATACAAAATACATCATCCTTGTACATGCCATATAACCAAGTGACATAAAATGTACAGAAGATGCTTCCAGGATAGTGTGATTCTTCAAGATGACCCGATCTTCTTACAGTAAAATGAAATAGGACTAAATTGTAGCTAAGATTAAACTCTAGGGACTAGTTCGTAATTTTCTCTTTTTCGCAATCCACGACTCGTTCTTGATCTATTATAATAAATCATTCATTTGTCCAATTCAACATGAAATTTAAGTTATTTTATGCAATTACAACTTTTTTTTGGTATTTTACACAATTACCCCTAACATTTTACTTTTATTCAATTTAGTCCTTAAGCCTCAAACATGCAAAATAACCATTTTATTTTCAAACCAATACCAACCGAAACTATATAACCTTTCCACAATCCTTTCATGTAATTATTTCACATCAAATACATGTATTTTTACCATTTTAATAATCTAGTCCTTAAACCCTAAAATCATAAAAAATATCTTCACAAAATCATAAAAAACAACAACCAAGCTTACAAAACTTCCATAAATTTTCAAGAACTAGCTCATTCATCAATGGCGTAATTCATAAAATTTGACAGATTCACAAATTAGTCCCCGGGCTAGCTAGATTAAGCTAATTCGGAATCAAAAACATAAAAATTACTAAAAACGAGTGAAAAATCACCTACCAAGTGATGTGCTTAGCTTGGCTGAACTTCAAGCTTTCTCTTCTAGGGTTTCTTTCGTTTCTTTATGCTAAAATGAAGAAGATGACTAATATTCTTAATGTTTTTACCTTATTATGTTTTATTTACCAAATTACTTATTTACCCTTATTTAATTTTAACCAAATTTGACAATTCTCATGTCCATTACCATCCACCAAAATTCCTCATGGTTTAATTACCATCCAAGTACTTTACCTTACCTTTTAATTAGCTTCTAATGCCTTTAATTAATAGAACACAATTTTTACACCTTTTTACGATTTAATCCTTTTCACTTAATTAACTATCTAAACGATAAAATTTCTTAAACAAAATTTAATATGACACTAGTGACATCATAAATATTTAATATTTAATATTTATGATCTGACTTGTCGGAGTTGTTGTCCCAAAACCACTATTTGCACACCACTAAAAAATGGAATATTGCAACTCTCCCCCCTTAGGAAATTTCGTCCCAAAATTTCTTACAAGTGAATAGGTTAGAGTACAGTGATCTCATTGAAGCTTTAGCTTCCCGTGTAGCTTCTCCAAGTTCATGTTGATTCGGCAAGACTTTCACTAGTGGCACTCTCTTATTTTGTAACTCCTTTACCTCACGAGCCAGAATTTTAACCGGTTTTCTGAATACGAAAAATCCGATTGTATCTCAACGTCACAGGGAGTGATTACATGTGAAGGATCAGATTTGTATCGCCTCAACATCAAAACGAGGAAGACGTTATGAATTTTCTCAAGTTCCGGAGGTAAAGCTAGCTTATATACCACAGGACCTATTCTTTCAATGATCTCATACAACTAAAAAAATCGCGGACTCAACTTCCCTTTCTTGCTAAAACGTAGCACCTTCTTCCAAGGTGAAACTTTTAGGAAAACTCGATCTCCGACTGCAAATTCTATGTCTTTCCTCCTGAGGTTTGCATAAGATTTCTGACAATTAGTCGCTGCTTTTAAGCAATCACAGACTATCCAAACCTTATCCACCGTCTCATGTATTAAATCGATACCTACCAGTTTAGTTTCACTCAACTCCAACTAGTACAATAGTGTTTTGCACTTTCTATAGTACAAAACCTCAAACAGTACCAACTTAATGTTGGATTTATAACTATTATTATACGCAAATTCCACCAATGATAGGTATCTTTCCCAGCTATCCTCAGACTAAAACACACAACATCGCACCATATCCTCTAAAATTTGTATCACCCGGTCGGACTGTCCATCTGTCTATGGATGGTATGCAGTGCTGAAGTTCAGTCTGGTTCCCAAAGCTTCATGGAGCTTACCTCAAAACCTCAAAGTAAATAACGGATCCCTATAAAAAATAATAGATACTGGGACCCAATGCAATCGTACGATCTCTAACACACACAACTCTACCGACTTCTCAAGTGTGAAATCCACACAAACCGGAATGAAGTGAGCGGATTTAGTCAACCTGTTAACTATAACCCAGATCGAATCCTTCTTCCTCGGAGTTACTGGTAGTCTTGTGACAAAATCTATAGTGACTCTTTCCCATTTTCACTCAGGAATGGTAATAGGCTATAGTAGGCCTAACAGTACCTGATGCCTAGCCTTTGCCTGCTGACAAACCAAATATTTTGCTACATACTTAGAAATCTCATGCTTCATACGTAGCCACCAGTACATTTTCTTTAGATCATTATAGATTTTTACACATCCTAGATGTATGGAATATGTACTACTATGAGCCTCTGCAAAAATATCCCGCCTTAAATCCAGATCATCAAGAGAACATACCCTATTTTGAAAGTACATCATACCATCAGCATCAACAATGAATCACGTAGTGGAATCATTCTGAATCTGTTCTTTCTTGGTTAAAAGCTTCAGATCATTCTTCTGTAGTTCCTGAATCCTTTGTAAAAACAATGGTCTCATCCTTAATGCGCGTTTAACGCCCTCAATGCAAATAGTGATTTCTGGCTTAGGGCACCTGCAACAACATTAGCCTTTCCTAGATGATAATCAATCACAAGATCATAGTCTTTTAACAGTTCCAACCATCGACACTGCCTCAAATTCAGCTCCTTTTGAGTCACCAAATAATTTAGGCTCTTATGATCGTAAATATGTGACATTTCTCACCGTAAATATAATGACGCCAGATCTTTAATGCAAAGACAATGACAACTAACTATAGATCATGGGTTGGGTAATTCCTTTCATGCAGTTTTAATTGACGCGAAACATAAGTTATCACCTTCTCGGCCTGCATTAGTATACATCCCAACCCATTTAGTGACGCATCGCTATACACCACAAATTCATTCTCGATCTTAGGCTGTATCAATACTGGAGCTTTTGTTAACATTTTATTTAACTGATCAAAACTCTGCTGACACTTATCTGACTAGACAAGCTAAACATCCTTTTGAAGTAACTTGGTCATTGGCGAAGCTATTATAGAAAAATATTTAACAAATCGACGGTAATAACCCACCAATCCCAAGAAACTGCGAACCTCAAAAACATTCTTCGAAACTTTCTAGTTAAGAATGTAAGAAACTTTACTCGGATAAACTCGTATCCCTTCCGGAGAAACCACATGGCCTAGAAACCCATGTTCTCGAAGCCATAACTCCCATTTACTAAATTTTGCATATAATTTATTTTCTCGTAAAATTTGCAATGCCTTTCTCAAATGCTGAGTATGCTCTGATTCCGCATTGGAATAGATTAGTATATCATCAAGAAACACTACCATGAATCTATCCAATAGGGGTTGAAAAACCCAATTCATCAAATCCATAAATGTCGTCAGAGCATTAGTTAATCCAAATGGCATCACCAAAAATTCATAGTGCCCATGTCGAGTCCGGAATGCAGTCTTTGGCACATCATAGTCTTTTACTTGCATCTTATAATATCCTAACCTGAGATCTATTTTGGAAAATACAGTTGCACCTTTCAATTGATCGAATAATTCGTCAATACGAGGCAACATATATTTATTCTTTACTGTAACTTTGTTCAACTACCGATAATCTATACACAATCTCATTGAATTGTCCTTCTTCTTCACAAACAACACTGGTGCACCCTAGGGTGATACACTAGGATGAATGAAACCTCTGTCTAATAATTTTTGTAACTGTGCCTTTAACTCTTTTAACTCAATAGATGCCATTCTATACGGTGGAATTGATATCGATGTAGTGTCGAGTACCAAATCAATAACAAATTCCACTTCTCTGATCAGAGGCAATCCTGGTAACTCTTCAGGTACCACATTTGTAAATTCATTTACAACTAATACCTATTTCAATTCCGTTCCTGAATCCTAAGTATCAAGTATATAGGCTAAAAATGCTTTACACCCCTTACGAACCATTTCCTAAGCAGAAATAGCTGAAATCACTTTGGTAACACTATTTAATCTGCCAAACTCAACTGTAATCATTTCACCTATTGGGCATTTCAAGTCAATCCGTCTCTGTCTGTAGTTAACCACCGCATCATGCTTAGACAACCAATCCATGCCCAAGATCACATTGAACTTGTAGACTGGTAATAACATCAGATCAGCAGGGATCAATAGGAAATTCACAGCCCTGAACTTTCAGTGGACATTTATGACATATCAGATTAACTATGACACTATAACCCAATGGTTTTGTAACTTGGACATCAAACTCAGTTGACTCAACAGATAAGTTTTTATCAGTTGCCAATGCAGTACAGATATATGAATAAGTCGACCTTGGGTCAATCAAAGCACACACAATATCATTAAAAAGATAGAATATACCAGTAACAACATCAAGCGCCATATCCTCCTCTCTAGCTCGGATGACATATATCTGTGCAGGTGCTCGAGTCTCAGACCTGTTCATGACATCTTTAACATCACCTCGATTATCATCCATGCCACTTCTCTGACCAATTCGCCTACCCTTTTATAGTGTGATTGGGGGTTTTACACTCTGGTATTCCTTTACCTCAAGTGTCATCGGCCAGTTTCATACCCGCAGCTCCATACTTGAAACATGCACCCCTCTTCATCCTACACTCCCCAGAATGAAATTTTCCATAGTACCCACATGCAGGGTTCGATGCATTGCATACACTAGCTACACTATCCGTAGGTCGATTCTAAAATCTTAATTCAAGTTGCCCAGATCTGCTCCTACTTTGGAATCCAGATGATGCAGCCACGCGATTCTTATTTTCTCTGAATTTCTTCTCGCCAAATTCTCAAATTCTTCTTTCTCTCTGTCTTTTATGGTTATAAATTTCTTCCATCTTCTGAGCACGGTCAGTTAAAACAATGATTGGTTGTAATTATGAATCGCCAACCACCATTTTAATTTCATCATTCAACCTGTCTTTAAAGTGAACACACATATCTTCATCAGACGGTACTATCTCCTGAGCATACTTATAGAGGTGTACGAACTCCCGTTCATACTCAATGATTGACTTGTTCCCCTACTTTAATTCCAAAAACTCCTTTTTCTTCCAATCTAGATACCTTTTTTCGATGTATTTCTTTTTAAATTAGATCTGAAAGAATACCTAGTTTATTCCACTTTCAAGAACCACCGCTAACATTATCTTCCATCAGCTATAAGTCTCGTCTTTCAACAGTGACGTGACAAACCTTAGATAATCTTCAAGAGGATAGGCCATTTCGTTCAGAACTCTCTTAGTATTCTCTAACCAGTACTCAGCCCTAGATGGATCATCTTCTGTACTACCTCGAAATTCTTCTGCCCCTAATAGTACTAGAAAAAACCATTGATTTCTCCTTACTTATTGTTTAAGTTGTTCCCATTTGGTTATCTTTAGCATACATAAAAAACCATTGATTTCTCCCTACTTATTGTTTAAGTTGTTCCCATTTGGTCATCTTTATCATACATTTTTAGCATTTTTAATTTAGTTATTTCATTTTCTAACTTAATGGAACTCAGACTAATTGTCTTTGAATTTATGATATTTTTAATATTGATGTCGCAGTATTAGTCTGTTTAGCATTGTGCCTAGAATTGTCGTTAGAGGAACCTGTTCAGAATTATCGTTGTGTGAATCTGTCCAGAGTTGTCGCTGCATAAGAGGATTCAAAATTGCTCCCAGAACTGTCGCAGCATCTGACAGCTGTCTGGTTAACACACCAGAAATGTGTGAATTGTACAGTTAGTGTAACCAATTAGTACGACCAGAGAATACTAGATCTGGAGGGAAGGACACCTGTACTGTTCAACTATAGTTAAATACTAATGAAAATGAGAGAGAAAAGGGGATTCTCTTCTTCTGAATTTGATTTTCTTCTAAATCCAAGTTTTCAAAGCTTGCATCCACGGCAGCTTAAGTTTCTCAAGGGGAGGCAGATATGCTCCTAACGAGGAGCATCCTAAGTGTAAAACAAGAGGAGAGTAAGGGAGCAAGTTGAGTAACCTAGGAATAGAATGGCCCATTTGTTCTTTTATTTCTCTTTCTTAAACGCTGGTAATTCATGTTATTTCAAGTTTTATAGAAGTACATTTGATATTTAGACTAAATGATATCTTACTCAAGCTTACCTTTACTGTTTAATCTTTGGGTTTGATTATTTTTACCACGGAAGTGTTATTACAGTCACTATCATTGAAAGGTGCAGCTACAAATTAAATTAACAAGCAAAACAATAGAATTTGCTTGGGGATTGAAGGAATTTAATCCACTTGTTCTTGAATATGTTACATTTCCAACACTGGAAGGTTTGGTTAGTATGCATGTTTAAGTCCTATATCTGGTAGAAAAGCCAAGTTTGGTAAGACATTCATTGTGCCTTATTGCAGCGAAAATTACCTGTTATTTTTAACCTTGTGAGCCACACTTAGTTTTCTGCCAACTATTCACGTCAGGAATCCCATTTCATTATTATTGCATTTCATCTTTTATTTTACATTATTGCTTCGGCAAATCAATCTCACAATTTTATTACATTTACTTGTTTATTGCATTGACAATTATAGACAACAAACATCCATCCTTGTGGGATCGATATCCGACAAGTTACACATCTGTCTACTATACTTGCATTGAAAGTGTACACTTGCACATATTTGCTGTGACGTTCATAGTGTGATCAAGTTTTGGTGCCGTTGTTGAGGATGGTGTTAGTTTGATGTTTATTTTTGTTTTTGCATTCATTCTTTATTTTCTAATCTTTATTTGTTACTAACTTGTTTTCTTTTTTGTTGACTACTTTTACATTTTTCTTTTAGGTGTTTTATGAGCTAGAGAAATCTTGAAGTTATTGTTGGCTTAGATCCTGAAATCGAACGCACCATTCAAAGGAGACGACAAGAACAACGAAATATGGCTCTGCTAAGAAATGATGCAGCCATACCATAATTTCCGTCACAAAATCCAGTTATACCTCCTATACAACCATAAAACGTGAATAATCAGTCGCTGTCACAAAAAGATCAGATGCAAAATCAAACTATTCGAGATTTTTTTGTTCAAATTTTTTATGATTTCTAGCCAAGTGTTGTGGGGCCAGCTATTCAAGCTGAAAATTTTGAATTAAAGTCAGTCATGTTCTAGATGCTAAATTCCAATGGGCAGTATACTGGACTGCCTCATAAAGATGCGAGAGAGCACCTTAAATCTTTCCTACTGATTTTTGTTTCCTTTAATCAGCATGGCATTCCTGATGACGCCTCGAAAATGCAGCTATTCCCTTACTCATTGCAAGGACGGGTGATGGTATTACAAATGACATATATTTTCTCTCTAATTTAGTGCTTTTATTGTCTCTTTTGTATCTAATTTAGCATGCATCATAAGCATTTTATAATTAGTTTTTATATTTTCTGATACATTGCTAGTTAGTTTAAACTCTCATTATTTCTATATATTTTGTACTAATGCCGACGCAAGCAATTGGTATATTGCATATTAAGATTGCTAGCACAAGAACTCAGTTCAAAAGATCAACATTGATAGAATACAACCATAAAACTAGCATGAAATTACGACCAGAGATGTCGTTGCATTGAAGTTGAACCTCAAATGAGTAGAGTTAAGCTGAGTTTACACTAGAAGCACCAGCATAGGAATATCACAAATGTCACTGTAATTACAAAATCAGAATGCGTCTAATAGTATAACGACAATCTGCATATCTTTAAAGAAAACATGTAATCTGCGTGAGTGCACAACTGTACTCTAACTAACTTTGACAGCTGCAAAAATCTAGATCTAAATCTAAGATGAAGGATGAAATCTGCAAATATTTAGGGGTTATAAATAGACAAAAAATGAGGAAAAACATCATCAAGAATAAGGGGATTAAATTCTGAAAATTCTTTGTGAATGAAAATTTTGAGTAGGAATCGGGGAACTGATGAATCACGTCTGCAACTGCTTTTGACGAGAGGTGCTTGATGCTGAGCAAGAGGAACAAGTAAAGAGTAGGCCTAGTATTCTAGAGATAGTAAGCTTCGTTGTACTCTTTATTTATTCTAAAACGATGATGGATTCTGCTGATGTTAAATGAATACGAGGGTATCTTTTAATATTATATCATTTTGATTCTTATTATACATTACTTGTTTGCTTATTCTTGGATTTAACTGCTCTAAACACAAAAGTGAAATTGCAGTACATCGACATCGAGAGATGCGATGACAAGTTATAGTAACAAGTGGGTTAGGCGAGAGCTGCTCTGGACTGGGATAGACTCCAGTTACTTGTTCTTGGATACACATCATTTCTCACATCGAGAGGTGGAGTAATGTATCTGAGTTAGGATTAAGTAGGGAGTTATTGTGAGTAAGAACTCAAAAGGACTTCATTGCTGTGACAATTCATCTACATTTTACCTTGTTGATGCATCTAGCATTGCAACCTGTAGAATCAATGAACCATTACACTTGATCACTTCTATATTTCCTGCATTTAAATTTCCATTACACACTCAAAACTTTTGGATTTACTTTCAGTACATTGACATCTAACTTCTGAGATTTGACTTTAATACAATGATAGTAAGGATTAATTTAGTGTGCATAACTGATATAATTGCGCTGACAACCCTATTCGCATTATACTGATTTTTCTTCTATTAATTGCTTTAACATTAAGACATCGAAAACCATTTCCTCGTGGGATCGATATCCGATAGCTCTGTATATCAACTATACTTGCATCAACGTGTGTACGCTTGCACAATCGTGTGTCGTAAAAACACCGATTAAGTTTTGATGCCGTTACCGAGGATCTTGGCATTTGTTCGATGTTTATTTTTGTTACTGCAATTAATTTTACTTACTTAATTTTTAACTTTTGATTAATTTGTTTATCATTCTTTTCTGATTTTGAAGGTATTGTATGTCCACAAGGAGAAATCCTAAGGACATTGTAAGCTTTAATCTAGAGCTTGAGGGAACACTTAGGAGGAGAAGGCAAGAACAAAGGAAGACGGCTGGTAACAACAACAATAATAATCTACCACCATTGCTGACACAGGATAACAATCCTCCAATGCTACCACAAGATTTACCGTTACCACGTCCACAAGAAGAGCAAATACAGAATAGGCCAATAAGAGATTTGTTGTGCCTATACTCGATGATTTATAACCAGGGGTTGTACGACCAGTACTTCAGGCTGGTAACTTTGAATTGAAACTGGTGATGTTTCAAATGTTTAATTCTAATGGACAATATTCAGGTTTTCCACATGAGGACGCACGGGAACATTTGAAATTATTTTTACTTACTTGTGCATCCTTTAGTCAACATGGTGTCCCTTATGATGCTTTGAAAATGCAATTATTTCCTTATTCATTGCACAGACAAGCTCGAACATGGTTTTTAGGATTGTCGGCTGGATCTATTACATCATGGAATGCTTTAGCAATGCAGTTTGTCTTACGATTTAATCCGCCGATAATGAATGCAAGGTTATGAAATGACATCACTACATATCATCAACTCGATGATGAGAATTTATACACAACATGAGAGCACTAGAAAGCATTACTTCGGCACTGTCCAATGAATGGGATTCAACAAGAAACTCAGATTGAAATTTTTTATAATGGTTTGAATGCTCAGACAAGGAATCTTGTCGACACATCTACAAACGGTCCATTGTTGGATTGCACATATGATGAAGCGATTCGAATTCTGGAGAGGATAGCCCAAAATGATTACCAATATCCGATTTCTCGTTCTACACAGGTGAAAACTAACCCTGGAGTTCTTGAATTAGATGTTATTTCTGCATTGTCGGCGCAGGTATCATCTTTGGCCAACATCATTAAGAACATGAATTGAACAAGCACCATTACTCTGATTCAAATAGCTCAGCAAACAAATATGCTGATATTTTCATGCGAGATTTGCAATAATAATCACAGCTATGAAGATTGCCAAAGCATGCAAAAAATGCATATTATGTCAATAACATCCAAGGGGGTTCGTTTGGTAACTCTTATAACAATCATTCGCAACAACCTTGGCGAAATCAAAATACATCCACATTTCGATATAGAAATTCTTCGAACCAAGGAAGTTATAGGCAAGAAGGTTGCAACAACAACCAATTGCAGAATTATAATCAGAATTCACAAATAAATTCTCGTACTGAACCAATGCAGTCACATCTTCAAATGCAACCACAGTCACGACTACAACCACAACTATCTGTTTTGCCACAAATACAAGGACAACATCATCAGCATCAACAACAACAATTTAATCTATCTAAGGTAGATCCTATGGCTGCTCTTAAAGCAATGATGTGCGAGCATATTACCCAAATCGAAGCGATAGTGTGAGGAAATTCTTCTTTAATACGAGCATTGGAAACACAACTTGGACAGTTCGCCTTTAATCTCAACACTAGATTACCAGGTACTTTACCTAATGATACTGAAGAATCAACGCAACAAGGGAAGGAGCATTGCAAAGTAATCACATTAAGAAGTTGAAATCAGATGGTTGAAATAAGTAATCCTGGTCAAGACCATCTCGAAGCATCCACTTTACAACAGCAAGAAGAGGTTATAATTGAAGAAAGTGAAGCACAAAAGAATGTGGAAAAACCAACGGTAGTACCATCTCTGCCTACAGTTTGTCTAAATAAGTTGTCGACACAACCATCACTATTTAAGCAACAGAATCATCCACACCACCCTACTGCAACCATACCTTTGCCATTTCCACAAAATTTCAAAGAAAAAGTCCATGATAAAGAATACCATAAATTTGTTTCTACTTTGAAACAATTGCATATTAATCTACCTCTAATAGATGTTCTTGTATAGATACCCAGTTATGGGAAATACATGAAGGAGCTATTATCAAAGAAAAATAAACTATATGACATCGAGACAATTACGCTCATAAAGGGAAGCAGCGCTGTACTCACAAACAAATTGCCAACAAAGTTGAAAGATCTTGGCAGTTTCACAATTTCATGCTCCATTGGAGATCATTACTTAGGTAAAACATTATGAGATTTAGGAGCTAGCATTAACTTAATGCCTTTGTCTACTTTCAGGAAAATAGGAATCGGATCAATGAAGCCCACTACAGTAAAATTGTAATTAGCGAATAGATCTTTAGCACAACCGAAGGGAAAAATCAAAGACGTTCTTGTTCAAGTTGATAAGTTGGTGCTTCCTGCTGATTTTATCATCCTAGATTACGAAGCTGATAAGGAGGTACCTATTATTTTGGAAAGGTCAACGAGACGAACACTTATCGACGTGTTTAAGGGACAATTAGTAATGCGTCATAATAATGACCAAGTAACCTTCAGTGTGTTTGAAGCAGCATCAACAGGGCCCAAAGAACAATGTCACCATGTTGATATTTTGGACGAAATTATTTTTGAAGAGTTTCTTATCAAGAATTCGACATTGGCTGATATTGATGCAGTGACATCTACTGATGATATCTTAGGGGATTGTATTGACAAAGAGGAAGTGAACAACTGTGAGTTGCGAAGATATTGGCAATTGGAATTGTTGGATTTATCTAACAGGACAATTCCAGTTTTTAAACCATCTATAGAGCAAGCTCCTACCTTGGAGTTAAAATAATTGCCAACACATTTGAAATATGTATTCCTTGGTGACAATGAGACACTGCCTGTCATTTGTCAACGCAACCCTCAATGCCATACAAGAAAAGAAGCTTATTACAATCCTAAAAGAGCACACAAGAAAGCCATAGCTTAGAGCATAGCAGACATCAAAGGCATCAGTCCTTCTTTCTGCATGCATAAGATAATGTTAGAAGAAGAAGAGAACCAATCAATTGAGCAACAAAGACGACTCAATAAGAAAATGAAAGAAGTGGTAAAGAAGGAAATCATCAAATGGTTGGATGCGAGTATAATATATCTTACATTTTACAGTAATTAGGCAAGCCTCGTTCAATGTGTTCCAAAAAAAAGTGGTTTTACTTTTGTAACCAATAATAAAAATGAGTTAATCCCTACTCACATTGCAACTGGATGGCTGTGTGCATGGATTACTGACAATTGAATGCAGCCATAAAGAATGACCATTTTCCACTCCCTTTCATCGATCAAATGTTAGATACGCTAGTTGGTAAAGCCTATTATTGCTTCTTGGATGGCTACTCTGGATACAACCAAATAGCTATTACACCAAAAGATTAAGCGAAAACCACATTTACATGTCCTTTTGAAACTTTTGCTTTTCGACGGATGCCGTTTAGTTTTTGTAATGCGCCAGTAACGTTCCAAAGATGTATGATGGTGATATTCTTGGATATGATTGAAGACTCACTCGAGGTATTTATGGATGATTTTTCAGTTTATGGACAGAGTTTCGACCAATGTGTCGACAACTTGGCAAATGTTTTGAGAAGATGAGAGGAAACAAACTTGGTTCTGAATTGGGAAAATGTCACTTCATGGCAATAGAGGGAATTGTCCTTGGCCATCGAATCTCGTGTCAAGGCATTGAGGTCGATAAAGCAAAGGTAGAAATCATCAAAAATCTACCACCACCTACCATTGTCAAAGCAATAAGAAGCTTTCTTAGACACGCAGGTTTTTATAGGAGATTTATCAAAGATTTCTCCAAGATAGCTAAACCTTTATGTTCTTTATTAGAGCAAAAGAAAAAGTTTGTATTCGATGACATCTGTCTGGATGCATTCACAACAATAAAGATAAAGTTAGTGCAAGCTCTAATTGTCGTAGCACCGAACTGGACTCAACCATTTGAATTAACGTGTGATGCTAGCGACTTCACTGTAGGAGCTATTCTCGGACAAAGGAAAGAAAAGGTATTTCATGCTATTTATTATGATAGTAAAACACTAACTGAAACGCAAGTTTATTACACTACAACTGAAAAAGAGTTACTACTAGCAGTGGTCTTCGCATTTGACAAGTTTCGTTCTTATCTTGTCGGTGCAAAGACTATAGTATATACTGATCACTCAGCTTTGAGACACCTTTTCAACAAAAAAGACGCTAAGCCTAGACTTATTAGATGGATCTTACTCCTTCAAGAATTTGATGTTGAAATCAAGGATAGGAAGGGATTTGAGAATCAGGTAACTGACCATATATCTAGGTTGGAAAGTGGATGCGAAGATGGACAAAAGTCAATTATTCACTGTTGACACATCACCATGGTATGCTGATGTAGTCAATTATCTTGTATGTGGAAAGCTACCCATGAGTGCAACTGGTTATAAAAGAATCAGGTTCACACATGATGCTATTAAATATTATTGGAATGAGCCATACTTACTCAAGGTATGTATTGACAATATAATTCATCGATGTGTTTTTGAAGAAGAAATTATGTCAATACTGCAAAATTGCCATGGCGCTTCTTATAGAGGTCATTTTGGTGGAATAAGGACTACAGCAAAGGTCCTGCAGTCCGGATTCTATCGGCCCAATTTGTTTTGAGATGCCCATAATTTCGCGCAACACTGTGATCGTTGTCAACGTACTGGTTCTATTTCTAGACGTAATGAAATGCTCCAACAACCTATCATGGAGGTGGAACTCTTTGATGTTTGGGGTATTGATTTTATGGGACCATTTCCAAACTCTTTTGAAAATATAAATATCCTAGTAGCTATTGATTACGTATCCAAGTGGATCGAAGCTATTGCGATACCAAAAGATGATGTTCGGACAGTGTTAAAATTCTTTCATACATACATCCTCACAAGGTTTGGAACCCCAAGAGCGATGATAAGCGACCAAGGCACTCTTTTTTACAACAATCAAGTAGCGACTACATTGAAACGATATGGTGTGAAACATCGTATGGCTACCACATATCAGCCGCAAACTAATGGCAAAGCCGAAGTATCCAATTGTCAAAATAAAGGTATACTGGGAAAGGTGGTTAATCCATCTAAAAAGGATTAGTCAATGCGGTTACATGATGCATTGTGGGCAGTTCGCACTGCCTACAAAACACCTCTGGGAATGTCACCATATCAGTTGGTATTTGGAAAATCCTATCACCTACCTGTTGAACTTGAACATAAAGCTAAGTGGGCAATTAAACAAGTAAACTTGGATTATGATGTAGTTGGTAAAAAAAGAATGTTGGACATCACCGAATTAGAAGAAATTCGACGCCATGCTTATGAGAATGCAGCGATATACAAGGAAAAGACAAAGCGATGGCATGACAACATCATTTTGCATCGACAATTTCATCCTGGTCAATTGGTACTTTTATTTAATTCACGTTTAAAACTACATCCAAGGAAATTTCTATCAAGGTGGTCAGGTCCTTTTAAGGTTGTTGAAGCATTTTAAAGTAGTGCGGTAACAATTAAAAATTTGCAAGATGGACAATAATTCAAAGTGAACGGCCAACGTCTTAAACACTATGTGAGCCCAAACGTTCGAGAACCAGATGAAGTCATCAACCTGATAAAATTTAATTAATCTCGACGCATTTTATTTTAATTTTTTATTTACTTTTTAGTTATTTACACTTTTTCATGTTGTTTCATATTCTTAGCAAAAATAAAGATTATATTTTTTTCGAGGCATTAGAGCATATATTGTCGGTGCATTCAATGATAAGTCAGCATTACCTTTTCCTTAAAAATCGCACTGATTGATTCTTTCTTATCCCAGCCATTGGATCAAAACAAACTTAGTACGATTTGTAGCCTAGCAATTAATGGCTGCGGGCGCATCGTTTCCCCATACATTTTCACTCGTTACACCTAAGTTATAAAATCCTCACTGTAGTTTTCTTTTCCTTCACAATCGCCATTGTTATTGAGAATCAGCCTTCTCTGCCGATTTTCTTTTCTCACTTCAAAGCAATATTTTTCTTTTTCTTTATTCTCTGATAGTTGCACCATGGAAAAAACTCGTGCATCCAAAAACACTCCAAAAAACACTCCAAAACCTTCATCTCGAAATACCCTAAACAACCCTATTGAAATTTCGCCCATAACACCACCATCCTCCACAAGCCCGATTTTGTTTTTAACGACTGTAGCCAAAGACAGATATCACAACATAATGATGAAACGTAATATGCTTCCTGAGTAGAGCATCCAACTTTCACCAAACTTAACCCTAGGAAAATAGGTCCACCGCACCATCAGTTGCATAGGGTGGGAATTTCTCTACGACCATCCATCTGGTTATTCCCTTACTTTGGTTTGGGAGTTTTATGCTAACTTGGTAGACAAGGAATAATAGTTTGTTTTTGTTCGAGAAGGGATGATACCATGGAGTACGGCGCATATCAATGTTTTGCTGCGTATACCAGGAAGGGTAGACAGTCACTTACCCTTCATGCACAACATTACTGGAGATACTCTGGCTGTGATGATTAAAGATCTTTGCATCGAAATGCTACATGGACAGGCAGCGGGTTTCACAATTTTACAATGCATCAGCGTTATCTGACGACTTTCTATAAGATATGGTTTCACTTTATTAATCGTTGTGTGATGCCTTCTACACATAGTACTATAACCACTCTGGACCGTATGTGCTTGTTGCATTCAATATCACACCATCGTCACATCGACATTGGGAAAATCATACATGCTCAGATTGTGGAAGCTGCTGGCAGACAAAATGGTATTCTCCCTTTTCCATCTCTTATTATGTTAATGTGTCAACATAAGGGCATTGTGCCAAAAGAGGATGAAGAGGTTGTGGAAAATAAGGGTCCGATAAATGATATATCTATTGAAAGAATGACCAGAGGCCAAGATACACCTGTGGCTAAAGAAGCTTCGACAAAGAAAGAAAAAAAAAAGGGAAAGAGAAAGAAGAACAGACTCATGCACCCTTTGATCCAAAAGTATTATGACGATTGGCTAGTTTGGAAATTCTTATTGACCATGTTGATGTGCGAACAATCTATCTTTTAAGTGTGTTAGAAGATTTGGATTACAAGTAGCATATATTTTATGCCTATACAAAGGCCTGGAATGAGGCCATTGTTGCTGCACTGCATCTTATCAACATTAGACCATTGCTAGAATTTCCAAAATTTTCTGATATCTTCTTTCACATGCAACAATCTTCATATGATAAGCCTACTACTAATGGTAGGCCCAATCAAAAGCCAACAGGAGTTTACATCTCTGATGATAACAATAATGAAGGGTAGTCAAACGTTGAGGAAGACTGTTGTCGCAATATAGCTGATCTGCTTGAGGAAAAATTCTCAAACAGTTTAGGCGCAAATATGGTTGAAAGAGAAAATATTGCTGGAGAAGATGTCGATACAGTTAACAGGCGATGACAGAGGCCCAACTGAGGATGAACATCATGTAGAAGAGGAAGCCAATCAAGTAGATGAGCAAGCGAAGGAGGAAGAAAATGAGACTAAGAAGAAAGAAACAGAGGCTGTAGAAATGCAGGAAAAGAAGGAATCTAATGATGCTCCAGCATTGATCGTGGAGGATGATGTGGGCGCATCCAGCCCAAAAGTGACTCGACCTGCTGCGAGTCGGGCTGAAATTGTTACAGGTGAAGAAGAGGAACTGAATCCTCTAGCTATTATACCATACATAACACCACTCACCAAAATCCATCCATTTGATGTGACAACTGATGAGGCCGTCACCCAACCTGCTGAGGGAGAGCAATCTACCGAGCCGGTTGGTTCGAGGGACAAGAAAAGAAAGAGGCACAAGGGAAAGAAAGTGAAGAAGAACCATGATGACGGGGAGCGCCCAAAGAAGAAAAAGAAGAAAGCAAAGGCAGCCGCTACATTAGTTGCTGATGAATGACTTGGTACAAATTTTTTAGTTTTAATGCATTTTTATTATCATTGCATTTTATTTTATCATCGCATCATTTTGTTAATTTAGTTGCATTTTAGTTGTATTTCCATTATTTCTATATAATATTGACAGTGCATTGGGGACAATGTAGACATTAAGTTTGGGGGGAGATAATGTGAAATGGAAATGCAATTACACCAATATATTTAAATTCCATTTGTTTCTTTGGTCAATGAAAATTCACAAAATTTCAACTCGAATATGCTTACAATTTTTATCTTAATGCGTAATTCTTGAATTATTTGGATGCTGATGTATACAGTGGATGAATGTGAATGAATGATGAATCTACTATTTTCGAATGAAAGATTGGAATTGTTTTAGCAATGAATGGTTAGTGTTTATGTTTGAATCTTGAACTAATTGATCCGTTATAGCTACATTTTATAAAAGACAATCAATTGTGAGTGCATTATAACTTTTCAAGGGAGAACACTTGCTGCAGGATTAGAAAAAATCATCTAGCAAAAGGCTATCAGTGCAAGAGCGTGTGTCGCACCCCATTGTTATTGCCCAGAAACAAAGGTAGAGTAATGCAATGACATCTCTCAGTCATTAATAAAATAAATAAATAAATTCTATATTGGTTTAAGGAAAATTAGTATTCAATGCATATCACTAACATTTATAAAGTTGCAAATTTTGAACATTCATTTCTTTAAATTGTCGGTACATTCTTCTTTCATATGAATACAATTTGTACATTAGGAATTTAGAGAGTTCAAGTTGAATGGATAATAATTGTGGTAACATATTTTGCTTGTGACTTTGTTAATTTTTGTTTACTTGAGGACAAGTAAAAACTTAAGTTTCGGGGTGTGATGGTATTACAAATGACATATATTTTCTCCCTAATTTAGTACTTTTATTATCTCTTTTGTATCTCACTTAGCATGCATCATAAGCATTTTATAATTAGTTTTTATATTTTCTAATACATTGCTAGTTAGTTTAAACTCTCGTTATTTCTATATATTTTGTACTAAAGCCAATGCAAGAAGTTGGTATATTGCATATTAAGATTGCTAGCATAGGAACTCAGTTCAGAAGATCAACATTGACAGAATGTAGCCACAAAACTAGCTTGGAATTGCGACCAAAGATGTCGCTGCATTAAAGTTGAACCTCAAATAAGTAGAGTTAAGCTGAGTTTACACTAGAAGCACCAGCGCAAGAATATCACAGATGTCGTTGTAATTACAACATCAGAATGCGTCTAATAGTATAGCGACAATCTAAAGATCTATAAAGAAAACATGTAATCTGCATGAGTGCATAGCTGTACTCTAACTAACTTTGACAGCTGCAAAAATCCATATTTGAATCCGAGAATGAAAGATGAATTCTACAAATATTTAGGGGTTATAAATAGACGAAAAATGAGGGAAAACATCATCAAGAACAAAGGGATTAAATTCTGAAAATTCTTTGTGAATAAAAAATTTGAGCTGGAATCGAGGAGCTGATGAACCACGTCTGCAACTGCTTTTGATGAGAGGTGCTTGATTCCGAGCAAGAGGAACAAGTAAAGAGTAGGCGTAGTAGTTTAGAGATAGTAAAATTCGCTATACTCTTTATTTCTTCTAAAACGATATGGATTCTGTTGATGTTAAATGAATACGATAGTATCTTTTAATAATATATGATTTTGATTCTTATTTTACATTACTTGTCCGCTTATTCTTGGATTTAACCATTCTAAACACAAAAGTGAAATTGTAGTACATCGACATCGAGAGATGTGATGACAGGTTATATTAACAAGTGGGTTAGGCGAGAGCTGCTCAGGACTGGGACAGACTCCAGTTACTTGTTCTTGGTTACACATTATTGCTCGCATCGAGAGGTGGAGTAGTGTATCTGAGTCAAGATTAAGTAGGGAGTTATTGTGAGTAAGAACTCGAAAGGACTTCATTGTTGTGACAATTCGTCTAAATTTTACCTTGTTGACGCATCCAGCATTGCAACCTGTAGAATCAGTGAACCATTTCCACCCTTTACACTTGACATCTAAATTTTCATTACTCACACTCAACACTTTTGGATTTATTTTCAGTACATTGACATCTAACTTCTGAGATTTGACTTTAATACAATGACAGTAATGATTAATTTAGTGTGCATAACTGACATAACTGCGCTAACATTCCTATTTGCATTATATTGATTTTTCTTCTATTAATTGCTTTAACATTAAGTCACCAGAAACCATTTCCTCATGGGATCGATATCCGATACCTTGTCTATCAACTATACCTGCATCGACATGTGTACGCTTGCATAATCGTGTGTCGTAAAAATACCGATCAACGAGCTCGTATCTGGTTCATTGTATTACCTGCTGGATCAATCATGTCGTGGAATGCGCTCGCAACTCAATTTGTTTACGTTTCAACCCACCAACTATGAATGCTCATTTTAGAAACGACATTATTGTGTATCATCAGTTGGATGATGAAAATTTGCATACTATGTGGGAGCATTATATATATCTGCTTCGACACTGTCCCATTCATGAAATACAAAAAGAGATGCAGATTGAAATTTTCTACAACGGGTTGAACGCACAGATAAGAAATCTTGTCGACGCATTTGGTAATGGTTCTTTGTTGGACTGTACATACAATGAAGCTGTTAAAATGTTAGATAGAATCGCTCAGAATGATTATCAATATTTGATCTCTAGAGCTGCATAAGTGAAAGCATATCCTGGAGTTATTGAATTGGATGCTATATCTGCTCTAAGTGCACAAGTTTCTTCGCTCGCAAACATGATAAAGAACATGAAAAGGACTAGTGAAGTTTCACCTATTCAAGTTGCCTAACAATTAATGTCCCTACATTTTATTGTGAAATTTGCGGTGATAACCACAGTTATGAAGATTGTCCACAGCATGCCGAGAATGCTTTCTATGTCAATAACATCAGTAGAAATTCTTATGGTAATTCCTATAATAATTCTGCAAGAAATCAACAAGCTTGGGAAAATCAGAATGCTGCGACATTCAGATATAAAAATTCATCCAATCAAGGTAATTATAGACAAGGGAATTACAATCTACAATAGCAGAGTTACAATTAGAGTACTCAAATGCAGTCACATCAAAATCGTGTACAGTCGCAACAACCTTCGATGCAAAATCTAAATATTCAAGGACAACAGCAGTAGTAGACACAACCACAATCTGATCCTTTAGCGGCCTCGAAGCCTTAATGCGTGAGCACATAACTCGAACGGAAGCCATTGTGCAAGAAAATTAATCCTCCATCCGAGCGTTGGAAGCACAATTGGGGCAAATCACTTCAAATTTGAACACACGACCACTAGGTGCATTATCTAGTGACACAGAAAATCTAAATTTAAAAAGGAAGGAGAATTGCAAAACTATCACTCTTCAAAGAGGTAGACAAACTGTCGAGCCATCTACCAACTCTATTGTAGTACCTATAGTCACTAGTGAAGTGAATCAGGGTGAGAGAGTTTTATCTGAAGAAATTGTAGATGAACCAAAGAAAGAGGCTCCACAAATTGTTACCCCGATGCCTACTGTCAAACCAAAAAAATTGTCGACACAATCGACGATGTCGACACAACTTGATGTATCCATCTCTTTGCCTTCCCATAAAGATTTAAAGACAAGGAGCATGATAGACAATATTAGCAATTTTTTACTACATTAAAGCAACTTCATGTTAATATCACTCTTGTGGATGCTCTAGTACAATTTCCCAATTATGGGAAATTTATGAAGGAGCTCCTATCTAAAAAGAAAAAGCTGACTAATATTGAGATGATTGTGCTCACAGAAGGATGTAGTGCAGTCTTCACAAATAAGTTTCCACTTAATATTGAAGACCCTGGAAGCTTTATGATCCCATGTTCGATTCACAACCACTTCTTGGGTAAAGCCTTGTGTGATTTAGGCATGAATATCAACCTTATGCCGTTGTCTATGTTTAGAAAATTAGGGACTAGTCATATGAAGCCCATTGTAGTGACATTATAGTTAGCAGATAGATCGTTGGTGCAACCTGAAGGACAAATCAAGGACATCCTAGTTTGTATGGATAAGTTTGTATTCCCAGTGAATTTCATTATACTTGACTACAAAACAAATAAAGAGGTACCCATAATCTTGGGAAACATATTCTTCGCGATTAGATGCACTCCTATCGACGTCTACAAAGACGAATTAACAATGTGACATAATGATGAACATGTCACCTTCTGTGTTTTTGAAGCTATCCCTTGCAAAGACAAAGAAGAATGTCACACTATTTTTGTGTTGGATACATTAATTAAGGAGGAATTTAATGAACGAAACATAGCATTTTCAGAAGAATTTGCGGTAACATTGGATGAAGAATTTCTAGCTGATTGTGATAGAAAAGTAAAAGCGCATAACATTGAGCTTAGGCATGGATGAAAAATGGAATATTTAGATTTGACCAATAGAACGACTACATTCTTTAAGCCATCTATTGAAGAGGCTCCTACTTTGGAGTTGAAGCCATTGTCTGCTCATCTGAAGTATGTTTTTCTTGGCAACAATAATACTCTGTCAGTCATTGTCTCTACAACACTAAATGCAACTTAGGAGGAAAATTTGATCCATATCTTGAAGCAACATTAATGTGAGATTGCCTGGAGTATTACCGACATTAGAGGCATTAGTCCCTCTTTTTTCATGTACATAATTCAGTTGGAAGATGAAGGAAGACAATCAATTGAACAGCAAAAGAGATTGAATAAGAAAATGAAGGAGGTGGTTAAAAAAGAGATTATCAAGTGGTTTGATGTGGCCATCATTTACCCAATTTTTGATAGCAATTGGGTAAGTCCAGTTCAATGTGTCTCGAAGAAAAATGGTATTACTGTGGTAAGTAATGACAAGGATGAACTACTCGCATTCCTACGAGTTGGCGCGTACACATGGATTACCGCAAATTGAATGCAGCCACGAGGAAGGACCACTTTCTACTTCCTTTCATCGATCAGATGCTAGATAGGCTTGCTGGAAAAGCCTACTATTGCTTCTTAGATGGTTATTCCAGCTATAATTAGATCGCTATTGCACCAGAGGATCAAGCAAAAACAACGTTTACTTGTCCTTTTGGCACTTTTTCCTTTTGCCTAATGCCATTTGGTCTTTGCAATGCACTGACCACATTTGAAAGGTCCATGATGGTAATATTTTTAGACATGATAGAGGACTCATTAAAGGTATTTATGGATGATTTTTCAATTTATGAAAATACTTTTTTTCAATGCGCTTACAACTTGTTTAGAGTTTTAAAGCGATATGAAGACACAAATCTGGTGCTTTCTAGATCTCTTAGACATTGAAGGCATTATTTTAGGTCATTGCATTTCCAATCAGGGCATTGAAGTGGATAGAGCGAAGCTAAAAACTATTGAAAAGTTGCCCTCGCCAACTAATGTGAAGGGTATCCGAAGTTTTTTTGGACCCTAGGGATTTTATTGTAGATTTATCCGAGATTTCTCCAAAATTGTGAAAACCCTCTGCTCATTGTTGGAGCAAACTAAAAAATTCCTTTTTGATGATGCATGTGTATATGCAGTTATGAAAATAAAGAAGTAGCTCGTGAAGGCACCCATTGTCGTTGCACCAGGTTGGTGGCAACAGTTTGAAGATGCAAATGATTTTATAGTGGGTGTAGTCTTAGGATAACGCAAGGAAAGAGTATTTCACGCTATATATTACACCAACAAGACTCTCACAGAAGCTCAGATTAATTACACAACCACAGAGAAAGATTTGTTAGTTGTAGTATTTGCTTTTGAAAATTTTACTCATATCTTGTCGGTGCAAAGGTTACTGTGTTTACTGACCATTCAACGTTGAGATATCTTTTTGAAAAGAAGGATGCTAAACCATAGCTGATACGATGGATCTTATTATTGCAAGAATTTGATATAAAGATCAAGGATCGAAAGGGATTGAAAAACCAAGTGGCAGATCACCTGCCTTGTCTGGAAGTTGGTAGTAAAGACGAAAATACACTTCAAATTGTCGATGTATTTCCTGACGAGAAGCAGTTTTCTGTTGACACAAACCCATGGTACGCGAATGTGGTCAATTACTTGGTATGTGGGAAGTTACCTTTGGGCGTCATAGGCCACAAGAAAGAAAGATTCCTTCGCGATATTAAGAAATAGTACTGGAACGAGCCATACTTATTCAAAGTATGCAATGACAATATAATTAGGCGTTATGTTCTAGAGGAAGAGATGCTTTCAATCCTAAGGCATTGTCATGATGCTCCTTATGGAGGGTATTTTGGTGGTATGAGAACTGCTGGAAAGGTTCTTTAGTCAAGATTTTATTGGCCTTCATTATTTAAAGACGCCCACAACTTTGTGCATCAATGTGATCGATGTCAGTGCACCGACTCTATATCTCGACGGAATGAGATGTTACAACAGCCAATCATGGAAGTTGAACTCTTTGACGTTTGGGGTATGGACTTCATGGGACCATTTCCAAGTTCGTTTGGAAATGTCTACATTTTAGTTGCTATTGACTATGTATCAAAATGGGTGGAGGCCATTACAGTCTTAAAAGATGATGTAAGGACAGTGTTGAAGTATTTCCACAAGCATATACTTACTCATTTTGGCACGACTAAAGCATTGATCAGCAACCAAGGCACTCACTTCCACTGCAATTAGGTAATAGCCGCATTGAACGGTATGGACGTCTCCTGCCATCTACTCACAGCACTATCGTTACATTGGACAGAATGTGCCTGCTACATTCTATTATTAAGGGCCTCTGAATTGATGTCGGAGTAATCCTTCACCAGGAAATCACTGAATCTGCCACCAAATAAACAAGTATATTTCCTTTCCCTTCTCTGACCATGTTATTATGTAAATAGAGGGGCATTGTGCCACGCGAAAGGGAAGAATATTTGGAGAACAAAGGATCGATAAATGATGTTTCAGTGGAAAGAATGACAAGGGGCCAGGAAACCCCTGTTGTGAAGGAAGTACTACCAAAGAAGGAGAAAGGAAAAGGGAAAAAGAAGGACACCGAAACCCATGCGTCGATAGATCCTCAGATTTGGAGGAAGCTTACTGAGATTTAATAGATTATTAATCGGATGAGTATCAAACAAATCAAACTTGTTGGTGTAATGGACGAGATGGAGTATAGACAAAACCTATTTTATGCTTATACAAGGGCATGGAATAATGTCATTGTCAATGCATTAAGCAACTTGAGCAAGCATCCCATGCCAGAATTTCCTATCATCCCCTATCATCAGGGAGGTAACACCATCCACTGAGCATGCCATTTCGGAAAGGAAAACTCAATCTATTTACTCTCCCCAAATGGTCCACATTTTTTATGATAAGGACTAGGAAGTACATTCGAGAGATGTGGAGGACTGTCTCCGCAAAATTGCCAGCCTGTTTTAGGACGAATTTTCAAATAGTTTGGGGCCAATATGCCAGAAAGAGATGCTGTTGCTGCAGAGGAGGAATACACGACCATTGTTTCTATAGGTGTTGAAGAGGAAGAAGAAGAAGAGAAGAAAAGGAAAAAGAGAATGAAGAGAATTTTGTGCCGAAAAATTTATTAGAGGAATTTGTCGCAGCACCTGCTAGTGTGGATGCATCTGTTGAAAACCTAAAACCATCTAGGGCGAGCCAAGCCAAGGTCGTCACATCCAGCAATGAGGATTCTAATCCTCTAGCTATTGTGCCATATGTGGTACCACTTGCTGAGATCCATCGATCGGATGTGACTGTCAATGCAGCCAACATCCAACCACCATGGAAGAGCAATCCACTACACCGGTTGACCTCAAGGACAAAAAGCACAAATGCAAGGAAAAGGCGAAGTGCAAAGAGGAGCGCCCTAAAAAGAAGTCCAAAGCGACCACATCCTTGGCTACAACACACTGAGTTAGTTTTTTTTATTTTTCAATACTTAGTTTAGTTGCATACATTTCATTTAGTTGTCATTACATTTTGTTTGTCTTTGCATTTTATTTGTCAGCACATTTGCATTGTAGTTGCGTTCCCATTCATATTTGTATAGTATTGTCAGTGCATTTGGAACAATGCAGACACTAAGTTTGGGGGGAAATATGTATGGAATGGAATGCAATTACACCCACAAGTTTAGGAACTTATTTGTCTTTTTAGTTGAATGAAAGTATGCAAAGTTATGAAAAATGTGATCACAAATTTTCATTTGATGCTTAATTCTTGAATTACGTGAGATGATAATGTATGAATTGGATGAATGTGATTGAATGTTGTATCCTTCTATTTTTGGATGAGTAAGTGAAATTGCATTAGTAATAAATGAGTAGTATCATTATTTGAATCTTTAATTAACTTACCATTTGCAGCTATATATATACTAATAAAAGACACTCCAATGTGGGTGCATTGTGACTTAACAAGGGGGAACACTATACTGCAAATGTTAGAAATATTATCTAGCCAAAGATTGTCACTGTAAGAGTATGCGTCGATGCAATTACATGCTCCCTGGCAGTTTGTTGCACCCCATCATTACTGCCCAAGAACAAAAGTATAATACTGCAATGACATCTCTCAGTCGCATAAAAAAAGGAGAAGAAAGAAAAATTGATAAAAAAATGAAAATATATGTATATGACAATAAATGTTGTATTGGTTAAGAAGATATAAAATTTAAAGCATGATGCTAGCATTAGTGAAGTTACAGTTTTGATTAATCATGTTTATAAATTGTCGGTGCAATATTCTAACATATGAATGTAATTTATACATTAGGATCTCAAAGAATTTAAGTTGCTAGAATAAGTATTGTGGTTACAAGAATTTTGATATGACTTTGCTAGCTTTTATTTACTTGAGGAAAAGTAAAAACTCAAGTTTGGGGGTTTGATAGCATTACAAATGACAATTAAAATCTCCCTGATTAGTGTATGTTTTGTCTCCTTTGTATTACCTTTAGCATTAATTTTCAACATTTTATACTTAATATTTGTATCTTCTAAATCAGTATTGTACGGTCTTACTTTCTTTCATTTTATCTCATTTGTGTTACTAATGTCGCTGCATACAGCATCGATTTTCCATCTAAGGTTGTCATTGCAGGGATCCATCTTGAAAGGCCGGTTTAGGAGAGAATTCAGAGTTGCCGCCACAAGTTTGGTGTAGAATTGCAGCCAAATATGTCACCACATGAATACTTCTACATTTTACTAGGGACTTTACGCTGCTAACGTATCCAGAAGCACGAGCGTAGGAGAATATCAAGTTGTCGCAGCGAATAAAAATCATAATTTGCTTTCAGAGATATCACGACAATTTGCAACTACCTAATGCACAAGCCAGATCTGCATGAGCACATAGCTGGCAATAACAAACTTATACAGCTACAAAAAGGGAGTTATATCTGGAAGGGGTAGACCTGTATTTTTCAGTGGTTATAAATAGAGGGAAGTGAGAGAAGATCATCATCAAGCTAGTGAAGAAATTAATTCCACATTTTCTGATTTTCTTAAAGTGAGCTGCCATGGAAGCTTAACTTCCCAAGAGGGTGATCTGGCGCAATACGAAAGCAACTACTTCTGATGAGAAGTGCCTAGGTGCGACGCAAGAGGAGCACTTACGGAAGGATTCTAGTAGACTAGGAATAGCATGCTTCAATTTTTTCTTTAAGTCCTCTTGAATGTTAATGAATTCTGTTGACTATTTATTGTGTATAGAAGTACCTATTAATGTTAGATCTATTTTGATTTCTACTCAATTCTTCTCATCTGTTTATATTTGGATTTAACTGTTTTGACCACGAAAGTACAATTGCAGTCACAGTCACTGGAAGGTGTGGTGACAAAGTTAGATTAACAAGCAAGACAAAAGAAGTTGCTTGAGGCAAGAAGGAATTCTAGCCACTTGGTCTTAAGTGCGAAGCATTGCCAGCACTGGAAGGTGTGGTAATTGAGAGCACTTAGGTCTTTGTTAAACAGAGAAGTTGATAGATATGAGATTTCATTAGAACTCAACTGCGGCGACAATTAATCTATTAGTTACCTTATAGTCACATTTAGCATTGCCAACTTGTGAAGTCAAGGATCCCCCCATTTCTTTACACTAGATCTACTTCTTTTAATTTTCTGAATTACATTTACAAACTTCTTCCACAAACAATTCATTTTCTATTAATTTTCTTTGACATTTTATGTTATATTTGCATTGATGATTTAACTCTTTTATTTGTGCAGTCTTAACTAAATTGCAATGACATTACTCTTAACAATTCTTTTCATTTAAACTCTAATTGCTTCGATAAGTTTAAGCAACAAAAACACCATCCTCGTGGGATCGATATTCGACAGACTCACATTTGTCTACTATACTTGCATCGACAGTGTCCGCTTGCATATAATTGTTGTGACATTTATAGCGTGATCAGCGTGCTAGGCTCCAAATCATTGGTCCTTTGGGAGTTAAGTAATGAGGCTGAAACATTGCCTCATACTCGTCATCGGTGTTACGCTCGTCTTGCTCCTCATTGGCTCCTCCCAACTCGAGTTCATCCTCATAACCTTCTTCCCCAAACATGTTTAGAGGGTAGTTTGAGGTTGGTAGCCCATGTACTCGTGTAAACTCCGTCAGCACAAGAGTCGTTTCTTTCATAAAAGCTATTATTCAATCGAGCTTGGCTTTGATGCTTCTTTGGCTCTTCTTTGTTTTATCCATTCTTTTCAATGAAGCCTGTACATCCATTTTCTCTTTTCTTCTCTGATTCCACTCTTTGATTTGTTTCCTCTATAGCTCGACATGTTTCTTGTAGAGGGAATCTCCGATAATGCTCCGAGTCATCTTCAGAAATTGTTCATCTTCTTTCATTGGTACATCTGCCTTCTTGCATAAGTCTGTTACCAAGTATGGGAAAAAGAGACCACTCTTTTGTCTCTGAGTGCATTGTTTCATTTCCTCATATATCCAGTAGCCTACACAAACCTACTTATGCTTCAAAATATCGTACAATAGAAAAGCTTGCAAAGAATTAATGTTAGAAACATTTAGAGTAGGTATAAGTCGTGTAGATAGGAATTGCATCCACATTTTAGCTACCGAAAACATGATAGCTTGGTTGAAATTAGATGGTGTGCCAGTGTCAGGCCTAAAGTCCCAAGTATCTCTCCCTTCTATTAAAAATTGAATTATTTCCCTCATGTTTATGTTCTCAAATGAATTAAGGTCTATTTCTGGACATAATCTTTCTCATAGTAAGGAAAGCTATAACACTTGCATATATCTTTAGGTGACATGCGAACCTCACAATCTCGAACTATCACTATGCCTAGAGGTTTTCTCTTAACTATGTCATCCTTAAGGGATGTGTAAAATTCATGAACTACCGGTACTACAGCGTTACCTATTAGGAGAACACAGAATTCTCCCATTGATGATACCGTACCAATGGCCTTTCCTCATTGTAGAGAATCATAGACGGTTCAAAGCCTCATTCTTTAATAAGAATCTGTCTTTATGAAGCCTAAAAGTATTTTTCTATTTGCGTATTGGCAAACCATTCAAAGTTTGAATCACTGTCGCTTTCTTAAATCATTGCTCTCTTTCATGGTGGCATTGTAATCTATCAAAGAAATATGAATAGTAACCAATTGAATAGTAAACATTGAAGAAAACACCTCAATCTTGCTTTGCCAATGAGGATTGATTATGTCTTATGGAATAGATGAAATCTATGAAGGTTTGGGTTGGGATGGGAAGAGAGGTTTGAGAGATTAAGGGTTTTTTAGGATGAATTTTGAAGTGCTTAGGTAATGGGAATGAGTTTAGTTTAAGTTAATATATATATGGGTGTAAAGAGTAAGGGTTTTAAGGGTTAAAATTCGGGTAAGTAAGGTTTCAAAGTATTGGGTTGCGTGAGCGGGTCGGGTCAACCCTGTAAAATTTGCAGCCGACATCACGACATAGCATAAGTTTGTCGTAACCAACCTGCCAGTGCCTGTTTGTCGTAATGTAGCTCCTCCTGTGTCAGGACAAACCCTTCAGTCCTAAAGTTCCAATAGGCTACCTCCTATGTCGCAACGTAGCTCCCTCAATGTCGTGACATAGAGTTTGGAATTTTTTAGCATCCTGACCCCTTGGTTCCAACGTACAAGAGGTATGTCGCGTCATATCATGCTTAGGTGTCCTTAAAGCATTCTGGTAGTTTCATCGCGATGTGGTGTAACTATGTCGCGATAAACATGTCAGATTTGAAAGAAATACCCTAAAACGGATGAAATGTTATTACGTTAGTAGGTTAGTGGCTAGAATTTTATAATTAAGGGTTAGTTATTGTTAAAATTATCTGACAAGAGTGTTAGTGTGCACTTCGGCCCCTAGAATAGTCCATTTTATCATTGTTCGTCCAACGACCGTCATTTATCTCTTTAACGATTATCTCTTTCCCGAAATTTTCCTTTTCTTCCTGCATAGATCACCGCCAGCTCTTTTCGTCAATCATATTTATTTATAAAGTCTGCGAATTTACAACACTACTTTTTCACATGATTGTCTTTATCGTTGATCCATTTGTGAAATTCACATGTCTTCGCATGGTGGATTAATAGTTGCTTGATCACCTCGTTTAGTAAAAATGGTGGATTTATTGCAAATCCATATGTTGATGTCGTGGTAGCTATTTGCTTTCCTTTATGATTTCCATCACTACATTCTAGTGCATGTGGCTCGTGGTACTAGTGTAGTAATTACCTCTCCCATGAATGCACAATTTTGTACTCCATGGAGGTTTTTATCACTCTTGTTGAGAGTTGGGACTCTGGCTTGCAAATATTTCCTATTTTCTGCAAAAATTGAAAAACTTTTACATTAGTAATTTCTTTGGGGATTTGTTGTATCAGGAAAGTATTATACATAGTAGCCATTTTCCATTGGAAATTGAATCTTTGATCAATGATATCTTCAACTAATATTTCTTTTGTTGAGGGTTTTACAACAGTCATTAGTTGAAGATCTATATTTGGTATTCGGGAACCATCTTCTTCCCATATGGGGATTGACTCATCATTGGATTGGGGCTCAATCTTGATTTCTATACAATCATTCAATTCCTCTTCCAAAGGTGAGATCTCGTTTTGCTCGATGGTCCAATCATCTGATTCAAAACATTCTTTTTCGTTTCCTCTTCCAACCATCGTTCTTGTCCTCGTTCTATTCATTCAGATTCAAATCACATCACCTTAAAAGACTGACCATTATGTGGATTAGGGATGTAACACCCAAAACTCGATTTCGTTGTCGATTAGGGTCCCGATGTCTTTTCAATCATCTATCACAGTTTATCTCAAAATATTGTTTCATTTAACCATATTTTAATAGAGTAATGTAATAAGCACAACATGAATCATCAATTGGAAATCAACATAATCTCAGAAAGGGCAAAATTTTCATTTTCATATTTTTGAGACTTCTACCGATACCTGTGGACAAGTATCGGTAGTAGTCAAGTCAGTAAGCAATTTAGAAATAGTGCAGATTTCTACTGACACTTGTGATGGTTCTATAGATACAAGTGTAACTACTACCGATACTAAAAACTACAAAAATCTAAAAAGTCCTACCCTACAACTTCTACAGATACAAGCATTCTAACTATTGATACAATCATGAACAGAATTTCCGATACTTATTATACAACTACCGATACAACCCAAGTCAGTAAGCAACCTCTCTTCTACCTTGTACTTGTACTGATACAAGCAAGAGTTCTACTAAAACAAGTATATAGAACTCTAATATCCACACCAGTTCATCAACTAAACTTCATTCCATAGACATAAGGTGTAAATGAATAACACGTTGAGTTCAAGAACAATACTTAACATTCCATTTTAGTACAGGATGCCTACTTACAATATTAAGCAAGCATTCAAAAGTTCAACATTTAACCAAGGTAATACAAGTAACATTTAATCTCGAAATAAGCATTTACAAAATAACATCATCCTAGTACATGCCATATTACCAAGTGATGTAAATACTACCGAACAAGCTCCCGGGATAGTGTGATTCTTCAATGTGATCCGATCTTCAAACAGCAAAATGAATCTACAAAACAACAAAAAATACACAGGTAAGCTATTTAAGCTTAGTAAGTTCGCAATAACATCATCTTATAACATTTCCATTTTTCAGTATAGAGATAATATTAATTTTGGTCATCATAATCCTGCAATAACAGAATTTGGATTTGATCTCTTCAGTCTTCTAGAATTTAGCTCATACGAGCCAAGATAAGGTTAGCTCTTACAAGCCAGATAAAGTTAGCTCTTACGAGCCCAGACAGAGTTTAACCAATATGCAATACTGCTCACACAAGCTTATGAGGATCCACAACATATGCATAAACTCAACCATCGATATGGTCCAGATTTCCTACTTTCAATGTTCTCACACAAGCTGATGAGAATCCGCAACACATGCAGAAACTTAGCCATCATAGGGGACCATATAATCAGTATTCATTCAAAATCTGTCGACTGACGATGCTGCTCACACAAGCGGTCAGGATCCTAGCCATCGTGTCAAATCAGATAACTGACCTTAGGCTTGACATCTCTTTTCTTCGTTCGTTTCCTAACTTCTCGAGCATTCAACTTCCTTGAGTTTGCTACACAACAATGTAAACACAAAAGGCATTTCAATGAATAGACTAACACTACGAACTTACCGGATAAAATTGCAATTGAGCGAAACTTTAGGGACTATTTTGAAATTTTCCCTTTTCCACAATAAATGCCCCGATCTCGATCTAACACGATAAATCAACCAATTCTCTCATTAAATCATATAATTTGATCAATTTATGCATATAAGTCCTTTGTAGAAAATTACGAAATTACCCCTAACATTTACATTTCTATTCAATTTAGTCATTAAGTACAAAACATGCAAAATAACCATTTTACATTTCAACTTATACAAGCCGAATATCCATGGGTGTCCATCCAAAACCTATATGCAATTATTTCACATCAAGGACATGTATTTCACCATTTTCATAATTCAGTCCTCTAACCCTAATTTCATCAAAAATCATTTTACAAAATCTTGAAATCAAACCATCAAACATATAAATCCATCAAAAGATTTAAAAAATAAGCTTAGTAAACAATGGCTAGTTTTACAACATTTGAATGATTCACAAATTAGTCCTTAAGTTAGCTAAATTAAGCTAATACGAACTCAAAAACATAAAAATTACTAAAAACGATTAACATTTGCTTACCCAAATCAAGGCTTAAAGTTTGAGAATGGAGAAACCCTAACTTTTCCCCTTTAGCTGAATGAAGAAGAAAAAGATGAGAAATTAGATCAATTTTCTCATTTTCTTTCATTTGATTCATATATATACTTAAAGGCAAACTTGTAAATTTTAAAACTTTCATGATTAACTTAATAAACCAGTTACGTAGCCTTAATTAATCCCATTTATAATCAATATAATCCATAAAAAATCCACCCACTAAAATACCTTTGGTTAATTTGCTCTTTTGGTCCTTTTATTAACGAACTCTACTTTTGTAGCTTTTTCAATTTAATCATTTCTACTCAATTAACTATCCAAACATTAAAATTTCATAACCAAATTTTAATACGAAACTAACGATATCATAAATATTAAAATAAAATAAATTTATGACTCGACTCATTAGAGTTGTGATCTGAAAATCACAGTTTTTGACACCACTAAAAACTAGGCTATTACAACTCTCCCTCTTAGGGAAATTTCGTCCCGAAATTTCTTACCAGTAAACAAGTTGGGGTACTGTGATCTCATAGAAGCCTCTGTCTCCCAAGTTGCTTCCTCCAAACCATGACGATTCCATAGAACCTTTACCAGTGGTACCTTTTTATTACGCAGTTCTTTTACCTCACGAGATAGGATTCTCACTGGTTCCTCTGAATACGACAAATCTGGTTGTATCTCAACCTCACAGGGAGTAATCACATGAGAAGGGTCTAATCTGTACCATCTCAGCATCGAAACATGAAATACATTGTGAATCTTCTCAAGTTCCAACGGTAAAGCCAGTTTATAAGCTACATGACCAACCCTCTCGAGGATCTCATACGACCCAATAAATCGCGGGTTCAACTTGCCCTTTCTACCAAACCGTAACAACTTCTTCTAAGGTGAAACTCTCAGAAAAACACGATCTCCGATGGTAAACTCTATATCCTTCCTCTTTAGATATGCGTAAGACTTCTATCGATCTGACGTTGCTTTTAAACAATCATGGATTACCCAAACCTTGTCTTCGATCTTGTGTATCAAGTCAGCCCCAACCAACTTAGGCTCGCTCAACTCTGACCAATATAAAGGTGTTCTTCATTTTCTACCATATAATGCCTCAAATGATGCCATTTTAATATTGGATTGATAGTTTTTATTATAAGCAAACTCTACCAATGGTAGGTATTTCTCCCAGCTACCCTCAAAGTCGAATATACAACATCGTAACATATCCTCCATAATCTGTATCACCCGCTCTACCTGACCATCTTTCTGTGAATGATATACAGTGTTGAAATTCAACCTGGTTCCCAAAGCTTCATACAACTTACATCAGAACCTTAAGGTAAAACGTGGATCCCTGTTAGAGATAATAGATACTGGCACCCCATGCAGTTGTACAATCTCAGATACATATAACTCAGCCAACTTCTTAAGTGAAAAATCCACACGGATAGGGATGAAGTGAGCTAACTTGGTCAATCTATCAACTATAACCCAGATCGAATCTTTCTTCCTCAGCGTCACCGGCAATCTTGTAACAAAATTCATGGTAACTCATTCTCACTTCCATTCAAGAAAGGAAATAGGCTGTAGTAATCCAGAAGATACTTGATGTTCAGCTTTCACCTGCTGACACACCAAACATTTAGTCACATACTCAGAAATCTCACGTTTCATTCCTGGCCACCAGTACACTTTCTTCAATTCTTTATACATTTTCACGCTTCCCAGATGGATGGAGTATGTACTATTGTGAGCTTCTGTCAGAATGTCCCATTTCAAACCTAGATCATCAGGAACACACACCTTGCCTCGAAAGTACAACATACCCTCAGTATCCCCAGTAAATCCAATAGTGACATCACTCTGAATTTGCTCTTTCTTGGCCATAAGTTTCGAATCAGTTTTCTGCAACTCTCAAATTCATTGCAGAAATAACGATCTCGTCCTGAGTTCAGCTACAACTAACTTATCGCTCTCTAGCGAAAAATGTGCATTCATCACTCTCAAAGCAAACAATGATTTTTTAGGGCATCAATAACAACATTAGCTTTTCCAGGATGATAATGGATTACCAGGTCATAATCCTTTAGTAGTTCCAACCACCAACGTTGCCTCAGATTTAATTCCTTTTGAATCAGTAGATACTTTAGACTTTTGTGATATGTGAATATATGACACCTCTCACCATATAGATAGTGTCGCCAAATCTTTAATGCAAAGGCAATGGAAGCTAACTCCAAATCGTGTGTCGGATAGTTCCTCTCACGTGGCTTCAACTATCGAGAAGCATACGCTATCACTCTCCCAGCTTGCATCCGCACACAACCTAAATCATGTCTCAAACACACGTCCGTGTGCCCACATTCACACGCCCGTGCCATTGGCCGTGTACTAGGTCGTGTGTGTACTTGAAAAGTGATCACATGACCATGTGAAAAACTATGTGACAAGTCGTGTGTCTAAACTATTTTGTAGTATATGCCCGTGTGAAGAACAGTGTGCCAAACTATGTTTCATTTGAATACAGGCCACATGGCCATGTTCCAGCCCGTGTAACCTGCACTGCACTCTTTAAATGGCACACGACCATGTGACAGCCCGTGTCACAAGCCAAGTGCACCCTAAATTACTTCTAAAACAAGTCATTAACTCACCGATTCTTGCATAAAAAGTTACCACAAAAATAAGTCTAATTTTTATATCCCTAAACACAGTTTAAACATCCATTACAAGTCTAAACATTAACAAACTTAAAGCTAACCAATATGCCCTTCATAGGCACCACAACTATGTTCAAAATAATCAAATGGTCAATTGTATCAAAGCATTATCTAACGTTCACTATTGCAATAAGCATCAACTACATGACCAAATGTAAACATACCATATCTTAACATACCAATACATGCTAATTTAAACAAATTTTACCTAATGGGCCTAATCAATCATTTCACCATCAAACATCACTATGTTAGCTACTTCATCACAAAACTCATTTCAATATAAATTCATCATGTTAAGGCAAATATTTATAGGAGTAAACCAACCATACTTTGATATAAAATTTGTAATTATTTACACGCCATTCATAAAGTTATACCATATAACATATTCACATAACATTCACTAAAACTTAACATAACCAAAATGACACTAATTAACATTGACACCCTAGGTACATACCAAAATACAAAAAGGGAACTTCACCGACATTGGTATGGGATTTCTTGAAGGATGCTAAGTCCAATTCTACTAAATTACCTAACATGTAATCACGAGAAATTAATTTACATTAGAAAAATTCCATTTATATAATAACCATTTATATATATATATATATATTCCAAGTAGTTTCATTTACTTAGAAAATTCAACATCATAGCTCAAAATATAACACATATCTCCAAATATTCAACTATGTACCTAAATTTATACATGTGTACTTATTACTCAATTGTACCTATTGACCAACCTTCTCTAAGGTTTAATCCAATATCATCGTATGATTCCATCAATTCATGGCACCTAGTGCCTAGCAGATAAACCGTAAAAGAATTTGCGCCCAGTGCTAGTCGGATAGACCGACGATATTAAAAGTGAGCCCAACACTAGTTGGATTAACCAACAATATTGCACCCAGCACTAATCGAATAAACTGACGAATGTGTGCCCAACACTAATCAGATAAATTGACAAAATAAATAGTGAGCCCAACCATTATCGAATTCACCTTCTAGTTTGTGTAAGTCCATTTTTTCTATCAAATTCTTGATTAATTGAGCCAATTTAAAACCCTAATTTTTAATTCTAGAAATTAGGAATAATTTTATGATTTTTAAAGTATTTTTCCAGATTTTAATAGACCTCAAGTTGTTTTAAAGAATCAACCCCAATCTTGGTCACCAAGAAGAGGTGAGTGTGTGTGCGCCTTGGTGCAAGAAAGGGGGTTGTTTTGTTTCTAAATTTTTCTCCTATTAATCTCAGCCATAATTTGTATTTTTGAACATTCCTAATAAGTCTCTAATTATGTGTCAATTAGGGAAAATTCTTTCTTTATCAATTGCCCATTTGGATCTCTTAAATCGGAAAGTGTAAGTAAGATTAAATGTTAACTAGTTTGTTGTTGCGACATAGTTGTTGGGTGAAGATTTGGAATTGATTAAATAAGGGAATTTAATCCAATATTGGCTACTAATTTTCAGTATATAATCATGTTAGGTTCTGAATTAGATGCCCCACATCAACCATAAAATCATAGGATGCTTGCTAGTGCGGTTCACGTCAAAGAAAGGTAAGGAATTCGACTAGTTTGATTTTGTAAATTATTAATAAATTTGACGATTGGTATGGACCCATAAATGGAAGTTTGGTTTCTGGTTAGATAGTTAATTGAATGAATCTATATTGAATTTTGGCCTAGGTTCATTTAGAAGTGTTACAAAGAAAAGGGAAAATTTGCTAGTGTATCGCGAAAGGGCGAAAAACAAGGTGTGGGTTCTAAACTCCTTAGCTTGTCTGAAATTGATAAATGTCATATTGAAAATGATAATTAGATTGCTGATTGATTTGACTTATTAGCCAATTTTTTGAATTTGTGAGTGGCCGAATCATATACGTTTCAAGCCCTAAAAGTTTGTTGTGATGGCAAACTACTAGTTTGACTATGTGAATTTTCTATTTGAGATTTGAATGCATAAATGTGATATACGATGTGTGAGTGAATGTTTGAATAGCATTATATGCTAATATATTGACTTATTGCATGATTTAAATGCATGAAAAATTTGCTATAATATGTGTATTGAGAATGATGCTTACTTGCACAATGAGTTCGTAAAAGAATGTGAAATTTTATTGACATTGGGAGGAACATTGTTTCCTAAATAATATAAGTATGTGACCGAATGAGAGGAACATTGTTTCCTAATATTGAAATTATGTGATCGAATAAGAGGAAAATTGTTTCCTAATATTGAAAGTATGTGATCGATTATATGGAACACTATTTCCTAATATTGAAAGTATGTGTTCGATTGTGTGGAACAATGTTTCCTAATATTGAAAGTATGTGATCGAAAGAATGGAACATTGTTTCCTCACATTGATGTATTGATCTGCTGGCTTCATACCTAGTAGATTGAACTATTTGTCACACTTGAAGAGCTTGAAATCAAGTATTTTCGTAATATTTTCGAAATATTTTCATAATATTTAGCTAGATTTCTTATTTGAATAAGTTGTGTAACCTAAGTGTTAAAATGATGATTTATTTGTCTTTAAGGCCAAATGAGGCCTAAAGATTAGCAAACATACTTAGTAAGTGTGTAAGAGACCATAAAGAAGTGCACTAAAAGGAAACTGATCACTTTATCACGACATAGGCTAAGCTACGTCACAACCAAGGGACCAGACTTAAGGAATTTGATATCTGACTTCTTTGTTGCGACAACACAGGAGGTATGTCGCGACAGCGCCTATAGAATGACACTTCATGAAGAGGCTGATGCCTATGTCATGACACAAGACCTGGTGTGTCGCGACATTTACCTTTGGACGCAAATCTTACATTAAACGAAGAGTGTTTTGGTCTTTACAATGCCACTTAAGCACGAGGAACGACAATTGACCTGAGATTTAGAAAAAATGGCCATGTAAAGCTATAAA
Source organism: Kokia cookei (assembly GCA_039519145.1). Lineage (NCBI taxonomy): Eukaryota > Viridiplantae > Streptophyta > Magnoliopsida > Malvales > Malvaceae > Kokia > Kokia cookei. The sequence goes on from CM076909.1 coordinate 23,096,552, forward strand.
TAAGACCTTTAACACTAGGGTTTATACAAAATTACTTAGCTTTTAATTTTCAAGTTTTAGTTTATTTATTTTTATTTTTTGAAACGAGATTGTAGATACCCGCGTAAACGATCGAGGAATTTTTCTCGATTGATCACTTAATATAATTCAGTTTCTTTTTCATTCAAGCGAGGGGCATTTCAATCTTCACAATGCAACTTAAGCACGAGGGACGGTAGTTGACCTAAGGTTGAGGAGAATGACCATTTAAAGCTATAAATAGGGCCTTTAGCACTAGGGTTTTACACACCATTCCTTAGGTTTAGTTTTTAGTTTCATTTGTACTTTTAGTTTTCAAAATGAGATTGTAGAAACTCGCGTAAACGATCAAGGAGTTTTTCCTGATAGATCACTTAATACAATTTTAGTTTCTTTTTCATTCTCTTTTACATTTATATGTTTTCATATATTGTTTCATTGATGAATAAAGAAACCCTAAGGAACTAATTCAATTTTGGGGAATTAGGGAGTAAACGTATGAATAATTGATTATTGTTTTACAGGGGTTTTACATTTTGGATCAGTTGTAAGGGAAAGGAAGAGCATCAAACAAGCACTAGACTTGACAACCTTAAAAAGTCATTTAGGTGGGAATGAACCTAAAATTGGTATTGCCCATCCGTGAACACTATTTCTCCAAACCGGTTTGAGCTTGTGACATCTAGCGATAAGTAATCTCTATCGACTCACTATATCGACGAAAGATTGAGTGATCCAAATAGGGTAGTGACTAGTTAATTGTAGGAAAATCCCCAAAATCCAACAATTGAGGAAATCATATGAAAACGACCAAATTTCCCAAAAGACTTTTTTAAGAATTTCTACAACTCATCTTTACTTTGTTTTATTTTATTTTAATCTTTTTATTTTCATTCCTTCAACAAACTCTTTTATTTTCCCTCGTACTATAAACCCTCAAAGTAGTACTAATTAATTTTATTCTTTATAGGAATTTCATTTCCTATCGCCTTAAGCCTCCTTTGGGTACGATCCTTGGAATACTTATAAGTGTTCCATTGTAAACACACTATATTTACAACCTGGACCATATACTTGCAAAAACAAAAATTTACATCGAATTAGAGTACATTCAGGAGCGGTCAAGTTGTTGGCGCTGTTACCGGGGAGGCAACGTTTTAGTAAATCGTATTCTTTCATTGTTAATAAAATAATTAGAAAAATTTTAGGTTATAGATACGGGTTTTATTTTTATTTTATTTTCCGTACTTTATTATTTCTTATTTATTTATTTTTGGTTTATAACTCGAAGGCAAGGAAACTTGGTAAAGCTTATTGCTAACCTTGAATTACTAATTAGATGCACTCGTAGAAACCCACAGGTTATGCAAAACCCACCATCAGAGGAGAGAAAAAACAAGTCGATCCAATAGAAGATCCCGTGGCTAACGTTGAAAACATCAATATACCTCCACAACTCCGTGCGAACAAGCCAATGGAGAGGAATAGAGAACTATAAGGGAGTACTCTTTACCTACTATAGATCTAACTCAAGGGAGTATTGCTAGACCAACCATCGCTAATAATAATTTTGAAATAAAATCGGCTATGATACAAATGATCCAAAATAATTTACATTTTAGAGGAACTATGTCTGAGGATCCTAGTTTACATTCGAAACAGTTTTTATAGTTATGTGATACTTTTAGTTTAATGGCTTTACTTATGATGCCATTCGCTTGAGATTATTTCCTTTTTCACTATCTGATAATGTTTTTTCATGGTTAGATGCACAGGTACTTGGATCTATCACAACATGGGATGAACTGGTAGGGAAATTTTAGCAAAAGTTTTCCCTTTGAGAAAAGCTATCCAACTAAGGCGGGAACTGTCAACCTTCTAGCAATTCTAGGGCGTAGAATTCCATGAGACATGGGATCAATTTAAGATGTTAGTATGCAAATGCCCGAATCATGGTATGTCGAAATGGATGCAGCTGTAGACTTTTTATAATAGGTTGGATGCATCCACTAGATCTACCCTAAACAGTGCGGTAGGAGGAGCGCTAATGAATCAAATGTATAATGACGCTTACGGGCTCATAGAAAACATGGCAACAAATTCATGTCAGTGGCCTACTGAGAGGTTCAATTATGTGCAGAAACCCGCTTCAGTAAAGATGATAAAGTAAGATGATAAATACTCACAATTGTTGGAGAGGCTGAACCGAATCGAGTCTACCACATTAGAACCACCATTCAATGGAGAAGATAAACCTCTTTATCACTACCTCATGAATCCGAAGGAGGCCAATTATGTAAGTTCTTGAAATCTCTATTCAAATATTTACAATCTAGGATGGAAGGATCACCCTAATTTCAAGTGGGGAGGAAACCATGGGGAAAGAATTCCTAGTTATCAACCCAACGAGAAACCTTAGTTATCAACCTGTATTCCTTCAAAGACAACCGAAAAAAGCAACGCAAGGTGACCATACTACATGTGGTCAACGAATGGAAAGAATTGAAGGGGAGATGCACTCCACAAGGGCGGACGTAAAAAAAATATAGTCTGATTATACTAATACCTCCATATCAGTAGGAAAACTAGAGGAAAGAATGAATCAATTGATAAGTATGATGAGCGATATATCAAGACAATTTGGTTCGGGAATCCCTAGCAATACAGAAAATAGTCCCCGAATAGAAGGTAAAGAGCAAGTAAAGGTAATCGAGTTAAGATATAGCAAAGTACTGAGTAGCCCAAAACCACCTAAGAATGAAGAAGAACCTCACAAACAACATGAGGTCATAAACACCCCGTCCGACGATGACACTAAAGTTATAAACCCAAGGAGGTAACCACAAAAGAGGCAATAGAAACAAAGGAAGATTTTCCTAAAGGAAAGAGTACCTCAATTCCATTCTCGAAAAGGTTGGAGGAAAGGAAACAACAAGATGAAGATGACTTTGTAAGTTTTCTCAACCTTTTGAAAACTCTTAATATTAACCTACCTTTGATTGAATTGATAGAGAAGGTACCCAAATATGCCAAGTTCTTAAAGGAAATTATGACAAGGCGTCAAAAAATAAAGGTAGGCGAGCAAGTGGAGGTAAATGCATCTTGCAATGCTATCATCTCCAAGGTAATTCCCCAAAAATTAAAGGATCCTGGCAGTTTCATTATTCCTATTAGAATTGGAAATCTTCAGTTTAACCAGGCTTTGTGTGATCATGGTGCAAACATAAACCTAATGCCTTTGTCAGTATCTGAAAAACTTGGGAATGGAGATCTTAAGAATACCTAAGTTGCATACAACTAGCAAATCGATCATCTGTAAGACAGAGGGGAATTTTAGAGGATGTCTTAGTCTAGTTAAGAAGTTTCATCATCCTGCAAACTTTGCTCTTTTAGATTTTGAGGAGGATAGGGAATACCCATTTTGCTAGGAAGACCATTCTTAGCCACATCATGATCCACCATCGACTTCAATAATAATGAGCTAACTATGAGCATAAATGGAGAGGTGGAAATCTTCAAATGTGGGGATAAAAGCGATGAAACTAAGGAGCACAATGAAAGATGTCATCTGCTCAAATTAAATAAAGGGGAAAAGCACGATCGAATCACATTCATGAATAAAGAAACAATTAATCGGTTCAAGGAGAGTGATCGACTAAAGGAATTGGAAAGAGCTCATGATAAGTGGACAAAAGGTGACAAAAATTGGATTCTATTGGTAAGGGTAAGCATACCAGATGAGTCCAATAGTAAGACTTAAAGGTAAAATAGGTGGTACTAACTTATGTATAATATTGTATATTATTCTAACATATTTTTCTTTCAGTTTTTAACAGAAAACAACGGTTTGTTGAGACATACTATGAGCTATGTTGCAACAAAAGTGATAGAGCCTAGAAAGAGCAAATCTGAAGCCGACGTCATGCATGGACATCCCTCTGTCGCGACAAAGTAGATAGAGTCGAAAAAAGGGCTGAAGGAAATGTCGTGACAAAGAACTCCTTTATGTCACGACCTAGAGACACTTAAAGGAATGTCGTGACAAACACTAACTATGTCGTGACATCGACTGCAATTTCCTGTAGAATGACTCGGCTCAACTACGCAACCTGGCAGCTTAGAACTTATTTTTTTGAGTTTTTATGTCTTGAAATTCTAAATACTAACCATTATAAATATCTAAACATTATTCTAACTCATTCTATCTTAGTTTAATACATCAAAAACCTAGAAATCCTTTCCTTTCTCTAGTTTTTCTCTTTATTTTTTAGGTTTCAAAGCAAGTGGGGAAAGCACAACCATTCAAGTTTAAAGTTCTTATTTTTACATCTTTATCATTTATAATACCTCCTAAAAAGGTTAGACGTACAGTAGGATCAGATCAATCATTGGATACAACTCCTTCAAATTTTTTAAATCAGAATGTAAAAAATTATTTCAATGAACTCCATGGAAAAATCGTCATTCAGGAATGGGGTTATGGTCCATTAATGGTTTTGTGCAAAGAAGTTTGGCCTTTAGTTAGGTACCATAGATAGGAGCGCTTTTGGACAATCCCTACAAAATCTGCTATTATCCCTGTAGTCTAGGAATTTTATGCTGCTCTAAAGGATCACATCTTTAGGACTAGGGATGAATTCAATTGGAAAACCTTAGTAATTAGGGGAATTAGTGTTAAGATAAACCCTAAAATAATTTGTAATTTCTTTAATGCTCCTTATTATGAACAAGATTTCTTAGATCAAATAAAGTTAGAATCGTTTAGTGATATAGAATGCATGAAGTAATTACTTATTTGACTGAGGGAAGGGGGAATTGAAATTTAGGCCAGGCACTAGCATTCTCACATCATTTAATCAAGCTATCATGTTACTTGAAGCTAAGATGTGGATTCAATTTATTTGTACCCGTAACTTTAAATGTTTCTAACGTCAATGCTTTTCAAGCAGTATTTTTATTTGCAATTTTTCAGAAAAAGCAGGTTTGTATAAGGAAATGGATTCACAGAGACATGAGTCATTATGTAGGAAACCAAAAGGTGGGGATTTTCTTTACTCACCTAATCACAACATTGTGCAAAAGGGCAGGACTGCCCATGACGTCCAATGAGCAAACTTTAAAGCCATTGAAAAGTGTCATTGGTGACACTCTCTTCCAACAATATGGAGAACTACGTGCTAAACAAATAAAAGCAAGAAATAATAAATCACGGACTTCGACAGCTACACCAACGCCCACACAAAGGTTGGCACCAGCCCAACAAGGAGTTGGTGAGGAGACTTATGCAAATCTGGATTGGATGCTTCAATGGATGCACAAATCGGGACCAATATTCCAAGAGGTTGCTCGACAACATAATCTTAGGGTCCCTAACTACACTAAGACATGTTTGGGGCATGATGACGAAGCGCCAGAAGAAAGGAATGACAGTGAAGAGAAGGAAGATGAGATGGATAAGGAAGAATAACTTTTTGAAACGATTTTAATTTGTAACTTTTGGATAATTTTTGTTTTTCATTATAAGACTTGTATAATTCGTAGGAGTAGGATTAGTAATTATCTTTGTATATATGCTTGAATTTTTTTTGTAGGAACCCATATTATGGAAGACACAACAATTTCGAACATTTGCGCCAAAAGGAGAAGGACAACCACCATGAGAAGAAGAGGACCTCCATGATAAATCAGACAACTTCTTTCCTTTATTATTTGAGGGGACTGCACATTGGGGACAATGTGTTGTCTAAAGTGTAAGGGTTAACATAGGAATTTTTGGCATATATAATTTTTATTTTTTTATGTGTGCTTTAGCTTTTAGAGATATAAGTGATTGGTTAGGAGCATGTATCATAGGTTTATTGTGTTGATTTTTTAAAATTGGCATGATGATAATGAATTTTTTATTTTTGAGCATGAAACTTTTAAGTTCTATAGGTTATATTAAATTATAGATAGAAAGGCATTATTAATACCAAGTGGTGTGCGATATATGAGGAAACAAGCATGCCAATATATATGATAGATGATAATTTTGAAATTATGTGACGAAATTGATATTTGTGCATAGTAAGGTGTTTAAGGATTACCTCAAGAATTGTTTGACACAACCAGAGCTAACAAACCAAACCCTATTCTAAATTTTCAATTAGTACCGATCTTTGAGCCTTATGACCCTTCTTGATAAACCACACTATAAGCCTCTTTAGCCTTAAAATGAAAATTTTGTGTATACTCTTTTCTTTGGTCCTGATTTGCATGGAAATAGACGTATCACCATTGACATTGAGGGTAAGTAGACACATTAAGGTGGAGGTTACAAAATAAAATTAAGAAACTCAATATAATATATGAACTTTAGTCTAGCCAGAATAAGAAAATAAAGAAAAAGAAAAAATGAGTAGAAACAAAAGAAGTGTGAGTAAGACAATACATGAATAGTGACAGAATCATAAAGTCACTAGTAAGACGAAAAAGAAAGAAATCTTACTCAAGAACCAAAAAGAAAGAAAATACTCATAAGCTAGCTAAAGGGATTATTTTATTTTGAGAATCCTAAAATGGAGAGAAAATGATGGTGAGAGAAGGAGAAATAAGGAGGTGAGATGGAGTGAGACATAAAGGGGAAGAATAGGGAACAATGAAATGTGTCAAACTATTTGTGTTTGTAACCTTTTGTGATTGGCTATTCTTTGAAATACATACCTATCTTAAGCCTCAATACGTTAGAAGCTGAAAAGCCCTATGTGACTTAAACAACTTTATGCAAGAATAAATAGTGAAATTGCATGATTTCATTATGGTTGTCTGTATTGTACTAAGATAATTAAAATACAAATATATGGCATTGATGGATATATATTGATAAAACCTTAATATGTGTATTTCCTATAACCTATTGAACATACTAAACTTATATTGTTTCTAATTAAAAATAATAAAGTTGCTTAATTATCATGTCAAAGTTATTAAGAAACATATGATGCCTAGACTACATGCTATAAGCCACTCTTTTTATAACTATGAACTCAAGCTCATCATTTTCCTTCATTTTTTTTTGTTTTATTTGCTTGAGGACAAGCAAAGACTTAAGTGTGAGGGACTTTGATTTGTCAGTTTCATACCTAGTAGATTGAACTATTTGAAGCACTTGAAGAGCTTGAAATCAAGTATTTTCATAATATTTTGTTGGATTTCTTATTTCAATAAATTATGTAACCTAAGTGTTAAAATAATGATTTATTTGTCTTTAACACCAAATGAGGTATGAAGGTTAGCTAACATACTTAGTAAGTGTGCAGGAGACCATAAAGAAGTGCATAAAAAGGAAACTAATCACTTCACCGCGACATAGGCTGAGCTACATCGCAACCAAGGGAATAGACTTAAGGAATTTGAAATTTGACTTCTTTGTCACGACAACACAAGAGGTTTGTCGCGACAATGCCTGTAGAATGACGCTTCGCGAAGAGACTGATGCGTATGTTGCGACACAAGACCTGAAGTGTCTCGACATCGACTCCTGGACGTATATCTCACATTAAACGAAGGGTGTTTTGGTGTTTACAGTGCCACTTAAACACGAGGAGCGGTAGCTGACCTAGGATTTAGGAAAAACGACCATGTAAAACTATATATAGGACCTTTAGCACTAGGTTTTATACACAATTAATTAGCTTTTAATTTATTTGTTTTTAGCTTTTGAAACGAGATTGTAGATACTCACATAAATGATCGAGGAATTTTTCCCGACAGATCGCTTGATACATTTCAGTTTCTTTTTCATTCGATTTCTGATTTACATGTTTTCATATATTTTGTTATTGATGAATAAAGAAACCATGAGTATCTAATTCCATTTTTGGGAGTTACGGAGTGGACGTATGTATAATTGATTGTTGTTTTACAAGGGTTTTACCTTTCAGATCAACTATTTCGGAAAGGAAGAGCATCAAACAAACACTAGGCCTAACAACCTTAGAAAGTCATTTAGGTGGGAATGAACCCAAAATTGGTATTGTCCATCCATGAACACCTTTTCCCCAAACCGATTTAGATTGTGACATCTAGCGATAAGTAATCTCTATCGACTCACTATATCGGCGGAAGATAGAGAGATTCAACTGGAGTAGTGACTAGTTGATTGGAGGAAAATCCCCAAAATCCAACAATTTTATTCTTTGTGGGAATTCCATTTACTTTTGCCTTAAGCATCCTTTGGGTACGATCCTTGGAATACTTCCAAGTGTTCCATTGTAAACACACTATATTTACACCCTAACTCGTATATTGCATAAATCAAAATCCACACCAAACAAGAGTATGTTCAGGAGCGATGAAGTATGTGATTGATTTAGAGCATGATAAATGACTGCCCCCGAACGTTCTCTCGTTTGGTGTAGATTTTGGATTTCAGTAATTATACGGGTTAGGTTGTAAATATAGTGTGTTTACAACGAAACAATTAGTAGTATTCTAAGGATCATACCCAAAGGAGGCTTAAGGCGATAGTAAATAGAATCCCTAAAAAAAGTAAGATTAATTAGTATCGATTTTAGGGTTTATAATATGAGGGAAAATAAGAGCGTTGTTTGAAAGCATAAAAATAAAAAGATAAACATAAAAAAAAAGTAAAATTTGAATTGTAAAAATTCTTATAGACGTCTTTGGGGAGATTACGTCATTTTTGTATTATTTCTTCAATTGTTAGGTTTTGAGGATTTTCCTCCAATCAACTAGTCACTACCCTAGTTAGATCTCTCAATCTTCTACCGGCATAGCAAGTCGATAGAGATTACTTATCGCTATATTTCACAATCTAAATCGGTTTGGGGAAAAGATGTTCACGGATAGGCAATACCAATTTTGGGTTCATTCCCACCTAGATGACTTTCTAGGGTTGTCAAGCCTAGTGTTTGTTTGATGCTCTTCCTTTCCCAAACAGCTAATCCGAAAGATAAAATCCTTGTAAAACAATAATTAATTATTCATACTTCTACTCCCTAATTCCTAAAAGTGGAATTAGTTCCTCATGGTTTCTTTATTCATCAATGAAAAAACATATGAAAACATATAAGTGCAAAAGAGAATGAAAAAGAAACTGAATTGTATTAAGCGATCTGTCGAGAAAAACTCCTCGATCGTTTACGCGAGTTTCTACAATCAAATTTCAAAAGCAGAAAATAAATAAAACTAAAAATGAAATTTAAAGTCTAAGAAAATTGGTATGTAAAACCCTAATGCTAAAGGTCCTATTTATAGCTTTAGATGGTCGTTTTTCCTCAGCCCTAGGTCAGCTATCATTCCTCGTGTTTAAGTGGCATTGTAAAGACCAAAATGCCTTTTGTTTAATGTGAGATATACGTCCACGGGTCAATGTCATGACACATCAGGTCCTGTGTCATAACATAGGCATCAGTCTCCATGTGAAGCGTCATCCTACAAGCGTTGTCGCCATGTATGTCACGACAAAGAAGTTAGTCTTCGAGTTCCTTTAAATCTGGTCCCTTGGTTGCAACGTAGCTCATCCTATGTCATGACGAAGTGATCGGTATCCTATTAGTACACTTCTTGCGGTCTCCTGTACACTCACCAAGTACATTAGCTAACCTTTAGGCCTAATTTGGCCTTAAAGACAAAATAAAACGACATTTTAACACTTAGGTCACACAATTTATTCAAATAAGAAAACTAAACTAAATAATATGAAAACATAACGAAAATATTTGATTTCAAGCTCTTCAAGTGTGAAAAATAGTTCAATCTTCAAGGTATAAAACTAGCATATCAATAAATATGCCAAAAGAATGTGAAAAAGTATTGCATTGAGATTATGTATGTTTTTGCATGATGATAGCCTTACAAATGACATATATTTTCTCCATAAATTTGTGTATTAATTGTGTCTTTTGTATCTTATTTTGCATGCATCATATGCATTTCATACTTAGTTTTTATGTTTTCTAACTCTTTGTTGTTTAGTTTAAATTTTTGTTATTTTATCTCTTTTTGTGCACTAATGTCGCCACATGCAGCATATATATATTGCGTCTAAAAATTGTCAACACAAGGATGCATCTCAGTAGATCAAGGCTAAAAAGAATTCAGAATGCAGCCACAAATTCAGCTTGAAATTGAGACCATAAATGTTACCGTATAGGAATCTTTACGTTGGAATGAGTGAATTCAAGCTACAGGTATATCTGGAAGCACCAGAACAAGAATTTCACACATTGTTGCTGCAATTAAAGATTTTAGATCGCGACCAAAGATGTGGCGACAATCTGCAAATTTATGAAGATCACACCAGATCTGCGTGAGTGTACAGCTAGAGTGTAACAAACTTTGCCAGCTACAAATAGAATTAGATCTGAGAAAAGATAATATCTATCATTCTTGAAGCTAGAAAGCATTTAGAGTTGTGACCACAAGTTGGTCCAAAAATGCGGCAAATTGTCGCCATAAATTATAATTTACGCCGACTTCTGACGAGAGGTGCTCGATACAAAGAAAGAGGGACGATTAAGGAGTATTCCTAGTAGTCTAGAGATAGTAAGCTTCGATTGTATTCTTTAATCCTTCTTTTACGCTGATGGAATCTAATTAAAATTGAATGAATACGAGAGTATCTTTCATTGTTAGATCACTTTGACTCTTATTTAATCTTTTTATCTGTTTATTTTTGGATCTAATCGCATCAAACACGAGAGTGGCTTTGCAGTCTGTCGACATCAAGAGATGCAGTGACAGGTTAGGTTAACAAGTAAGATAATGAGAGTTGTTTGGGACTAGAAGAGATTCTAGTTACTTGTTCTTGATTGCACAACGCTGCTCGCACCGAGAGGTGGAGTGATTATGGATACTTAAGTCTTGAGTAAATGGAAGATTGTTATCGATAAGAGTTCATTGGTGCGTTATTGTTGTGACATTTCATCTATACAATACCTTGTCGGTGCATCTAGGTTGCGACTTAGTGAAATCAGTGATCCACTCCAATCCTTTTCGCTTGATCATATTTACATTTCATGCATTTAAATATTCAACACTCAACACTAAACAAATTTGATTTACTTTTAGTATATTGACATTTAACTCTGATTGCGTTGACAATATTAACTATTTTAGTGTGCAAATCTGACGTAATTGCACTGACATCATTACTCACATTTTACTTAATTTCAATATTAGTTGCTTCGACATTTAAACATCAAGAACCCATTTCCTCATGGGATCGATATCCGATAGAATTATCTATCAACTATACTTACATTGATGTGTGTTCGCTTGCATAATCGCTGTGACATTTCAGATGCGATCAAGTTTTGGCGCCGTTGCCTAGGAATGGCTTTTTTTTATGTTTATTTTTGTCGTTGCATTTATTCTTTATTATCTAAATTTTATTCGTCACTAACGTGTTTCCTTTTTGTTGTTTACTTTTACATTTTTTTTAGTGAAATATAGCTAGGAACGAGGTATTTAGAACCCCAAGATTTTGGACTGACATGAGTGATGCTGTAGAAATGGAGCTTGATGCCATAACAGCCCAGGTATCTTCTTTGACTACTATGCAGAATGCTACAGCAGTTGCAGAATGGAAATTTGCAGTGACAATTTGTAATTACTGTAGGAGCAACCATGAGTTTGAAGAATGCCCATCAAATCCAGTAAATGTTTACCACATGGGGAATTTCTATTGGAATGAAAATTCATATTCCAACACTTACACGCTAGGGTGGGAGCAACATCCAAATTTTTGTTGGAACAATCAAGACCCTGGAAGTATAGACAATGATGTTAGATCCGACTAGACATTGCCCAATTATGATCGACCTTTACCAAGATAAAATATCCAGCAAGACGAAGCATCAGAGTTTTCATCAATTGAAAATTTGCTGAGACAATATATTACCAAGACTAATGTTGTACTTCAGAACCAAGCTGAATCCATACGAGCTCTACAATATCAATTTGGCTAGATTGTTAGAGATGCTACAGCAAAAGAAGATAATTCAAATCTTAACAATGGAACGATGTCAGTGCAATCTAAAAAGCAAACTGCAACTGAAGAGGTTAAACAAAATATTACGGTGATAGAATCAGATCACTTTGTCGCCACAAATGCTACAGCAAAACAACCTCAAAAACTTGAAGACACATTGTCAAAGAAGAGAAGATTGGGAGATGTTGAAGCAATCGCACTTACTGAAGGGTGCACTGTCATGAAAATTAAATTGCTCCAATAATTTAAGGATCCTAAGAGCTTCTCAATACCCTATTCCATTGGTGATCGATATATTGGAAAGGCATTATGTGATTTCAAAGAAAGCATAATTTTGATACCTATATATGTAATTAACAAGTTACGGAATTGGAAAAAACGCAAGAAAGAGTGGGAATATTTTTGGACCGTGTGAAGAATAAAAGAGTACGAAGCACTTGAAGAAGAAGAAATAAATATTGTGTCTGCACCGATTGAGGAATAAGTAAACACCATTGTCGACGCATTAGGATTCCATTGTCAACGCAATTTTGTACAGTTGTACTGCACCTACTGGTTTAATACTAAAAATGGACAAAGTTCATGTGAAGGAAGAAAAAGATGAAAAAATAGATGTCGAGGCAAATTCAGCTAAGGAATTTGTCACTGCATCTAAACTTGTGGATGCATCATGCGATGATTTGGCGCCACCTGAAGTGAGTCAGGCGGAGGCTGTGATGCCTGTTGTTGAGGAGCAATCCACAGGTCCGACCAAGCCAAAGGAACGAAGGAGGAAGTGCACCAAAGACAAGAAGCAACGAGGAATGGAAGCGCAAGAAGAAGAAAACTAATGCAGCCACATCTTCGGCTACAGCACATTGAGTTAGCTTTTATTTTTAGCACTTAGTTTAGTTTTCATGCATATCATGTAGCTATAGTATAATTGTCCCTGCATTATTAATGTCATTGCATTTTTATTGTCGTTGCATCTACATTGTCATTGCATTTCCATTTATATATTTATTAATGTCAGTGCATTGGGGACAATGCACAATTTAAGTTTGGAAAAATTTGTGTGAAATGGAAATGCAATTGCACCCACATTTTTGAGAAATTACTTATTTCTTTAGATTAATGAAAATATAAATAATTTCAACAAAAATGTGACCACAATTTTTTTTTATTTTTATGCGTCATTCTTGAATTGCTTGGGATGCTGATGTGTAAATTGGATGAATGCGAATGAATAGTGTGTCTTCTGTTTTTGAATGAATGATTGGAATTGTTTTAGTAATGAATAGATAGTGTTAATGTTTGAATCTTGAACTAACTGACCAGTTGCAGGGACATTGTATTAATAAAAGACACTCCAATGTGAGTGCAGTGTTACTTTTCAAGGAAGAACACTTCGCTGTAGATTTTAGAAAAATCATCTAGCTAAAGGCTGTCACTGCAAGAGTGTGTGTCAGCGCAATTACATACCTCTTGGGGGTTTGTTGCACCCCATCGTTACTACCCAGGAACAAAGGTAGAGTAATACAATGACATCTCTCAGTCACTTGAAAAAGGAAAATGAGAAAAAGAAAGAAAAAGAAAAGAAGAAAAAAATGTTTGCTATAAATGTTGTATTGGTTCAGGGAAGATTAAGATTCAATGCATAATACTAAAATTAATGAAGTTGCAATTTTAATGATTCATGCCTATAAATTGTCGGCGCATTAATCTATCATATGAATACAATTTGTGTATTAGGATTTCAGGAAATTCAAGTTGCGAGAATAATGATTGCGGTGACATGTTTGCTTGTGACTTTGCTCATGTTTATTTACTTGAGGACAAGTAAAAACTCAAGTTTAGGAGTGTGATAGCATTACAAGAGACATATATTTTCTCCCTAAATTTGTGTACTAATTGTCTCTTTTGTATCTTATTCTGCATGCATCATAAGCATTTCATACTTAGTTTTTATGTTTTCTAACTCATTGTTGTTTGGTTTAAATTCTTGTTATTTTTCTCTTTTTGAGCGCTAATGTCACCACATGCAGCATATATATACTACGTCTAAAAATTGTCAGTGCAAGGACACATCTTAGTAGATCAAGGCTAAAAAGAATTCAGAATGTAGCCACAAATTCAGCTTGAAATTGCGACCATAAATGTCTCTGCATAGGAATCTTTACGTTGGAATGAGTGAATTCAGGATACAAGTATATCTGAAAGCGCCAACGCAGGAATTTCACACGTTGTCGCTGCAATTAAAGATTTAAAATCGCAACTAGAGATGCGACGACAATCTGCAAATTTATGAAGAACACACCAGATATGCGTGAGTGTACAGCTAGACTGTAACAAACTTTTCCAGCTACAAATAGAATTGGATCTAAGAAAAGATGAGATCTATCATTCTTGAAGCTAGAAAGCATTCAAAGTTGTGGCCACAAGTTGGTCTAGAAATGCGGCAAATTATCGCCGTAAATTATAATTTACGCCGACATTCTACAACAGTCCAGTAAACAAATTAGATCTGCATAGCTATCAATAACAAACTTTTACAACTGTACAAAGTTATTGGATTTGAGAATGGAGGAAATCTATAATTTCTTGATCCTATAAATAGAGGAGAGAAGATGAAGAAAAATATCAAGAGGTAGAGGATTAAATTCTACAATTTCTGTGTGATTTGGAGATTTTAGCTAGAATGGTGAACTGATGGAGCAAGGGAGCAACCACTTCTGACGAAAGGTGCTCGATGCAAAGAAAGAGGAATGATTAAGGAGTAGTCTTAGTAGTCTAAAGATAGTAAGCTTCGATTGTTTTCTTTAATCCTTCTTTTACGCTAATGGAATCTAATGACAATTGAATGAATACGAGAGTATCTTTCATTGTTAGATCACTTTGACTCTTATTTAATGTTTTTATCTATTTATTCTTGGATCTAATCACATCAAACATGAGAGTGGCTTTGCAGTCTGCTGACATCAAGAGATGCGGTGACAGGTTAGGTTAACAAGTAAGATAACTAGAGTTGCTTGAGACTGGAAGAGATTCTAGTTACTTGTTCTTGATTGCACAATGTTGCTCGCACCAAGAGGTGGAGTGATTGTGGGTACTTAAGTCTTGAGTAAATGGCAGATTGTTATTGATAAGAGTTCCTTGGTGTGTTATTGTTGTGACATTTCATCTATACAATACCTTGTCAGCATATCCAGTGTTGCGACTTAGCAAAATCAATGATCCACTCCAATCCTTTTCGCTTGATCATATTTACATTCCATGCATTTAAATATTTAGCACTCAACACTTAACACATTTGATTTACTTTCAGTACATTGACATTTAACCTTTGACATTTAACTCTGATTGCGTTGATAATATTGACTATTTCAGTGTGCAGATCTGACGTAATTGCACTGACATCATTACTCACATTTTACTTAATTTCAGTATTAGTTGCTCTAACATTTAAAAATCAAGAACCCATTTCCTCGTGGGATCGATATCCGATAGAATTATCTATCAACTATACTTGCATCGACATGTGTTCGCTTGCATAATCACTATGATGTTTCAAACGCGATCACATGAAATCCTACATATGCATGGGGATGGGTTATTTGTGGTTGACGGAGGAGTTTCGTGGAGTATCAGTGGCATACTAAAACCGCATTATTTGTAGTTAGTACACTGTATTTGGAGTATCAAGGGGATTGGCGATCTTTATCAAGTTATTTGTTATCGATGATCTCTATCGCATTATTCTTTATTTGGCATACTTTTTATATTATTGTGATACGGTGGTTTTACCTCATCTAGCTATGTTTGCATTTGATGGTCTTTGGCAGACGGATTCTAGGAAACTCGTGGTGTGTAGCGGTTGGTATGGGTAGGATTTCACATTTGTATCATGTCAAGATCATATCCATTGAACTTGTTATATTTATATTCGATTATGTTTGTAAGTGCTATATGAGATCTTTTTTGCTTGAGATTGTTTGTTTGATGCTTGATTGTTTAGTCTCACACTGAGCTTGTTAAGCTCACCCCATTACCTCAACATTCCAGGTAATGAACAAACTTAGGACCGATATTGGCATACGGACGTAAGGCGAGCTTCAAACATCGTTAGGACTTTATTTGGTTTTTGTTATTATTATTATTATTATTTGGTTTTGGATTGTAAAGTTATTTAAGACTGTGGTTTGGGACTATTTTGCTTTGGGTTTTTCACACATGCATGACATTCATACTTAGGTTGGATATTACATGCTAGTTATACTAAGAATGCTTTTATTAGAGTTATGTTATAAGATAGGCTTTTACTAAAGCTACGCCTAAATTGTTAAATGTCTTAAGTATGATAAGATAATTAAAATGAATGTTTTTAAAGATAACAAGCAAAAGTTATGGTTTTACTAAAAAGGAAAATTTTTGTAGTTTTGACTATAATAAGTTTAGGGTCAACACTTAGGTGTCTCATGTGGCTTCAAACATTCGGTCATAACATCTAGGCCTAAGTTCAAAACCTCTGCATGAGTTCTAAATCTATTTATGTGAGTCTGCATGCATGCATACATGAAATGGGAATTTCTAGGAACGAAACCACAGCATATATGAAAAAGTTTGTTTTGCAGGATGAGTCGAAGTTCGAGGGTCCGATGCCAAGTCCTTAAAAACGTTACTGAAACTTTAGTTATTATATATAAAGATTGTTACAAAAAAATTTAATGAAAAAATTTTGTACGTAAATGTGTTAAAAGACTAAACAAATATTAAAGATCAGCTACTTGTAAATTGTAGATTCATAAAAACATAAAAAATGAGTGCACGTGGAAATATGGCACGTGGAAGGAGAGGTCGTAGAGGACGACCCTTAGGATCTCTAGCTGAGTCAACTGTGTCATTAGATCCTAAATTGAAAAATGAGAATAAGAATGAGGAAGTTAATAGTGAGCACACTGTTGATGCTGGGAATATGGAAAATAGGGTCAATGAGGACCAAGAGGAAAATGACTCAAAAACTCAGGATTTTCTTAGGGCTTTGAATAGGGTTGCTAGCACACTAGTAAGAGACTTTAGTCGTGGAACAATAGCTAAGAGACTCCGCTCTAGTGGAGTTGAGTTGTTTAAGGGTATTGCTCGAACTAATCCTACAATGATCGAATATTGGATGGAGACGACTGAGAGGATTTTGGATGACCTGGGTTGTACTCCTGAACATAAACTTAATGGAGTGATATCCTTGCTGAGGGATGAGGCTTATTGTTGGTGGCAATCGGTAATTAGGGGTACATTTCCATAGTGAATTAGTTGGGTTTAGTTTCAAGATGCTTTCTAGAGTAAGTTTGTGGGACCTCACTATGTGGAGGCCCGCTGGTTGGAATTCATTGAGCTGAAATAGGAGAAAAGTTTGTCTCTGAGTATGAGGCAGAATTTCTTAGGTTGAGCCATTATACATCTAGTATGGTAGCTTTTGAGTAGGAAAAGAGTTTTCGTTTTCAAGAAGGTCTTAGGTATGACCTTAAGGTTTTAATAGCTCTGCACCAAGAGTGTTTGTTTGAGGCTTTGGTCGAAAAGGCCAAGATCATTGAGGAGGTTAAGCGTGTTGAGCAAGAGAAGAAAGGGAAGCAAAAGTATCAACCCAGAAGGGAAGTGAGCCCTGTTGGCCCAAATCCACGACTTGCTAAGCTGGCCAGAGAGGGTAAACCACCGCAGAATAGGGAAATAAACCCTAGAGATGGGCAGATTCAAGTTTATTCACACTGTTAAAGGCACCATCCGGGCGAGTGCTGGAGAAGGTCAGGTGCTTGTTTGGTTTGTGGCCTGATGGAGCATAAGATTAAGGATTGTCCTCGTCGACAAGACCAGGTGCAAGCTTTAGCCCAAAATCAAGGCCCAGCTAGGGGCTAGAATTAGAGAGGTAATCAGGGTGCCCAAAGGGGCCAAAATCGGAATGGGAATGGTACTCGAGGTCAAACAACACCAGCTTAAGGTGCGAATCTAATTGAGGCAAGGCAACCTGCCATTGTATATGCGGCTAGGCATCAAAGGGACAGAGATGATGCTAATGTCATCGCAGGTACCTTCACTATTTACTCAGTACCTTCTTTGCTTTGATTGATGTTGGATCTACCCATTCGTTTGTTGCTAATAATGTGGCTATAAAAAGGGGTATAAGGGTAGAGGAAACTAAAAATATTGTAACTGTAGTTAGTCCCTTAGGATCCTCCATACTTGTCAATAAAGTTTACAAAAGATGTCCTTTAGAGGTTCAAGGTGAGGAGTTCCTTTCTAATTCGATGGAGCTTCCTTTTAATGAGTTTGACTTGATTTTGGGAATGGACCGATTGGTTAAGCATCAAGCTCATTTGGATTGTGCACTAAAAAGAGTAAATTTAGTGACTGAGAATGAAAAAGAAGTGGATATGGTGGGAGAACGATGAAACTATCTGTCCATGTGATTTCTGCCATAGTAGCAGAAAAGATGGTGAGAAAAGGATGCGAAGCATTTTGGCTTATGTCCGAGATGCAAGCGCCATTGATCTTTACAATTGAAAGCATTCGTACAGTGAGGGAATTTCTTGATATGTTTCTCGAGGAACTTCTAGGGTTACTTTCGAAGCGAGAAGTGAAATTTGGAATTGACTTATTGTTAAGAATGACACCGGTGTCCATTTCTCCCTACCACATCGCAACAAAAGAACTTAACGAATTGAAGGTGCAGTTGCAAGAATTGTTAGATAGGGGTTTCATTAGACCTAGTATTTCACCATGGGGTGCACCAGTTCTGTTTTTGAAAAAGAAAGATGGTACCTTACATTGTGCATTAATTATCGCCAACTAAAAAAATTTGACCATCAAGAATATTTACCCTCTACCAAGGATTAACAACTTATTCGATTAGTTTAGAGGGGCAACTATGTTCTCCAAAATTGACTTAAGATTTGGGTACTATCAACTCAAAGTGAAAGAATCTGATATCCCCAAAAATTCCTCTAGGAATCGTTATGGACATTCCGGGTTTCTTATCAAACCTTTTGGGTTGACTAATGCACTGGCAGCTTTTATGGATCTTATGAATCGTGTGTTCCAACCTTTCCTTGATCAGTTCGTCATGGTTTTCATTAACGACATCCTTCTGTACTCTAAAATAAAAACAAAACATGATGAACATCTGAGAGTGGTTTTATAGATACTTCGTGAAAAGAAACTTAGTAAATGTGAATTTTGTAAAACCACTCTTTGCTAAACTCAATAAATATGAATTTTGGTTGAAGGAAGTGACGTTCTTGGGTCACGTGGTATCGACTAAGGGTATTCACGTGGATCCTAAAAAGTTTGAAGCTATCCTAGATTAGAGGCAATCGAGGAATGTCTTAGAAATTTACAGTTTTTTCAGTCTTGCTAGGTATTATTGAAGATTTGTTGAGGGTTTTTCCTTGATAGCACCTCCATTGACTAGGATGTTGAGGAAGAATACACCTTTTAAGTGGGGACATGAGCAGTAAACCAATTTTGAAAGGTTGAAATCTATGTTGACCGAAGCTTCTGTTTTAATTCAATCGGAGGCTGAGAAATAATATGTTGTGTATAGTGATGCTTCTCATGTTGGTTTGAGTTGTGTTTAAATGCAGGTTGGTAAAGTGGTTGCCTACTCATGACTTGGAGTTGGCAACTGTTGTGTTTGCTCTTAAAATTTAGAGACATTACTTGTATGGTGAGAAGTGTAATATTTACATTGATCACAAGAGTCTCAAATACCTTCTTACCTAGAAGGAGCCTAATTTGAGGCAACGGAGATGGATTAAATTGTTGAAAGATTATGACTGTAAGATCGAATCCCATCCTAGAAAGGCTAATGTGGTGGTCAACGCCTTAAGTAGAAAAGAAATGTCTGACTTGAAGACTATGTTTGCTTGCTTAAGTCTTTTTGATGATGGTGGTATTTTGGCAGAATTGCAAGTGAAGCCTACTTGGGTTCAGGACATCAAGGATAAGCAGAGTTCGGACGAAACTCTAGTGTCATAGTTTAAACAGGTTGAGGATGACTCTACTGAAGACTTTGGAATTAATTCCGAAGGAATTTTATGTTTTCGAGGAAGATATTATGTGCCTAATGACCAGAGTTTGAGGCAATCTATCTTCAAGAAGCTTGTAGCAGTCCTTATGCTATCCATCCTAGTAGTACTAGGGTTTCGAGGATGTATCGAGACTTAAGGGAAGTGTATTGGTGGTCTGATCTTAAACATGAAGTGACTAAATTTGTATCTAAATGTTTGACTTGCCAACAAGTTAAAGCTGAGCATTAGTTCCCATCAGGGTTACTTCAACCGATTCGAATTCCATAGTGGAAGTGGGAGAGAGTGACAATAGATTTTGTTAATGGGTTGCCTTTGACACCTACTAAGAAAGATTCAATTTGGATTGTGGTGGATAGATTCACTAAGTCCACCCATTTTATACCTGTTCGTATTGATTATTCCCTTCAAAAATTAGTTAAGCTTTATATCTTCGAGATAGGGAGATTGCATCGTGTGGCAGTGTCGATTATTTCAGATTAGGATCCTAGATTCACTTTCGATTCTAGAATAAATTACACGAGGCTTAGGGTACTCAGTTGGATTTCAGTACGACTTTCCATCCACAAACTGAGGCCAGTCGAAAAGAGTGATTCAAATATTGGAAGACATGTTAAGAAGCTGTGTGATAGATTTCTAAGGTAGTTGTGAAAAGCATTTGTCGATGACAGAATTTGCCTACAATAATAGTTTTCAATCAAATATGCAAATGGAACCTTACGAAGCTCTTTATGGTTGTAAGTGCCGCTCACCTTTTTGTTGGACCAAAGTGTCTGAAAGAAAGTTGATTGGCCCAGAGTTGGTCACTAAAACCAAAGACAAGATTCGATTTATTCAATAGAGATTGAAGGCAGCTTCTGATAGACAGAAGTCTTATGTTGACTTGAAACGTAAAAACATTAAGTTTGATGTGGGAGATCTAGTTTTTCTTAAAGTCTCTCCATGGAAGAAAGTTTTGAGATTCTGTCATAAGAGCAAGCTAAGTCCTAGATTAAATGTTGAAGAGGGTTGGTCCTATGGCTTACCAACTCAAGTTACCTCCTCAATTAGATTGTATTCACGATGTATTTCATGTCTCGACGTTGAGACGTTATCGATTAGATCCCTCACACATTGTTCCAATTGAGGAGATTGGGTTAGATTGAATTTGACTTTTGAGGAGGAGCCAATTCAAATATTAGAACGTGAAATTAAAGTGTTAAGGCAAAAGCAAATTTCATTAGTTAAAGTGTTATGGAGAAACCATGGAATCGAAGAGGCTACTTGAGAGCCAGAAGATACATTTCGGCTTCAATATTCTCACCTTTTTGAATCAGGTAATTTCGAGGACGAAATTACTTAAGGGGGTAGAACTATAACATCCCAAAATTTAGCTTAATAGAAATGTAAAATATTAGCAAAGATGTAATGATGGTTAAATGGTTAATTGATCAATGATAAAGCATATTAATAAATGAGGTCCTAATTTCAAGTCCCATTTTTTTTTAAATAAATAAATTTTAGTAAAATCCCTTGTTTTTAATTAAATTTATTTTTAAGCTTAATTTTTAACCTAATTATAAATACATATTTTATGCAAATAATCAGCCCTAAATCATTATTTTTCCTCCTCTTATGCCGTCCATCTGCCCCTCCTCTCTCTCAATCTTTATTTTTTTTCTTTCTTCTTCTTCTTTCTCCTTGTTGTCGTCGCCCCTATCACATTGTTTCCATTGATTTTTCTTTCTTTCCTACCAAGAACCATTACCAATCCACCCCTACCTTGCTGAAATTTAATCCCATCGAAATCAACTTCAAATCTGAAATTTTGGGCAACCAAGATCGATCCAAGAGTTTCCAAGAAAGAGCCATTGTCGAATTCACCTTCTAGTTTGTGTAAGTCCAATTTTTCTATCAAATTCTTAGTTAATTGAGCCAATTAAAAACCCTAATTTTTAATTCTAAAAAAAGGGATAATTTTATGATTTTTAAAGTATTTTTCTAGATTTTAGTGGATCTCAAGTTGTTTTAAAGAATAAACCCCAATCTTGGTCACCAAGAAAAGGTGTGTGTGCAGCTTAGTGTAAGAAACGGGGATGTTTTGTTTCTAAATTTTTATCCAATTAATCCCAGCCCTAATTTTATTTTCTGAACATTCCTAATCAGTCTCTAATCATGTGTCAATTAGGGAAAATTTGTTCTTGATCAATTGCCCATTTGGATCTCTCAAATCGGAAAGTGTAAGTGCAATTAAATGTTAACTAGTTTGTTGTTGCGACATAGTTGTTGGGTGAAGATTTGGAATTGGTTAAATAATAGAATTTAATCCAATATTGGCTATTTATTTTCAGTATATAATCGTGTTAGGTGCTGACTTAGATGCCTGATATCAACCGTAAAATCATAGGACGTTCGCTAGTGCGGTTCGCGACAAAGAGAGGTAAGGAATTAAACTAGTTTGGTTCCGTAAATTATTAATAAATTTGATTATTGGTTTGTACCCATAAATGGAAGTTTGGTTGTTGGTTAGGTGGTTAATTGAATTATTCTATATTGAATTTTGGCCTAGGTTCATTTAGAAGTTTTACAAAGAAAAGGGCAAATTTGCTAGTGTATTGAAAAAGGGCAGAAAACATGGTGTGGGTTCTAAACTCTTAATCTTATTTGAAATTGATAAATGTCATATTGAAAATTATAATTAGATTGCTAATTGGGTTGGCTTATTATCCAATTTAATGAATTTGTGAGTGGTCGAATCAGGTATGTTTCAAGCCCTAAAAGTTTATTATGATGGCAAAGTGCTAGTTTGACTATGTAAATTTTTTGATTGAGATTTGAATGCATAAATGTGATATATGATGTGTGAGTGAATGTTTGAATAGCATTATATGCTAATATATTGAGTTATTGCATGATTTAAATGTATAACAAATTTGCTATGATATGTGTATTAGGAATGATGCTTACTTGCACAATGAGTTCGTAAAAGAATGCGAAATTTTATTGACATTCAGAGAAACACTGTTTCCTGAATATTGTAAGTATGTGACCGAATGAGAGGAACGTTATTTCCTAATATTGAAAGCATGTGATCGAATAATAGGAACATTGTTTCCTAATATTTAATGCATGTGATCGATTGTGTGAAACACTATTTCCTAATATTGAAAGTATGTGATCGATTATGTGGAACACTATTTCCTAATATTAAAAGTATGTGATCAAATGAATGGAATATTGTTTCCTCATATTGATAGTATGTGATTGATTCAGAACATGATAAATATGCTAAAAGAATGAGAAAAAGTATTGAATTGAGATTATGTATGTTTTTGCATGACATCCTACATATGCATTAGGATGAGTTATTTATGGTTGATGGAGGAGTTTCGTGGAGTATCGATGGCATAGTAAGACCGCATTATTCATAGTCAGTGCACTACATTTGGAGTATCGAGGGGATTGGCGATCTTTATCGTATTATTTGTTATCGGCGATCTCTATCGCATTATTCGTTATTTGGAAAACTTTCTACATTATTATGATATGTAATTTATCACATCGAGCTATGTTTGCATTTGATGGTGTTTGGCAAACGGGTTCTGGGAAACACGTGGTGTGTAGCAGTTGGTATGTGTAGGATCTCACATTTACATGATGTCATGATCATATCCACTGAACTTGTTATTGATTACCCCCAAACGTACTCCTGTTCGATGTAGATTTCAAGCTTCCACAAGTATACGAGTCAGGTTGTAAGCATAGTGTTTACAATGAAACACTTGGTAGTATTTCGAGGATTGTACCCAAAGGAGGCATGAGAAAATAGTAAATTAAATCCCTACAAAGAATAAAATAATTAGTGATCACTTTAGGGATTATAGTATGAAAGATATTAGAAAGAGAGGGTTGTAAAAAGCATTAAAAGAAACTAAATAAATTAAATAGTTTGAGATGTAGAATGTCGATAAACGACTTTAGGGATTTTAGTTGTCTTCCGTATGAGTTCTTCAATTGTTAGGTTTTGGGGATTTTCCTCCAATCAACTAGTCACTACCCCAGTTGGATCTCTCAATCTTCTGTAAGCATAGCAAGTCGATAGAGACTACTTATCGCAAGATGTCACAATCTAAACCGGTTTGGGGAAAAGGTTTTCACGGTTGGGCAATACCAATTTTGGGTTCGTTCCTACCTAAATGATGTTCTAGGGTTGTTAGGTCTAGTGTTTGTTTGATATTCTTCTTTGCTAAACAATTGATCCGAAAGGTAAAATCCCTATTAAACAACAATTAAATATTCATACTTTCACTCCCTAATTCCCCCAAATGGGATTAGTTCCTCATGGTTTTCTCAATCATCATTAAAACAATAATACATGAAAACATATAATTGAATAAAGAGAAAGAAAAAGAAACTAGAATTGTATTGGCAATCTATTGGGAAAAATTCCTCGAACGTTTATGCGAGTTCTACAGTCTCGTTTCAAATGAAAATACCAATTGAAAACTAAAAGCTAATAAACGGTGTGTTTAAACCTAGTGCTAAAGGCCCTATTTATAGCCTTGGCCGGCCGATTTCATCAACCCTAGGTCAGCTATCGTCCTTCGTGTTTAAGTCGCA
This sequence comes from Kokia cookei, assembly GCA_039519145.1. NCBI lineage: Eukaryota > Viridiplantae > Streptophyta > Magnoliopsida > Malvales > Malvaceae > Kokia > Kokia cookei. The sequence continues at coordinate 23,121,218 of CM076909.1, forward strand.
TTGTGAAGACGAAAGCACCCCTTACTCGATGCAGAGTTGCAGTCTAGGGTCGATGTCACGAGGTACTAGGTCCTGTGTCGCGACAAAGCAAGCAGTTTCTCTATTCTTTGCTGTTGGACCCTTTGTTGCGACACAGAGCTTCCTATGTCATGATGAAGTGGTCAGTATTACTATTGCTCAACTGCTAATGCACTCACGGATTAGGTTAGCTAATCTTTAGGCCTCATTTGGCCTTGAAAGCAATAAAATAGCCCTTTTCAGCACAATTTATTCGAAAGACAAAACTAAACTGAAATCCATAAAACATAAGGAAAATACTTCATTTCAAGCTCTTCAAATGTGAAAACTAATTCAATCTCCTAGGTATAAAACCAACAGATCAGTTATATCTATATTTGATTATGTTTGTAAATGTTATATGAAATCATTTATGCTTGAGATTGTTTGTTTGATGCTTGATTGTTTAGTCTCACACTGAGCTTATTAAGCTCACCTCATTACCTTAACATTCCAGGTAATGAACAGACTTAGGACCAGTATTGGCATACCGACGTAAGGCGGTCTTCGAACATCGTTAGGACTTTATTTGGATTTTTTTGTTATTATTATTATTTGGTTTTGGACTATGTGGTTTGATACTGTTTTGCTTTGGGATTGATTTTGCTTTGGGTTTTTCACGCATGCATGACACTCATACGTAGGTTGGATATTACATGCTAGTTATATTTATATGGATTGAATATAATGAAATTGGACTATGAATGCTAAATGCGTAAGTATGAATTATTATTTGATATTGATGCATTCCATTGCATAGAAATTGACTAAGAATACTTTAACTAGAGTTATGTTATAAGATAGGCTTTTACTAAAGCCGCACCTAAATTGTTAAATGTCTTAAGTATGATAAGACGATTGAAATTAATGTTTTTAAAGATAACAAGCAAAAGTAATGGTTTTACTAAGAAGGGAAATATTTGTAGTTTTGGTTATAATAAGTTTAGGGACGACACTTAGGTGTCCCATGTGGCTTCCAAAATTCGGCCATAACATTTAAGCCGAGTTGGGGAGGTTACACTAGTTTTCACACTTTAGGAGCTTGAAATTAGGCATTTTTGTTATAATTACTTAGCATTTACTTTAGTTTATGCATAATGAATAAAATCTATAAATGTGTCAAAAGGAGTCTTTTATTGACTTTAGGCTCGAATGAGGCCTAAAGGTGGGTTAACATACCTTGTGAATTTGTAAGAGACCATTAAAAGGTGCACCATATCGAAACTGATCACTATGTCACGACACATAATAGTGGATGTCGCAACATAGGGACTAGAACGAAGAAATCATGAATCTGCCTTCTATGTCGCGACATGGAATGTTGGTGTCACGACAAATCCCTAAAGATGTCAATAGAAGAGTGCACTAATTTTTAGGTCGTGACACAGGACCTAGTGCGTTGCGACATCGACCTCTGGACGCGAAATTACATCAAGTAAAAGGCGTTTTGGTCTTCACAGTGAAACTTTAAGTTTTGGAATGTCAGGTGACCTAGGGTTGAGGACGATGGCCACCAAAAATCTATAAATTGGCTCCTTAGGCTCTCATTTTACACACCAATGAATTAAATTAAATTTTCTCATTTTAGTTTAGTTTAGGCTTTTCTATTTTTCTTAAGTTTTAATTTATTTCCCTTTTGTCTTTCTTTATTTTGAGATATCCGATTTATGGATACGATCAGACGTTGTGGATTCATTCCAGTTCTTAAATACAAATCAGGCTTTTCCTAAATCTTATACTTTCGATTCATTATTTATGTTCATCTTTTATATCGATTTTATCTTATTTTTGAAAACCATGAGGAACTAATCCCTTTATGGGGGATTAGAGAGTAGAGGCATTATATGTTAACTATTTTGTAAGGTTTAGGGTGGGTTCCATTTACTGACTTGGCCATCTTACGCTCACCACCTCAGAGAGCTTTTTGGATCTAACACCTATAAACACCCCATGACTGAACTAGTCACACACAGGTAGACAGTGATTATGGACAGTTACCATGATGCCTTCATCAATCTCCTTAACCAGTTGCTACTGTTTGAGAACTACGCCCTCAGCATCTTTGCTAGCAACCTCAAGGCAAGAATCGATCAGTATCTTCAACTATTTATGCATAAGTCCATTATTGAAGGGTTTTTAGTGGCTAGACAAGTCGAGGATATTCTAGATGAATCCTAAAAGAAAATTTATTCTTCGAGATTGAGGACAAGTCACAAAAGGGTTGCATTATTACCATCATTTACTCTACTGGACAATTTGTTTCCTGCTCCCATTTCTCCTAAGGTAGTGGTACAAAACAGTAATACGACTCGCTCTACTTGTTCAGTCAAGAATAGATCCCTTTCCCTAACTGAGATCGAAGACAAGAAGAAAAAGAACCTCTGCTTTTGGTGTGGCCTGAAATACACCTCGGGACCTCGGGGCACAAGTGTGTTTGGTTCCAACTTTATCAGGTGTTACTTAATTCTACCTTTGATGAAAAGGGTGAAGATAGTCGGGATTATTAGGATCAGCTAGAGGACAGTGTTCAAGATGAAGATATGGCTAAGGCTTCCACGTTGTCTCTACATGCCTTATAAGGATCACATGGTCTCCAAACAATGAGGATTACAACGCGAATTAGCACTACTCTAGTCATCATGCTTGTTGACATTGGAAATACACACAATTTTATCAGCTCTAAGTTGGTTAGACAACTTTCATGGCCAGTGACATAAGGGAAAAGGCTCAGAGTTACTATAGCAAATGGTAGGTTTTTATTTACTATGGGAACCTGCTAATTAGTTCCAAGGGAATCACAAGGGCTGCAATTCTCCACTTACTTTTTGGTTTTACCATTTAAGGGGTGTGGCTTAGTCCTTAGAATCCAATGCCTCCAGACCCTTGGCACCATCACATGAGAGTTTAATCTACTCACCATGAAGTTCACCTACCAAAACAAGGATTGTCAAAATTACATGGTATTGCCCCCAGTGTATTGCACCCTATTAGTTTGCCACCACCACGATTCCATGATCATGGGATTCCCCATAAAGATATGTCAACAGTAGTGAAGATTAGGCCCTATAGGCACCCTAGTGTGCAAAAGGATGAGATTGAAAGCCTAGTTAAGGAGATGTTGCAAGTTGGGATTATAAGGGACAACAGCAATTCCTTTGCTTCCCCTATGATTGTGGTCAAAAAGAAGGATGAGAGTCGGAGAATATGTGTGGATTATATGTAATTGAACCAACTTCAAATAAAGTACAAGTTCCCCATTACGGTGATAGAAGAGCTTCTCAATGAACTCGGACAAGCTGTTTTGTTTCCAAGTTGGACCTTTAATCTGGGTACCATCAAATTAGGATGAAATAAGAGGACATTCCTAAAACTGCTTCTAGGACTCATGAAGGGAATTATGAGTTCTTGGTTATGCCATTTAGGCTGACCAATGCACCCTCCACATTTCAAGCCTTAATGAATTTAGCCTTCAAGCATTTGTTGATAAAGTCAATTCTGGTCTTCTTTGATGACATCCTTGTGTATTCATAGGATTGGTCAACTCACATGCAGAATTTACATTAGGCTTTTCAGTTGTTGAGATCCAATCATTTTTTTTTTTTTTGCAAAGAGAAGTGTCCCTTTGCAGCCACAACGATAATGTACCTAGGCCATGTAATATCGAGTGGAACAAACTCTATGGATCCTACTAAAGTACATAATGTTCAGACTTGGCCTACCCCTAAATCCTTGAGGAGCTCCGAGGATTCTTAAGACTATTCAAATACCATAGGAGGTTCATTCGTAGATATGGGGTGATTTCTAAACCACTTACTGATCTCTTAAAGAAAGTTGAATGATCTTGTAACCAACAAGCTGAGGAAGCTTTCAAATCCTTGAAAAAGGTACTTAGTACAACACCTATTTTAGCTCTCCCTGACCTCAATTCTAAATATAAATGCTTGCAACTAGGTGTAGGGGAAGTTTTACAATAGAAAGGGCACCCTATTGCTTTTTTCAGCAAAGCCTTAGGAGCTAGGCATCAGGCCCTCTCAATATATGAAAAGGAAATGATGGTAGTTCTACTAGCAATCAAAAAGTGGCATTCTTACCTTATTGGCAATTGGTTCAAATTCAAAACGAATCACCAGAGCCTAAGGTACCTCTCCGAACAATAAGCAATCACACCATTTCAACAAAAAATGGATTGGAAAGATGCTTGCTACAATTTTGAAGTAGTGTATCAAAAGGGAAGCCACAATGTGGTGGCAGATGCATTGTATAGAAGGTAATCCTCTTCATCAGGACAATGCTTACAGCTCGTTGCCAGTACCATGATTTCTGATTTGATGCTCAAGGTCTATAATTCTTAAAAGATAGATGCTAAGCTTCCCAAATTGTGTTCTGAGCTACAGCAACAGCCACAGCCACAATCTCACCTTAAGTATACTTGGGATGGAAAGGTTCTAAGGAGGAAAGAGAAAATGGTTTTGGGAGCAGATCTAGTTATACAAAGGGAGTTATTTACTTATTGCCATGAGAGTCCCTTAGCACTCATGCTACTAGACATCGAATTGTAGGGTTGTTTTATTGGAAAAGAATGGCCAAGGACATCATACAGTGGGTTAAACAATATTTCACTTGCCAAAAATGCAAATCAAACCATGCAACTTTACTAGGTCTCCTACAACCATTGGATATTCTAAAGAGGGCTTGAGAATCCATCAGGATGGACTTCATAGCGGGTCTTCCACTCTCTAAGGGAAAAGATGTTCTGGTAGCTTTGACTCTCCCTTTCTCTATTATTTTAGTGGCTTAAGATTACTTTTCTCACATCTACAAATTGCATGGTCTACTAGACTCCATTGTCTCTAACCATGACAATATTTTTCTCAGTAATTTTTTGCAAGAACTTTTCAAAAGACTTAGGACCAAATTGCAGATGTCCACTGCTTATCACTCAAAAAGTAATGGGCAAACTGGAATTATTGATAGAAGCTTGGAAGCTTACCTTTGGTGCATTACTAGAGAGCAACCAGCTTATTGGTCCTTGTAGTTAGCTTTGGTAGAATAGTGGTATAGCTCAACCTATCATTCTACTCTCCATACCACCCCTTATGAAGCCCTCTATGGGCATCTCCACCCCATCATTTTCCTTATTCAACTGGCACTTCCATAGTGGCTTGTGTTGATAAAAGCTTACAACATTGTGAGGCAGCTCAAAAGTTACTCCAGTTCCACCTTAAACGTGCTCATGATAGAATGAAACAATTAGGTGACAGGCACTGCAATGATCGAGTTTTTTAAGTAGGGAATCTAGTATATCTTCGACTGTAGCCTTATCAACAACACTTGGTGAGGTAGGTTCTAAATCAAAAGTTAGCCCCTAACTATTTTGGACCTTTTCTAGTCATAGCACATGTTGGATCAGTTGCCTACACCCTTTAATTGCCACTAAGGTCGCATATTCACCCCACCTTCCATGTCTCACTATTTAAGAAGAATGTAGATCACCAAACTGTTCCAGTCTCTTTGCCCCTAGTGGGTCATGATAGAGCTTTACCCAAAGAACCAGTCAAGATTTTGGATCGACGAATGGTTCTCTGTGGGAACCACGCTATTACTGAAGTATTAGTGGAATGGACCAATACCTTTCCTAAAGATGCAACATGGGAACCTCTTCCAAAGTTTCAATAGTAGTTTCCTCACTTTGATCCTTGAGGACAAGGCTCATGTTAGTAGGGGAGTAATGATACGATCGTTAAAATTATTTATCAAAACACTGCTCTTAACTGGTTTCAATTTAAATAAAATGATGTGTTTTGAGTTTTAGGAAAATGGTGCATTTCATTAGTTTTGTTTGTTGACAGTTGTGAGCAATGTCTGTTACAACGATTTCATTTTCCTTTCCTTATTTCTGTTTTTTTAGTGAAGGGTAAGCATAAATTGAATGAGTTTTCTTCTTCCTCTCAATTCTTCTCGTATTTCTTTCTCTGTTCTCCTCTCTTTCTGTGTGTTGTAGTTTAGCCCGTATCAATTTATTTCAAAAAGTGTCGTTACAAACTCTAAATATCATGTTTGAATGTAATATTTATTTTTAAAATTATTGATATTTTTTTAAATATTGAGTCAGTTTATTATTTCGTGTAACCAATTTTTTTATTTTTTTATACATAAGAATAACAAACAAAACTATGAATGCAAACAATTGTGTCCGTTATTCACCTGCAATAAAGGTGCGAAGGTCACTACGGATCTATCAACACCACCAACTCACTGGATGACTCTTAGGCCAAGTTTACAAGGTGATTCACGCACTTATTCCCCTCTCGTAAGATATGACATATCTCCATAACCCACCGTTCATTTATCAAAGCTAAACAACCAGTAACATAAGTGTTCAAAGAATGGTCAGCATCAAAGGGATGAGATAACAGACGAACTACTAGCAGCACATAGAGTTCGACGATAAGTCTTAAGGTACCAATGACATTGGCCAGTCAGAGGTCTTTTTGAACACCCCCCCCCCAAAAAAAAAAAAAAAAAAACTTAGCCTTTACAGTAGCAGTTATCCTAACCTTAATCATGAAGCGATGAACCCATGCACCATTGGCATCTCAAAATAAACCTCCAACATAAGCTGCCAATTGTTCATATTTATCTTGGTTGTTAATATTATATTGATTTAGTTATTTTAGACATTTTTTAATAAGGATTGTGATAGATCTTTATTATGTTAGCAAGACTTGAAAACTTTATATAATTGAGAGACTTGTATAGGTTGATGAACTAAAAATAGAAAACACTTATCAGTTCGAGTGAGGAACATTATTTGTAAGAGTGCATTTGAGATTGTAAAACATTTATTTTGTGGTTTTAAAGAATAAATTCTCAAGGGGAGAATTTAGTGATGAGTGATCTAGTCTTTGAAGGTATAATAGTGGGGAATCATCACTTGGGTGTGATAGATTTTGATTCATTAATTGTAATTGTTTCAAGATAGTGGATTCTTCTCATTGAATCATGCTCCACAAACATAAAAAAAAAAATGAATTGTGTAAACAAACTTTATTGTAGAAGTACCTATTTATTTTGTGTGTTTCGTAGTACTTGTAGAAATGCTCACTACAAGAAGTGTTCAAACTTTGGTTAAAACCGAATTAACCTATCGAACCGATCTAATCAGTTAACCAATCTAGTTCGATCGAAGGTCAATTAAAGGTTTTTTGGAATTTCAGTTAATGATTAATTCGGTTCGAAATCGAGTAATTAACCAAATTAACTAAACTTAATAAATAATATTATATATAATATGTATTAGGCCATTACTAATTCAGTTAATTCGATTAATTTGGTCAAATGAACATTATTAATTTTTTTATACTTTTTTTAACAAAAAAAGAACATATAAATTTCGGTTAATTAAGTTAACCGCCTGAATTAACTAAAATATTTTGGTTCGATTAATTTTTTTTTAAAAATTCGGTTCTATTAACGATTAAAAGATTAAAAATTTTGGTTAATACTAATTTAATTCGGTTAACCGTTTAAACACCCTTAACCACTTCTACTCACACTTTACTTGTTACTTAGAAATTGTTTCATGCCAATAGAATTAATTAAAGAAATTGTTAGATTTTTTTAAGCAAATAAATAAATATATTCCAAGTTGGAAAAGAATTTATTTGTAAATTTAAATACACAGATGAAAAATGTAAATCAATTAAAAAATATAAATTAAAATTTGTAAAAAAATAAAAATATAATTTACTATTCAAATCAAAATTATTAAAACTTTTCCACTAATTTAAACAATCATTAAATAATTTTGTAAGTGTATTTAATATTTTTATTTTTTTTCCTTTAAAAACTATCTTTAAAATTTTAAACAAATAAGTTCAAACAAAAATCATTAACTTATTTTGTATATTGTGAAATAATAGTTAATAAAAAAATTTTATTAAAGAGTAATTTACCTTTAAAACAAAAATAGTAAAATATCATGTATATTATATCAAGATTATTATTTAAGCTTCTAACTGAATTGGTGTCACCCTCAATTGGGTCACTAATTCAATTAGAAAATTATGAAAATATCTTTCCATAATTAAAATAAATTATATTATTCTATGGTACTTTAATCTTTTTATTTAAAAAACAATAAAAATATGAATATGGTGGAATTTGAATCCAAACCAATTGCATTAATAAAACCTTTAAATTACCCTTAAGGTAAAACTTTATTTTTATATGTTTATAAATTTTAATTTTAGTATGCACTCTTTATTAGTTTCATCAATTGTATATCTATAATATTATTTAATTTGGTTACCCTTGACTAAATTGATGTCACCCTCAATCAGGTCACCAACTTGATTAGGTAAATTATGAAAATATTCTTCCATTATTAAAATAAATTATATCATTTGAGGTTACTTTAATATTTTTCTTTAAAAATAATAATAATAATAATAATAATAATAATAATATGCATATGATGAGATTTGAACTTGAATCAATTGCACTAATAAAACTTTTAATTTACCACACACCTAAAATTTTATTTTTATATTTTAAATATTTTAATTTTATTATGCACATTTTATTACTTTCAACAATCATATATATATTAATAATGTATTTGATGGGATTGGTGTCATAAGTTAACTTGACATCGACTCAATATTTATGATAACACAAAGATAAACAATTTAATTTATTTTTTAATTTTAATATCATACATATTTCGTATGTTATTATTAATTAGTTTCAAGCCATGCATATCATTATTTATTATATGTTTTCTTAATAAAATATCTGGCATGCTTTATTGAACCAATAAAAAGTGAAACAAACCTGCTCAGTTTCCTAAGGACATGTTACACTACACAAAAGAAAAGTAAAACCATTTAATCAAACCATTTGCAAAACCAGAGAAAAGAAAAAGAAACTGAAGATGAAACCCATCGAGTTCCTTGCATGCTAGTACCTAAAGTCCTCCAAATCTAGATGCATTTCGCCGAGTGAACCATTCGTATGAAGAATTTTCGATCAGTCGTTGCTCTTAATCTGAAATGCAGCAAATCTCAACGCCTCCGCTCATTTGGCAGTTCAATAAGATCTCATCACCTCCTTCGCCACCAAATTCATAACCACCGAAGGCCTCTCCTCCACCTATTGCATGCCTTCGAAGGAACCCCTCCTTGGTGAGCAGGTGAGCCACCCTATTCCCACCCCTTTTGATTTGTTGAAATTTAAATTGCTCAAAATGTACTACCAATTGGTAAGCTTCCCATTTATATGCGCATGTCTCTAATCTATCTTTTGTTTGGTCTTTTAACTTGGAAATAATCACCATGGAGTTACCTTCAAAGATAACCTAGTGAAACCCTATATCTTGTGCGAACCGAATATCCTAGACCACAACTAGGGCCTCCGCTACTTCTACTAACAGTATGTTTCTGTTCCATGTACAAGAAGCTCCCATTATCAACCCTGCCTCATTTCTAATAACTATTCTTGCATTGGAAGCTTGTAGGTCGTTATAAAATCTCCCATCAAAGTTAGCTTTTACCCATTAGGGCTCTGGCAAACACCACTGGACTCGGGGCTCTTGCACCTTTTCTAGGTATGTTTTTTCCAACAGCTCTAACTCATTAACATGCCCTAACACAAAGGTACACAAGTCAAGCACTGATTGTCTTTTGCCATCATGCATTAACTTATTGTACGACAACCATAATGCCCATACTGTGAGTGTAACCAAAAGCCTTTGTTGATTGTACACACAATATAGGTCGGACAACCAAGGCTTAATATCAGATCCATTCATTTGTGCATCCCATCTTAGCCCCAACTATTCCTAGACTTGAATCGCATATGGACAATCTCGACATACATTGACCATAGTTTCAATTTCCAATCCACAACAGTAGCACACGGCATCAGGAATTAGCCGTTAGTCATGGAGATTTTTCCTTGTAGGCACATAGTTATGAATAAGCCTCCAAATTGTAATTTTCATTTTATCCGAGGATTTTGACCCCCAAATGTATTTATAGGCACATAGTTATAAATAAGCCTCCAAATTGTAATGATCATTATTCGACCCAGGGAAGCCTCGCAGCAATAATTGATACCCACTACGAACTGTATACTCACCAAATTTATCAGGACACCAACGTAGTTTATCATCCGATCCATTAGACAGTAGCGGGATACAAAGAATCCTTTGAGCCTCTTTCTCATTAAAGGTGTTGTGCACAACCTCTTCATTCCAATTTCCTTCATGAACATCAAACAAATCCACGACCATACTAATCCCGTCGATTTTATGTGATTGAATGCATGTTGGTTTATCGCCAAGCAACCAAGCAGCATCCTAAATCGGAACCTGTTCCTCAGTCCCAACACACCAAGTACATCCTTGCACCAAAAGACCCTTGGCAGCCCAGATACTCCTCCAAATAGCTGAAGGTTGACTCTTCAACTCAGCTCTCAAAAAATCACTATATGCATAGAAACCCTAAACCACTCTCTTCATTCAAATCAAATAGATCCTCCCATGTACACCACTGGATGCCATGCTTCAATTGTGATTTTTTCCACCAATATCAGTTAAAAGTTGCTTCAATATCCCCACAAAAAGTCTTTGGTAGTAAAAAACAAGACATAACATAGGTAGGTATAGATTGTAAGACTGACTTAATAAATACCATCTTTCCTCCTTGTGACAACGAACGATTGCACCACCCATCGATTTTGCCTCTAATGTGGTCCAAAATAGTATGAAAAGGTGCTTTCTTATTTTGCTCAACTATCATTGGAAGGCCCAAATACTTCTCGAGATCTAAAGAGCCTCTCACCTTCAGTTCCCTCTCTACTAAACCTCAGACCTCATCAAAAACCCACGAACTAAAATATACCAGAGATTTATTAAAATTGATAAGTTGCCCAGAATAAGCCTCATACTCTGCGAAAATATGTTTAAAATTTGTTGCCCCAACCACCGATGCCTCACCAAAGACAAGACTATCATCGATAAAAAAACAGGTGGGAAATTGTAGGACCCGAACGACTCACCTTTGCCTCTTTATCCAAACCATTCTGTAAAGCTAACCAAAGCAAAGCACACAACCCCTCTATACAAAACAAAAATAAGAAAGGACTTAGAGGGTCACCTTATCATAGCCCACGGGTAAGTGAAATAAAACCTTTGGTCTACCTATTCAACACCATTAAATAATTAACAGTTTGCACATATCTTATAACCAGCTCTACCCATTCAACATTTAATCCCATTTTAGCATCACAGCCTCAATCAAGTGTCACTCCACCCTATCGCATGCCTTGCTCATTTCGAGCTTAAGCACAAAGGAACTACACCTAGCCCCAGTCCTCCATTTGAAAGTATGCAATAGCTCAAAAGCAATAATAACATTATCTATTATAAGCCTACTAGGAACAAACGCACTCTGCGCCTAATCAATACAATAGGGTATAATCATTTGCAACTGATGGATAATCGCCTTAGTAACAATCTTTAGAAGTACATTACAAAGCCTTATTGGGCGAAAATGCATCATGTTAATAGGCAAAGATTGTTTCAGGATAAGTACAATATTTGTATGATTAATCTTCTCCATTGAGGCTCCATTACTTAGTATATCAAGTCACTAAGAGCTTACCTCTAAACCAATAATATGCCAAAACGTTGATAGAATAAAGTCGACATTCCGTCCTCTCCTAGTGCCTTCGTGGGATGCATACTTTGCACTGTCGCCTCAATATACTCTTCTAAAAATTGAGAACTCAAGAAATCATTCATACCATCAGTAATATGAATTGGGATTCTGATAGCATTAGAAATGACACTTAATTTCTCCTTGAATTAGTATAATTTGTTCCTTTTGTATCATAATTAGCCTACATTTTTAGCATTTCATATTTAGTATTTGCATTTTCTAAATTAGTGTTGTATGGTCATACTTTCTTTCATTTTATTCCTTTTATGATACTAATGTCGCTGTATTGAGTATTAGTTTTGCATCTAAAATTATCAGCGTAGAAATTTACTTTAGAAGATTAGAATGGGAAAGCATTTAGAGTTGTAGCCACAAGTTGATCTAGAATTGCGGCCAAAGATTCACTACATAAATGCTCCTACATTTTATCAGTGATTTTTACGCTAGTAACATATTCAAAAGCACCAGCGCAGGAGAATGTCAATTTGTCACAGTAAATTTAAATCATAATTTGCGTCGAAAGATGTCACGACAATCTACAACTACATAATGAACAAACCAGATCTACGTGAGTGCACAGCTAGCAATAACAAACTTATACAGCTGCAAAAAGGGGAATTTAGATCTGAGAAGAGGGATAAATCGGTGCCGTGAAGAGATTATAAATAGAAGGAAGTAAAGGAAGATCGATATCAAGCTTTGAAGAATTCATTTCCACAAATTTTCCCTTCTCAAGGTCAGCTGCCATGGAAGCTTGATTCCTAGGAGGGTAAACTGACGCAGCAAGGAGGTGACTACTCCTGACGAGGAGTGCCTATATGAAACGTAAGAGGAGCATCTATGGAAGAGTTCTAGTAGGCTAGGAATAGAATACTTTAACTTGTTCTTTATTTCCTCTTAATTACTAATGAATTCTATTAACTATTAATTATATACGGAAGTATCTGCTAATGTTATATTTACTCTGATTTCTACTCAATTCTTCTCATCTGTTTATATTTGCATTTAACTATTTTGACCACGAAAGTGCGATTGTAGTCACAATCACTGGAAGGTGAGGTGACAAGTTAGATTAACAAGCAAGACAATGGAAGTTGCTTGAGGCAAGAACGAATTCTGGCCACTTGTTCTTAAATGCAAAGCATTAGCAGTAAGATCTCATTAGGACTTAATTGCAGCGACAATTCATCTATCAGTTACCTTGTAGTCACATTTAGCGTTACCAATATGTGAAGTCAGGGATCCTCCTATTTCTTTACACTTGATCTATTTCTTTTAATTGTCTAAATTACATTTACAACATCTTCCACAACAATTCATTTTATATTTGCTCTGACATTTTATGCTATATTTGCATTGACAAATTTAATTCTTTGATTTGTGCAGTTTTAACCAAATTGCGTTGACATTACTCTTAACAATTCTTTTCAATTAAACTATAATATCTTCGACAAATTTAAGCAACAAGAACACCATCCTCATGGGATCGATATCTGATAGATTCATCTCTATCTACTATACTTGCATCGATAGTGCTCGCTTGCACATTTGCTGTGATGTTTACAGGTCAATCATGCTTTGGCACCGTTGTTGGGGATGGCGTTTGTTTGATGTTTATTTTTGTAGTTGCATTTACTATTTTTTTTCTAACCTTTATTGATTGACTAATCTTTTGTTGATTTTCTTTTAATTTTTTTTAGGTGTGTATGTCCATAAGGAGAAATCCTAACAACATTGTGAGTTTTGATCTTGAAATTGAAAGAACTATTCGGAGGAAGAGGCAATAGCAAAGAAAAATGGCTAGAAATAACAACGATCTACCACTTTTGCTACAACAAAATAATGTTCCTCCGGTACAGCCACAAGGAGTCAACAATATGCTGCCATAGAGAGAGAAAATTCTAAACAGGACAATTAGAGACTTTATTGTTCCTGTGCTCGATGATCTACAACTAGGGGTTGTTAGGCCAGTAATACAACTTGAGAATTTCAAATTAAAATCAATGATGTTTCAAATGCTAAACTCGAATGGGCAATATGTTGGTTTACCTTATGAAGATGCGAGGGAGCATCTCAAATCATTTCTTCTTATATGTGCTTCCTTCAATCAACATGGTGTTCCTGATGCTGCCTTGAAGATGCAGCTGTTCCCTTACTTTTTATAAGGAAAGGCACATACATGGTTTTTAGGTTTACCGGTTGGATCTATTACTTCATGGAATGCACTAGCAACTCAATTTGTTTTACGATTCAATCCACCCACAATGAATGCTAGAATAAGGAATTATATTACAGCATACCATCAACTAGATGATGAGAACCTGCACACTACATGGGAACGTTACAAAACTCTACTTAGACGTTGTCCCATGCACGGAATCCAATAGGAGACACAAATCGAGATCTTTTACAACGGATTAAATACGCAGATGAGAAATCTTGTCGATGCATCTACTAATGGTCCTTTGTTGGATTGCACTTACAATGAAGTTGTGTGAATCTTGGAAAGAATTACACAAAATGATTATCAATGCCCAATTTCTCGTTTTACTCAGGTGAAAACAAATCCTAGAGTTATTGAGTTAGATGCCATTTCAGCCTTAAGTGCACAAGTGTCCTCTTTGGAAAACATGATTAAGAACATGAAGGGGATGAGTGATGTTGCCCCTATTCAAATAGCCCAACAAATGGATGTCCCGACATTTTCTTGTGAAATTTGCGGTGACAACCATAGCTATGAGGACTGTCCACAATATGCTGAGAATGCATTTTATGTCAATAACATCCGAGGTAATACATATGGTAACTCATATAACAGTTCAAATAGAACTCAACAACATTGGGGAGTTAGAATGCTTCCATATACAGATATGAAAATTCCTCAAATCAAGGTAATTTTAGACAAGGGAATTACGGTCAAAAGTAGCAGAATTATAATCATAATCGTTAAGTGCGTGTGCAGCCTGACCAGATGCAATCATAGAACCAGATGCAGTCATATAATCATATGTAACCACAAACTCGAATGCAGCCACAGCAGACTGTGCTACCAAATATCTAAAGACAGCATCAGCAACAACAACAACAGTATTCTCAACCAAGATCAGATCTATTAGCTACTCTTGAAGCTTTGATGCGTAAGTATATTACCAGAACAGAAGTAATTGTACAAGGAAATTCGTCTTTTATCCGAGCATTGGAAGCACAATTAGGACAATTGGCTTCTAACATGAGCACACGACCACCAGGTGCTTTGCCCAGTGATACTGAAAATCCAAATCAAAAAGGAAAAGAGCATTGCAAGGCTATCACATTGCGGAGTGGAAAGCAAACTGCTGAACAAAGTAGTAGATCTAACCAAGCAATTGTCGATGTAAACAAACCAAAGCAACAAGGAGAAGCTGCATCTGAAGAAGATACAGCAAAAGTAAAAAATGGATGAACCACCAATAATCACACCAATGCCGACCATTCGTATTACGAAATTGTCGACGCAACTGCCCATGTCAACACAACCGGTTATATTACAACAACCCACTGTGAACATACCTTTTCCATTTCCACAGCGATTTAAAGAGAAAGATCATGACACAGAATATCAAAAGTTTGTATCCACCTTGAAACAATTACATATTAATATACCTCTAGTTGATGCTCTTGTGCAGATTCCCAACTATGGGAAATTCATGAAGGAGTTATTATCAAAGAAGAAGAAGCTATCCGATATTAAGATGATTGCACTCATAGAAGGGAGTAACGCTGTACTGACAAATAAATTGCCACAAAAAATGAAAGATCCTGGCAGTTTCACAATTCCATGCTCCATTAGAAACCATTACTTAGGTAAAGCCTTATGTGATTTGGGAGCTAGCATTAACCTTATGTCATTTTCAACTTTCAGGAAATTAGGAATTGGTCATATGAAGCCCACTGCGATGACAATACAACTTGCGATCAGATCTTTGGCACAACCTGAAGCACAGATTAAAGATGTTCTCGTCCATGTCGATAAGTTTGTGTTCCCAGCCGAACATTATACGTGATTGTGAAGCCGATAAGGAGGTGCCCATTATTCTAGGTCGCCTATTTCTTGTAATGGGACGAACACTAATAGATGTTTTAAAGGGCGAGTTGATCATTCGTCACAACGATGAACATATAACCTTCAATGTTTTCACAGCATCTCCATCACGAAGTAAGGAATAATGTCATCACATTGATGTTCTAGACGAGTTAATTCGAAAGGAATTTAATGAACGAAGTTCAGCAGTGCCAAAGGAATATGCGGTGACATTAGAAGATAATGTCTTACCTGAATATGACCACAAAGTTGAGGCTAATGTCTGTGAGTTTAGACATGGCTGGCAATTGGAATCTTTGGATCTAACTAATAGGACGATCACTGTGTTCAAACCATCGATTGAAGAAGCTCCAACTTTGGAGTTAAAATCATTGCCAACACATTTAAAATATGTTTTTCTAGGTGACAATGATACATTGCCAGTGATTGTCATCGCAAGTCTCAATGCGAGCCAAGAAGAAAAATTAATTGGCATATTGAAGCAGCATAAAAGAGCCATCACTTAGAGCATTGCAGATATCAAAGGCATCAGTCCCTCTTTTTGCAAGCATAAAATTAGGCTGGAATGTGAAGGAAAATAATCAATTGAGAAACAACAAAGATTAAATGAGAAAATGAAGGAAGTAGTGAAGAAAGAGGTTATCAATTGGCTGGACGCAGGCATAATATACCCAATTTCAGACAGTACATGGGTGAGCCCGATCTAATGTGTGCCTAAGAAAAGTGGCATCACGGTGGTAAGTAACGCTAAAAATGAGCTAATACCTACTCGCATTGCTACAGGATTGCGAGTATGTATGGATTATCGTCATCTAAATGTGGTCACAGAGAAGGATCACTTCTCACTTTCATTCATTAATCAAATGCTGGATAGGCTAGCTGGTAAGGCCTATTACTATTTTCTTGATGGATATTCTGGGTACAACCAGATTGCAATCGCGTTGGAGGATCAAGCAAAGATTACTTTTACTTACCCATTTGGAACCTTTGCTTTCTGACGAATGCCATTTGGTTTGTGTAATGCCCCATTTACATTTCAAAGGTGCATGATGGTCATCTTCTCTAATATGATCGAGGATTCGTTAGAGGTATTTATGGATGATTTCTCTGTCTATGGCCACAATTTTGATAAATGAATTGACAATTTAGAAAAAGTGTTGAAAAGATACGAGGACACCAACTTGGTACTAAACTGGGAAAAATGTCATTTTATAGCAACTAAAGGTATTGTTCTTGGCCATCGTATATCTTGTCAGGGCATTGAAGTGGATAAAGCAAAGATGGAAATCATTGAAAAGCTACCTCCACCTAATAATGTGAAGAGAATAAGGAGTTTTCTTTACCATGCCGGATTTTAAAAATGATTTATCCGAGACTTATCTAGAATAGCAAAACCACTCTACTCTTTGTTAGAGCAAAATAAAAAAAAATTTGTTCGATGAAGCTTGTTTGGAAGCATTCCTAAAAATTAAACAGCAGCTAGTGCAAGCACCCATTGTTGTTACATCGGATTGGTCGCAATCGTTTGAGGTGATGTGTGATTCGAACGACTTTAATGTGAGTGCTATGCTTGGGCAACAAAAATATAAGGTATTACATTCAATCTATTATGCTAGTAAGACTCTAACTGAAGCGTAGGTGAATTACACAACCACTGAAAAAGAGTTACTGGCAGTAGTTTTTGCATTTGACAAGTTCTGTTCATATCTTGTCGGCGTAAAAATTACAGTGTATACTAATCATTCTACATTAAGATAACTGTTTGCTAAGAAAGATGAAAAACCTAGGCTGATTAGTTGGATCATTTTATTACAAGAGTTTGATGTTGAGATAAAGGACAGGAAAGGATCGGAAAACTAAGTAGCAGACCACCTATCTCGTCTGGAACCTGGAAGCGAGGATGGAAATAAGTCACAAATTGTCGACGCATTTCCAGATGAAAAATTATTCTTTATCGATGCATCTCTATGGTATGTAGATGTTGTCAATTATCTAGTTTGTGGAAAGCTACCATTGAGTGCAACAGGTCATAGGAAGGTCAGATTTCTTGGGGATGCTGCAAAGTGTCATTGGAACGAGTCATACCTATTCAAAGTATGCGCTGACAACATCATTCGTCGTTGCATTCCTGAGGAAGAAATGATATCTATCCTGAATGATTGCCATGATGCTCCTTATGGAGGCCATTTTGGTGGTATTAGGACTGCTGCAAAGGTCCTACAATCAGGATTTTACTGGTCGATATTGTTCCGAGACGCCCATAATTTTGCTCAACAATACGATAAATGTCAGCGCACCAATTCTATATTTCGACGCAACGAGATGATTCAACAACCTATCTTGGAGGTTGAGTTATTTGATGTATAGATTTTATGGGACAATTTCCAAATTCTTTTGGAAAAGTGTATATTCTGGTTACTATTGACTATGTCTCCAAGTAGTTCGAAGCAATCACTATTCTGAAGGACGATGCTTGAACGATTTTAAAATTCTTTCACACATATATCCTTACACAATTTAGAACACCTCGAGCATTAATAAGCGACCAAGGAACTCATTTCCATTGTAATCAGGTGGCGACAACTTTGAAACGTTACGGTGTGACATATCGCATGGCAACCACATATCATCCGTAAACAAATGGACAAACGAAAGTATTCAATCGACAAATCAAGGGTATTCTTGAGAAGGTGGTTAACCCATCTCGACGAGATTGGTCTTCGCGGTTAAATGATGCATTGTGGGTGCTTCGCACCACGAACAAAACACCATTAGGGATGTCGTCGTATCAACTAGTTTTTGGCAAACCTTGTCACTTACCAATCGAACTTGAACATAAGGACATGTGGGCAATCAAGCAAGTGAACATGAACTATGATGCTGTTGGACAGAAAAGGTTGTTGGACATTTCAGAGCTGAAAGAAATTCAACGGAAAATGCTGCCATTTACAGAGAAAAATCTAAGAGATGGCATGACAACATCATTTTGCAGCGACAATTTTCTTCTAATCAGTTAATGCTTTTATTTAACTCACGTTTAAAATTACATCGAGCAAATTGCGCTCAAGATGGTCAGGACCTTTGAAGTTGTCGAAGCATTTTCATATGGTGCGGTCACAATCAAGGATTTAAATGACGGGCACCAATTTAAAGTAAATGGCCAACGATTGAAGCATTACCGAAGCCCAAGAATCAACAAACAAAATGAGACCATTAACCTGGTTACATTTTTTTAGAATGTCATTGCAATTTTTTTGTTAATTTGTGTCTTTTATTTTATTTTAAATTGCTTCTTTAATTTTTACAGGAATAAAAGATCTCCTTTTTGTCGACCCGCACAAAAGCACGACTTGTCGACGCATTTCATTAATGACTCAGTGAAGCATTTCGGGAAAGAATCAAGCCAATTGATTCACCTCTTTCCCTAACCGTTAGATCACTCCGAAAAAGTAAGATTTGTGTCCTAACATTTATTGGTTGCAAGCACAAGGTACTCCAAATGGCAGTAGCAATAATCACGTCCTCCATCTTCTATAAAACACTCTTTTTGTGTTGACTGAAGCTTCACACTCACAACCACCATTGTTGTTGTATTCTTCTTTTTCTTCAAACCTTCAATCTTTTTGCAAGTTATTCTCACTTTCTTTATTTTAGTCATTATGGCGAGAACTCGCGGTACGAAAACCCCATCCAAATCCACTACTGAATCGTTAGCTGATATGGTCAGAAACACCGAACAACCACCACCAAAAGAACATGTCTTGTTCTTATCAAAAGCGATGAAGGATCGGTATCATCAAGTGATGATGAAGAGGAACTGTCATCATGAACAAGGATTTCAGTTGTCCCGACATCTGACATTGGGGAAGCAAGTCGCTAGAACCATTTCACGATTAGGTTGGGAGTAGTTTTGTAACCATTCGGTAAGATACTCTCCCTTCATGGTAAGGGATTTTCATGCTAACCAGGTTGATCCTGAATAGGAATTTATATTCGTTTGTGAAGGGTTGGTGCCATGGAGCGCTCCACATCAATGCTCTTTTTCATATTGCTGAAGGAGAGGATGAGCATGTCGAGTTCTTAGAGAACTTAACGGAGGATGGTGCTGATCTATTACTAAATGACTTATGCGTCGAGGGTGCAATTTGGACTGGCAATAGTCCAAACAACTACACAATGCATCGTCACTATCTTATTGTCCAAAGTAAGGTGTGGTTTCATTTCATCAACTATCGTCTCTTGCCATCCACCCACAGTATGACTACAACATTAGACAGAATGTGCTTGCTATATTCTATACTCAAAGGATGATGAATTGATGTCGATGCAATCTTTCATCAAGAAATCGCAAAATCCGTCACCAAACAGACAAGTATTCTGCCTTTCCCTTCTCTGATCATGATGATGTGTAAACAGAGAGGAATTATGCCTCGTAAGGGGAAGAGACTTTGGAAAACAAAGGGTCGATCAATGATATTTCAGTAGAAAGGATGACAAGGGGGCAAGAAACCCCTGTGGTGAAAGAGGTGCCATAAAAGAAGGACAAAAGGAAAGGAAAAAAGAAAGACACCACAACCCATGCGCCCACAGATCCTCAAATATAGAGGAAGCTTGATGAGATTGAAAAGTGTGTTAATCGGATGAGAAGCAAACAAATCAAACTTGTCGGCGCAATCGACAAGATGCAGTTCAGACAAAATTTATTCTATGCCTATACTAGGGCATGGAATAATGCTATTGTCAGCACATTAAGAGGTTTGAGCTAAAATCTGATGCCTGAATTCCCTGTGTTCCCTCCTATTATCGATGAAGCCACTCCATCATCAGAGCAGTATGGTTCAGAAGGTAGAACCCAATCCGTCCAGTCCCCAAATACAATCCACATCTCTGATATGTGGATCAAGATGTGCAATCCAAGGAAAAGGAAGATTGCTTCCGAAACATAGCCAACCTCTTTGAAGACAAACTGTCAAACAATTTGGGGGCCATTATGATGGAGAAAGAGACTATTGCTATGGAAGAGCATACACCAATTGCTTCGAGGGGTATTAAAGCAGAAGAAGAAGAAGAAGAAATAAATGAAAAAGAAAAAGAAGAGAAGGAAGGAAAAGAAGAAGACATTGCCCCGACAAATTTACTAGAGAAATTTATCGACGCACCTGCCAATGTGGATGCATCTGTTGAACATTTGGCAACATCTCGGGCAAGCTGGGGCGAGCTGGGCCGAGGCTGTCACATCCGACAATGAGGATTCAATCCTCTGGCTATTATACCATATTTGGCACCTCTTACTGAGATCCATCCATCGGACATGACTGTCAATGAAGTCGACACTCAACCAACAATAGAGGAGCAAACAACTCCACCGGGTGAACCAAAAGAGAAGAGACACAAACGAAAGGCAAAGAAAGAAAGCAAAGAGGAGCACCTTAAGAAAAAAAAGAAGTCCAAAGTAGCCACTTCCTCGGCTGCAACAATATTGAGTTAGTTTTACTTTTCAGTATTTAGTTTAGTTGCATATATTTTCTCTAGTTGTCATTACATTTTAATTGTCACTGCATTTTAATTATTCTCACATTTGCATTGTAGTTGCATTTCCATTAATATTTGTATAGTATTGTCAATGCATTGGGGACAATGCAGACATTAAGTTTGGAAGGAAGTTTGGAATGGAAATGCAATTACACCCATAAGTTTAAGAATATATTTGTTTTTTTAGTGAATGAAAGTATGCATAGTTAAGAAAAATGTTATCACAATTTTTTTTCATTTGATATTTAAATCTTGAATTATTTGGAATGCTAATGCGTGAATTGGATGAATGTGATTGAATGTTGAATCCTTCTATTTTTGGATGAATGGTTGAAATTGCATTAGTAATAAATGAATAGTATCATTCTTTGAATCTTGAATTAACTTGTCATCTTGCAGCTTTGTATATAAGTATATCTACTAATAAAATACACTCCAATGTGAGTGCATTGTGACTCAAAAAAGGGGAACATTCCACTGCAAGTGCTAGAAAAATTATCTAGCCAAAGGCTATCATTGCAAGAGTGTGTGTCAGCGCAAGTACATGCTCCCTAG
Organism: Kokia cookei; assembly: GCA_039519145.1. Classification (NCBI taxonomy): domain Eukaryota; kingdom Viridiplantae; phylum Streptophyta; class Magnoliopsida; order Malvales; family Malvaceae; genus Kokia; species Kokia cookei. The sequence continues at coordinate 23,143,166 of CM076909.1, forward strand.
GGGTTTGTTGCACCCCATTATTATTACCCAGGAACAAGAGTATAGTAATGCAATAACATCTCTCAGTCGCATAAAAAAAAGAAGAAATAAAAGTTGATAAAAAGATTTATATATATGTATATGACAATAAACAATGTATTGGTTAAGAAGATTTAAGGTTTAAAGCATGGTGCTAGCATTAGTGAAGTTGCAATTTTAATTATTCATGCCTATAAACTGTCAACGCAATATTCCAGCATATGAATGCAATTTATACATTAGGATTCTAGATAATATAAGTTACTAGAATGATGATTGTGGTGACAAAAATTTGGATATAACTTTGTTAGCTTTTATTTACTTGAGGACAAGTAAAAACTCAAGTTTAGGGGTGTGATAGCATTAGAAATTACACTTAATTTCTCCTTGAATTAGTGTATAATTTGTTCCTTTTGTATCATATTTAACCTACATTTTCAACATTTCATATTTAGTATTTGCATGTTCTAAATCAATGTTGTATGGTCTTACTTTCTTTCATTTTATTCCTTTTATAGTACTAATGTCGCTGTATTGAGTATCAGTTTTGCATCTAAGGTTGTCAGCACAAAAATCCACTTTAGAAGCATAGAATGGGAAAGCATTTAGCGTTGCGACTACAAGTTGATCTAGAATTGTGGTCGAATATGTCACTACATAAATGCTCTTACATTTTATCAGGGATCTTTACGCTGCTAACACATTCAAAAGCACCAGCGCAGGAGAATGTCAATTTATCATAGAAAATTTAAATCATAATTTGCATCCAGAGATGTCGCGACAATCTATAACTACATAACGAATAAACCAAATCTGCGTGAGTGCACAGCTGGCAATAACAAACTTATATAGCTGCAAAAAGGGGAATTTAGATTTGAGAAGAGCGATAAATCGATGTTGTAAAGAGATTATAAATAGAGGGAAGTAAAGGAAGATCAATATCAAGCTGTGAAGAATTCATTTCCATAAATTTTCTCATCTTTTCTCAAGGTCAGTTGCCATGGAAGCTTGATTCCCAGAAGGGTAAATTGACGTAGCAAGGAGGTGACTACTCCTAACGAGGAGTGCCTATATGCGACACAAGAGGAGCATCTATGGAAGAGTTCTAGTAGGCTAGGAATAGAATACTTCAACTTGTTTTTTATTTCTTATTAATTCCTGATGAATTTTATTAACTATTAATTGTATATGGAAGTATCTATTAATGTTAGATTTACTCTAATTTCTACTCAATTCTTCTCATCTGTTTATATTTGAATTTAACTGTTTTGAACACGGAAGTCTGATTGTAATCACCGTCACTAGAAGGTGCGGTGACAAGTTAGATTAACAAGCAAGACAATGGAAGTTGCTTGAGGCAAGAAGAAATTCTGGCCATTTGTGCTTAAGTGCAAAGCACTACCAACACTGGAAGGTGTGGTAATTGTGAGTGTTTGGGTCTTTGTTAAACAGAGAAGTTCATAGCAGTAAGATCTCATTAGGACTTAATTGCAGCGACAATTCATCTATCAGTTACCTTGTAGTCACATTTAACTTTGCTAATTTGTGAAGTCAAGGATCCCCCTATTTCTTTACACTTGATCTATTTCTTTTAATTATCTGGATTACATTTACAACATCTTCCACAACAATTCATTTATATTTGCTTTGACATTTTATGTTATATTTACGTTGATAGATTTAATTCTTTGATTTGTGCAGTTTTAACCAAATTGCGTTGATTGATTTAATTCTTTAATTTGTGTAGTTTTAACCAAATTGCGTTGACAGATTTAATTCTTTGATTTGTACAATTTTAACCAACTTGCGTTAACATTACTCTTAACAATTCTTTTCAATTAAAATCTAATTGCTTCGACAAATTTAAGCAACAAGAACACCATCCTCGTGGGATTGATATCCAATAGATTCATCTCTATCTACTATATTTGCATTGGCAGTGTCCGCTTAAACATTTGCTATGACGTTTACAGGCTTATCAGTTTCTTGTTAAAAGCCTTGTACTATCCCCAATTCCTCTTGAAGTAAACAAATAAGTAAAATACTTACAAGCAACCTGTGTCATCTCCTCCTCACCTGTTCTCATACCACCATCCACATCTTCAAGTTGTTCCACCCTCTTAACTCTCCGACGTTGAGAAGGTAATATGTGAAAAAACCAGTATTGAGATTGTCATTCCTCAAACAGATAGCTCTAGCCCTTTTTTCCTTATGACGTTCTCCTTTATCAATCTCCAAATTGAGTTGCATCTTTGTAATAACCATCTCTTCCAATGTTTCATTAGTCAAATGTAAATTATTGAGATCATCAAGGTGCTGTCGTAATTTATCGATTGACATTCGGGAAAACTGTCTATGTCTCGAGCCCAGAACATTAACACACTCCCAACATATCGCAGTCTGTCAAGGATTATCCCATTTCAGCTATTCCATAAATGCCTAACCTTTCCCTCACAAGACTCCTCGAGCAACCATGTCGCCTCGAATTTAAAGTGGCAAACCCTTTGTATCTGTTGAACATCCCTCCTACAAGAATCAAGCAACAATGGGCAATGATCCGATACTGAGTGCACACAATGCTTAAACGTAAAATTAGAGAATACTTCCTTCCACCCTGAGTTCGCCACTCCCTTATCTAATTGTTCTTGAATGTTATTGTGAGCCAATTGTCCACGCTCTTAAGTAAATCATTAAACTTGATACCTTAAATCTAACATATCGCAATCCTCTAGAGTCATTTGAAAAGCCATCATTCCTCTCTCATCCCTCAATCTACCCTCTTTCTTTTCATAAGAAAACATAATCTCGTTAAAATCCCCCATGAGTAGCCAAGCTATCCCATTATCAGCTTAAAATCCCCCATGAGTAGTCTAGCTATCCCATTATCAACTGAAAGATCTCTCAGAAGATCCCATGAGTGTTGTCACAATTTCTCTACAAGATGCCCATAAAACCCCGTAAACCACCAAAAATATCCTCACTCTCCCTATATATTTGAACATCAATATGGCCCAGTGAAAAACTCCGTAAGTTCACCTTAATCCCTTGTTTCCAACCTAAAGATAAACCACCCCTTGTATCGTCACTACTAACATCGATTCCCTCCATCAATCTCCAGCTCCTACAAGCTGTCTCCATCTTCAAACTATAGTAAAACCTTGATAAATGAATATTCGATAAATTAATAATCTTAATTAAATAATATTTTTTTCGATCCCGACTTGGGCCAAGGGGATAAAATAATAACCTCGCTAAATGCATAAGATAATAATTTTTAGAAAAATCCTTAAGGGTTCAATGAAAATATAAAATAATAATTCATTAAATATATTGAAATTTTTATATACAATACATAAAACTAAAGTGCTTTCTAGACAACCTTATTTTTTTCAATTTTGTTCTTTCCTAAAATATACATCTATAGTTAACTGCTTCTTCTTTGCATGTGAATCAAATACAAATTCATCTTTATCTTTTAGAAGGGCATAAACCAAATCTGGTATTTTCTTCTCGTGTTGTATTAAATAATTCTTCAAGGTATCCACTACTAGAAAAGCCTCTTTTAGAGAAACATGTGGTAAAACACTACTATTTTCTAGATCTTGCTCATCATCAGCTGGCACATCCATTACTCCTTGAATAATTTCTTCATCCGTAAATGACTCCATCAAAGATTCATTTTCACTTGGATAATTCAAAATCTACTCAACATCCATGGAATTTCTATAGTGTAAATCAGAAATTACTTCTCTTAAATTATGAATGCCTTAAACATCATCAATTTCTTGTTCGAGATGCATATCCTCCTTGGATCGAATTTTGCATTGTCGAAAACAATTTGCAATAGTTGTAGGCTTCACATCAATATTCCAAGCAACATTAATAAAATGGATTGATCCAATACATTAATCTTTTCAGGATTTATTCTCCTTTCTCGTAACCTTCCAAGATGCTAGAATAAAAGTGACGTCGATAATAAATCTTAATTGCTCTAATCATTCCAGCATCACATGGTTGAATTTTTTATGTTGAATTTGGAGGCAAAAAGAATAATTAAACATTTCTCAAGCCTTTAATAACCTTGGGATGGGTTGGGCAATTGTCTACTATAAGAAACATCTTTCTACCAGTCATTCTAGCATCAAACCAGCGAACAAAATCTTGAAAAAGCAATCTAGTCATCCATGATTTTTTGTTGGCTCAATAATGACAATTAAGATTGTCAATATTCACATGTTTAAAGCATTTAGGATTAGCAAACTTACGAATAACCCAAAGAGGCACTGATAGCATTAGAAAGAACCATTGATTTCTCCTTACTTATTGTATACTTTGTTCCCATTTGGTCATCTTTAGCATACATTTTTAGCATTTTTAATTTAGCTATTGCATTTTCTAACTTAATGAAGCTCAGCCTAATTTCCTTTGAATTTATGATATTTTTACTACTGATGTCGCTGCATTAGTCTGTTTAGCGTTACGCCCAGAGATGTCACTACAGGAACCTGTCTAGAAGTATCGATGCATGAATGTATCCAGAGTTGTCGCTGCATAAGAGGATCCAGAATTGTGCCCAGAACTATCGCAGCACCTGATAGCTCTCTGGTTAACACACTAAAAATGTGTGAGTTGTACAGCTGGTATAACCAACTAGTACGACCAGAGAATGATAGATTTGAAAGGAAAAACACCTATACTATGAAGTGTTGTTAAATACTGAAGAGAAGAAGAGAGAAGGGATCTTCTTCCTTGGCCAGATTTGATTTTTTTTTTCAATCCATATTTTCTTAAAGCTTGCATCCATGGCAGCTTAACTTCCCAAGGGTGACCTGACGTAGAAGAGAAGGCTGAATTGCTCCTGACGAAGAGCATCCTAAGTGCACTACAAGAGGAAAGTAAGGGAGCAATTTGAGTAGACTAGGAATAGAATGCCCCAATTGCTCTGTTATTTCTCTTTCTTAAGCGCTGGTAATTCTTGTTATTTCAAGTTGTATGGAAGTACATTTGAAATTTAGAACTGAATAATATTTATTTCAATCTTGCCTTTACTGTTAATCTTTGGATTTAATTGATTGACCACGGAAGTGTGATTACAGTCACTATCATTGGAAGGTGCAGTGACAAATTAAGTTAACAAGCAAGACAACGAAAGTTGCTTGGGGATTGAAGGAATTTAATCCACTTGTTCTTAAATATGTTGCATTACCAACACTGGAAAGTGTGGTTATTGTGCATGTTTGAGTCTTAGATCTAATAGGAGAGTCAAGTTTGGTAAGATTTTCATTATGCTTATTTGCAGCAACAAATTACCTGATATTTTAAACCTTGTGAGTCACACTTAGTTTTCTACCAACTTTTCACGTCAAGAACCTCATTTTATTATCATTGCTTTACTTCTTAAATTTTTTTCATTATTGCTTCAACAAATCGATCCCATACTTTTACTGCATTTACCTTGCTCTGACAACTTTACCACAATTTATATTGTTTTATCTATTTATTGCATCAATAATTATAAACACAAACATCCATCCTCGTGGGATCGATATCCGGTAGACTTACATCTATCTACTATACTTGTATCGACAGTGTACGCTTGCACATATTTGCTATGACGTTAATAGCGCGATCAGGCACTTTATCTGAACCATCCCTATTGCAGCAAACCACAACAATAAGTCTTTCCTTTTCCTTTTTTCGTCCTTCTAATTGCTTTGTAGCCAGTGAATGATCTGCTTGCAAACGATAAAATAAGTCTGTTTCATCCATATTATAGATATCCTTCCAATCAAAATTTTCCAATTTAGCTCTTTTTTGAGGTAAAGCATCTTCAATATTCTCCATAACAACTGAACCACTTTCACCAAATCTTTTATAAAACTTCATCCCATGTCTTGCCTTGAACCATTCTAACCAACCACTTGAGAAGTTAAAATCAAAATTTGCATCACCATACATTTTCTATAGAAAATCTTTTACTTTAGTTTGAATCATTTCTCCAATCATGTTTACTTTCTCTTGATATTAGAGAAACCACTCATACAATACCTTCTCTAATTCGGAATATTTGGCTGATTTGTGCCTTTTAACATTGCTACTCTTTATCTCTTTTGAAAAATATTCAGATGACCTTTTAAGAGTATTTGATATTTTTGATTGACTAACAAAGAGATCAAATGTTTGTTGAATCAACTATTGCAAATCTTTTTTTTACTTGAAGAGGGATGCTCATTTTTGTACTCACATAATGCTTTTCTCATCTCAGTTGTCAATATAGATTTTTTTATAGCTTTCAAATGGGAAGCCATGAAGGAAAAGATTATATGAATTACAATATTTTGATATGTATATGTGTTTATCTATAATAAAATTTTTAATCTATCTAATGAATATATATGTATTGGATTTTGAAACCATTAACACTTTTTTTCTTTTTGGTTACATGAACCAATTAACTTTGATACATGCACCTATATATATACAAGATTAACTTTGATTCATTGCACCGACTTGCATATTAGATTTTGATAAAAAAAGAACCCATTCATAAAGTATGAAATATTCTCTAAATTAATAAATATTAATTTATCGATAAATTAATAAAATATTCATTTATCGATAAACTAATATCCTCGATAAAATAATAATTTTTTGGGTCCCAAGAGTATTATTTTATAGAGGCTTTACTGTATGTAGCTTTGTTTCTATGGAAAAATCTATATCGAGATTTATCTTCCTCAGCACCTACCGAAGACGGAATCTTGCTCGAGGGCTCCTCAATCTCCAAACATTCCAACATAGGATTTTCATTGCACCCGATTGCCCTACCTTGCAAAGCCAGCTGATATCTCAAGAGTCATGAATAGAAACATATCCATCAGTAGTTTTCCCCGAATGCATTCTATTAGAAACGGACAAAAGCTGAGTACAACGAGAACTTTTCTTCCCTTCCCCAATCTCCATTGGAGAATCCTCCTCTATCATCTCCCTATTCGGATCAATGTTTTCCAAATCCCCAGCATTAAAATTAATCCTCCCATCATATTCATACCCAAATTGGCCCCCGCTTGCCTTAAGAAATCCGTATTCCGAAATAATCCTTATATACTCTTACGTTCCTCTTCATGTCCACTTCCTAGCATTTTTTCTAACTCCCCTAATCGTGGCCCCTCCCCCTTCTCTCGTAACCAAAGACTTGAAGCCACCACGGCCCACTTGGGAACCGCCTTGATCGACATATCCCATTCGACTTTTCAACTCCTTTTTCGCGTGCACAATTCTAGCTGAACAAAATCTTTTCGAATGACTTAGTCGACCACAAAGGAAACAGAATACCGACAATGTTTCATACATAATACCGATAATTTTTCATACCCCAATCGTGGTCGGTACCCTAAAATCAGCTTCTTCTTCCTCATTAGCGTATTTCATACATCTAGCCTCACTCTAATTCTCATATAGCCCCTATACCCTTGATGTATAGATTTCACATCATACTTCAAGAAACGTCTTATAAAATCTCCAAATTGCTTGGCCATCATCTTTTACATCAATCTAGTGAGGAGATCATGAATCTAAACCCAAAACTCTGACCAAAACAGCGACACTAGCATGGGATCCTCCCCATCCCGTAGACTATAAAACACCAGCAAGTGATTATTGAACGTCCATGGACTTCCATCTAATAATTGATCCAGATCTATCTCATAGTAAAATTGGAACGTAAATCTCTTCTCCCCTAGATCTGTTATTGTAACACCTCCATGTGGATGCCATAGATTGGCCAGGGTTGCATGCATGGCTTGAAATTGCACAAGACTTGCCGTTAAAAAACTACTGACCACACTTAGATCCACCGTCTCCTCTCTCGTCTCCTCCCCTAGATCTACATTTCAATTCGCCTGCTCACCACCAGAAATCGATAACGTCACCAGTCCCTTTTCCATTTTCCAATCGCCGTCAACTACCAAACCCCAATTTAGAACAAAAAAACTGTGCTATTAGAAGCAGACTCAAAACGTGCTATTAAAAGCAAACTCTAATTTTAAGTTAATTTTCAAATGAAAAAAAAAAAAGTTTAGTGGTTCACAAAATTTGATGAGAGTTAAACTTAAAATCCTTTATATGTTATTTTCAAAACATAAATTTGTGTTTTATATTTGTGATTTTTACATGCATATGCTTATGATAAGATTTTTAGTATACTAATTATTAGTTTTTTTAAATGTGTATCTTACCTTGATATAATAATACAAAAATATAATACAATTGATTCTTTGAAAATTTTAAATTATAGACAAAAATGTTACCTTTTATCCTTAAATATCTAATTAAGTTTAGTGTTTGCATTTAATTTAGTAAATGTATTTATTATAGAAAATTAATTAATTAAAAATAAAAGTATAATATATAAAAATTAAATTTGCAATCTCAAATATAAATATATATGATTTATTATATAAAATATTTTTTTCAAAAAATAACAAATTAATTGCATGATATATTATAAAATTTTAAAACTATACACTTGTTATAATTATTTTTTTTTGCCAAAGACTTTGATTTTATTATTTCATAATAAATGTTTACAAATTCTCAATTTTTTTAAGAACCAATATCTCATATTTTTTTTTATAGAACCAAATTCTCAATTATTTATGTAATATTTAGCACTAAAAAGTATGAAAATAATTGAAAATACGTAATGGAAAAGATTTTTCGAAAATTCTTGGGATATTTTTTTAGAGAAGGGATATGAATCACGTGGGATTATAATTTTATACAATTCTTTCTATTTTTTTAGGATTTAGATATATTAAATTGGATGTATTTTTTTAATCTACCTTTATTTAATTTTTATTTGATTAATTTATATTTAATTGAATCACATTAATTTCATTTGGGTTTAAAGTTTATTGTTTTTATAGTTTTGTTTGATTTAATCATGAAATGTTTATATTTTATATTATTTTATTAAATAAAAAAGAATTAAATAAAATAAATATTGATATATGAATTAAAATTACTTTTAATTTCACTGACAAGAGATTATTGAATTTTAATTTAATTGATATCGTTGCAATTGCAATAATTAAGAGCACATGATTTTAAGTACGTTTTTTTTTTTTATTTAAGGGTGGAAAAGGATTATGGCAATTAAGCAGTCAAACAAGGATTATATTAGTAATTTTTTATAAAATAAATTATATTATTTTGATGATGTTTTTATATTTTATATTATTAAAGAAGATAAATATGTTTTAATACATTTGAATTCATATTTTTTTACACCGATAATAATATTAATATCAACTAAATTAAATTTTTTTAATAAATATAATTTTTTTCATAAATTTTGGCATGGAATAAGCTAATATATATGGTATGAATTGATAAATATGGTATTTGCATTGATAAATTCATTTAAAATCTTCTTTAATAACATGTAATTAATGATATAATAACAAAATGTAATAATGAGAATAAAAAATGGGGATTGTCCGGACACGTAATCAAATTACCCACTTCTCTCTCTCACACAGTGAACTTGATTCCAGGCTCCGTCTATATTAAGCTTTTTCCGCCTTCCCATTTATCTCATTCTATTTTCACAATACAACAATGACGGTTTCTGCCTCTTTCCTTCCTCCTCTTCCATCTCTCAAACCTACCCTTTCTTCCTACAAACATGTTAGTAACATATCTCTTTTCTTTTCTTTTCTTTACCATAACATCAACACTTTATTTACATGTTCTGCTCTCTGTTCTTGCTTCTTTTCTGTGTTTTCTTTCCAGTTGTGTACCAAAGCCTGTGCGGGAAACCTTGAAGGCGATGAGGGTTGTAGTAAAATGAGGATAAGGAAAGAAAACCATGGCTGGAAGATCGATTTCTCTGGGAAGAAACCGGCAACCCCATTGTTGGACACCATCAATTACCCTCTTCATATGAAGAACTTATCAACAAGGGTAACCAGCAAAACCAGATGATCAATTTAATGAGATTGGTTTTTTCTCTTACATATATACATATGTATGTATTGTGTTTTAGGAACTTGAACAACTGGCGGCAGAGGTTAGAGCTGATATTGTGCACACAGTATCTAAGACCGGAGGGCATCTTAGCTCAAGCTTAGGTGTGGTGGAGTTGACAATAGCTTTACACCATGTATTCGACACACCTGATGATAAAATTATATGGGATGTTGGGCATCAGGTGAGAGAATCGAGATTGCCGACTTGTTTGTTTGTTTGCTTTCATATGGGAGTTTATATGTAAATAGCATCTTCAAAGAAACTATTATTTGCAGGCATACCCTCATAAAATCCTGACAGGAAGAAGGTCCAGGATGCATACCATAAGAAAAACTTCAGGGCTTGCAGGGTTTCCTAAAAGGGATGAAAGTGTTTATGATGCTTTTGGTGCTGGACATAGTTCCACTAGCATATCAGCTGGACTTGGTATGGCAGTGGCTAGAGACCTTTTGAAGAAGAAAAACAATGTGATTTCAGTGATTGGAGATGGAGCTATGACTGCTGGACTTGCATACGAGGCTATGAATAATGCAGGGTTCCTTGATTCGAACTTGATCGTCGTGTTGAACGACAATAAACAAGTGTCTCTACCTACTGCAACCCTACAAGGTCCTGCTACTCCTGTTGGAGCTCTTAGTAGGGCTTTAACCAAGATTCAAGCAAGCTCCGAGTTCCGAAAACTTCGGGAGAAAGCAAAAGTAAATTCTCTAGGCTTGTTATTCATCTCTTGTGTTTGTATAGGCAGAAATCTGATTGTGTATATTACTTGTTGTTGAAGGGCCTAACTAAGCAAATTGGGGGTCAGACACATGAAATTGCAGCAAAAGTAGATGAGTATGCAAGAGGAATGATCAGTGCTTCTGGTTCCACTCTCTTTGAGGAACTAGGCCTATATTATATTGGTCCGGTTGATGGACACAATATTGAAGATTTAGTAGCTATGTTTGAGAAAGTGAAAGCAATGCCTGCGCCAGGGCCGGTCCTAATCCACATCGTGACAGAGAAAGGAAAGGGCTATCCCCCAGCTGAGGCAGCAGTTGATAAAATGCATGGTACCATTGCAACTCTTAATCCCTTGTGATGTTATCACTTTTGTCAAAATGACGATTATTCTTCTATCTGCTCTCAGGTGTTGTAAATTTCGACATGGAAACAGGCAAGCAGTTTAAGTCCAAGTCCTCTACACTGTCATATACTCAGTACTTTGCTGAGTCGCTCATCAAAGAAGCTGAGGCTGATGACAAGATTGTAGCCATCCATGCAGCAATGGGTGGGGGGACAGGTCTCAATTTCTTCCAGAAAAGGTTCCCGGACCGCTGCTTCGATGTGGGGATTGCCGAGCAACACGCAGTTACTTTTGCAGCTGGTTTAGCCACTGAGGGTCTCAAGCCATTCTGTGCTATCTACTCGTCATTCTTGCAACGAGGATACGATCAGGTATGGTCTCAAAAACGGACATACTGCAGTGGATATATCATACTGCAACTCTCAAAATTTCACTCCAATGGCAGGTGGTTCATGATGTGGATCTTCAGAAATTACCTGTACGGTTCGCAATGGATCGAGCTGGTTTGGTTGGAGCAGATGGACCTACCCACTGTGGTGCATTTGACATTACATACATGGCCTGCTTGCCAAACATGGTGGTAATGGCTCCATCCGATGAGGCTGAGCTCATGCATATGGTTGCAACAGCAGCAGCCATCGATGACAGACCAAGCTGCTTCAGATTCCCTAGGGGAAATGGCACTGGAGTGGTTATCCCACCTGATTACAAAGGAACTCCACTTGAGGTTACAATACTCAATCATTTTAAACATCACAATCAAATTAGAATCAAAGCATATGAAGTGATTAATGTTTCTCTTGTACGATGGATGAACAGATTGGGAAAGGAAGAATAATTATGGAAGGCAACAGAGTAGCCATCCTGGGATATGGTTCAATAGTTCAACAATGCATAGAAGCAACAAACATGCTGAGATCACAAAACATATACATAACAGTAGCTGACGCAAGATTCTGTAAGCCTCTAGATAGGGATCTCATCAAGCAGTTAGCAAATGAGCATGAGATTCTTATTACTGTGGAAGAGGGTTCCATTGGAGGTTTTGGCTCTCATGTATCACATTTCTTGAGCTTGACTGGTATTTTGGATGGACCTGTCAAGGTATATATATTTCCATTTCCATTTCCATTTTCACCCCCTAAATATCAATTTCTAGCTTCTTTTTCATCAAATCTAATTGGAATTAGAGATGTCATGCAGTTTAGAGCAATGGTGCTTCCAGATAGATACATAGATCATGGATCACCGCAAGACCAGATAGAAGAAGCAGGGCTGTCTTCAAGGCATATCTCTGCAACAGTCCTATCTATGCTAGGAAAGCCAAAACAAGCCATGCAGTTCAAGTAGAGCACACAAATGGAACATTAGATATGGATTAAGCATATATATCTAGGATTAGAGAAACAAAGGTATAGAAAATCTAATATTAAAGTTCTCTATATACAAGTGCAAGTTACAGAGTGGAATAGTTGTATTGTAATGAATAAGTGCATAAAAGAAATGGGGGCTTGCAGTACATGAAGAATATAATCCTCCCAACCCAACCACCCCCAATAAAAGAAAAAATATGAAGCAATTATTTGATATTATACACTGTTTTCAAATGAATTTGGCAGATGAAACACATCCAACTTGCACTGAAACCGTCCAAAATTTTACTGACAATTGACAAATGTATTATATTTAAGTATTTATACATTTCGTTCATCTGAAATTTGATCTCCTGTTTTTATTAAATTTTTAAGATTTTGTAAAGTTTTTAAATAATTTTATACAAAATCAAGTTATTCATTCAAATTTAAAAAATTGAATATCCTTTGAAAGAATTTGAAAAAGAAAATATTATTCTAAAAAGAATGTTTAAATTAATTATTTACACTTAAATAAATTTAATAAAATTTAAAGCTTATACTTTAGGTTAAATTAAAAAAAATTATATATAAAATGGTGTCTCCTAAGTATGTTTGTTTGACTTTGATATAAATGACAATTTTAATAGATAAAAATGATAACTTTTAGGTTGTTTGACTTTGACATAAGAGTTATTATTATTTAAGTATTTACATGAAAAAGTTATTTTTCAAAACATTTTTTTATCGTCCCAATAGAATTTTTGTTTTTTTAAATTACAATAATAAGGTAAAATTCAAATAATAAACATAATTAATGTGATTTGAACTTAAATCACACTTGGAATGATAAATATTTTTTACTATTATGCCATCACATGGGATTCATCTAAATAAAATTTAAGTAATAATTATGTAATGAATAAAATACTTCGTTATTTGTTGCTGTTGTGTTATTTATAATATATAATTTATTTGAAATTAAGTTTTTTTAACTATTGTGAGTTAAACTTTAATAAATACATTATACAAAGCTCAGCATAAATGAATGTCAAATTTATATGTATTCGGAGTTTTTTTTATTAATCATAAATCTAATCATAATAAATGCATTATATAGATCTCAATATTTACAGGAGATATCGAGCTTAGTATAAATTTAAGTCTTCACTATTTATCATAAACCTAATCTTAATAAATGTATTGTATGGATTTTGATATCGACAAATGTCAAGTTTATATTTAAATTGATTTTTTATGGTTTCATCCAACCTAACCTTAATAAATTAGTTTCAACACCCATAGTCGGAGACCTTTTCAGAATTTTTTTACTGTGGTTATAAATACCATCTTCTTCATTTTGTTTTTTACACCCTAATTAAAGTTGCCTCCCATCATTGTCGACTTCTTAACCCCAAAAAACTCTCCTTATCCTTTTTCACCTTAAATAAACTCTATTATGACTCTTGTGAGAGAAGTGAATCATGGGCGGAGTCACCCACAAGATTGTGGGGTCAATTAACCCCACAAATAAACTCTATAATTGGTGAATTAACCCCCAAAAAAAATTGATTTCACAAAAAATTTAAAGAGGATCCATCAAAATTTTTGAAAAAAAATCATTTTATATAAAATAAATTAATCTCTTTCCACTATTAAAATCCAATAATCCCTAATTTTTTTCCTTTTACACCGGTCACCTTTCTTTCAATTCTCTCTTATTTTCTCACACAATCTCTCTAGAATTTTAAAAAGATAGATGATCACTCTTTCAATATTTTTAAGTGGGTCTCTTTAATTTGATAGCAATTCCTTTCTTTTTCAAGCTTTATTTATTAATCTCATTGTGAATTTTCTTGATTAAGATTTTTATGCAAAATTTAATTTTTTATTTATTGAATGAGTTTCAGGTATTGATTTTTTATGAGATTCTTCACATCTTCATTTAGTAATAATTTTTAGAGGTTAATACAAATCATTAGAAAAAATTAGGATTGAATGTATTTATAATCTTGAATTTCTTGAATATTAGTTAGAAATTTAACATTTTTATTTAAAAGTTTTTGTTGTCTGTTAATGTGATTATTATGAATCTTATGTTTGAAAATTGACACATTACATTCTAATGATACCAAAGAAACACTTAAGTGGTTTTTATTTTTGTGAAAAAAAATTACTAGTTTTATATTGGCTTCGTGAAAACCTTTGTGTTTAAAGCTTAATTTTTTTTGTTCTAAATGTTTAATAAGAATGAAAAAAAAAATTAAAAGTGTACTAGTCAAATAGAGTATTTTTTAAAAGAAATGTTTAGATTTATTTATTCTAAATGTTGGCTTGCATTGATTTTGCTAGTTGCCACAATAAGTGTGGAAAGATTTTTTTTTTGCAATGAAAATTATGAAAAATCGTTTGAAGAATCGAAATGAAAGTCAATAGATGAATGGTGGTTGATTACATATAATGAGAATGATATTTTTAACAATATTGACAATGAAAAAATAATTCAACGGTTTTAACACATGAGAAAAAATTATGGACAATTATAAAATAGGGTTATTCAAATTTATTTTATGTAATTTTTCTGTTTGCTATTGTTTTAATAGTTTTGCAATAACCTTACATTTAACCTCATACATTGGTTTATCAACAGTTAACATTATGAATTAGTTTATATGACTTTTATAAAACATTTTAATTTTTTTAAATAACCCCACAATCCAAATTCTCCGCCTCCACATCTGCATATAACTTATCTAATCGTTGATGTGGCATTTTTCTATTAAGTTATTACTTAAAGAAGTATAAATTTATTTGTAATTTATCAAATTTCATTTATGTTGAGTTTAGAACATTGATTTTTTTTACTTACAATGTAGAAGAACGAAACTTTCAAATTCAAAATAACGCACATTATTCGATGTCGAACAGACATCACGATCAACTTACAAATCATCTTGATTAATAAGTTTTTTTAAAGGTGGACAAAATACCTCTTTTTCTATTGCAATTGTCGTTGCTCATGGCTTTGGTGGAAAAGTGAAGATTAAAAACATATACCTTTTACTTCCCCTTCAGCAAAGTCACAATAACTTAATAAAAACAGATAATCACTTCCGAATAAAAATTCGTATATGCAATTCAAAGTTTTTAAGATAAAAGATATAATTAGATTTGTTTGAACATCAAGCTATTCATACAAATCTGAAAGTTTATATGATGTTTGAAAATATTTGAACAAAAATATTACCTCAAAAAATAAACTTGAATTACTCATGTATAGATAAGTTTGAAGTTTATATTACTTACAATCATGTAGAAAGTTGGTGCCATATATGAACTCAAACTTTGATCCTTAGACACTATACTAAAAGTGAATTAGTTTTTTTTTTTAATTTATATATCACTGAAATAAATATAATAAATATGACTTTTGAGCATTTATTTGTAAATTTTTAAAATCTTTTTTAATGATAATTTTTTTGCTTAATATTTTAAAGTTAATTTCACTATTTTAAGTTTACATGATAAAAGAATTATAAATATTGGGTACTTGATTCAAAATTTCCTTTTTAACTACATTTTCCAACAAACAGGAACTCTTCATTAATTTTTCCTTTGTTTAAATCTATCTGTTAAATTATACCAATTTCATTTCTATACTCTACAAGGATTTTACAAGGAACCCGTGTGATAAGCACTTCTTCCTCGGATCATGCATTCTGGTTGGCTTGGATGAAGGCTTGCAGCAAGCTTTGTGCTATAAGGGTTTGATCTGGAGTCCCAGATATCAACACCCTCCCCTCACTTTCACCACCACAAGCTTCATGGACTTCAACCTTTGCACCTGAGATCTGATTTTCCACTACCAATTATAAATTTATAAACATAAAATAACTCGTACATAATTCAAGAAACCTTTCTCTTCTTTTCCCTATCATTACCTCTTTGAGACGAGCAAGGTTGCAGCCATTTTTGCCATAGATCGAGTCAAAAGCATCTTCATGAACTACAATCTCAACACTTGTATATTTCACAATAGTAGATTTTTTACCGCTGCATTTGAGAAATTCAAAATCAGATTAGCAACAAATGCAGTTGTATACATACTTGATCACCTGATAGACGAGAACAAGTCAGATGGTATCGCAAACTACCCAGAAACCATAGATTAACATGAAGCATTTTTTATTAGTCTCAAATTAAAATTGCTCCGTAGCTGGCGAAGGGTTATTACATGTGATGAACCCACCTCCAACAAAAGGTAAGCAGCCATGGCATACTATCTCAACATTGCTCATGGCAGCAGTTATAATAAAACCAACATTGTGTTGTAAAACACACATCTTTTATGCTATTTTTCTTATAATACTGACCTTTCAAGTTGTAGACACCCTTTATCATCTCCATTGGCCAGCTCATGTCTTTCAACAGTCTGCAATCACAGCCAACCCCAATGACTTTAGGTCCTCAAAAAGAATCAATGGCCTTCAAATTCTAAGGTAACTAAAGCACAAAAAAAAAAAAACTGCAAAAGAATTATTTAACGTCTTTCACCTCTAATAGCTGAGATTTTGTCGGACAGTCTACACCGTCAAAGAGTTCAATATTACCCATTGCTCTTGTTAGAGCACGCTCTTGATCAGAAGCAGGAGACACATCTAAAGACTGAACCAAACCAGAAAAAGTTGTCTCACTCCCTCCGTTGTAGGGGCTTGGGCCTCCCACTTCATTGAGCATATCACATGGAAGTAGAGAATCAAGAGACCTCTCAAGCTCAAAGCTCCCTCCCGAGGTAGTTGAGCTATGATGAACACCTTGGATGGCAACCATATTCCCATTTCCTGCAGTCTGCAGATAAACGCACCCAAACTTTGAGGCTCTTGTACACATTCCTATCAATTAGTGAACACAATAATTCAAGAGGAAAAAAGAAATAAAAGGGGAAGAGCTTTTACCTCTTGTGGTTGCAGTTTTACTGGCTGAGGACCAGAAGTATTTTCTGAGTGCCCAGTGTGCAATCTTTGAGCTAAATTAGGTCCATGATCATTATCTAATATTGAGCTTGTTGGTTGGAGAACTTGAGATGGACCTGTCTCTGTTACTTCTCCGTAGCAGTTGCTCACTCTATTTTCACTCAATACTTCACGTGGCAAGAGATTATCCCTTAGTCTACTAGTAACTTGAAAGATGGCATTCTGCACGCTTTTATAGTCGCCAGTAATCTGCAAAGATAGAAGTAAAACAACAATGAAATCTCCTTCAAGAAGAAATTGATTATAGGAGTGGCACCCAAAACTTCATCACTTGTTGAAGTTACAAACAGAAAGTGAATTTTATTCAAGAGCCTGGAAGTATAGCTGCTTGTTGTAATCAGGATGAAACCAACTAATTTGAATCATCTTCTAGATATTGACAATCTTGAGTTAAAACACAATGAGACTTCCATGATTCTAAAAGTCAAATTGTCAAATGAATTAATGATATTGATATTGATCACCAAAATGATGGAAGAATGAGGACTTATACTGTACACCAAACGGGGGAAATTGCCCATGGAGCTAAAAAATATTCTCCTTATATTTAAAAAATAGGGTTTCTATATGAAAATGTTAATTATACTAAATGAGAAGCAATGGGAACTCAGTTAATCCTTCCTACATTTCAACAAACATAAACACTTGCTAAATAAACAACATTTGCACCTGTACTACATTCTCCGGAGAATGGCCCAGTGATAGCTCCTCAACCAATACTTGTATGTCAGCGCCAGTGAGTTCTGCAATCTCAAAAAGTACCCTACCTTCTTTGTTCTTCAAGCAGTTGACAATGTTGGAAGCAACTAGAAGTCTAAGAGTTACAGGAGTACCCAGGACTGACTGAAATCCTTTCTCAGCGTCAGCTTCAACGGATCTTGCAAATACAAGAACAACAGCATTTTGTGCAGGAGAATACTGTGATTCAAGGTTCTACAGTAAACAAAAGCCCTTTCAAATCAGAAGGTATGCACAGGCAATGCTGTCAGTAAAAACTACTGGCATTAGGAAAATCTCTGCAATCAGCTTTGAGACTAACCTCCAAGGCAGAAATGGTTACAACACGGTCACGATGATCGGCTTCGAGGGACTCAAACATTATAGAAGCACCAGTTTGATTTTGCAAAGCCTTGACAATGGCACCCTTCTTGCCAATGATGGCCCCAGCAGCACCATTGGAACAAAGCATTCTAAAGACAACTTTTTGAGTATTATTTGAGTCCAATTTGGGATCTCCATCACCAACCACCGACAAAAAGTTGGCATTAGAAACACCTCTCACCAAATTTTCAAGCATGGGTGGGAAAAGCGAACTAAGATGTGGAAAAAGTTCTTCGCCTGAATTAGGGGAGGTTCCACGTGAAGTTAGCTCAGTAGGCATACTTATCTGCGTTGGCTCTTTGTCTGTGGATGGGCAAGCTTGAAGATAGCCAGATACAGTAACCAGCGCTTTCTTGACAGCCAAAGTACCACCAGTTATCTGCCAAATTACTAAAACGAATCAAACAAACAAGTTATAGTGATATTAACTACATTCAACGATAATTCGTAATGCTTGTCTTTCTCTGCCAAATCGTCAACTGATTCATAAATTCTTCGTTTAATTGAAAAAGTACAACCACAATTAAGCACCACCATTTTCACATTCAGAACAGAAGTTTCCCCCACAAATTTATCATCACTATCCCTGTTTTTTTCTGTATGTTACATATGGGAGCCCATTTAGTTCAGGCTACACAACCAGGCATTCACAAGTGCTATATTGTTACAATTATTTATATTTTCTTTCACTTTCTCGAGAACCAAACAAACAATTAAAAACAACCCCATACCTGAATTAACTGCTCAGTTTTTCTTCCGCATGGCGGCGGCGGCAAAATCCTAATTTTAGCTCCACTCTCTGTCCTCATTCTCACAATATTCTTCCCTCCTTTCCCCACAACGAAACCAATTTGTGCCGTCTCAGCCAGCACACCACAGTAAGCTTCTTCATCCTCACCATCGCACGCGTTTCCCCACTCTCTCTCCGCTTCCACTTCCCACACGCGCTGGAAGACTCTAATCATTGCTTCCTGAGCACACGAAACGTAACATACTTCTCCCTCACCCAAACTAAACTGTCTTTCGACAGATCCCGACCCTACTATCAATATAACTCGGTGATCGGACCCGCCGACAGATTCTTCGCAGTGGATTCGACAGGAAGTCTCGCGGCGAAGTTGAGAAACAACAGCGCCGGAGCTCCCGATGACTCCGCCGATGGATGATGCGTGGCATATTACACGAAATGACACCTGGCCCGGCAAGGGAACGATCTTCGGCGGTGGGGCTTGGCGTCTCCTCCGATGGTTATAGGAGTTTTGCATTTGGAAAATGACAGAAGACAGGATGGTGTGACTTTGGCGTCTCGGGGCAAGGACTGCGGGGTGACTCAGTGAGTTGCAACGGAGAAAATGGTAAACGCGGAGTAGGAATTAGAGAAAGGGAGTGACAGAGTTGCGACCGAGTATTCAGCTTTGGGAATAAATGAAAACTAGAAATAGCTTTCTTTGTAGATTTTGGAAAGAAAATTATCATTATATGTCGGAAAATTAAAATGGAAAAAGAGAAATTATTTCACTCCTTAAATTTGGCTAATTTGACTTCACTTCACTTTATTTAATGTTTGAAATAACTCCGTTCATTTTTTTAATTAGGTTTAAAATATTGTGGCATGTATAGAAAAAGGCTAAATGAGGCATATATGTTTTTTTTTTAAGGTTTAATACAACATTTAATATATGAATTTAATATTATGTAATTTGATATTTAATGTTTTTATTTAATTTAGTATTTAAATTTAATTTTTTTTAATTTGTTACTTAAATTTAATATTTTTTAATTTGTTACTTAAATTTTTTAGGATTCAATTTGGTATTTAAACTTGACTCTTTTTTTTTTAATTTGATATCTTTTTTAATATTAATTCGTTAAGCACAACTCAATACTTAATTTTAACATGAATTTTCTCTAAAACTGACAATATTTTTGTACATAACAAAAAAAATTCAACACCGTTATTGTTTTGTACAATTTTTATAATATTTAATAAATTTAGATACCAATTTGAGTTTAAAAAAGGCTTAGATACCAAATTAAGAAATATACAAAGTTTAGGTACCAAATTGGATCTAAAAAAGTTTATATATCAAATTTAAAAAAAAGAGTCAAATTCAAGTACCAAATGTTATATTAAGCCTTTTTTATTTGGTATTTTAGGTCTTTTTTTTTTTAAATTTAGGAGAATAAATCTATTTTTAAGAGAGAAAAGAAAACCACATCCAGCTAGACGTGCTTTTCTCCAACAGTTTTTTGAATGTTGGTTGGCATTGGCAAAAAAATTTAAAGGCTAATGGTCAATTTTTTTTCTTATAAATACCATCCAAATTTTTTTTCACTCAAATCCAACTCTCTCAATTCTTTCTAAACTCTCAACTCTCTTAACTCTCTTAATTTTTGCAAATTTTGTTCTAAATTTTTTGATATACTCGTTTAAAAATAATATTTTTTAAATTATTTCATATTTTATTCATTTCAATTAAATTTTCAAGAATGGAAACTTCTCTAATTCGTTTCGACAATGAGGACATTTTTGTTGCTTAAACAATAATGGTAAGACGAAATTTTAAATTTCGTTATTTTCAATTAAGTTAAATTTAAAGTTTTTTATTTTTAAAATATTTTAAATTAATTTTGTTGTCAATATAAATAGCCAGATGATCATGTTTTGTAAGGGTTCATACATAATTTGTCAAAAGGACCAATCATCGAAATTCGTGGTTACTTGCAAGACGCGAGATTCTTGCATATGTCTCGTATGCTTGAGGGTTGCAAACTCAATCCTACACTCATCAGAGCATTGGTGAAAAGATGGAGGTCCGAGACACACACTTTCTATCTTCCATGTGGCGAGTGTACAATCACATTAGAGGACATAGCTTTACAATTCGGTTTATCGATGGATGGGCCAATCGTCACGAGGTCTATGATCGTTCCCAGTAAAAAGGACATTTGAGCGACAATTTTTGGGAAGGTCCCGAACAAGTTTCAAGGTGGTCGGATAACGCTGAAGTGGTTTGAAACCAATTTCAAGGTGTTTCCTCAGAATGCGACCGATGTCATCAAAGAACAATACGCCCAAGCATTTATCTTGAGGTTAATGCCTGATAAATCTTGAAATTTGGTGCACGTAAGGTGGCTACTACACCTAGCAAACTTCAAAGAATGTGGACAACTAAGTTGGGGATCAGCTGTGTTGGCCATGTTGTACCGAGAGTTGTGTCAGGCGACGGAACCAGATAAGATGTCAATATGTGGTTGTCTTCTCTTGATGAAGTTGTGGGCTTGGTGGCGACTACCATTTTTACATCCCTAAGTGAACGATCCATACATATTCCTATTGATGACAAGGTAAAAAGCATTTCTTAATAAATATGTAGTTTTTATAGTAAATGTTATTTATTTATTATATGTTTGAACTAACATATAGATTGTACAAGTAGAACCATGGATCGAGTTAAGTGAGACTACCAAAGCAGCTTGAAGATATCAGGCTGTTGTTCGATCAACGCTCAAAAGCCGAGGTTAGTTACTTATTATTTCAAACCTATAACAATTACACAATGATTTGTAAAATAAAATTTTGTACATAATGGAATTTATAATTGTGCAATTCAATTTGAATAAATGTCATATGCCGACCCGAATATCATAGAATGTGTCCCGCAAAAATATTTGGCCAATCGGAGTATGTAGGACGTGAAGGTGTCGTTGATAGTGTACGTGATGGTAAAAATGCACGAATCAGATCGGGTGATGTGGTAGTTCAAGTGGAGGCAACAAATTCTGCTTCTATCATGAGACCTGGAAGCACTGCACAAGGTGGACCTGCGAAGGAAGAAGGATGAGAATTGGCAAGACATTCCAAAGGAGTACATCGACATTTGGGATCGTAGGATGGAATTCTTACCCATCTGCGAATCATTTTTCTCATCAGACACAACGACCTATTTGGAGTACATGTCATGGTTCAAAGTCGTTGGCAAAGTATTACTAAAAAACGTGTTTCAGAAGTCATATAATTTCATCAGAAATGTGCTTCTCAGGGTATTTTCACCTTATAACGTGCTTCAAATATGCAGAAAGATTCTCTCGGTTAGGTAATTTTTTTGGGAGAAAGAAAAATTTTAAAAAGTCTCATCTAGCTGGGCAAGCTTCCCTACTAACATGGTAGGAAAGCGTGCCCAGATGGATGAGACTTCTCTAAAATTTTTCTTCTTTGAAATAAAAAGTACTAGACCCTTTGAATTTTTCAGTAGATTTTAAACACGTTTTGAATATATTCATTGAAGATAATAGTCTAGCGATACGCTTTCTACTAGGGGAATTTTCTAATTTGCAATCCCACCCTTACCCCACGCCTATAAAAGAGGTCTCCCACTCTATGCTTCATCATCCCTCGAACATCTTCTCCCTTAGCCTCTCTATCCCTCCACTACACAACATTTCTCAGTGTTAAAATTTTTTATCACTAAAAATATTTGGTTCATGTTCATGGTATTCATGAGTTATTGGTGATGTGATATCATTCAAAGGTGCACAGATTTCATATATCGTGTCGAGATGGGACCATTACCTTCGAAGCCTATCATGGGGAAGTCATAATCTAGGGTGATTTTGCTGCGTATGGTCATGGGTGGAAGTTTACGTAGAGGTCTCAATTGGCGGTCGTTATGCCATGTATCGGGGTATAACGAGGGAGCCAATTGACGGTCGTTACGCGACCACGAGCTCAAACCTTTTGGATACCTGAAAATATTAACTTATAAATACCATATAGACGTTTGAGGGTATAATCATACAAAAGACCATGGGGCTTTTCGCTATAATCGGCGTAATTTTTTCTCCATTTTTAGGAAGTCGATACCTTCAATATTCCTTCTTATCCGAAGGTCGACATCGTCGTAGACGCAAGAGGAATCTCAAGCGAGAAGCAACTTTTTTTGTAGACTAAAGGTGATGCTCTTATCTGTGCGACAACGATTGTCATTATTAAACAACTCATTAATAAACACAACTACTGTCGCGTCAACCCGAGTTTAACCTCTACTTCCGTCGAAACATCTGCTCTCCTTATGAGAGCTCTCTTGTATCCACCTCGATGTCAGCCTTCGAATAAGAATGAAAGGTTAAAGATACCAATTGCTTGGAAATAAAGAAAAAAATTACGTTAATTACACCAAAAATCCCTTAATTTTCCCCTACAATTATGACATCAATCTTATGAATGATATATATATATATATATAAGGCATCATTTGTGGGTTTCCAAAAAGCTTGAACTTGCAACCACGTAACAACCGTCAACTGGCCCCCGATTATACTTGAACCCATGACTGCATCACGACCGCCGACTGAGACCTCTACCTAGACTTTGACCCGTGACTGTATCAAACATTGTCACCCTAAAATTTAACATCCCTTAGATAACTTTTTAAGGTAATGGTGTTATCTCGCCATGACATATGAAATGAATATGTTCTAAGGTGTGTTATCACAACCCCGACCCCTCAAATCTACCTATGAACTTTTGTGATTTTACCCTTAAACTCTAACTCTAAACCCTTTTAAAAAATCATAACCCTACAAGAAACTCTAAACCTAACAAAATTAAAAACCCTAACCCTAGGAGAGAGAAAGGGAAAGTAATAAATATTAATAAATTGCAACAAGTGACAATTTTTCTATTTTCCATTTATTTTTTATTTTTTAATTATCTATTAAATTTATTTTTTAATAATATTTTTATTTACATTTAAAAAATAAAAGCAATCCTAAAATTTTAATATATAATAATTTTAAATATTAAGTTATGATAGTAATAAATATTAAACTATAAAAATTTTAATTAAATAATCATAATTTTTAAAATTTTAATTTTTTATGATTAATATGGAAATAAATGATCCCCTATCACAATAATATTTAATTCAAGCACAATAATATAAAATTATAAATATATGATATTTAACTGATAACATATTTATTAAATTAAATTTAATATAATAATAAAATTATCCCAATCACATTTAAATATCTCAACAATTATGATATTTAAAATGTATTGAAATCTTATTTATATGAAAATTATTCCAATAAAAAAATTGACCAATATACTTTATCTGGGTTGTTGTAGTGTGTTGGAGTCCGAACTATGAGGCATATTGTATAGTTTGAATTTGGTACTGAATAAGGGTTTTCAATGTATTTTAATTTAAACAGACAGTCGTGAAGTTGTTAAAATCATTCAAGAAATATCTGTTAAAAGTTTCACATCAATTCTAATTAGGAAAATCCATCAGCTTTTATCAAAAGTCCTCCATTTGAGTATTCAGCATATCCCTTGGAACGAGAACAAATTGACAAATAAATTAGTTAAACAAATTCATAACAAGAGAACAGGATTACGACTTTTGAAAGATCCCTATTTAAAAGTCTAATTTAATTTTTTTGAATTATTTTTATTTTGTTACACCAAAAAATTATCCCAACAATTATTTTTTAACAACATAAAATAAACAAATTTGAAATAAACTTCACAAGTTTAGACATTTAAAATAATAATTAACAGGATAACTATTGATTTTCCTAATTATCTTTATGCTTTTCCTATTAATATATTAATACTCTCATTTAATAGACACAATATAATAGTATATTTTAGTATCTAATTTATAACAAGGTTTTAAAACAGTTTAGAAAAGTTAGGTAGCAAACGGCAAAATAAGGGGTATATGCCAATTTTAATAAATAATTAAGCATATGCGATATAGGTCAATTTTTGGGAAAGCGTATTTAGTTGGCAACCTTTTCTGACATGTGTAAAAAAAGTTCGCTCAATTGGACGAGATTTTTGTTAAATTAAAAAATATTTTATTTATGAATTTCTATATTTAATTAATTATTTAATTATTTTATTTTATTTATAAAGACAAAAGTATTGCATGAATGAAAAACATTGATTTATTTATTAATAAAATACTTTTTACATCACAAAATTTAGAAAAAAAAACATCAATCAATTGACTTGAATCAATCAGGTTGTCGAGAAGAATGTGTGCCACAAGGCGGTGAACGATGGTCGCGTGAAAGACTTCTACGTACCACGGGTCGTACAACCGTAGGGTAATCCAGAGGTGGAACCGGAGGTGCTTTTGAAGGTGTATCCGGAAGTGTGGACCTGTAGACTTCCTCGTCATCATCGTAGTCATCAACTGAATACAGCCTTAGCTTGACCCTCTGAGCAGTGTCATTATCTTCTTCGTCCATCGATTGAGTCGTCGTCCTCGCTTGCCATTGTGTATTTGCCACTCCCTCGTCCGACCGTTACGATGATGATCCACCAACGTAAAACAGTGATGCATGTGATGTCTGACCCACTATAGGGCTGTAACCATGAGGTATCGGGTACGTCGAAAAGGTACCCGTCACCGACTATTAGGTCGACATCTGCATCGATATTATTGTTTGTGAAGGTGCATAAGCCGACATCTATCCCGATATCGGTATCGGCATCTTCATCGACGTTTGCAACGACATTTGCATCGGCATCTGCATTGGGGTGTAGTATGTGGGGGACGTCGATAGCACGAAATAGGTACCTGCATGAACTGAAGAACCGGCCATATGCGACTGTGCTCCTTAGTGCGATGTTGCTTGTGAATAATACATGTGGTTAGGTAATTGAATGAGAATAGGTGGAGGGAATTGACTCGGAGGAGGATATGCCGTGGACACAGGCGGTGAATTTTTTGTCGGAGCAGATAACGAACCCATCGTACGACCACGTCCCCTCCTACGATGTTGTGGCAGTCGACATTACCTCTTCTGTCGAATTTGCCAACTCCTTTGCTCCATTGTTAGCACATACGACTTGCCGATGGATTTGAACCATGGCATGTACTCACCATCTCCCGACATGTCCCTGAGTAGAATTCTTCGCGTGGTGGTAAGGATTGCATCCTACAATCCCACACCTCAATGTACTCCCGGTGTCGCTGCGACCAGTCAATGTCCTCCTTCCCTTGCATGTCAACCTCGTGCAGTTTCTTCAGGTCTTGCAATGGCTGTAACACCCTATATCCTACCTGGTTGCCTGAGCCAGAATACTAGTAAGCCACACCATCGTCTCACATCGCCTGAGCCAGAATACTAGTAAGCCACACCATCGTCTCACATCATGCTTACCTCATTTTAAACATTTTATTTCACATTAAAAATTTTCTTTTAAGGGAAAAATTGAACAAGTGAATGTGAACTGTGCACCAGGTAGAGACTTAGAAAAGGGAGATGAGTCAAATTTGACTACTTAAAAACCAAGTCTTCCCCAGTCAGAGCCAATCCTAGAAATGCACCTTCTCATTTCCACACTTCTCACAGTTATCGAAAAATCAAATTAGTTAAATAATTTCATCTTACATCAATTTATCAACTATCAAACATTTATCATATAAAAAAAACCTCAAATATCTCAAATATCATATTTTCAAGTCTATAATGGCATGAAAATAGCTAAAGGAACATAACAAAAACTAATACAAATCCACCGTATTGTCTAATACATTGCCTTAGGTTCCCAAAACATAAATAACTTATAAACCTACTAATAAAAGTAAAAAAAGTCGACTTGGCTTGGATCGTCCTTAAGACCACATCGCTCACACCGGTACTAAGTATCTGCAATGGTTAAAAAGAAGTGGGTGTGCTTAACAAGCTTAGTGAGTGCCTGGAATAACCATTACATAAACAATCATCATGCATCAACCCAACAAGCACATAACATATTCACATAATCTCTCTTAGATTTATTTACAAATTATTCACATAATTTCAACACACTATAATCACATACAAGCATACTCAATCATATATACATACTATCACATTTAAACATAATTTATGATAATTTGGCTGTTGAGACTATGAAACATATAATGAGCTCATCACACATTGGATACGCGGATCTCCAACACACCAACACTGAACTCATAGAGTCGAAACATATCTCATAAGTGAAGCATATAGCTAATACTCTCCAACACACCAAACATATCCCGTTGAATGAATCATAGCTCACATTCCCTTATCTCTCTAACATGTCCCTGGGGCTTAGTGCCCTACATATATCACAACACAAAGGTGAGAACTCATAATCCTATGACATGCCAACTATATCCAAAGGTCTCATAAGATCATAAAACCAAAATATCCATATTATTATTATTATTATTATTATTATTATTATTATTATTATTATTATTATTATTATTATTATTATCATCATCATCACCATCATATATTCACTGCATATTCACTTTATTATCACAATATAATCAGTCAAATTGCATGAAGAACATACCCACATACTCAGTTCACAGCAGTCATCATAAGCTTATAGCATATGTCACAATATCTCATGTTTGTTCACAATATCACATATTAATTCTCTTTTTACAATTACACAAGCACATGTTTCACATATTAAGCATAGATATAAGAACACTTACATTCGAAATTTAGAGTAGGGGTTTATGCTATCTCTAAATTCCCAAATACACAATGAATCGTCTATGAGCAGTGATTCTAAAACACTCACCAAATACATGCTTTCTTTATAAACCCGAAAGCTTAAACAATCTTTCTTTGCTTGTTGAAGGTCCTACTGATTCTGACGCTTCAACCGCACATATCACACAAATATACAAGCAAAAATCAGTCATCTACACATCTCATACAGTCATAAACAATAGCCTAAGCTATGTTCTCTTAAACCGAAACCTTAAACCTAGTAAACTTTAAACTCTAATATCTCAGTCTACACTCAATCTTTTCGCATGAAACGAATTCCATTCATTTACATATTTACCCACGACTGATTCTTAACCTTTAAACCACACAAAATTACACGTTTTAAAATATCGAATATTTTCGACACACAATGACTATAATAACAAAAATTCATTAAAACTCGAGAAATACTTAACGAAACTTCAAAGTAACTTTAGAAACCTTCTAATCATGTTAAAACCAATTGAAAAATACTTTAATATCATGTTTTTATACACAAACCCGAATTTCACCATTAAAGACCCTATTTTCGACTTTTATTCAAAACTTGCATTTTAATAGCTAAAAGCTTAGTTTAAAGGACTAGATATCATTTAAAACTCATAAGAAAACGATTTGTTACCTGTTCTTGAAGAAAAACGAGCTTTAGCATGAATCCAAAAAAACCCACGTTTGGAGAAGATGATGAAGAAGATGAAGGTGACGAAGGTTTTTGGGTGTTTCTCTTGGTTTTTATAAGAATCTAAAGTTTCAAGGTTATTAAATTTCAAAGAAAATTAGGATTTAGTGTTTAAAAGAAATTGGAAGAGATTAGGAGAGTAAAGGATAACACAAATTATGGGGAGGAGAAGTTGGCGTTAAATTGAATTGAAAAAGAGGTTTTTAAGTTGATTTTGGATATTTTAACAAATTGCTTCATAAAAACTCTTAATTTTGATTCTTTTACAAATCAATCCTAATTTCAAAATTAAAGCTATTTAAAACTCATTTTCAGAAATTGATTTAATTTTCTAATAGTCATTGTCGAAAATATTATTGGTTACCAAACTTATGAAATTTTGAACACATATAATTTAAAATTCCTAAAATACCCTCAAAACTTCTAACCTCAATTTTAAGGTGTGACAGTGGCGGTGGAATTCGTAACTTCCACTCGAATTGCCACAACACCCGATTTGATTCGTGTATTTATACAATCGCGTACACTACTATCCACACCTTCGCATACCACATCCTTTTGTTGGCCAACACTTCCTATAACACCTTTTACCTGGTCCGATTGCCAGACCTGAGTAGGTACTTATTACAACTACAAATTTTCACATTTTATTACTTAAAATCCTTTGTATTAGCTTTAAACAGTGTCTCGTAAGCATCCATGTATGAAATTTCGAGTTTTGGAATCATTCATATTTGTTTCTAATCAAAATCAACATTTTAAAATATTTAATGAACTTCTATCGATACTTGATTAGATGAGTATCAATAGAAGTCAAGACATTGAGCATGGAAAAATAGCTGTAGTTTCCTACTAGTAGAAGTGTAAGTTCTACTGATACAAGTACGGGAACTACCATACAACCCATACTTCTACTGATATAACAAGTTCCAGAGAGAAAAGTAGATTTGCCTTGCAACTTCTACCGATACAAGTAAAACAACTACAACAACAACTGACGACTACTAATACTTAGAAAATGTTCTAATGATACTAATTAAGTCAGTAGCTAAAATCCAACCTGTCCTGTACTTCTACCAATTCTACTGATAGAAGTACTCAAGCTTCTTAAATTCATCAATTTCTTAAGTGTTTAACTTCAAAATAACTTACATCATTCCTCAAATATCATTTAATGACAACAATACACAAAATGGACATATTAGTTAATCCAATTCAAAATAATGTAATATCGAATACTATACATGCCATTTATAACCTAAGATGAGTAACCGAGAGCTACCAAAATAGTGGTTTGATAGTGTGATGACGCTCTCACGATCCCAAATAGTCAAGTCTTTCGACGATCAACAAGAGCATGGAAATCAATTACGTAAGCATATAATGTTTAGTAAGTTCATATCAATAAATCAACTAACCAAAATACATATATCACCAGAACCATTTTCCCGTTCATTTTCATGATTCCCGTATAACTAGATTTCTTCTCAAGATTCTCATGAAATTTAATATTGTATTATACATTGTATTTTAACCATATATTATCATCTTTCTAAAATATATTGCTACTTGTGTATGTAACACCCAAAACTCGAAAACCATTATCGGTTAGGGTTTCGATGTCATATTATTCATTATCATTGTTCATCTTTAACATAATTATTATTCAGACTATTTTTATCAAAGAATTTCATTTCACACGTTATGAATCATTATTTGATTATTAGCACAACTTATCAAGGGCATAAAGGTTATTTCCAAGATTTTTGGAGACTTCTACCGTACTCGTTAGACAAATACCGTAGTAGTCAAGTCAAAAAGTAATTTTAAAACAATACAGACTTCTATCGGTACCTGTGACAGTTCTACTGACACAAGTGTAACATCTACCGAAACTATATATGCTTCTACAGATATTAAAAACTCTAGAGAGCTAAGAAGTTCTACCCTGCAACTTCTACCGATACAAGTATTCTAACTATTGATACAAACATGAAACTACCGAAATTTAAAGTACAACTACCGATACAACTCAAGTCAGTAAATAACCTCTCTTCTACTCTGTACTTATACTGATACCTATAGGAGTTTTACCGAAACAAGTATGCAGAATTCTCAAATTTCACACAAGTTCATTTACAACTTCATTCATAAACATAAGGTGTGATGGACAACACATTAATGTTCAAGTACAATACTTAGCATAATATTTAAGTACTAAATGTCACATACAACATTCATCAAGCATTCAAAGTTCGACAGTTAACTAAAGATATACAAGTATCATAGTCCCAAAATAAGCATAATCAAAATGACATCACCCTAGTACATGCCATATAACCGAGTTATATAAATACTACCAAATGAGCTCCCGAGATAGTGTGATGTCTTTAAGATGATTCAATCTCCAAGTCGCAAAATGAAATATACAAAACAACAACAATTTCACTGATAAGCTTCATAGCTTAATAAGTTCGCAAGGTTCAACAATTTACCGAATAAATGTGGTAATATCCCTATAAATATGACGAGCCAAAATAGGACTGAACTTCAGTAATCGTTATTCGTTTTACTCCCTGTTGACTCTAAGGTCATGATGCTCATTTACTCCCTATTGACCATAAAGTCATGCAGGTTATCAGTATTCAATGTTATTCTTAGCCATCGATACGGTATATTTGTTCCCTACAATGCTACTCACACTGAGCTAACGATAATATGTGCTCAGGCATAAATCTCAACCATCGTAGGGCTTGTAATCCAATTTTGGATTCTATTCACTTTACAGTGACTCACGATGCCTTAAAGAATTCGCAACAAATGCAAGATCTCAATCATCGGACCATTCAACTTTGGCACAAGGTTGGGTAATTCTTCTTCTATTATTTCCATCTTTCACATCTTCAATGGTCGTTCCAATCATCAACAGTTATAAAGAAAGCAGTTATAAGTAGATACAAGTAAGAATTTAATATTACGAACTTACCAGACTGATTTGTAGTTGCGATTAGACTTTAGGGACTACTCCGCTAATTTCTCTTTTCCATGATCTGAAGTACAATCATTGTCTACATCCACAAATCATCCAATTCTCACATTAGGTCACAATTGAGTCAACACAATTTCGTTTTTTTTAGAAAATTATGATTTTACCCCCTAATATTTTCCTTTTATTCAATCTAGTCAGTTCAACACAAAACATGCAAAATAACCATTCTCTTACACAACTAACCTTGGCCGAATTTTCTAGGGTGCTCATCCAACCCTTACACACCAACATTTTCACAGCAATACAAGTAATTTCCTTGTTTTCACATTTTATTCCTTCAACTCTAGTTTAATAAAATCACTTTACAAAACATTTAACTTTCACAGGATTACAAATTAGTCCTTGGGTTAGCTAGATTAAGCTAACACGGACTTAGAAACATAAAAGTTGCTAAAAAAGGTCAAGGTTTACTTACTTAATCAAGCTTCAAAAGCTAACAATGCAAACCTTAATTTCCTCCCCTTTGTTGCCATGAAGAAGGTGAAAGAAGATGAAAATTTCATCTTTTTCTTCTTTAATTCATATATATACTAAATGGCAAAATTGTAATTTTATGACTTTCACAATTAAGCTTAATTAACCTCTTTTACGTTAATTAATCTTTATTATAATCAATACATGTGTCATGATTTTCCACTATCTAATCCTATTGGTCAATTTACTCATTTGGCCCTTCTGATCATTTAACTCTACTTTTGTAACTATTACAATTTAGTTTTTTCTATTCAATTAATTATCTAAACGATAAAATTTCTGAACCAAACTTTAATACGATGCATATAACACCGTAAATATTAAAATAAATAAATTTACGACTCGACTCGTCGGATTTGTGATCCCAAAATCACTGTTTCTGACACCATTGAAAATCGGGCTATTACAATGTACCCGTTGGATCTTTGGAAATACATGGGTTATATTTGCATTATTTCCACATTAAGTGTGCATGTAATATCTCCATAACATGTAATGCTCACACGAGCTGTGAAATGGGTCTGCTCACACGAGCTGTGGGTCGAGATGTTGGGCTATACGATACTGCTCACACGAGCTGTGGAGAATCCGTAATAAATGTTGGATCTTAACCATTGGTAGGACATCTAAGATCAGCACCCCTATAACCTGTAGTGCTCACACGAGCTGTGAAGTGGGCCTACTCACACGAGTTGTGGGTCTAGTTGTTAGGCTACATGATGTTGCTCACACAAGTTGTGGAGAATCTGTAATAAATGTTGGATCTCAGCCATCGGTAGGACATCTAAGACCAGCACCCATATAACCTATAAATCTCAAAATCGGGTCATGTAAATCCCAGTATTCCTTAAAATCCAACGGCATATATCCATGTCATTCCATATTATACTATCACCAAATCAACATTTCTTCATCAATTATAAACAAACAACCAAACATAATAATTGCAATTTATGTATATGTATATAAACAATTTAATTAAATAAGTTACGAACTTACCTTGGCTAGCATAAAAGTTCAAAAAGGAGTCGATGATCACTTTGCAACTGTCCTTTCCTTAACTTGAGCCTAGTTGTTGAGTCCCTTGATCTAACAAATACATTTCTTTTTATTCAATCAATCTCTCAATACACATTTTTAATGTCTAAATCAAAGATAAAAATCTTTATTATGGGATTCTTACCAAATAGCCTATAACACTTTAACACATGTGCTATTTAAACATTCATTTAAGAGTTCAACATTTATTCAAGCCCAAAATACTATACTTTTGACATACATTTATTCAAGCCCCATGTTTTCTACTAATTCATGTGTAACCATTATATTTCTACGCATTTCATACATAGGTTTTTATACCAAAGTCAACAAACTTGCTTAGCACAACTTTCATATATGAGACTTATAAATTTAGGGTTTAACTACAAAACCATTCAAACTTCTCACCTCATTCATGGTAAGTCTATATTCTTTTAACAATATTGAAAACTAACCTCAGGTTAGCTAAACTAAGTTAATACAAACTTAAAGACATGACAATCTTCAAAACTAACCATGAGAGCTCACAATTTTAAGAAGAAACTCCACCAAGTTATTCTTCTCTTAACAATGGTGTATTCCCGTTAAAGAAGAAGAAGGAAAAGGAAATTATGTTTTCTTCTTTTCTTAATTGATTTTAAAAGTTTTAAAATTTCACTCTTTTTTTCACTCCACATGTAACACCCAAAACTCGAAACCGTTGTCGGTTAGGGTTCCGGTGTCCTTTCGATTTCTTTTTGCAAGTATCTCCCAATGTTGATCCATTCAGTCACATTTTAATAAAGTAACACATTTCGCACGGAAAAAAATCATAAATTTAAATATCAACATAATTCAAAAGGGCAAAAATGTATTTTTCATGATTTTTGAAGACTTCTACTGGTACCTATTGGACAAGTATCGGTAGTAGTCAAGTGAGTAAACGAGTTCTATCGATACCTGAGATGGTTATACCGATACATTGACACAACTACTGAAACAAGTCATGCGTCTACCGATACTAAAAACTCCAGAGAGCTAAGAAGTCTTACTTTACAACTTCTACCGATACAAGTTCATAGACTACCGATACTTCTATGAACATAACTACTGATACTTATCATCCATCTACCTATACAACTCAAGTTAGTGAACAACCTCTCTCTTACCCTATACTTCTACCGATACAAACATGGGTTTTACCGAAGCAAGTATGCAAAATTCAAATAATCATGTGAAAACTCAAGTTTATCAAACACAAATTATTCCATAACTTCAAAATACATTAAATTAACACATAATTCAAGTTTCCAAGCCATTACATTACATTTCTATGTCTATATTCCATCTTAAGCAAGCATGCATAATTGAATTCAATATTTCACTAAAAACATAACAAGGAACATCAACAATTCTGAACAAGTAATACAAAAGATAACACCATCCTAGTACATGTCATATAACCAAGTGATGAAGGACTACCCAACGAGCTCCGCGATAGTGTGACTTCTTCGAGATGATCGATCTTCAAGAAGCAAAATAATATACAAAACAATAATAACATCTTTGGTAAGCTTCATAGCTTAGTAAGTTCGATGAGTTTTTAAGAGTTACCAAACATATGCATAAAGTAGTTATAGCTCAACCGAGCAAGGATAACCCATTGCTTCCTCGAGCCATATTTAACATTTCAACTTCCCTGTTTGTATTATTTCTGTTACCGATACCCGATGCTGCTCACACGAGTTGTCGAGGACTTGCAACATATGCGGTACCCCAGCTATCGGTATGGTGTCTGTCTGTATAACTATCCCCTAACGATGTTGCTCATACGAGCTATCGAGAATATGCACTTATATATATATATATCTTAGACATCGTAGAGCCTATAATCCATTTTAGGATTCATATCTCTTTCCCAATTCAAGATGCTACTCACATGAGCTGTCGAGGACTCGCAACATATGCAGTACCCCCGTCATCGCGTTAGTTTCATTTCTTCGGCATAAAGCCGACTATCTTGTCGATCCTTTTTCTTTCATTCTCTTTGATTCTAAGTGCTTCATTCAATTCTTGACATGTATAGAATAGGTACAAATAATAACTAAATACAAATTTACTTAACGAACTTACTAGCTTGAATTGTAGTGACGGAAAGGCTCCAATGACTGTTATGTTAATTTCCTTTTTCGCGATCCGTGGCACGATCTTAGTCGAAATCAACAAATCATTCAAATTTTCTTATTAAAACACATAATCAGGTTATTTAACACAATTTGATCCTTTTGGGGAAAATTACGAGATTGTCGCTAATACTTTTCTTTATATTCAATCTAGTCCTTTCAATACAAAACATGCAAAATACCCATTTCTTCTTAAATACTCTGTAATCGAATGTTTTTTATTCTTAAAGAAATCCCTATCAACCAATTATTTTAATCAAATGTACACAATTTCATCTCTTTTACATTTTAGTCCTTAAACTCTAATTTCATCAAAAATCACTTTACAAAAAAATCCAACCCAATCATCAAGCATTCAAAACTATCATAAAATTTCAAGAATAAACATTTTCTAAATCATTTTTTGAAAAAAAAAAAAGTCTCAATTTATATTTTAGAAAATGAAAATGGAGTCGCCACCAATAACTTTTTTTAAAACAGGTGTAATTGGGTCAACTTTCGAGATTTAAAAAAATCATTAAAATAATTTTGGTCTTTGAAACCATAAAACGAGTACGGGAGTCGATTACGGATAAGGAAGGATTAGCACTCTTACACGCCCAAAATTGGTACCTAATTGATTATTCGAAAACTTATCTGTTGAAAATTAAAAATTCGAAAAAATTTAAATCGGGATCCATAAATGTATGAATGTCAAATTTATTTTATTTTAAAACAAATTTTGTTTCCGAAGAAAGCTTGTTATTCCGAATTAATTGAGGTGCTCGTTATTCCGAATTAATCGAGGAAAAGTCACATCCAGTAAGTTAGGACATAACAATTCGAATATTCGAAAATGACGAGCTTTTCAAAAAAACTCGTATTTAAAATTTAAAACGATATTCAATTATCCCTGTTCAATGAAAAAACCACACCCAGTGAGTTAGGGCATGATTTTTCAAATTCTCGAGACAAAGGACATTGCCTTGATTTATTAAAACAATTTGTTTTTTTTTTAAAACCAAATTTTCATGTTATGCAAAAGTATACACAGGATTTACGAGTATATATAATAAAAAACAATACATACATAAATTACAATAAAATGAAATAATATACATATGCATATATAAATGGAAATTAAAAAAATTACATTAAAACAGGGCCAAATTTTAATTTTTGGAAAATTTAGGGGTTAAATTTGAATTTTTGGAAAATTTAGGGGTTAAATTTAAATTTTTGGAAATTTAAGGAGCTAAATTGGAATTTTTGAAAAATTTGGGGTAAAAAATTTAAAATAAATTAGGGGCTTCATGAGCAATAAACCCAAAAAACCTGACACGTGGCAATCTTTAGGACACTTTTGGGTGAAGGATCAAATTGAAAAGAAGGTGAAATTATTGAGTCGAATTTAAAAAATAACAAAAAAGAGCAAAAGGACCTGATTGGAACAATCGCTTAAAAGAAAGGACCCGATGGGAAATTTTCCCAATTTTAAAAAGTAACCAAAAATTCTTTCCCCCAAACACACCGTTTACTGTATGTATAAAGTCAACCCTTTTTTTTTGAATTTCATTTCCCTTTCATTTTCTACAAAAATAATCAACTTCTCTATCTTTTTTTCTTGCTCTCTCACATCTAGCCTCTTGGCTTGGTCTCCAACCGCCGATCATCAGCGTCGGCGATCGTCGTCCGCGGTAGTCGAATTTTCAAAAATTTGTTTTTTTTTTAATTTCTTTTCAAAAAAATGTAGATCTAGTCTAGATCTACTAAAATCAAGCAAAATTTTTTGAAAAAAAACAAGGGGAAAAACTTGATTTTTATGAGTTCTTCAAATCTGTTTGTGGGTTTTCGAAAGAATATTTTTTTTGAGCACTCGAACGGATATGGATGGCATGGAGAGATCTCTACGACTGTGGTTAGCAACCAAAGGTAAACCCTCAACCTTTTATTTTTTTATTTTATTTCATTTCGAAATAAGTAGAAAAAATATAAAATACATAGATTATAAAAACAACAGTACCTTGAGTAAAAACTGATTCTGCATTCCAAATGCTATAAATTTCCTATATCAATTTTTGTGTATATTTCTCTATAATTTCGTATCTCTACCTCTAATTTTTGCTCTTTTTATAATACATTTATACAACCAAAATTTCAGATTTTTCGGGCTGATATTCAACAACGTGCTCGTGGTGGACTTCGAATCCGAAGGAATCGGTGACGGAGCGAGTGTGGGCGAGTTGGCGGCGATGGTTGGAAATTAGAGAAGGCTAGGGTTTGTTTAGTTTTTAGGGTTTGTAAAGTTGGGCTTGTTTAGGCATTGGGCTAGGTTTTGGGGTTTGGGTAGTTTTTTAAGGTATTGAGTTTGATTGTAATTTGGTTTTTATTGGTTTTTTTTTTTGTAAAAGAAACTTTTTAAATTAAATTAAATTAATTTAAAATTTATTATAGTTTTATTTGGGGTTTTAATATTTGTCATCTGACCATCCTTCCATTCAATGCAGCCAACCCCATCATAAACTTGAGAGAATCTGATTTTGAAATCAACCAAGTCGTATGATATAACATGCATTGCCTCAACCTTCGGGTAGTCCAAACCAAACCACAACATAATTTCTCAATTGGAGAATATCTTATCTCGCATTCCGTGAATTTCTTGCTGAGATAATAGATTGCTCTTTCTTTCTTTCCCGACTCATCATGCTGGCCTAATACACATCCCATAGAGTTCTCGAATACAGCCAAGTACAGGATCAAAGGTTTGTCTGGATTCGATAGTGTCAAAACTGGAGCATTGGATAAATATTGTTTGACTTTGTCAAAATTCTTTTGGCATTCATCATCCCAAACTCTCGGGTTGTGCTTCTTGAGAAGACGGAAGATACAATCACATTTCTTAGTTAGTTACGAGATGAACCGAGCGATATAATTCAACCTCCCTAAGAACCCTCTAACTTCATTTTGAGTACGTGGTGGTGGTAACTCTTGTCTAGCTTTGACCTTATCGGGATTGATTTCAATTCCCCTTCCGCTGACCACAAAGCCTAGCAACTTACTTGAAGTAACCCCAAAAGTACATTTGTTTGGGTTCAACTTCAACTGAAACTTTCTCAATCTTAAGAACAACTTTCTTAAAACTTCCACATGTTCCTTTTCTGTTTGAGACTTTGCGATCATATCGTCGACATAAACTTCAATTTCCTTGCGCATCATGTAATGGAGCAAAGTTATCATAGCCCTTTGATATGTTGCCCCTGCATTCTTAAATCCAAATGGCATAACCTTGTTGCAAAAGGTTCCCCACACGGTGACGAATGTAGTTCTATCCATATCCTCAAGATGCATCTTTATTTGGTTGTACCCAGAAAAATCATCCATAAAAGAGAATAAGGAATGACCTGCTGTATTGTCCACCAAGGTGTCGATATGAGGTAGAGAGAAATTATCTTTTAAGTTAGCCTTGTTTAAGTCCCGATATTCCACGCACATGCGTACTTTCCCGTACTTTTTAGGAACTGGCACTATGGTGGTCACTCATTCTAAGTATTTCACCATCATAAGAAGCCAGCATCAAACTGTTTTCAGATCTCTTCTTTTATCTTTAGGAGAACATCTGGTCTAATTCTTCGAAGTTTCTGTTGGACCGATTTACATTCTTCTCTTATAGGGAGCTTGTGTACCACAATATCAGTACTTAAATCAGGCATATCCTGATACGACCATGCAAACACATCCTTGAACTCATGAAGCAGATCAATGAGATCTCGTCTCATTTCTGTAGAGATACAAGTTCCAATCTTCACCTCTCTTTTGTTAACTTCATCCCCTAAACTCACAACTTCTACTGATTCATTGTGAAGTAGAATCTGTTTCTCATCTTGCTTAATCATCCGTAACAAACAAGGAGATAAACTACAATATTGGGTTTCTTTAAAATCATAAGATTCCTCTAAACACACATCTTGCTCAAAATGAGGCTGTAAGTCGACAACGACGTTACTCATATCGTTGATATCTAAGGACCTGTCATATGGACTAAAAGATCCGAAAGATAAATGAATTTGAGAATGTTTATTATGATATGAGATTAATGAAAAGAATAATGAGAATTTTTGCCAATTTGGGTGAAAGAAAGTGCATCTTTTTTATTAAAATAAAAAGCCAATGAACATATGCCCTTTAGAAAAAGATCCCAATTGCTCTCGAGCTTAGAGCAAAAAGAGTGTTCTGAACATTATTCTGGAAAAGACTTAAAAATTACAGGAAGCTCTTCCGCAGTCTAGTTGTCTAGAATGCTTTCGAGGCCGTAAGGGCGAATTCCTGCCAAATTTCTTTGCTTACTCGTTCCTTCAGAAACAACGCTGATGTTCAGATTTCCCATTATTCCTGCCAACGTATTTTCTATCGGCCTTTCCTCGAAGTTAATAATACCTCCCGACACGAATGATCTTGATATATGAGGAAAAACCAATGGCTTGCTTTTGATCTCTTCCCCACTTATTCTTGCCCTTCTCTTGTCTTGTTTTTTCTGTAGCTCTTCTTTTCTCTGTTTCATATTTGGCTACTGGCGCTATAATCCTTCCTTGGAGATACCTCTCAATCCTCTTCCATGTGAAGCACCTTTTCCAACTGTCATTTCTAGCCCTATCTTGGTGGTCACCGATATCCTCGATGTGAGGATTTTATCTCCTTCAGCCACGAAGGTAGCATTCACAAACTCCAACGACCTAAAGGAGCTCTTCGTGGCCTCCTCATCTGTACTTATGTAATGTGCATTGCTAGTCACTGATGCAATGATTTCCTTCTCAGCATTAATGGGGATTAATCAACCTTCTATCACCAATTTTAACTTTTGATGCAGGGATGAAGGTACTGCCCCTTGCCGAACGAATCTATGGTATTCCCAATAAGTAATTGTAGGTGGGCCTAATGTCCATCACTAAAAAGTCTATCTATGCGTGTTTGGACCAATCAGGAGTGGAATCACAATTCTACTCATCACTCGTCTCTCTATTCCATCAAAAGCCCTCACTATATTGTGGCATACTTTCATGTGAGAGCTGTCTATTGGCAACCTATTCAGTGTTGTCAGCGGTAGCACATTCAAGGTTGAGCCATTATCGATCAATACATCTGGTAAAGTGTACCTTTTGCACTGGGACGTAATGTGAAGAGCTTTTGTTGAGCCCATTCCCTTTGGAGGTATTTCATCATCATTAAAAAAATGAAATTATTCGCACTTAGGTTATTACCAGCCGGTCCAACTTGTTTACTGAGATATCCTTAGCCACGTACGTTTCATTCAGCACTTTTAATAACGCGTTACGTTGAGCCTCTGAACCCGATAGTAGGGCTAAAACTAATACTCGATCAGACTGCTTATGTAACTGTTCTACCACATTGTACTTGCTGTGCTTAAGAAATTTCAAAAATTCCTTGGCCTTCTCTTCAGTTACCGGTTCATTTACTCGTATCCCGAGTTTGTTATTTTTTCTCTTCTCAAGCCCATCCATCAAGGCTTTGTTATTAACCTCCTTCTCTGCATCTGTAAAATTTGGATCCTCATTTGATCTTTCTTCATTCGGTATCGTTATGCTACAGGTATAGCTTTACGGTACCCTTTTATTATCCTTGTAAGGAAATGCCACAGGTTTCTAAATGATGACCCGTGGTGTCACTTGACCTTCAACCTCACCCATTGGTTGGATATAATTACCACTGGTAAGTTGGCATCATAAGTCTTTCCTAGTGCCCCTTCCTCAGAAGCAAAAACATCATCCATTCTTTCATCTTCATTCTCCTCAAAGAATTTCAGCTATTTATTATTCATCAATTTCTGTACCAAGGTTCAAAATTCAACACACCCTTGGATTTTATGCCCCTTCACTGCGTGGAACTCGTAGTAATTTTTAGTTGTTACCACCATGTCCTCACTCTTCTACATGATCAAACCCTTGTTGACCATTTGTTACCAAACCCACTTTAATAGAGACTTGACTT
This sequence comes from Kokia cookei, assembly GCA_039519145.1. NCBI lineage: Eukaryota > Viridiplantae > Streptophyta > Magnoliopsida > Malvales > Malvaceae > Kokia > Kokia cookei. Next base: position 23,184,716 of record CM076909.1, read on the forward strand.
CCCCTACATCATTTTTAATCCTCTTGTTCCTTTCTTCCATTATTGCGTTTACCCCCTGATCGGGATGATTTGGCAAGGGATTCCCAGCCACACTAGGTCTTACGGAGTTATCAAACCTGATTATCCCCGTTTTAATAAATCTTTCAACCAGTTTCTTGAAAGCAATGCAATTCTCGATAGAGTGGGCTACTATTCCTGCGTGGTAGTCACATTGAGCGTTTGTGTCATACTAATCTGGGAACGGGGGTTGCATTAGTTTCAAATAATAGGGGGACACTACCCGAGCATCATACAAACTCTTGTAAAGCTCTTTGTAGGTCATCGGGATGGGAGTGAATTGGATTCTTTCAGTGTTCAGCCCCGAGCCCGATTCTTGCCTTGGTCTACTTTGAAAATTGGTGGTTGGGGCTTTAGACTGTGTCACCATGACCGGATTTGTAACATTTATCCAATATAAGCTATATTAGTCACCTCATTATCCTTCCTTTTAGGAGCGGGCCTTTTGGTACTTTCTCCGGCATCAATTTTTTCGCTTCAAATTGCATTTTCAATCATTTCTCCCGACATGACCATGTCGGAGAAACTTTTAGTAGCGTTTCCCAGCAGATGATTGATATATGACGCTTTTAAAGTACTAACAAAGAGCATGGTTGTCTCTTTCAAAAAGTGGTGGCAGTACTTGAGTGGCCATATATCTCCACCTCTAAGCATACTGCCTGAAGCTTTCACCGGCCTTTTCTCAGCATTTTGTAACGTGATCCTATCAGGAGCTATGTCGGTGACATAACCATATTGTCTCATGAAAGCATGTGCCAAATCTTTTAAAGAACTGATATTGGCACGACTCAATTGATTATACCACCTTGAAGTTGATCCCGTCAAACTGTCCTGAAAATAGTGGATTAGCAACTGATCATTATTGACATACTCAGTCATCTTTCTGCAGAACATGGTGATATGTGCCTCCGGGCAGGTTATCCCATTATATTTTTCAAACTCCAGAACTTTAAACTTGGGGGGGCAATACCAAATTGAGGACCAAACTTAGCTCTTTAACATAAATTCCACAGCACCCTTCTCCTTCTAAAGCTCTGAACCTTTCCTCTAGCCATTTACAACGCTCATCCAACTGGTTAAGAAGTTCGGCTCTTGCTTTTTCTGTTCCCATTATCTCATTTAAGTCTGGTATGATAAAGTCGGTCGGGTTATTTCCTAGGTTAGAACTAAAACTCATTTAGTAGTTATCGATTTTGGTGTGCCAAACAAGCACGATTACGGGTTAATTGTAATAGATGCTCCTCGACCACCCGTTTCTTGCGAAACCTGAGCCGGCGTGGGGGTAACATTTAGAGGACAAGAGGACCATCACTCCCTTCCTTTGGGTCTTTTACAATACCTTTTCCTCTTTCAACTCTCTCAACCAATAATTGAGTGAACTTATTGATAAGTTCATTCTGAGACTCAATAATCTGGTCTTTCATATCTTGCTGCACCTTCGCTAATTGCTCATGCAGTTGATCCTACATTTCCTTTTGCATTTGCTCCAACCTTTCCAATCGTTGGTCCATTGCTCTTGTCTTGGTATGAGTATAGTAACGGAGTGGTTTTTCCAAAGTAACTTGAAGAAAAATTTTAATAAATTAGCAATATTTTTCTTGAAAATTTTTTATTGTATGAAAATACAATAAATGCATGAATGCAAATGCAATAAAGGTATTAACTCTCAATCGACTTCTGATAGAATAACCTTACTAGAAAACGAATGTCTTTACATAAGATATTTACAAATAAGACCTTGTCTTAATGCTCAAAGTCTTTATCTTTTGAAGGAGACATGCTAGATTTTGGCCTTTATCAGATACTGACTCATACAGCATGCTCAAAGTATCTGCCTGGACAGCTAACTTCTGCAAGTTTTCTGCCACCTCTCTCACTTGTGTTAATGCTTCCCCCATGACATGGTCTCGATCTCTGATCTGCCTCTGAGAGTGTTGAAGTTGCCTATTACTTGTCTTCAGAGTTCTTTCGAGGAACTCGATCTGAATATTACAATTCTGCAATGTAGCTTCAAGTTCTCCAACCCTTCTCTTTAATCCTTCATTCTCAATCTTGTTTGCCCTTAATTCTGTCACAGAGTTGCAATTGCGGTGCATAAGCAAAGACTCTTCTAACTCGATTATTCGGGCCTTCATCTCAGCTTTCTCAACTTGACTCTCTAACAACTCGCTTTTTATAGCATCTCCTTGGACTTGAGCATTCTAAAATTTTCTCTTCTACAGATCTACTCGAACTCTTTCCTCTTGAATTTCTTGCTGCCACTGTTTTGATGTTTTGCCTAACCCAACAATTCTTATTGACTGACGAACCTTCTTGTAATCCTTCTTCAAATCATCCAAGTCTTCCTCAACCTTTCTCTTCCCTTTCCTTAACTTATCAGCTTCTAACTTTTGGACTTCAACATCCAAACCCAACTACATCTTTTCCTCTTCTAGTGCTTCTATCTTTTTCCCCAATTCAAAACTTTTCTTCTTAAAGTCTTGCTTGATAAGCTCTAATTCTGATGGGACTACTTGCAAATACTCCTCAACTAGGTGGACATTGTCAGGATTTGGCACGGGGACGTTATCATTGACTCTCCTACTCCTCCAATCGTTATACTCTTGGGTTTTCATAGGATTTGCTGCAAATGGCTTCATTTTATGGGCTTGATTCCAAGCATTTGATATCTCCCGAACTCTTTTTTATTGTTCTCGCCTTTGTATACAAACACACACTAAGCCAAACCCTGAGTTACTGAGATGATCTGTCTTGATCGATACTGTCTTATTACTAACAAAGGAGCAAATCCCACAGCTTCCCATATCCCTAGCAATAGAACCCAATCGAAATCACAGTATCGATAAATAACTTCGCCGGGAATGAATCACGGTGCTCACCATTCTATGTCTTCGTCTCGGAGACTATGAAGTATTGACATCCACTTTTCCTTAAAGATATCCTCTCGTCTATGTGCTCCAACGCCTTGGGAAATATAACCAGTCCGTACAAACTAAAAGCAAATATATCAACCTTCTTCCTTGCATCGGGATGAGTTAAAATCAAATCTCATAAACTTTTCCAAGTGATGTATTTGTTGTCGCCCTTCACCTTAATTCGAGCTGTAACCCATTGCTCACTCATTCCCGTAATGTTCATCAGCTTCGTAAGAAAAGTTGGCACATTAGCGAGTCTCAAATAGACCTTTTTTCCTGAATTTTAGGACACCGAAATAGAGCAGTGTATTCCTTAATGGTAGGCACCATATCCATGTTCCCAAAAGTGAAACAGCTATAAGCTGGGTTCCAGTACTGTGTAAGGGCTCGGAAGAGATGCTTCTCCACCTTAACTTCTAGTAAGTATGGTAGATCCCTATACTCTCGGTAGAAAATTTGCTTCATTCCATCATCCCATTGATCCCAAATTTCTTCCAACTACAGCAAGCTATTCTGAGTCACATTAATCCAAGTGAAGTCCCAGTAATCCGATACATGACCTTCAGCTAGACTATCACCCTTCTCACGTTGTCTATCCTCTGACCACATACGCACGACCACATTGTCTTCTACCTCATCAAGATATCCTTTTTCCATGACCAGTTCTCTACTAGTAATCGAACTCAAGTCAAATGTCTTTTCTAATATGAGGATGCAATGCAAAATAAGGAAAAAAAAAACAAGTTAGTACCTATAGTCATAAAATGTATCAACAAATATACAACAAAGAACCTACACATCTACTAGGTAGTCTCTAAAGGTTCGGTATAGTTCTGTCTAAGGTGGACACTCAGGGCTCATTACATGTGGCTTTAGTTCTAAAGTAACGGTACCCAAACCAACAGATTCCTTAGTCCTCAGCCATTATAGGCTCATACAGACGAGTTCGGTTTAGGGGGATACATCTCCTGTATGTTTGCACGGAAGTGAAAACTTTACGAAAACATAGGTATGGATGTATCCCAAAAGCGATTCACTATCCTGCACGAATGTGAAAACCTCACGAAGGAGTAGCTTCTCACTTGCACTTAAGCGGTGTAGTAACAAATGCTTGTATGCAAAAATATAAACATATAATATCAACATGCTATTATCACAACAAACATATAAATCACAAAAATGAAATGCAGAGAATCGCAAATTAAATTAAATCGAATTTGAAATTTTCAACAAAAAAGATAAGAAATAATCGACTTACGGCTTAACTCTTTTTCGTCCCCAGTGAAGTCGCCAAGCTATCGAAACTATTTTTTGAAAAAAAACAAAAATAAGTCTCGATTTATATTTTAGAAAATGAAAATGGAGTCGCCACCAATAACTTTTTTTAACACAGGTGTAATTGGGTCACCTTTCGAGATTTAAAAAAATCATTAAAATCACCAGTAAGTTAGGACATAACAATTTGAATATTCGAAAATGACGAGCTTTTAAAAAAAACTCGTATTTAAAATTTAAAAGGATATTCGATTATCCCGGTTCAAAGAAAAACCACACCCAGTGAGTTAGGGCATGATTTTTCAAATTCTCGAGATAAAGGACATTGCCTTGATTTATTAAAACAATTTGTGTTATTTTTAAAACCAAATTTTCATGTCATGCAAAAGTATACACAGGATTTTCGAGTATATATAATAAAAACAATACATACATAAATTACAATAAAATGAAATAATATACATATGCATATATAAAAGGAAATTTAAAAAATTACATTAAAACGGGGTCAAATTTTAATTTTTGAAAAGTTTAGAGGTTAATTTTTAGGAAATTTAGGGGTTAAATTTGAATTTTTGGAAATTTAAGGGTTAAATTTGATTTTTTGGAAAATTTAGGGTTAAATTTGAATTTTAGAAAAGTTTAGGGGTCAAATTGGAATTTTTGGAAAATTTAAGGGTCAAAAAACAATTTTAAAATAAATTAACGGTTACATGGGCAATAAACCCAAAAAACCTGACACATGGCAATCTCTGGGACACTTTTGGGTTAAGGACTAAATTGAAAAGTAAGTGAAATTATTGGCTTGAATTTAAAAATAACAAAAAAGAGCAAAAGGACCTGATTGGAACAACCGCTTAAAAGAAAGGACCCGATGGGAAATTTTCCCAATTTTAAAAAGTAACCAAAATTTTTTTCCCCCAAACGCATCGTTTACTGTATGTATAAAGCCAACCTTTTTTTTTTAAATTTCATTTCCCTTTCATTTTCTACAAAAAAAATCAAGTTCTCTGTCTTTTTTTCTTGCTCTCTCACATCCAACCTCTTGGCTTGGTCTCTAAACGCCGATCACCAACGCTGATGATCGCTGTTCGCGGTGGTCGAATTTTCAAAAATTTGTTTTTTTTTTTTAATTTCTTTTCAAAAAATGTAGATCTAGTCTAGATCTACTAAAATCAAGCAAAATTGTTTGAAAAAAACAAGGGAAAAAACTCGATTTTTATGAGTTCTTCAAATCTGTTTGTGGTTTTTGAATGAATATTTTTTTGAGCACTCGAACGGATATGGACAGCATGGAGAGATCTCTACGGTGATGGTTAGCGACCAAAGGTAAACCATCAACCTTTTTTTTTTTAATTTATTTCTTTCCAAAATAAGTAAAAAAAATATAAAATACATAAATTATAAAACAACAGTACCTTGAGTAAAAAATGATTCTGTATTCCAAATGCTATAAATTTCCTATATCAATTTTCGTGTATTTTTCTCTCTAATTTCGTATCTCCCTCTAATTTTTGCTCTTTTTATAATACATTTGTACAACCAAAATTTCGGATTTTTCGGGCTGATATCAAACAACGTACTCGTGGTGGACTTCGAATCCGAAGGATTCGACGACGGCGACGGCGAAGCGAGTGTGGGCGAGTTGGCGGCAGCGACCAGAGATTAAAGAAGGCTAAGGTTTGTTTAGTTTTTTAGGGTTTGTGAAGTTGGGCTTGTTTAAGCATTGGGCTAGGTTTTGGGGTTTGGGTAGTTTTTTAAGGTATTAGGTTTGATTGTAATTTGGTTTTTATTGGTTTTTTTTTTGTAAAAGAAACATTTTAAATTAAATTAAATTAATTTAAAATTTATTATATTTTTATTTGGGTTTTTATATTTGGTTAGGCCCGGACAAATTGGTCTCCAACAAACATTTTCAACAATGGCAAATTTCATAACATTTGAAATTATTAAAAACATAAAAATTATTAAAAACGATCAAGGTTTGCTTACCCAAATCAAAGCTCAAAGTTTGAATGTAAAAACCCTAACCTTTTTCTCTCTTAGCCATGTAAAGGAAGAAGATGAAGTGAAAATGATGAAATTTTCACTTAAATTTTCTTTAATTTAATATAGACACTAATGTCAATTTTGTAAATTTTAAGACTTTCATCATTAAGCTTTAATCAACCCTTTTTAATCTTAATTAAACCTATTTATACTTAATATAACTCATTCTAATCCACCCACTAACATTCTTTTGGTTAATTTACTCATTTGGTCCTTCTATTTAATCATCTCAACTTTTGCACCTTTTACAATTTAATCCTTTCTAGTCAATTAACTATCTAAACATTAAAATTTCCTAACCAATTTTTAATACAATGATAATGAAGTCATAAATTTTAAATAAATAAAAAAATTTACGACTCAACTCATCGAAGTTGTGATCTCAAAATCACTGTTTACGATACCATTGAAAATCGGGCTGTTATACCACACAAATCCACCTAACCCCACTCACATTCTTCTTATATTTTAATTCAAATTTCTAACTAAAATTTTCTATAAGTGTGGAGTGTTGCCATCCTCTTCTATAAAGATGGCTTAATTGCCATAATGATCCCTTCAATGCCACTTATCTTGGCATTGTTAGGTAATTCAAGTTATAAAGCTTCAACTTTTAAATCTCTTTCATGTAGTCCTTCTGTTTAATTTATCATTCTAGTTGTTAACATTCCTATCTAAAATTTAATATGACCATACACATTTCACCGTAAATATTGATTTAATCATATTCAGTGACATCGATCATCAAATGTGTGGTTTTGAACCACTATTCCTGACGTCACTAAAATGGGGTTGTTACACTTCTAGCGGTATGCAAGATATGACATCAATGTCAGCGTACGACATCCAATCAAACTGAAAAGCAAATTTATAAATATAGTTATGTATGAAATTTTGTAACCAATCATAAAGTAATCAATATAAGATTGAAAGGATAAGTAACTAACCTAGCGTTCCGAGCGTTGATCTAACAACAGTCTAATATCTTTTAACTCATCGGAGCACATCCACGTAGCTCGACCCATGGTTTCACCTGTACAAGTGATGTGTTATTCAAAGTGTATAATAAAAAAAATACATTACATATTACCTATTTATTAAGAACTGATGTTTACCTCGTCACCAACGGAAAAATGTATATGTCGGTCATCTTGGGACGTAAGAATGGTAGTCGCTACCAGGCCCATGATTGCAGCAGTAACAGGCAACCACCGATCGATGCAGCACCTGAAACCGTGGCTAGACACATCTCTCGGTATAACGTTGCCAGTACGAAAGATCCCTAATTGAATTTTTCGTACTCCACGAAGTCCACCATATGTAGAGCCACCTTACGTGCACCAAATTACGAGATTTTTCGAGAATTTAAATGCCCCTGGTTAACCTTAAAAGGTATGCTCGGACGTACTGTTGTATGACCTCCTCCGTTGCATCTTCAGAAAGCACGTCAAAATTTTTCTTCAACTAGTTCATCGAGATCTGACCACCTTCAAACCAGTCTGGGATCTTCCCTAATAGATTTTGGCAGAGGGACACTTTATCGGTAATGACAGATGCACCCATGACGACTAGCCCGTCCACGGACAGACCGAGCTACAACGCTACGTCCTTGAGTGTGATTGTACACTCGTCACATGGAAGGTGGAAAGTGTGTGTTTCAGGCCTCTATCTCTCCACCAATGTGCTGATTAGTTGGAGATTGAGTTTGCAGCCCTTAGACATGCGAGACGCATGTAAAAATCCAGCTGCTTGCAAGTGGCCGCGAATTTCAAGGATCGGAGGCTTTCCTATATTATGAATGAAGCCCTCCAAACCATGATCATCTGCCTGTTTACTAAAAAAATATTAAAATTAATAAAAATAAATTTAATAGTATTTAAATTAATGAAATTTAAATTTTCGTATTACCATTGCTAATTGGGCATAAAAAATATGCAGAATTTCAGATTGGAGTACAGAAGCAAGAGCGGCCATCTTTTAAAAATCGAGTTAAAAAATTGGTCGTGTATTTGAAAATATCAAAAATAATTAAAACGAGAAAATAAAAAAATGATCGTGTATTTGAGAGAGTTCGATAGAGTTGAGAGAGTTGAGAGTGATTTGAGTGAAAAAAAAATGGAATGGAAGTATTTATAATTTTAGTGTTTTGATTGTTGGGGCCAACTGTCAAAATTTTGACCGTTTGAAAAATGTGTCTAATTGGATAAAAGCTTTCCCAAAAAAAAAAGTATATATTTATAATTATTTTTAAAACCGACATATATCTCTTATTTTTTAATTAAAACGACATATACCGCTTATTTTGCCGTAACAAACATAAAAAAAAACTTAGGTAATAAATTTATTTATTGAAAGTGGATATCCTATCAACTTGACACCTCAACAATTAACTCTGTACTTCAACCCATTCAAAAATAATTAATAAAATCAGTATTCCTTTATGTGATTTTTACACCTTCAAAAACCATCAAATTTGACACTTGCTTTTTTTTTAAAACATAAATTTCGTATAAACCCAAATTAAATTTATGAATATTTTAAATTAGTATTAAATGAAAAGGTCAAATTTTCATTGAATCAGAATCTCAAACAAACAAAAAAAAATATTACGCAAAAGTTTAATCAGAAGATCAATCAACAAGTCGTATATGATAAAATGGGTGAAGGAACTTTTATGAGTTGTATGCAGAGTTTTTCGTGAATTGGGTTGGGAGTACTAGAATTTTAAGCTGTTCAAAAAATGGATTTAGATTTTAATTCAAGTTTAGTTCAGATAAAAATATTAAAATTTGAATTCGGTCTAGTTTGTTCGTATTAGTTTTTTATTTTATTTTATATAAAAATTTAAAAAAATATAATACAAAAAATACATTAAAAATATTAAAATAAATATTTTTCAATAAATTAAAAATAAATTTTAAAAAATATCTTTATACTTAAATAATATTAAGATGAGTGCAATTTAACAAGCAAATGCATTTAAAATAATAATAAAATTAACAATAAAACAGGTGTTGTATACTATCTAAACATTAACAATAAAATAGTAACGAAATAATAATGAAATGATAGCAAAACAATTGTAAAAAGTGAGAAAACAACAACAAAACAAAAAGGTTTTTTATTGCAAATTAGGGCTAAGCCCAAGTAAAAAAAAATTTACCCAAGACTCGATTCATCTTCTAACCGAACTTTATCTTTTATCCAAATCTATTTTTTGAACCTATATTTTTACTTAAATTCTCTCATTTTTCAGATGATCCTTTAGGTTACATTAAAAAATAATGTGCTTTCATGATTAGTGAAAAATGTAATCTATCTATCCTCAAGTAAAATGTTTTATTAATGAATACATTTTTATATTTTAACATATTCTTAATTATTTTATATTATTATAATTAAATTTTTTATTTTTTTAATCACTCAAAATGTATTTTTGGTTTTGACTTCCATGCTAACAAATATCCAATCCATAACAATTATCTTATGCAAAGTAGTGGAGTAATATAACAAATACTCAAGTATGAATTTGGCTACATCAGTTTATAAATTTATTATTTTAATTTAATGATTCATGATTAATTAATTAATTTAATTTAATAATTCATACTGATTAATTAAATTTGTTAAATTTATAAATTTTGTAATTAATTATGTAAAAAAAATAAAAAAAATATGCATAAAAGTAATAATGCATGCACCTCTTATACATCTTTCAATTATGTTGATTTCATTCCTATTTTTTTTTTATTTGATGGAAATTGATTATACAGATTTTGTTGTAGGTTTACAAAAATTATCCCTCTATAATAATATGTTATTATAGGTGTATGACAGTCACCTCTCTATAACAAACAAAATCCTGATAAATAATTGGAGTTTGAACTTATTTTATTTAGGTCAATTCTTAATATTTTCTTAAAATCCTAAAATTCAATTTCTATGAAAACAACTGTCAAGTTTATAGATTAATTTGTACAAAAAATTTCCAAGCTCTAATGTAAAAATAATTATCTAATTCAAGTTTCAATATAAAAACAATTGCTCAATTTAGACACCAATATGAAAATAAATTATTATTATTTTTTGAATATATTGTGTGATTGGTAATATATGTTCATACTTTATTAACCTTTGACAACACACACCTTGCACACACAGGTGTCCAAACCCGAGACTCCTAGAATGAATAGCATCCTCTTTTTCATTGGAACCACTCGTTGAGTTCATATGAAAATAAATTATAAATTTAGAGAATAGGTTTTTTTAAATCGAACTAATCTTACAATAAATCAAAAGTTAAAGAGGATGGTTACCCCAATTTTAAACATAAAATCAGCTTATACATCAAATAATTGTATTTATAAATAATTTGAGTTTAGTCGATTGAATCTTAGCTTGATTGGCATGGGTATTATTATCAATGCAGAAGGACAAGTGTTCGAGTGCGTTGAAACGCATTATTCTCTTATTTATGAGTTGAAGAGAAACTACAGGTAATTCTAAACATTGTATTAAAAAGAGCAACTGTATAATTTACCTATTATTAGCCTTATTTTTCTGTTAATTAAATGGATTTAATAAAATAAATTCAAACAAATAGATTTATTTAGATTTTATTTCTTAAAAAAAATTAAAATCGAGTTAAAGTAAAGCTACAGGATATTATTATTTAATTGTACATCATTTTATTCACTTGCGGGGAAAAGGAGTATCCCTGCCTTCAACAAATTAACATTTGAAAGGGGCACTTTGATGACATAATAATTTATTTTATTTTCCCACTTTACAAAAGAAATTACTTTAATCCTTTATTTAAATTTTTGCTTATTTTAATTTTTGAATTTACATTATTTATTAGATCACATCAAAATAGATGTAAAAGTTAATATTTGTTAATTTTATTAACATGACGCATACAAGTGAATATCATGTTAGTTATTAATATTTTTAATTTAAAAATAAAAAATTATTAAAAAGTAAAAAATTTTAAAAAATTATTAATTGTTTATGTGTCATACAATATATGTAGATGCCATGCCAGCAAAATTAACCGATCTTAATTATTCTATGCATTTTGAGGTGATTTTTTTGAATAAACCGATCTTAATTATTCTATGCATTTTGAGGTGATTTTTTTGAATAATTTTATTATAAGTTCTGATCATATCTATTTTTTTGACATAATATTAAGAACTACTCATAATCCCTCTCTTATAAATAGAAGGATAATACGCTTCAGCGCACTCAAACTCGTGTTCTTCTGCATTGACAATAATATTCATATCAATCAAGCTAAAATTCAGTTGATCATTTTTAAAGTAATTTGATAAATAATCTAAATTTAAAAATAAAAATAAAAACGAAAAATTAATTGGAAAATTAAAATAATTTAGGGAGATAAATAAATTATGGTACTTTTATTCTTTAATTTATGAAGCCATCATCTTCGGAGAATAAAACGAAGTTTCCGATTTTGGGTTTCCATCACTTTTATTTTTGTAATTTACCTTTTTCTTTTTCTTATTAATTAATAAAAACTTCAATTCACGTCCTTTCAATATTTTATTATTTAATTACATTACATGTATCATAATAATAATTAAAATTATAATTCAGTTAGAAATTTTCATATTTTTTTTGAATTGTAAGAGAAGAGCAAAACTTTAATAATAATGTGATTAACGTAACTTAAATTTAAGTCACATCTGAATCGATAAATATTCTGATCATCAGGTTAGCACAGAAAATTCATAAAGCTTCGTATCTTAAAACCCAAATCTATGCTAATAAAAGTGATGGGATCATTGTTAATGAACCAAATTCTAAGTATTTAAGTTCGAATCTCATTATACATAATTTTACGTGTCTCGATTTCTCATTTTATGCAAAATGAGTCAAAATCATTTCGTTTGATTTATTTTATAATTATTTACACACTGAACTTAAAAAACAATCCAAACTTACTATAATAGAAAGATGATTTAGATTTTATGAAATAGATTTTTTTTCTAATAATAAAAATTAATTTTAAATTTGATAAAGGTAGTATAGCCATTCAATTGGCAACATTGTTCCTTTCTTCCACTTTGCTCTTTTTTTTCCCCCTTTTTTTAATATTATACAATATATTATATGTTTATATTTATATGGGAAGATTCCATGCTTTGGCTTGGAACTTCCCAAACTTCCCAAGGCAACAACACTCTTCCCCACACGCCACACTTTTCTTTTTCTTTTAAAAAAAAAAAAAAAAAAAGCAAATTTCTTGTCTTCCTTGCTTTGAATGATTTGGTTTAAGTTTCTTTGAAGTGCTTTAATAGTATAAACGAAGATCTTTGTATTTATAAATCATTGAATTTAGTTTAAAAAAAATATTAGGGATAAATTTGATTAAGCAATGAATCAGTAAAATAAGAAAAAATTTAAAAAGATCGAATACAAATATTTTATTTAAAAAACTCTCCGAAGAGGATAAAAAATTACGAATAAAAATAATTTTACCATATATATAATTCTTTTGTTCTAAAAATATTACAATAAAAGAATAAAGCCTTAACAACAACACGACTAAAATGATTTGAACATGTCAAACTTGGAGCAGTGAATACTCTAATTTTTAGACCAACACAAATTCAAAAAAATAATTTTATTTCCTAAAACTATAATTAATTATATATGAATTTTAAAATATTTATGTGTATGTATAGTTTTATGTTACTTTCTTCATATGGTTATGCCGGCCTATAAGCACAAACCAAAGCCTAAGAATTATGCAGTCCACTAGGTCTTATACATTGCCAAGCTTGCTCACAATTTTGCTAAGGATGTCAATATAAGAACAAGGGCAACTCTAAATTAACCCGAATGTGAGGTATCATGTTCATGTGTTTTAAGGGGGATGATTATGCTTAGATTAGCTAAGGATTGGACTATGGTTATAAGGGTATCTCTTTTTTGAAAAGATAAAATTATGAGGACATTTTCACTCTGAAGTAGACAATACTTTATTATGAATACAATTTGACAATCATTTTGTAAACAATGACGTTGTTTGTAAGAACCAAGTAAGAGCCGCGAATCCTACCACCAAACAACTTTTATCTTAATTTCCACCATTCTGAACAACTTTTATTCCCAAAATACCTCTTTCTAACTTGCTTTAGACTTAAAAGGGAGGACTATTGCTATACTATCCTATAAGCATGTTATGATACTTGTTATTATCGGCCCACAACTTGAATGGGTCTAGGTTGGATCCTACACGATTCACATATTGAGCTCGCATGATGTTAAGTGTTCGTAAGAGGGATACCTACATTTTCTTGCAAAGTCACATGTAGAATTGCACATGGGATAGCGTAAACACATTGTCGAAACATTTTTTTAAAAAAGAAAAACAAAATTCTCAAAAAAAATTTAAAAGTCGAAATATGGAGTCGCCACCAATCATTTTATTTGGTGTGATTGGGACACCTTTAAAACATTCTTTTTAAAATAGGTCTTCGAAATCCAAAAAATGAGCTCCGGAGCCGGTTACGTGTGAGGAAGTATTAGCACCTTCAACATGCCCAAAATTGATACCAAATCGATTTTTTAGGGGTCTCAATCGTTGAAAATTTGAAAACTCAAGTGAAAATTAAAATGCGATCTTGAAATGCATGATTAACAAATTTAATATTATTTTGGAAGTTGATTTTTTTGAAGAAGGCTCGTTATTTTGAAATCCCGAGAAAAGAAGTCGTGTCCAGTAAGTTAGGGCACAACCTTTAAGATTTTCAAAAAAATAACAAGCATTTCATGCTTTAAAATTTCACGTTTTATTATTTTTAGGAAGAAAAGTATTCGAATATTTCGAATCAAAGATAAACCGTGCCTAATAAGTTAAAGCTCGATTTTTCAAGTCTCGAAATAATGAATATGACTTTTATTTTAAAAAATCTTTAAAACATAAATATTTACATATTTAAAAAAAAAAAATATGGACGTAATAGGGCAATATGCACATGTGATAATAAAATATGACATGATAAAAATATAATGACAAACACGTGATGAAATAAAATGATAATGCATACATACTTATTACATAAAACAGATGAAAACAATAGTAACAAATAAGTATAAAGACTAATTTGTGTTGAAAGAGAGGAGAGAAGAAGAAAAAAGGTAACAAAATTATAAAATACTAGAAAGCTTTAAGAGAAAAACATTAAAACAAATTCGAATGTACAATCAAAATAATATTTAATTTAAAATATCAGATAAGTAACAATTTTAAATAAAAGATTAAATAAAAAAACTGAAGAAAAGACCAATTTCAAATAAATAAAAGTTAAAAAAGATTAAATTAGAATTAAAACCAAGTTCCAAAGTATAAAATATTAAAAGGAAAACAATGGGGTTAGAGTCGAAATTTCAAAAAATATAAGGACCTCCTGAGCAATTATTCTTAGATTTTACACGTGTCTGCTTTAGGGTTGTCCACGCGCAAAGGACTCAATCATAACAAAACAAATCTTGAGGGGAAAGTTTAAAAATTAAAAATACTGAAAACAAGGACCAAATTGAGAGATCAGAAAAGGACGAAGGATGGCGGAAATAAATGACTCATTTCTCGAAAAGCGTGGATCCTATTCGGATCTTGAACAAGTTGCGGGTTGGAGCGTTGAAACGACGCCGTTTTGGACACTAAGCTTCCCCTCCAAAACGATGTCGCATGCCCCTATCATTTAAACCAATTTTTTTAAAAAAAAACCTCATTCCTTCCATCGTTTCTCTAAAAAATATATTTTCCTTTCATTTTTCTCCAATCTTTCTCTCTTCTTTTCTCTCTGGCTTTCTACCTTCGGTCTTAGGGATCCATCGCTCCGTTGTCCACCACCAACCTTCGATGTTGTCCGACCACCGTGCATGGTGGTTAGGTAAGCCAAAAGTCTTCGTTTTTTCCTTTTCTTTCTAAAATTAGATCTAGGCTCCGATCTAAAGAGATCGAGTCCAGATCTTTGCGAAAGAACCGAAAGGTTCGACTTTTTATATATTTTTTCCAAATCTGTCTTTTTTTTAAAAAATTTAAAAAAAAATAACTTCCCTTTTTTGGAGCCCCTCACAAACATGGATGAGTTCAGAGGGACTCCGTTCATGATTTCGATGGCGTGGCTAAACCAGGTACGAACCCTAACTTTGTTTCCTTTTTTTGTATTTTATTTATTTTAAAATCATTTCGTAAGAAATAAGAATAATAAATAATAAAATAGAGTATATATATATATGAGTATATAATATACCTTGAATGAACTGCGATTTTTAGTTGCAAATATATGCTTTTTGATATATATTCTCGGTAGAAAAATTACAATTGAATTTGTGTGGCTTTTATAGTCGATTTACAATGATTTCTTCTTGCTTGTCTTCTGCTTTTGCGTGTTTCCTCTTCTTTATAGAGGTAGTGGTTGATGGCAAGCATGGTGGTTTCAGCGGCAGAGGTGGTGGTTGGCCTCGAGAGTTGATACTGACGTGATGAAGCATGGGACGGTAGCGATGTTGAAGCATCAAACCCTAATAGATTAGGGTTTCAACATTTTTGAATGAATTTGAGCTTGTTGGGTATTTGGGCCTGTTGGGTTAGGGTTTGTAATTTGGTTTGGGTTTGGGTAATGGTATTTGATTTGGATGTACAAAAACATTTTGAACTTTTTTATTGGATTTTACTTAAAATTTTTTGTTTTTGCTTATTTGTTTTGGTTTGTTTTGTTTTGTTAGGCCAGGACAAATTGGGCTCTAACAGTTGCCCCTCTTTGCTCGTTGTTGTGTAATAGGAACAGAGCAAAGACTAAAAGGATAACCAATTTCGTCCGGTCCCACTAGATTTGGTTTCTTTAGCCCTTCTTCTTCAAGTAGCCTGTTTTTTGCTTCACCGGTCGTTCAACTTCACTGTATTTGCTTCTCTACATCTTTAGGAAGATAGGATTTAGTGTTGTGACTTTATTTTTCCCCATGGCAACTTCAAGAAGATAAAATTTACTGTTATAGCTTCATTTCATTCCACTTATTATTTCGGTCCGCTTCTCTATATCTCATCAGGAAGATGATCGCTTCATTGTGTTAATCCACTTCTCTGTATCTTATCAAGAAGACGGATTTTGGGTTTACTTCTTTGCATTTCGTCAGGAAGATGACCACTTTATTGCTTTGACCCACTTCTCTGTATCTCATCAGGAAGATAAGGTTTGAAGTCTCATTCATATTGAGCTTCGCTTAATTGATTTGATTTACTTCTTTGTATCTCATTAAGAAGATGACCGCCTCATTGTTTCAATCCACTTCTCTATATCTCATCAGGAAGATGGATTTGGTTCACTTCTCTGCATCTCGCTAGGAAGATGACCATTTTATTGCTTCGACCCACTTCTCTATATCTCATCAAGAAGATGGGGTTTGGAAGTTTCACTCTCATTGAGTTTCTCTTCAATGTTTTGGTCTACTTCTCTGTATCTCATCAGGAATATGACCTTTTGAAGTTTCACTCTTCCTATAATTAGGGTAAGTGATTGTGTGCTTCAATTTACCCCACGGTCGGGGTAAGATATTGGTGCTTTCAATCGTCGCAGCTTTAACCTATTCCTCTTAAACTTTAGGGTATAAGATTCGCCTTTGTGGTCTCAATCTTTCCTTTAATACTCTAGGGCATCAGCTCCAATGTTTTCTCGGTTTATCTCGCCATTTTACGGGATGTGACCTGTAAAGTATGCTTCTATAGACCTCTATGTAGGCCCAGATTATTTAGGATGCCATGATCAGAATGAATCAAATGCTCCTAACTAAATGAATGTGCATGATGAATGTCAGATTCATTTATTATTATTATTTGGGTTGACATGGCCTGTCGCTTGTCCAAATTCTGTCATGAGTGCGCTGTCATGTCCCTTTCTTGAGCTGCTTGTTTTCAAGTTTGTTTTTCAATTGGTAGTCCTGTTTCGGGCCCCATACCATTTAGGAAATTCCAGAGTAATGCTCATGGATCTTTATATGATTCATATTATTAGTTCATTATCCATTATTTTCAATGCAAGATGCTTGAACGAGATTATGAAAGAATAAGGTTGAAATTTATTGAAGACACAATTCAAAAGAAAGGATTAAAGATGGTAAATATTGGTAAAAAATTGCCAAGTATACAATAAAAGACAATTAGATGTCACGGATATTGCAGGATGAGCTTTTCTGAGTCGACTCGCTGAGAATCACTTTGAGCCTGGATATGTGTCTAGAAGGCCTAGAGTGCCTTGTTGAGGCTTCAAGATGTAAATTTCCTCCGTCTTGTTACATTTGAGAGAAAAGATCACTTCGAACCCATTTTTCACTTCAAATTTGAGTCGCCCTTTGCGAGTTTTCAACTAAAAATCCCTTTTGGTTTCAAGACTCCCTTTGCAGGTTTTCATCTTGATCTTTTTTTTAGGCGAAATATTTTTTCATTGAGTTTGAGTTGATGTGGTTGTACAAATCTTTGCCGTCCATTTCTGTTAGAATGAGAGCTCCCACCGAGAAAGCTTTCTTTACCACATAAGGCCCTTCCCAATTGGGCATCCATTTACCTTGGAAGTCTTTATGTATGGGAAGTATTTTTTTCAAAACTAGATCTCTCTTGTGGAATTTTTTAAGGTGGACCTTTTTGTTATAAGCTCGCATCATCCTTTTCTGGTATATCTGACCATTGCGGATAGCTCTTAATCTCTTTTCTTCAATTAAATTCAACTGATCATATCGGGCCTCAATCCATTCTGCCTCATGTAACTGTAACTCTGTCAAGACTCGGAGAGAAGGTATTTCAACCTCGATAGGTAAGACTGCTTCCATGCCATATGGTAATAAGAATGGTGTTGCCCCAATAAAAGTTCTGATCGAAGTTCTGTAAGCAAAGAAGGCAAACGGTAATTTTTCGTCCCAGACTCTATAGGTCTCAGTCATTTTTACAATGATCTTCTTGATGTTTTTATTAACTACCTCTACAGCTCCATTCATTTTTGGGCGATAGGAAGATGAGTTGTGATGCTTGATTTTGAATTGCTCGCAAACTTCTATTATCATGCTATTATTCAAATTGAAATCATTATCGGATATGATCCTTTCCGGCATTCCATATCTGTAGATGATCTCCTTTTCAAGAACTTGTTAACTGCAGACTTCGTGACGTTGGTGTAAGAAGCAGCTTCTATCCATTTGGTGAAGTAGTTGATAACCACGAAGATAAATCTATGACCATTTGAAGCCTTTGGAGAAATTGGTCTAATGACATCCATGCCCCACATAGAAAAGGCCAAGGAGATGTCATGACATGAAGGTGTGATAGGGATACATGAATTTTATCCCCATAGATCTGGCATTTATGACACCTCTTAGCATAATTGATGCAATCCCTTTTCATGGTGGACCAGTAATACCCTATCTACCTAGCCATTGTGAAACCATTGGCTTGTGTTCCACAAATGCCTTTGTGAACTTCTTCTAAAATTTTTCTAACTTCGATTGCGTCGACACATCTTAGCAACATCTGATCCTTTCTCCTTTTGTACAAGATTTCCTCGTTTAGGACATATTCATTTGCACCTTCTCAATGTATTTTTTTCATTTTCAGAAGTTTTCCCGGGGTACTTGCAATCTCTTACACACTAGAGAAAATCTTGGTACCATGGGTGGTCATCCCTTTCTTCTTCTTCTTCAATATCATAACAATGGGTCGGAGCTTCATAGATGCTCATTTGAATACGTTTTATATCTTCTAGTCTGTTTACCTTAATCATCGAAACCAAAGTGGCAGGAGCATCAGCCATCTGATTTTCTTCTCGTGGGAGATAATGAAATGTGACATCATCAAACTCCTTGGTTAACTCTAGAATCAACTTTCGGTAATCAATTAGCTTGGAATCTCTCGTTTCCATTCTCATTTAAGTTGATAAATTACTAGTGCGGAGTCTCCATATATCTCCAAAACTTTTATTCCCCGCTTTATAGCTGCACGGATTCCCATGATACATGCTTCATATTATACTATGTTGTTTGTATAATCAAAATCAAGTTTACTGGTGAAAGGATAGTGGTCTCCTTCTGGTGATACCAAAACTGCCCCAACTCCATTACCCGTAGCATTTGAAGCACCATCAAAATTTAATCTCCACGGATGTTCCACCATGGTTCTTTCTTTAGTAGTTGTAACATACATTAAGTCCTCGTTTGGGAAGTTGAAGTTTATTGGCTCATAATCCTCTAAAGCCCTGTTGGCTAGAAATTCTGCTATCGCACTCCCTTTTACTGCCTTTTGATTGACATAGACTATGTCGAATTCATAAAGTAAAATTTGCCACCTAGCCAACCTTCCATTCAGTGCGGTCGACTCCATCATATATTTTAGAGGATCTAGTTTTGAGATTAACCAAGTTGTATGGTATAACATGTATTATCTTAATCTTCGCATAGTCCAAACTAGAGCGCAACATAATTTTTCAATTGGTGAGTATCGAGTCTCACAATCAGTGAATTTCTTGCTAAGATAATATACCACCCTTTCCTTCTTTCCAGACTCATCATGTTGGCCTAGTACACATCTCATAGAATTTTCAAAAACCATCAAGTACATGATCAATGATTTATTTGGAATTGGAGGCATTAAGATGGGAGCATTGGACAAATAATCCTTCACTTTGTCAAAAGTTTCTTGGCATTCATCATCCCACACACCTGGATTGTGCTTCCTAAGCAAATGGAAGATGGGATCGCATTTCTCAGTCAGCTGTGAGATGACCGAGCAATGTAATTTAATCTCCCTAATAACCCTCGAACTTCTTTTTATGTACTGGGTGATGGTAATTCCTGTATGGCTTTGACTTTATCTGGATAAATTTCAATCGCGCTTTTGATGACCACAAATCCTAATAGTTTGCCCGGAGTGGTTCCGAAAGTGCACTTGGCTGGGTTTATTAGTTGATATTTTCTTAGTCTCACAATCAGGTTCCTTAAGATCATTACGTGTTCCTTCTCTATTTGGGATTTTGCAATCATATCATTGACATAAACTTCAATTTCTTTATGCATCATGTCATGAAACAAAGTCACCATAGCTCTTTGATAGGTTGCCCTAGCGTTTTTGAGTTCAAAAGGCATCACCTTATAGTAGAATGTTCCCCACATTATGACAAACGTGGTTTTCTCCATATCTTCGAGATCCATCATTATTTGATTATACCTAGAGAAACCATCCATGAATGAAAATAAAGAGTGACCTGTTGTATAATCTACTAAGGTGTCGAAGTGAGGTAATGAAAAGTTTTGGGCTAGCTTTATTTAAATCACGATAGTCCACACATATATGCATTTTCCCATATTTTTTAGGAACAGAGACTATGTTGGCTACCCATTCCGAGTATCTAACTACTTGGAGGAACCCAGCGTCGAATTGCTTTCTGACTTCTTCTTTTATCTTTAATAACACATCAAGTCTTATGCTTCGGAGCTTCTGCTGAACAGGTTTGCATTCTTCCTTTTTGGTGAGTTTGTGTACCACAATGTCGGTACTCAAGCCAAGCATGTCTTGGTAGGACCATGCGAAGACATCTTTGAACTCTTGAAGCAACTCGATAAGATCTTTTCTGGTTTCTGTGGAGATGCTTGTCCCAATTTTCACTTCTTTCTTTTCATCTTCATTCCCCAGACTTATAACTTTCACCGATTCTTTATGAGGCAAATTTTGTTTTCTTTCTTAATCCACCATCCTTAACAAATCAGAAGATAAATTACAATCCTGATCATCTTTAAAGTCCTGAAGTTCTTCGAAACACATATCTTGCTCAAAATGAGGTTCTAAGTTAGCGTCAATGTTGCTCATATCATTGATATTCAAGGACCTATCAAAGGAGTAAAAAAAAGGTCCAAAAAACAAAATAAATTTACGAAAAAATGATTGTATGGTATGAGTATGAGTATAAATGCTTGTCAAACTGGACAATAATGTATGTATTAAAGAATGATCGATTTTGTATTTTGAATATAAGCGAATGGTTTGTTGAATAAAAGAATAATTAGTGAAAAATTACCATGAAAGATAGAAAATGCATTTTTATTAAAATAACTAGCTAATGATCATGGGCCCTTTACAAAAGAATTCATATTACTTTCGAGCCTAAAGCAATAGGTGCGTTCTGAGCATTACTCTAAAGGAATCTTAAAATTTACAGGGAGTTCATCTATAGTCTAATTATTCGAAGTGCTTCCGGGTGCGCATGGACCGATTCTCGATAGATCCCTTTCTTCTCTTTCTTCAGATATAGCATTGATGCTAAGATTCTTTATGGTTCCTTCAATCTCGATTATCACCCTTTTCTTCTCCACCCTTAGTCCCGAGTTGATTATCCCTCCAGATATGAATGTTCTTGATATGTGAGGAAAATCATCGGCTCTCATTTGATTTCTTCGCCGGTCAATCTCGCTCTTCTTCTTTCTTGCTTTTTCTCTAGCTCTCTTTTCTTATCCTTTGAACTTGACATGTACCTCAGGCCAAAATGACCTCGCTTATCTGCCAATATCGCTGCATTGATTCTCTCTTGGAGATACTTTCCTAGTCTATTTCTTGGCAGGGTTCCTTTCTCGAGCATTAGTCGCAGACCCATCTTTGTATTTTGTGATATTTTTGGTGTAGGGATACTGCTTCTTTCGGTAATAAAGGTTGCGTTAACAAACTCTAAAGACCGGAAAGAGCATTCCAAAGCTTCTTCATCTGCTCTTATGTAAGGTGCATCATTGGCTATGGATGCAATTATGTCTTCCTTGGTGTTGATTGTGACCAAACATCCTTCAGTCACTAGTTTCAATTTTTGGTGCAGTGATGACGGTACTACCCCTACCGAATGTGTCCATGGTCTTCCAAGTAAGTAGTCATAGCTTGGTTTGATATCCATCACAAAAAAATCCACCTCATATGTGTTCGGCCCAATTTGGAGCAGCACCTTAATCTTGCCCATCACTTTTCTTTCAGTCTCGTCAAATGCTCTCACTCTATTATTGCACACCTTCATATAAGGGCTATCAATGGGCAATCTCTTCAAAGTACTTAGTGGTAATACGTTCAGAGTGGAGCCATTATCTATGAGTACCCTTGGCAATGTGTACCCTTTACATCGTGTGGTAATGTGCAGGGCCTTTGTTGATCCCATCCCTCCAGATGGTATTTCATCATCGCTAAAGAAAATAAAGTTGTCCGCACTCACATTGTTGACTAAATGATCCAGCTTACTAATTAAAATATCGTTAGCCACGTATGTTTCGTTTAGCATTTTCATTAATGCACTACGATAGGCCTCTAAGCTTAAGAGTAAAGATAGGATAGAAATACGGGCTGGTTGCTTGTGTAATTGTTCCACTACACTATGCTCAATGTGCCTTAGGAAATTCAGAAATTCTTTTGCTTCCTTTTCTGTCACAAGCTCGTTTATTGGTGGCTCAGGCTCATTAACCCTTCTTTCCTTTAGCTCGATCATCAATGCATTTCCCTTGCTCACTTCTTTTCCTTTGTCTGCTAGGTCGTAACACTTCCCATTTCGAGTGATGAGACTTACGTCTTCTTTGAATTCTTTCCCTTTTGGCATGGTTACTTTGTAGTTATAGCTCCATGGCACTTTTTGCTATCTCTGTATGGGAATACCGTCGATTTTTGTATAACAATACATGATGCTACTCGCTCTACTACCCAAACGCTTTTAGGTTTAAAAATAATCACTACTAGGCGATTGATTCCATAGGCTTTCGTTGACCTCTCTTCCAAAGTACAAATGTCTTTAACTTCTTTTTCTTCTTCAAAAAACTCCATCTCTTTGTTGTCCATTAACTTTTGGACCAGAGCCTTGAACTCGACGCAATTCTGAATCCTATGTCTCTCAATGTTATGAAATTCACAGTAATTATAGGCCATTTCCATTGTTTCCTCCCCATCCTGTGTAATCAATCCCGTTTTAATCATTTGCTGCCATACCCATTCAAGAGGAGACTTGACTTCCTCCACTTTACTTTTGACCCCTTGTCTTCCCTCCTCTACTATTGCATTTATTCCTTGATCAGAATGATTGGGCAAGGGATTTCCCACTATGTCAGGTCTTGTTGGTTCATCAAATCTCACGATTCCTTCCCGAATAAGTCCCTTAACTTGCCTCTTGAAGGCAGGACGGTTCTCAATTGAATGCCCCTCTACTCCTGCATGATTTTCACACCGAGATTTTGCATCGTACCACGCTGAAAATGGGGGCTTGTATGGCCTTACATGATGTAGGGATACTAAATGCTCGTTATACAGTCTTTGGTAAAGTTCTTTATATGACATAAGAATTGGAGTGTATTGAATTATCTCCCTATTCGGCCTTGAGCTCGATTTTTGTTTTGGAGCATTTTCATAGTGTCTTATCAAGGCTTTAGGTTGCGCTGTCATGAACAGATTTGTGTAATTTGACCAGTGCATGCCCGCGTTATTTACCTCATTATCCATTTTCCTTAGAGCGGATTTCTTGGTGCTTTCTCCGGCTTCGATCTTATTGCTTTTTATTGCGCTTTCAATCATTTCCCAGACATGACCATGTCGGAGAAACTTTTGGTGACATTTCCCAACAAATGGTTCAGGTAAGGTGCTTTCAAAGTATTGACAAAAAGCATAGTCGTCTCTTTTTCTGTCAACGACGGCTGTACTTGGGTTGTTGTATCCCTCCATCTTTGGGCGTATTGTCTGAAACTTTCACTTGGCTTCTTCTTCATGTTTGTAATGTAATCCTATCAGGGGTTATGTTAGTGATATGACCATACTGCTTCATAAAAGCACGTGCTAAGTCCTTCCATGAACTGTTTTTACACGATTAAGCTAATTGTACCATCTAACAGCAGATCTTACCAAACTGTCTTGGAAACAGTGGATCAATAGTTGGTCATTGTTGACATATCTTGTCATTTTCCTACAGAACATTGTGACATGAGCTTCTGGGCAACTCGTCTCGTTATATTTTTCAAATTCTAGGGCTTTAAATTTTTGCAAAAGCACTAGGTTTGGGACCAAGCTCAATTCTTTGGCGTCCATCCCATAAAAGGTTTCAGATCCTTGTATTGCTTGGATTTTCTCCTCCAAATACATTTTGTATTTTTCTTCCATTTGTCTAGGAAGATCCATTCCTGCTATCTCATCACAGTCATGAACACCGACATTTGAGACATTTTCTCCCTGGTTAGATCCTAATCACATTGGACAGTTATTTGGTCTTGAGGTGCCAGTAGGGTGTTGTTGCGTTCTTATAGTGACGATATCTCCTTGTGTGTATGCTCCCGGTGGGACTTGGTTGTATAAGGGTGTATAGCCTAGGGGTTAATGGGATCCTCTTCTTCTTCCTCGAGATTTATTGCAGGACTTTTCTCTTTAGCAGCCCTTTCTCTTAGAATATGGGCTAACTAGTTTATCATATCCCTTTGATCTTTCATGTCTTGTTGCATACTTTCCATTTGATCTTGTAATTATGCATGCATTTGTTCTTGCATGTCTCTTTGTGCTTGTTCGAGCCTTTCCATTCTCTGATCCATGGCTTTAGATTTATTGCGAGTGTAATACCGGTGAGGGTTCTCAATGGTTTCTTATATAACTATTACAAGTTAATTAATTAAAGATATTTTCTTTGGAATTTAATGCATGTTAATAAATGTGATGCTTATGAATGTATGTATGCATAAAAAAGGTATTGACTCATAATTCAATTTCATTGGAAAACTTCACTAGATAACAAGTTTCTTTACATAAGGCAGATTTACATATATGGCTTTGCCTTAATGCCCAAAACCTTAATTTTCCTAAGAAGCCCTGCTAACTTTTTGACCCCGATCTCACTTCGACTTATATTGCATGCTTAAGACATCAGCCTCAACAACAAGTGTTTGCAAGTGATCGGCAACTCCATGTACTTGTGTCAGAGACTCGCCCATAACATAATCTCTATCTCGAATTTGTCTCTGGGCGTGTTGAAGGTTCCATTCCCTCGTTTCCAAGGTCCTCTCAAGAATCTCGGTTCGTATCTAACTATTTGTAATAAGGCTTCAAGTTCTTCCACTCTTTTCTTCAATCCTTCATTCTCGGCTCGACTTGCCTTTAGTTTTGTTACCGAGTTACGACTATGATACCTGTGCAGTGACTCCTCTAATTTTTTTTATTCGAGCTCTTAGCTCGGTACTCTCAGCTTGGCTTTCCAATAACTTACTTTTCATAGCATTCTCTTGAACCTGAGCGTCTTGAAATTTATTTTTCCACTGATCTATTCTATCCCTTTCTTCACGAATCTCCTGTTGCCAATGTTCAGATGTCTTACCCAACCCGGTAGCCCTTATCGATAAACGAAGCTTCTTGTAGTCTTTTTTCAAGCTGTCAAGATCCTCATCAGCTCTATTCTTCCATTTTCTCAACCTTTCTACTTCTAATTTTTGGACGTCGATATCTAACCTCAAGTGCATCTTTTCTTTTTCCAACTTCTCTATCATTTCCCCAACTCAAAATTCTTTCTCTCAAAGTCTTGCTTGATAACCTCTAGCTCTGTTGAGACAACTTGCAAATGCTCCTCGATCGGGCGGATGATTTCTTGATTCGGCACAGGAATGTTATCGTTGATCCTCCTATTCCTCCACCAATCATATTCCACAATTGTCATGGGATTTGCACCAAACACCTTCATTCTACGAACTTGATTCAAAGCATTTGAAATCTCTCAAATCTTCTTCTTCTTATTCTCTCCATTATATGCAAATTCACATTGAACTAGTCCTTGAGTTGCGGGTATGAACTGTTTTGATTTATACTGTCTTGACACAAGAAAAGAAGCATGACCCACAGCTCCCCATATTTCGACCAATGAAACCCACTCGAAGTCTCCACATCGGTAAATTATCTCATTGGGAATGAACTAAGGTGCTCACCATTCTACGTCCTCATCTCGGAGACTCTGAAGGATTGCCAACAATTTTTCTTCGGATATATATTCTCGCCTTGGTGTGGTCATAAACTCCTTCAATGGGGAATAACTCTCCAAGAATACTCGGTGTGAGACCTTCTCCACTTTCCAAAGTGGCTCAATCGATGAATCTTCCCTCCCCTTCTCTTCGGCAGGCGTTTAAGGATTTGAAAATCTCGGTCAGAATTACTGGAACAGGAGTAACTCTTTTGTCGAGGCAATTGAACAGGCCGATAACTGCATCCTTTATATGCCCCAATGCTTTAGGAAATACCACCAATCCGTACAAACTCATGGCAAAAATGTCAACTTTCTTTCTTACATCCAAATGTGCTAGGATCAGATCTCGCAAGCTCTTCCAAGTGATGCACTTATGGTCACCTTTCACCTTAATTCATGTCGAAACCCATTCCTCACTCATCCCCATAATGTTTATCAATCGCTTGAGAAAAGTCGGGACATTAGGAGCCCTCAAGTAAGCTTTTTATTAACTTGAATTCTCGGGCAGCGAAGCAATGTCGTGTATTCCTCTATTGTGGGTACCAAGTCTACATTTTCGAAGGTGAAGCAGCTGTAGGCCAAGTTCCAATGCTGCGTGAGAGCTCGTAGAAAATGTTTGTCAACCTTAACCTCAAGCAAGTATGAAAGATCCCCGTATTCATGGTAGAAGGTTTGCTTTATCTCGTCTCCCCACTGGTCCCATATTTCTTTTAACTCTTGCAAACTATTTTGAGTTGTGATTATTCTGGTATAGTCCCAAAAATTTGATACGTGATCCTCTACCAAGCTATCTCCTTTCTTGCACTGTCTATTCTCCAATCACATACGTATAGCCACATTATCCTCTACCTTATCAAGATACTTCCTCTCCATGATCGATTCTCTATCAATAATTCAGCTTAAATCAATACCTTTCCTAGTATGAGAATGCAATGCAAGCAAAAGAACAAAATAAGACAAGTCAGTACAATTGTCATAAATTTCAATAACAAAGTACGTACAAAACAAGAAACTTATATTTGTCTTGGGATAGTGCTAATATTTCAGTGTAGTTCTATCTTAAGGCGGGCGCTTAAGGCTTACTATATGTGGTTTAAGTTCTAAAGTAAAGGTATCTAAACCAGCAGATTCCTCGATCCTCACCCATTATAGGCTCATATGAATAAGTTTGGTTTAGGGGGACACATTTCCCATATGTTTGCACGGAAGTGAAAACTTCACGAAAACATAGGTACAGATGTAATCCCGAAAGTGATTCACTATCCTACATGGAGGTGAAAACTTCGCGAAGGAATAACTTCTTAGTTCCACTTAAAAGGGGTAGTAAAATGCAAATGAATGCGAACTTATACTAGCAAGAATATTATCACAGTATTGCATAGAAATTGCAAAGGATCACAAATTAATTTAACCCAAGTTTTTAAATTTTTAACAAAAAAGACCCAAAGAAAAATCGACTTTCGGCTTGACTCTCTTATTCTCCCCAATGTAGTCGTCAAGTTATCGAAACGTTATTTTTTAAAAAGAAAAACAAAAGTCTCAAAAAAAATTTAAAAGTCGAAATATGGAGTCGTCACCAATCATTTTATTTGGTGTGATTGAGACACCTTTAAAACATTCTTTTTAAAATAGCTCCTCGAAATCTAGAAAATGAGCTCAGGAGTTGGTTACATGTGAGGAAGGATTAGAACCCTCAACACGCCCAAAGTTGGTACCAAATCGATTTTTAGGGGTCTCAATCGTTGAAATTTTGAAAACTCGAGTGAAAATTAAAATGCGATCCCGAAATACATGATTAAAAAATTTAATATTATTTTGGAAGTCGAATTTTTTGAAGAAGGCTCATTATTTTGAAAATCTCGAGAAAAGAAGTCGTATCCAGTAAGTTAGGGCGCGACCTTTAAGATTTTCAAAAAAATAACAAGCATTCCTTGCTTTAAAATTTCACGTTTTATTATTTTTAGGAAGAAAAGTATTCGAATATTTCGAATCGAGGATAAACCGTACCTAGCAAGTTAATGCTTGATTTTTCAAGTCTCGAAATAACAAACATGACTTTTATTTTAAAAAATCATTAAAACATAAATATTTACATATTTTTTAAGAAAAAAAGGATGGATGAAATAGGGCAATATGCACATGTGATAATAAAATATGACAGGATAAAAGTATAATGACGAACACATGATGAAATAAAATGGTAATGCATACATACTTATTACATAAAACAGATGAAAACAATAGTAATAAATAAATATAAAGACTAATTTGTGTTGAAAGAGAGGAGAGAAGAAGAAAAAAGGTAACAAAATTATAAAATACTTGAAAGTTTTAAGAGAAAAACATTAAAACAAATTCGAATGTACAATCAAAATAATAATTAATTTAAAATATCAAATAGGTAACAATTTTAAATAAAAGATTAAATAAAAAAACTGAAGAAAAGGCCAATTTCAAATAAATAAAAGGTAAAAATGATTTATTTAGAACTAAAACCAAGTTCCAAAGCATAAAATATTAAACGGAAAACAACGGGGCTAGAGTCGAAATTTCAAAAAATATAAGGACCTCTTGAGCAATTATTCTTAGATTTTACACGTGTCTGCTTTAGGGTTGTCCACGCGTAAAGGACTCAATCATAACAAAACAAATCTTGAGGGGAAAGTTTAAAAATTAAAAATACTGAAAACAAGGACCAAATTGAAAGATCAGAAGGGACGAAGGATGGCAGAAATAAATGACCCATTTCACGAAAAGCGTGGATCCTATTCAGATCCTGAACGGGTTACAGGTCAGAGTGTCGAAACGACGCCGTTTTGACACTAAGGTTCCCCTCCAAAACGTCGTCGCATGCCCCTACTATTTAAACAAAAAATTAAAAAAAAAAAACCTCATTCTTTCCATCTTTTCTAAAAAAACAGATTTTCCTTTCATTTTTCTCCAATCTTTCTCTCTTTTTTTCTCTCTGGCTTTTTACCTCCGGTCTTAGGGCTCCGTCACTCCGTCGTCCTCCACCAAGCTCCGATGTCGTCCGACCGCTATGTATGATGGCCAGGTAAGCCAAAAGTCTTCTTTTTTTTTTCCTTTTCTTTATAAAATTAGATCTTGGCTTCGATCTAAAGAGATCGAGCCCAGATCTTTGCGAAAGAACCGAAAGGTTTGACTTTTTTATATATATTTTCCAAATCTGTCTTTTTTAAAACAAATTTAAAAAAATAATTTCCCTTTTTTGGAGCCCCTCACTAACATGGATGACTTCGGAGGGACTCCGTTCATGATTCCGATGGCGTGGCTAAACCAGGTACGAACCCTAACTTTGTTTCTTTTTTTTTGTATTTTATTTATTTTTAAATCATTTCGTAAGAAATAAGAATAATAAATAATAATAAATATATATATAATATACCTTGAATGAACCGCGATTTTTGGTTGCAAATATATGCTTTTTGATATATATTCTCGGTAAAAAAATTACAATTGAATTTGTGTCGCTTTTATAGTCGATTTACAATGATTTCTTCTTGCTTGTCTTTTGCCTTTGTGTGTTTCCTCTTCTTTGCATGTATAGATCCGAACAGAGGTAGTGGTTGATGGCAGGCATGGTGGTTTCGGCGTCAGAGGTGGTGGTTGGCCTCGAGAGTTGATGTTGATGTGGCGAAGCATGGGACGGCAGCGGCACTGAAGCATAAAACCCTAACAGATTAAGGTTTCAACATTTTTGGATGAATTTGAGCTTATTGGGTTAGTATTTGTAATTTGGTTTGGGTTTGGGTAATAATATTTGATTTGGATGTAAA
The DNA here is from genome assembly GCA_039519145.1 of Kokia cookei. Taxonomy (NCBI): domain Eukaryota; kingdom Viridiplantae; phylum Streptophyta; class Magnoliopsida; order Malvales; family Malvaceae; genus Kokia; species Kokia cookei. The sequence goes on from CM076909.1 coordinate 23,214,818, forward strand.
AAAACATTATGAACTTTTTTATTAGATTTTAATTAAAATTTTTTGTTTTTGCATATTTGTTTTGGTTTATTTTTTTTTTGTTAGGCCCGGACAAATTGAGCTCCAACACACATGTTAAGTCTAGAATATGTTATGTATTGACATGCATGAAACCTACCTAGTATATCATATCAATGAACAATATCCATATCATATAAATATACAACCTTACCATCTAAAGAAGATAGAGAAAAACCCTCAACAAAGCGCACGCCAAATCCTAAGAATTATATGTTATATAAAGCCCAATACATTGGCAAAACACAGCTAGCCTTCAACCCATAGCTTTTAGCCCTTGAACTTTGTGGTATGTCAATACCGAAGAATTGCGAAACTTGCACACAAAGGTTGCTGGTTAGTAATAAAAGGATTTAGCTAATTCTTGTGCACCTATAAGCCAAAGGACACTTCCAACTAAGCCTCCAAGATAAGCATAAAAGTGAGGCATTACATTTATTTTCGTTATCTTCTTTGTTTTAGATATTACACCGTTTTTCATTATCTATTTTCCATCTCCTATTAAGTCTAACAACCCAATTTTTAATTTTGGGATTAAATTGTGATTTAAGTGTTTTCAAGGACTAAATTAGAATTTGTGTAAGTCTTAGGGACTAATATGGAAATCAGTGAAGTTTAATGACTTAATTGAGCTTTAATTAAAGTTTTGTGGGCAAATTAGAATTTTTGGGACTTATTTGTAAAGTGGTTCAAGTTTGGGGATATTTTGAAAACCTTAGTTAAGTTTGGTCCTTTTGAGAAATTTACCCTTTTTGTTGGGTACTTAATCTCTTTTTCTTTGTTTCAAAATCTTTTATCTCCCATTTTAAATTTTCTTTCTTTTTCTTCCAAACCAAAAATTCTCTCCCTCTCCTTCTCCATTTTTCAATCGTCCTTCAACGACCCACCTACGGCCGTCCGTGCGACACACCACCGCCACCATCGTTTCCCTTGTCCCACGAGCACAACCATCCCACCAAACACCTCACATCGATTGTCGTTTGTGAGAAGAAAAACGTTGGACATTTGGTTCTATCTTGCGCTGCCCTTCACCGTGAGCTTTACCCCTCTTTGTTGTCGATCTTGACGTGAGTATGTGAAAGGGATCTTTTTCTTCCTTTTTTATGTCATTTCGACGAGCTTTTGTGCCGCCGTTCATGGAGAGGTTAGGATCAACGCTGTCATGGGGGTTTGAGAAACCCTAAATTTGTGTTTTAACAAAGTGTGTGAGAAGTAGGCCTCTAAAGTAACCCAATGCCCAATTTCCTTAACCAAAAACCAAAGCATGACCCAACAACTCAAAACCTAAGACCCACTTTGGACCAATTCCCATTAAGTGACCTAAAATCATGTGACCTTAAACCTAAGCCAATCTAGCTCAAACCCTAAACCAACCTTGAAGACCCATGACTCAAATACCCAACTTAACCCAAATTCAAAGACCCAAACCCTATGCCCATGAGCCAATTTGGTTGACCCGACCTGGCCCGAACCCGATTTGACTCATTGACCCGTTGACTTGCTTTAACCTGTTAACCTTGATTGTTGAATTTGACTTTAACTATTGACTTTTTTTGACCAACCCTATCCTGCCATTTTTCGATGTCCTGATTCCAAATCCACTATCCGTTTTGCCAATTTTGAACCCGAAAGCCCCGTTTAAGCTATTTGCAGTAATTTTGTACTTAGTAAATTTTTTAAGAAAAATGGATAAGAGATTTGACTTGGGATATTTTGTGTGTAGGTGGTTACAATTTTTAGAATGACGAGTTACCTTCTCCACTTGTGCAAACTGCCCCTACAAAAGCTCCGATAGTGACACGTGAGTTTTGGGTTTTGGTTTTGTGTTATATTTAGTAGGTGGCATAATGATAGATTTAATGTAGAATTTATTCTTGTAGGTTCTAATTCAATTAAACCTAGTGATAGATCTGAGCGTGGAAGACGTTCTCCACGATGTTAGAGCTTTTGCCACTAGAGGTATGTCTTTGTCTGTGCTACATGTTGTTGTGTGTTTCTATTCGTGCTATGTATTTGTTGTGTGTTCTGTCTGTGTTATATGATTATTGTGTGATGTTATCTTGTAATGAGATATCTGTGAGATTATTACTCGATTTTGTGCATCGCATGTTGATTGTTCATGCATATTTGTCAGATTGTGGGTATTCTGAATATCATGTGTACTCTGATGCATTATCATGAGATTGTGTTGCGACTGAGTTATTGAGACATCATCTCCCTGTGTGTTCATGGGTTGGGTTTGTATGGTGGAAGTCGTGGTAATCACCCCTTCAAACGGATGATAGTAAAATCACTCTAATTGGTGATGATTAGATGGGGAAGAGTTCTGGGGAACCTCTCCACTGTGTTGGTGTGCTGGAGGATTGGGTGCATTGCATTGTGCTTGTGATTTTATTGTATTTGTGTTATGATAAACTATATGCTTGTGTTAAAATGTTTTATGAAATTACTATGTTTGTGATTGCTTGCACTTTAGAGACACAGTAGCCTCTTTAGCTCATTCCCTTTCAATTTTTCTTACAGATTTATTCGGATATAGGCGACTTGGTACTTGAAGAATCTCTTGTTTTTAACCATTTTCATTTATTATTCGTTATGAAATATTTTGGGGGATTTTTCAGATTAATGTGTTATTAAATTATTTTGGGATTTTAAATGTTTAATTTTTAGTTTGGAGATTTTGGGTATTTGTTTAAGGAATTTGAATAATAATTTTTAAGTTTGGAATTATTCAAAAAAGTGGAAAATTAATTGTTTTGTTATGACTTAATTTATAATATATATGTTTTAAATGGTTTATGAGAGAAAAATTACGATAATGACCTTCTAGATTCGGTCATATTTTCTAGGCTGGGTTTAGGGGATTACATTAAGTACCTCATTAAGTTAAAGATTAAGGAAGTCTTAGAGTACATGTTCTCCTCTTACAAAGCTACTAAAGGCTCAATTTCGGCTTCGTAATCTAGTCAGTTCACCCTTAATCCATATCCATCTTCACAAAGATGTAAACTCCTATTATATATTTTTAATTATTCTACTTTAATTATTTTTATTGTAGTTTATGCAAACAAATATTTTTATTGTAGTTCAAAATTATTGCAGTTTATTAATAAATATTGAATGCAATGATAAAATAGATTGCATTTTTAAAGAAAATATGCATATTCAAACTTTATAGGTAACATAATTAGGAGTAATAATAAACATTAAATATAAATGGTAAAAACTCCATGAAAAATACTAAAAGAAGTTATTGCATTTTATTTGATTCTTTATTATTTCGTGTCTTTTATTTATTTCCCTTTCTACCATTCTTATTTAAGGGTTTTTTATCCATCTAACTAAAAATAAATAAATATTTATGAAAATGACCCAAGTTGAAAAATTATAACGAAAATAACTTGAAATCTATAGTGTTAGGCAGTGTCGGCACCCCGATGACCAGCACCAAAGTTCATCATCGTGTAATCATTACTTTGTGATTGAGTCGGGGATTAAAAAAACTAATGTTTTTAGTGCTGGAACTGTAATGGTCGGTACCCGTCGGGGATTAAAAAAACTAATGTTTTTGGTGCTGGAACTGTAATGGTCAGCACCCATATGTATTTTTTAAAATACAGGTATTTTTCGGTTCAAATTTTTTTAATAGGTGCTGGCGTGTAGGTGGTCGGCACTGGAAAAAAATTTCAATTTTTTTGTTAGTGTTTTTTGGTGTCGACATCGATTTATATTTTAAAAAAAGTTTTTTAGTGTTGGTATCGACGTTCTCATTGTCGGCACTAGTGTGATTTTTGAAAAACATTTGTCAGCATGTTCTGGTTGTTGAAACCAGTGTCCATTTAAAAAAAACCAAAAACACTTGAGAAAATGAAAAGACTTGGGAAGAAACGAAGAAGTGAGGAAGAGAAGAAGAAATAAAAGAGAAAACTAAAAGATGAATGTTTTATAAAAGAGGAAATAGTTGATAAGTATGAAAAATTAAGGGGAAATTAAAGAGGCATGTTAGGGATCGACCCAATTAAGCAACGAACAAGTAAAAATAGCGAAAGAAATTGAGAAATTGAACACACAAATTTAACGTGGAAATACCCTTTTGAAGAGGATAAAAACCTACATGCAAAAATAATTTTACTATAATGGCAAAAAAACGAAGAATACAAAATATGGAGATAAAAACTAAACCCCGAAAACCCAAAAATAAAGAACCCTCAAAACGTAAACACAAAATTCTCCAAAAGTGTTAGGAGTTCTAATCTCTAATTGGGGTATTTTCTAATGTTGTAAAAGAGCCTATTTATAGGCTAAATTTCTAGGTCAAATAATAATAAAATAATCTAGACTAATAAGAGTTTGACTAAAACAAATAAACAAAGTTTAATTGAAACAAATAAATAGAGTTTAATTGGAAGATTATTTCTCAAATTTGACTTGAAATATGTGTCATACTTAACAAATCTCCACCTTGACTAGTATTTCTACAATGCCAACTTTGCCAAAGCCTGCCACGGGCCTATCTTAAACTATGCAAGGAATTAACTGAGCCGTATCTGTGCTTAGAAGCTGTAAGACTTCTAGCCTTCAACTTGTGTACTACCAAATAAAAATTAACCCGATTCTGATTTTCAAAAATACAATGCCTTATCTTTTCAAAACCTACATCTAAAAGAAAACCTCTCTTCAACGAAATGGTCACACATTTTTCCCTCCTATGACCAAGTTGCCTCTACACCAAACAAGTTGACTTCAACTCCGTAACGGATGAGGGACGTGTTATTTCACCGGTCATTGTAGAACCTTCTAGAATATAAAGACTGTCGATCCTTTTACCTTTTAACAAAACAAGAGCCCCACGAGACACTTTAATACCGCTCGACTCGATGTCGATTTTGCAACCTTTCGAGTCTAAAATACTCAAGAAGATGAGATTCTTTCGTAAGTCAGGTACATACCTGACATCTAAGAGTGTCCTAATCGTCCCATCATGTATCCTAATTTTAACAGTACCTATACCAATTGCCTTATTGGATGAATCGTTTTCCATGTGCACAAGTCCACCTGCAACTGAATTGTATGTGGAGAGCCATTCTTTATTGGGACACATGTGGAAAAAACATCCCGAATCTAGGATCCACTCGGATGTAAGCTCGGGGCCTTCGCTCATTGACATTAACAAGAAATCATCACCGCTTTCGTCGGCCAAATTAACACTAGCTATATCTTCCTCGTTGCTCTCAGCAGTCTTTTATTTCGCAGTTTGTAATAATCTGCTTTAACATGACCTTAACTTCTTACAATAACGTCACCTTTTGTCTCTCTTCTTTGATGCTACCAAAACGGAAGCTTGTCTATCTGTCTTGCTATCTGAACCAAACTCATTGTCGAGTTTGTCTTTACTCAACAAATGACTCTTCATATCCTCGAATGAAAGTTTATCTTTTCCATAAATTAGGGTGTCCCTGAAAGACATGTATGAAAGGGGTAAAGAATATAATAATAGCATAGTCTGATCTTCATCGTCAATCTGAATCTCAACGTTATTTATCATTTAAAAGAGTAATGAATTGACTGATGTGATCTCTAATAAGCTCACCTTTGTTTATGCGAAACGTAAATAGACGTTGTTTCAACACTAAATAGTTAGTCATAGACTTAGTAGCATAAAGTGTTTCTAACCTTTTCCACAAGGCGGAATAGGTCTTCTCCATCAATACCTCCTGCAATATCTTATTCGCGAGGCACAACTGGATTGCAAACAAGGCCTTTTCATCAAGCTCTTCCCATTTTGACTGATCCAGATTATCAGACTTTTTCCCGGTAACGATCTTTTTCAAGTCGGTCTGAACTAGAATTGTTATCATTCGAACTTGCCACAAATTGAAATTTGTAACACCATCGAACTTCCCAATGTCAAACCTTGTTGTTACCATCTCTGAATGAGTTGATATATGAAAATCAAAATAGCTCTAATATCACTTGTTGGGGATCAACTAGATTACGCAACGAACAAATAAAAATAGCGAAAGAAATTGAGAAATTGAACACACAAATTTAACGTGGAAAAACCTCTTCGAAGAGGATAAAAAACCATGAGCAAAGATAATTATACTATAATGGCAAAAGAACGAAGAATACAAAATATGAAGATAAAAACTAAATCCTCAAAATGTAAACACAAAATTCTCCAAGTGTTAGGAGTTCTAATATCTAATGAGTGTATTTTCTAATGTTGTAAAAGAGCCTATTTATAGGCTAAATTTCCAGATCCAATAATAATAAAATAATTTAGACTAATAAGAGTTTGACTGAAACAAATAAACAAAGTTTAATTGAAACAAATAAACAAGTTTAATTAAAAGATTATTTCTCAAATTTGACTTGAAATATTAGTCATACTTAACAAGACACTCATATGGAAAAAAAGAAAAATTAAGGAGAAATTAAAGAGGCATTTGTATGGAAAAAAGAGAAATTAAAGATGCACCCATATGTATTAAGGGGAAATTAATGTGTTTTTTTTTTTCTAAATTCCAATCAAAGAAATGATTGAATATTGACCCCCCAAGTAAAAAGGGAAATTAAAGAGGATTTAAGTGGTTGAAAGCAATAGGAAAAAAAGTTATGTAGTTAATGTGAAATCACATTTTTTTGGGCTTAATTTTATAACTTTTCATATATATTTTCTAATTTTATTTCCCCCGATAAACAATTTTTATTTCTTATTTTTCACTATTTATTCCTCTTCTTCCTTCCCCATTTTCCCTAACCTCTTTCTTCCTATTCTTCCTTCTCCATTTGCCCTAACCTCTTTACTCATCTTCTTCATTTCTCCATTTGCCCTAGCCGCCTTCATTATGAAGTTAGCCATCGTCGATGTCCCTCGAAAAACTGACACCATTAGAGTGTAGCTCTCTTCCTTCTCAATCTATTTTTTTTAAAATTTTGAATCGGTGGTCAACGTCGACACAAAAACAAAACAAAAATCAATTTTTTATAATTTTGAATTGGTGCTGACCACTTCAACGCTGACACCTATTAAAATATTATTATTATTTAAAAAAAAATCATGGAATACCCATTTTTTTAAAGGTATTTCAAATATATATATATATATATATATATATATATATATATGAGTGTTGATCATTGCAGTGCTGTCACCAATTTTTTTTAAAGCCCTTAACAATTAGCAACCAATGATGGGGGAATGATTAACTTGGGTGCCGATCATGGGGGTGCCGACACCATCCTCCGCTGTTTATTTCGAGTCATTCTTGTCATTGTTTTTGAAGTTAGGTCATTCTTGTAAATATTTTTTTTGGGTTAGTTTGATAAAAAAAAAAAAGCCTTAGTTAAGTTAAATGGGAATTTAATCCCTATTTTAGTTTTTTTTTCTAATGGGGCGAGTATTAAATTTATACATGAAATTTGGTCTAATGTGTAATTTGATACATGAACTTTAATTTTGTGCAATTATGCAGATGAAATTTAAGTTTTGGTTCTTATGTGCACATGAAACTTGGATTTTGATTCAAATGAACACATGCATTTATTTTCATATTGAATTAATATAATTATTTGTATACATGAAATATTAACGTAAAATGGTGTTAATTTGATAATGTTGTCAGTTATTTGTGAAAATTAAATCAAGCCAAAATTTTATGTATAAAGTTACACAAAATTAAAGTTCACTGATGACGTTACATTAGATCAAAGTTTATGTATAATTTTGATATTTATTCCTTTTTTTGTCAATAAACAAATTTTGAGCTTTTTTAATTTAAAATAAGTAAATAAATAAAAGAAATAGAAAATCTTAAGAGAAAAAAAAGTGAATATGAAATACCATTTTACCCTTTCATAATTCTCTAAAATATAAACCATTGAAGAGTAAAAAGAAAATGTTAGAGTGTCAATCTAAATAAGAGATTGAATCGATTAACTTACAAACCGATTGAAAGATGCAAACTTGTATTATATCATATTTTGTTATTATTATACTTTAATTTTTATTATATTTTATGCAAAAAATATTGTAATTTATATTCTAAAATATTGAGTACAGTGATAAGATATATTATATTCCTAATGATAGAACGTATATTCGAACTGTGAAAACGATATTATTAAAAAGGGCAGTTAAAATCTTAAACATAAAATATACGATAGACATGAAAAATATTTTAAGAAAATTATTACGTTTTATTTGATTCTTTATTATTTATCTTCTCCTATTTATTTATTTATTAATTTCACTTTTTATAATATTTTAAAGATTCAACTAATTAATTTGAGAATATTTTTTTTTATTTTTAATAATTTATTGAACGATAAAAATGAGGAAGTTTGACCGTTTGGGCTTTAGGAAGTGGCAACCTAACATGAATGGTGGAAGCCCAAATTACGCAGCCCAAAACCCAAAGCTCATCTGGGAAACGTTTTACTCAGTGCAGCCTACCTAATCAATCAATCCTCCATTACCTAAGCTCCAGCCGCCTCCGTGATTCTTCTAATCAATCATTGCCATGAATGGATCCTCCACCATCGCCACCGTCAGAACCTCCACAATGAGAACGCCGGCGGCTATTTTGAAACATGTTGAGTCCTTCCATTTCCGCTGCTTCCTCCTCACGAAACCCTTCTCGTCATTCCCTTCATCTCTTCCCATAGACCCTGAGCCACCTGATCACGATCTCCCTTTGCTCCTTCACTCCATTCTCTCCAAACCCAATTGGCAAAAGCACCCTTCCCTCCCCAAACTCCTCCCTTCCATTTCCCCTTCCCATGTCCATTCCCTCTTCTCCCTCAACCCTTATCTTCTCCCCCAAACTGCTCTCGATTTCTCCTATTGGATCTCCCAGAAACCCACTTTCAAACACACTGTTTATTCCTATTCCGCCCTTTTGAACATCCTTGTTGCTTACAAGTTCTTCGGCCCTGCTGAAAAAATCCGCCTCTCCATGATCAAATCCTCCGGTTCCATCCACGAATCCCGGTTCGTTTTTGAATTACTAATGGAAATGAATAAGAATGAACAACTTCATTCCTTTTTTAAGCTTTCCCTTAGATCCTACAATTTTTTGTTGATGTCGTTATCGAAATTCTTGATGATTGATGAAATGAAATCCGTTTATTGTGAAATATTGAACGATAGGGTTTCACCCAATATTTTTACTTGGAATACTATGGTTAATGGTTATTGTAAGATCGGGAATGTGGTTGAGGCTCAACGCTATGTCACTAAGATAGTCCAAGCGGGATTAATTCCCGATACCTTTACTTATACTTCGTTAATATTGGGGCATTGTAGGAATAAGGATGTAAATAGCGCATTTAGGATTTTTAGAATGATGCCAAGTAAGGGTTGTCGAAGAAATGAGGTTTCGTATACGAATCTTATTCACGGTCTATGTGAGGCTGGACGGGTTGATGAGGCTATTAAGTTGTTTGAGGCGATGGGGGAGGACTTTTGTTATCCTACGGTTCGTACATACACCGTGATTATTTTTGGATTGTGTGAAACTGGGAGGAAGTCAGAAGGAATAAAACTGTTTGAGGAAATGTCACAGAAAGGGTGTGAGCCGAATGCTCATACTTATACAGTAATCATTGATAGCTTATGTAAAGACAATAAAGTTGATGAGGCAAGGGAAATGGTAGGTTGGATGTTAGAGAAAGGGCTGGTTCCAAGTGTGGTCACCTACAATGCTTTGATTGATGGATACTGCAAACATGGAGCAATGGAGGCTGCATTGGATGTTTTGGGTATGATGGAGTCTAATAATTGTTTTCCTAATGAGCGAACCTATAATGAATTGATAGCTGGGTTTTGTAAGAAGAATGTTCACAAGGCAATGGCATTTCTTGATAAGATGCTTGAACTTAAGCTGGTACCTAATGTGGTCACATATAATTCATTAATTCATGGGCAATGTAAAATGGGGCAGTTGGATAGTGCCTTTAGGCTGCTTGAGATGATGAAGAAGAATGGTTTGGTTCCTGACCAATGGACTTACAGTGTTCTTATTGACTCTCTTTGTAAAGTTGATAGGATAGAAGAAGCTCGTAATCTCTTTGACTCTCTCAAGGAGAAAAGCCTGACAGCAAATGAAGTTATATTTACTGCTTTGATTGATGGATACTGCAAGGTTGGGAAAATTGAAGATGCTAATTATTTGCTTGATAGAATGATTAATGAGGGCTGCTTGCCAAACTCATGCACTTACAATGCCCTTATAGATGGGTTGTGCAACATGAAAAATATGAAGGAAGCATTGTCAGTGGTGAAAAAGATGGCAGGGATGGGTGTGAAGCCTACGGTAGATACCTATACAATTCTCATCAAATGGATGCTTAAAGAAGGCGACTTTGATCATGCACATGGGATTCTTGATCAACTAATTTCCTCGGGATGTCAACCTGATGTGTTAACCTATACTGCTTTTATTCATGCATATTGTGGTGTAGGGAGACTAAAAGAAGCAGAGGATATGATGGATAGGATGAAGGAAGAAGGAGATTTTCCTGATTCTTTGACCTACACATTACTTCTAGATGCATATGGATGCTTGGGATTGATGCATTCTGCATTTGATGTTCTCAAATGTATGTTTGATGCTGGCTGTGAGCCTTCTCATCATACATACTCTATTTTATTCAAGTATCTGTTGAAGGACCGAGGGACAAAGGATGACAACCCTGCAGTGAATTTGGTTTCAAATGGCATGTTGTTTGATCATGCTGATGTCTGGAAGTCAATGGAATTTGACACTGCTCTGGAGTTGTTTGAGAAAATGCATCAGCATGGTTGTGTACCCAATGCTAACACTTACGGCAAGCTTATCATAGGACTTTGCAAAGTTGGCCGCTTTGTCGTAGTACAAAAGTTATTTGATCATATGAGAGATCAAGGAATATCTCCTGGTGAAGATGCCTACAACTCTCTTCTTAATTGTTTCTGTGAGTTGAGAATGTATGATGATGCTATGATAGTGGTGGACCTAATGATCAATTCTAGCCAGTTTCCCTATCTGGACTCCTACAGGCAACTGATTTGTGGACTATATGATCAAGGGGATAAGGAGAAGGTTGATACACTTTTCACTAACTTGCTTCGTTGTGGTTATAGTAGTGATGAAGTAGCTTGGAAGATTCTTATTGATGGTTTACTGAAAAAGGGGCTTGCTGATAGATGCAGTGAACTCTTAAGCATCATGGAAAAAATGGGCTTCCAGCTCCACCCTTATACATATTCATTGTTAATTGAAGGAATTGATGGAGCGTAGATTCTTTGTATTTTATCTTTTGAGATTCTTGCAATTTTGTTACTGTAAAGGGGGCCATTGCATTGCTCTTCCTCCTATATGGGTGCTAGTGATGTACATATTGAAAACTGCATTCCTTTCCACATGCAGTCTCAATTCATAAACCCTGGGAAACTTGTTTAAATTGAAGCATTTCTACAAGGCTGGAACTGCAATTTTTCAGTGAGAAGTTCACACAGCCCTGAATTCCTGGTCACCGTAGTGGTAATGGCCCCTCATCATGCAAACTACTACAGCTGGCAATCTAGAGGCAAGCACACAGTTTCTTTTGTCCTATTTGTTCAAATAATAGTATTTTTGAGCTCTATATTAATCTTGTTCTTTGTAGTTCTATCCTAAACAGCATAAATGAAGTACTAAATTGTAAAAGGGGGCCATTGCATTGCTCTTCCTCCTATATGGGTGCTAGTGATGTACATATTGAAAACTGCATTCCTTTCCACAGGCAGTCTCAATACATAAAACCTGGGGAACTTGTTTAAATTGAAGCATTTCTACGAGGCTGGAACTGCAATTTTTCAGTGAGAAGTTCACACATCCCTGAATTCCTGGTCACGGTAGTGGTAATGGCCCCTCATCATGCAAACTACTACAGCTGGCAATCTAGAGGCAAGTACACAGTTTCTTTTGTCCTATTTGTTCAAATAATAGTATTTTTGAGCTCTCTATTAATCTTGTTCTTTGTAGTTCTATCCTAAACAGCTTAAATGAAGTACTAAATTGTATCCTGTATAAGTCAGGCAGGCACATAATAAATTATGCTTAAATTAATTCACCATTATTAAGTTGCAAAGTTCTTTTCCAAATATTTTCACATGATTTACTCTGGATGGTTTTTGTTGAGCAAGATACTATCAAGGCATTTTAGTAGTAGAAAAAAACTGCTTTTGACATAAAAATTATATTTACCGATGGCCTATGGTTTACGGGTTTAGAAGGATTTCTAACCATCCAGTAAACGTCTAAAGGAAATTGTGCTGAAAATGGTTCATACGATCGATAGAATTCCTTTTGTAGCCTTATTATCTTGCTTTCCTGTTTAGCTCTTACATGTTCTTGACCTTGATATTGAAGGCTTTTCTGCTAATCCTCAGTAGCTTAGCTTTTGTATCATCTCCTTATTTGCAGGAATTTTACCCTTTTTGGCGCTCTGTTCACTTTTCTTATCGTACATAAACTTGAATGAAATGTGTTTACAGTTTATTGGTTAGCAAAGTTAGGGAAGAATGACCATATATTTTACAATTCAACTTCCATTTTTAATGCCTTTTCTATAGTTATTGAAAGTTGTGGGTATTAAGAAATGTTCAATCGCTTAAATTGTTCATCCTTTGGTTCGAATGTAAAGTGTAGAAAATAATCTTTGTTCATCTTTGGTCACAGAATAATGCATTCAAGCATTTTACTCAGAAAAATGGGTAAGTCCTCCAGAAGACAAGAGGATGATTGTGTTCAACAGGTAAGTAGATAAATCTTCAATGATGTTTTTTTTTTTTGCACTCTTTTTTGTATGTATTACATGAGGATAATTGTGTGCTTCTAATTTCCATGGTGCAGAAAGCATTGCCTGCTCACAAGAGCTGGAAAGAGCCTACTGCAATGAAATCAGTTCCAAAGACACCAAACTGAAACAAAGGTGGCACCACCAATGGTAGTCACTGATAAAACCTCGATTTCAATTATATCCCAAAAGCCCCCTCCTTGATTTTGATATCTAGATTAGAGGTTTCTAACTGCCGAACTCTAACATAATAAAAAGAAGATTATGTACAGTGATAATGCCATTTAAGGAGAAGCACATAGAGCATGAAAATCTATGGAAGTGTTTAAGGTTGATCGCAGTGTTTGGAACAATTAATCCAATTTTGTTTTTGGGAAATGATATGATAATCATTGGTTTTGAAAGGTTTGAGAATGAGGAACCTTAGCAAAACGTCATGTCATATTTCAGTGGCGGATCTAGGAGTTGGCAAGATTTGATTTTTTTAAAATGATAAAAATTTAATTTAATTTTTTAAAAAATATACAGATATAAACTATTAAAAAATAATAAAATTATATTTTTTATTGTAAAAATATACAATTTAATTTTTTTCATAACTTCGGATGCTTTTTAGGTCTTATTGTGACAGGTCATTCCTCATTTGAATATTTATGGTAATAACACGTGTTGGTCAGGTCTTATTTTTACTTTTTATGTAAACATGATTCCAGTATATTGTGCTATTGTAGCAGTTATTATTAATATTATTTTCTTCTTTTTTAAAGGGATTTTCATTATTATTAAACATATTATATTTTTGTTTCATATTCAGAATTAGGATTAGATTCTTCAGGGGTTGTGTTTCTTTGTAGTTCACCTAGATCAGTACTCGAGTATAATCAAGACTTTTAGGTCAAACTGGGGAGGCCTTCAGTTACCAAATAATTTAAAAATTAAATAAATAATTGTATTAAATTTTTAATGCACCATATATTTTTAAATTGTACAAATTTAATATAAATTCAAGTGATAAAATAAATGTTTTCACTAAAAGAATAAAACAAAGCTAGAACCCTTTTTCTGTTTTTGGTTTTAAGTGATATTCTACTGGTTAATCGATTGGAAGGTTTTAGGGTTAGCGGATGATTTATTGATTCTTGCTTCAAACCTGACTCGCTTTTTAATCATTTACTATTTCTACTTGGCATTTACATGCTATTACTACTACTACTACTACATGCCTTCCTTCTCTCCCATTCCTTAAATGTATTTTAATTTTAATTTTGGTAAATTTTATTTGCTTCTCTAATTTGGTAAGAGAAAATGAGTAAAATTTTTGAAATTGACATAATAATAATTTTATTCTTCAATATTTAAATTGTGTTAATTTAATCATCATTTTAAAAAAATTAGTATTCAATGTTTACACGATATATAATTTGATCTTGATTTTTTAAAATAAAAATTATATATAAATAAAATTATAAAAAAATTTAAACCTGCATAAAAACTTTAAAATATTATAAAAAACTCTACACGTTTGGGTAGGGATAGCGATTTGGATTGTAGATTCAGATAATATTTTATCTATTTTTTACATATTCAAATATTATCAAATATTAAAATTATCTTCTACGGAATCATAACGAATTTGGATAGATCCCTCAAATATTCATTTTCAAATTCACATCGCTCATTCGAATGCAATTTCGAATATCCGAATCTTGATTTTTATATCTATAAAAAGATTTAGCAAATTTGGATTTGGAATTATGAAAAATATTGGAAATTATAAATTTTTTTACAGTAGTATTTTAATTTGGATTTAGACGTGGACGATAATACTTAGATATTTGATGAATAATAAATGAATTTGAAATTTTAGATAAATTTATAGATTATGATTTGAATAAATAAAAAAAATAAAGATATTGAATGACATTCCTCATTTGGGGTACCGAAAGGATACATCATAGATGACTGCTGTCAAGTTTGAAGGCAACTACTCTTGTATGCAACCTGTTGTCATACTTAATTTTGGGGTATAAAATTATTTAAACGTCTTCAGTTTGTTTAATATATAAAAAAACATCAACTTTAACTGCTTAGGGTTTATGGTTAAAAAAATAAAAAAGATTTTTAAAATTTTAAAAACAAAAACAAGAAAAACATGTGAAGAAGAGAAAAGTAAATTTATATACATATATCGAATCTATATTATTATTTAAGTTTTTATTTGAGTTGGTCAATTAAATCTCTAACTCGATTAGAAAATTTGTAAAAATATTTTTTTTGTTATGAACATTTTATTAAGATTAAAATAAATTTGAATGAAATTTAAATTTTAATAGTAATTAAAATTAGAGTTCTATTTCATTTATACTTTCTATATCTATAAATATAAAAATTGGAGAAACATTATAGATAACTTCGATTTATCAATAAAATAAGCTCTCTTTTTTGCTCTCTCATTCTCTTTGTTTTTTATTTTTTGTCTTTTTATTTTATAACACGTTAGCAACACGATTTTCTTTTAATTATTTTTTTTCTTTCAGTCGTCTATTGAGGCCGACACACTATGAGTAATTATTAGAGCCTTTAACCACTCAGTTCTCATGATAATAGCCGGGGTGATAACGATGATGTTAAAGATCTTCAGGTATATTTTACTATAATTTATTTATTATATCATGTTTATTATAATTCGAGACTAAACATGACAACATGAATAGATAGATTTTGATTTGAAATCCACGCATGTTTGCGATGGTGATTATGGAATAAATAATCTAGTGGGACATTTATAAGTTCGTCCTACTAAATTTGTTGCATTCCCAGAAGTGAATGCAGACATAAAGAAAATAAAAGATATAATCATGGACTACTAAAAGTGGGAACATAGTGATGAATAAGAAAACAGTGAGGGTTTTCAAGAAACTCTTCAAATGACAAAGATAATTTATGTTATCAATGTGATACGAAAGGCTATTGGTCACATATGTGATGTATGCCCAAATATTTTGTTTGAGTTAATTTTTTGTGAGGAAAGATATGAAAATGTAGTAATGAATTTCATCATTACAGATAGAAAATATTTTTTTATTTGGTATTGAAACAAACCAATATTATTCCAATATTTGGTTGTACAAAATTAGTCGAAAGCTCCAGAAGAGCTAATATATTAATATCTTGTGATGATTAATCCATTGGTTTTAAAAGATATTCATAATGGATCTCATATTGAGATTGTGAATAAGAAAAAGATTATATTTCATATGAATCAAAAGAGGATTGAATTATTAATTTATATTTATTATAAATTGATTGTGATTATCTTTGTGATACTTTTATGGGTAAACAAAATAACGAGTTATTTGTTCTACCAGTTCTGCCTCATTCCTTGAAGTGAATGTAGTAATACATAACAATTATGAAGATTTTGGATATGTGAAGATCTTGGCATATTCCCTAAAGCGAATATTGCATATAATTATTTGGAAATTATATTTTATGACTTACTGTCATTATAAACTTCACATTGATTTAGACATTTCCAGTAGTAAATGTCACAATGATACTTATATGTGGATACAAAGTGAAAAGAATGATAGTAAAATTATCAATTTGCTACAATTTAGTTCAAATTGAAACATATGTTAAAGTAAACTAGAAGTTTACTGGTACAAATATATTTACTACTTGGCATGACCAGTTAGACCATCCTGAATCACATATGATGCGAAAATTAATTAAGAATTCATATCGACATTCATTAAAAAATCAGAAGATTATTTAATTTAAAGAATTCTCATTTGTTGATTGTTCTCAATGAAAATTGGTCGTTAAAAAACTCACTAGCTAAAATTGAGATTTAATGTCTTGCATTTCTGAAATGAATATGGGTCCATTAATCCACCATGTGGATGGTTTTGATATTATATGATTTTGGTAGATGCATCTACAAAATAAACATATATGAGTTATCAACTTGCAACCTGTCATTTGCAAGATTGTTTGAATAATTAATTTCAGATCATGCAATTAAGAAAATTCATCTTGCTAATATTGATGAGTTTATATTTCAGTCTTTTATTGATTGAGTTTGAAAAAAATTGGTAAAAGTTTGTTATTTATGTGCATAATGATTTAGATAAATTATTGATTGAATGCCTCTAATTATTACTTATGAGAATTGAACTTTCTCTTTCAACATGAGATTATGTTGATTTACGTGTTATACGCATAAAGCCAATAAATTTTAAATACTCTCCATTGTAATTGATTTTAGGTCAAAAGCTAAATATTTCTCATTTTTGAATTTTTGTATGTGCGCATAAGTTCTAATTGCTCCACCACAACACACAAAGATGAGTGAATCTTCTAAGAAAGTTGAAAATATATATTAATTATGAGCCTCCTATTATTATGATATATTAAATGTATTGGGGATTCAATTATGACATGATTGTGATTACTATTTTGATTTGATAGTTTTCTCGACATTAAGTGATGAGAACTAATAACTTGTAATGAGTTAAGGGGGAGAGTAATTTGAGCAAGAAGTTCAACAAGGATAACTCATTAAAGTTCCAAATATGGACATGTTCATAAAAGAAAAAAAATCTAAATGGTCATATAGTAAAGGAGTGCTCCAAAAGAGACCCAAGACATAACCAATAAGAAGAGATTCAGGTACCTGAAACTAAATATTAAAATAGTGAAAATAATAGATCTCGATAAGTTATGTCAATTTGAGAAAATTTCGAACAAATAATAAAAGTGGTCGAAATGATTTTGCATGCAATATTATTGTGGAAATAATGAAATAAAAGGAGGATATTGAATAAATCTCTTGGGAAATATAGATATTGAATAAATTGGCCAAAATAGAAAGACATAAGTCAAATACAATTAAATTCGTGAAGTTTTTAGACCAGCAGTCCAAATATCTAAAGGTATAAAGCCAGTGAGGGTACAAATGAAGTAGTTTTGCAAAGGCGAAATAAAAATATGAAGTTTTTCGCTAAGTCCTGAAATTGATTATGAGAAGATATAATATTCTTTTGTGGTGAATACAATAACCTTTAGATATATTATTAAGCTAGCAGTTCATACTTGCGTTCATAGTTGTTGTTACAACCTTTTGTGAATCAATATATAGTAAAGTTTATATTAAAATCCTTGAAGGATTTGGAATGCCAGAAGCATATTGAAATTATCGGAAAATTGTTCATTTATATGAATTGAAAAAATTGAACATATGTGGTAAATTTGACTTAGTCAATGGTAGTTGAAGGAGGATTATAAAATGATCCAAATATATATTCGTGTTTTTATAGAATAATCATGATTAAAGTTTGCTATGACTATTGTTGAAACTCATGAAGAGATTAAAATATATTTCCCCCAAAATTTCCCTCACTCATGACTTTCAGTAGAATAGTGATATAAATTCTTAGCAAATACATTCAAATAGTCATTTGAAAGACTAGTATTCAAGATTGAATACATAGAATATGAGATTTTATGTGATGTTTTTATGAGGGGGAGTAAATATGCGTTGTACTCTTTTTCCCTTAACCGAGATGTTGTCCCATTTGGTTTTTCTGGTAAGGTTTTTAAAGAGGCAACATGTTATGTGTATTACATATGTGTGTACTCTTTTCCTTCACTAGGAAAATTTTTCTCATAGGGTTTTTATCTTAATAAAGGTTTTAACGAGGCACATTATCTACCAATGGACATCCAAGGGGGAGTGTTATGAATATTTTATTAAGTGGATGTCCTTCAAGAACAAGATAAATTTGGATGAAGTTTAAATTCTAGTAGTCATTAGAATTAGAGTTCTATTTCATTTATATTTTCTATGTCTATAAATATAGACCTTGGAGAAGCATTGTAGATGAACTTCGATTGATCAATAAAAAACACTCTCTCTTTTGCTCTCTCATTCTCTTTGTTCTTTACTTTCTGTCATTTTATTTTATAACATTTCTGTAGCTATTCGAGGTTATTTTAGTTTTTTTTTTATTTTAAAAAATTAATAAAAATACGCATATTGTGAGATTTGAACCCAAACAAATTGGAGTAGTAAAAACTTTAATTTATTACTCAACTAAAGCTTTATTTTTATATTTTAATACATTTTAATTTTATTATGCACACTTTATTCTTTTCATCAATTGTATATATCAATAATGTATTAGATTAAGTCTGTATCACAATTAAACTCGACGTTAACTCATAACAATTTATCCTTTGTTTGAACAAGATTATCGTTGCCTCCCGTTGTCTTTCTACAATAAAACACATGATGGTTTAGAAGTTATTAATAGAATAGTTATGTCCACCATGACTCTTGAACTTATCATAGAAAATCAAATCCCTTACCTTTACAAATCGAGATTCATAAGTTATCAAAAAGGAAGTTTTTGGATTACGGGGTTCTTGAATTTAGTGGCCATGAAGATGGTGCAGTGTTCTTGCTAGATTGGA
Organism: Kokia cookei; assembly: GCA_039519145.1. Classification (NCBI taxonomy): domain Eukaryota; kingdom Viridiplantae; phylum Streptophyta; class Magnoliopsida; order Malvales; family Malvaceae; genus Kokia; species Kokia cookei. The sequence continues at coordinate 23,234,177 of CM076909.1, forward strand.
TGATGGAAAACAAGCTATTAAGAGCATGTGTGTAACGATCCAATTTTTAAAGTTGTAGAAAAATACGGTTTTGGAATCCCATTTTTATAAACCAAGTCCGTAAATATAAAATAGGACTATTTACGGAGCTAAAATGAAAATATAAAAAAGTTTGATTAAGTAATTTAATTGAAAAAATAGTTAATTAAAAGCTTAGGGATTGAATTGTAAAAGTCCAATCGCTACAGAGTTTTAATTAAAAAAATGTTTGAGGACTTAGATAACAATTATCCAAAGGACCAAAATGGTCGTTAAATCATTGTTCTTGTAAAATTAGTGGACTATGATGATGATCACCATTTTAATTAAGATTAAAGAATAAAAATAAGTTTAACTAAGGAATAAACATGATTAATTAAAATTAACTTAATATTAATCATAGTATATATTTTAAATTAAGTGGGAAAAGATGATAACATCATCATCTTCCCCATTTTACACTATCCACCATTTTTTAAAAAAGGAAAGAAACCTCCAAACTCTATTAAGCTTTCAGTCATCAATTCAAGTAAGTCTCTAAGCTATTTTTTTTGGATTTTTATGAAAATTGAGTCATCGGAGCTTGATTAGTTTGCCTATGTATCAATTTGTTCAATTGTTAAGTTTTTAGCAAGTTTCAATGATAGAGAAATCGATTAATTAGGCTTGAATTCGATAGTTAATAAGCTTAGATAATGATAAGGGCTAAATTGTAAAGCTAATTAAGCTTGTTAGATAACTTTGAAACATTAGAGACAAAATTGAATAAATTGGAAACCTACCATGAAATTGTGTTATGAATAGAAAATATAGGGTTCCTAATGAAATAATATGAAATCTGATTCTGATTCAATGTTAAATATATATAAAAAATATGCATATATCAAGTATAGGCACTAAATTGAATAAAATATAAAATATGAGTGGTGATCTGCTATAATTTGATACGCCAAATTAGGCTCTCCAATACTTAAGCAATTTAAGTATCTTTTATACGTTTTTGTTGAATTTTAGCTTTAATCATTAATAAATGTTTTTGCTTAGTTTTGCCCCTTTTGAGACCAAAATTGGCCAAACGATGTCATGAGGAATCTAACGATGTGATTGAGTTGGTGTAGGGAGACAATAATGGTCTAACCTCAAGGAAAACATCATTCAGAGTGGGCGCCACGACACTAATGCTATGGAAGTACTTTCACCTTGAGGAGGCAAAACTTTAACGCAAAATAAACATGGAGCTTACTGTAGTGGGAGACACGATATCGAGGGTAGGATTTCGTGATACATAAGTGAAGAAATTGAGGCCAACTCCAATGATGTCGTGACATCGAGACCCCCAAGATCCACAAGTTCGCTACTGTTTAGGGGGTCATGACACCAAAGCCTGGGTGTCACGACACCGTTGCTTGATAGGGAGAAAATAACTGCAGGGGTAGTCTTTTGTCCAACACCATCTCCAATAAAAAACATAGCTTTTAAGGGCATTCTTGTCAACTTTTTTGGATTGTAATCAGATGTTAAAAACCATTTTTGGTTGAAAACTAAAAGAGCCAACTTTGCCTTTATCTTTATTTCATCTTTAAGCTTAGTAATTACTTATTCTACATCTTTTAGGGTTTAGTTCTTAGCTTTTTCTGGTTTTAGTTAGTTTAGTTGGTAGTTTAGTTAGTTTTTTCTGTAGCTTTTGTATTAATTGCACATGGTACTCAAAACACTCTTTGTATTTTTAATTTCTTCCAAGGATTTTAATATATCTTAGTTCTATTTTCTCTTCAAAGTGTAAAAATCTGAACTTTGTTGGTATTTTTCACCTCCATTGTTATTGCCATCGTTTTTTTAAGCAATTGCCAAGAAATCTCTAAGCTTTCTTTAACCCTATCATTGTGCTTATTTGAATGTATGATTTGAATATGTGTTGGGTTTGTATGAAAATGGTTTTAGATAACTAAATGTATGGTGGTTGGTTGATGGAAATGTTACTTGGTTAGTTTTTGGTACAATGATTAAATCGTAAAAATTAGACTAAATCGAATAAACTTCAAAACTTAAAGTTGATGCCTCTAGGTGAATATTTAGATAGGTTAGACCGAGAGGAGATCCTATTAAGCACCAATTTGGTTGTCTCGCGTTAGTTTGGTGAGGTTGAGAGATAAATCAAACTAAATCGTCTAATTTGTCAAAATGGTGAGTGAGAGATAAAAATTAAGCCAATTAGAAGTTTAAGCCTTTTGTATCCCTCATCCAAAGACTAATCAACAACATGGAAGTCAACTAACCACTTTTGTGTATTGGGTTGTTAATTGCTTAATTCTAAAAATTTTACAATTTGGTCCTTCTTAATGTTAGGTTGCTGATCTACCATAATTTGATATGTCAAATTAGGCTTCCCAATTATACATAAGGAGCTTGTTTTCGACTATTTTTGTATATTTCCCATAGTTTTTAGGTTTCAATTGAATAAGTGAAAATTGCCTCATTTTACTCGTTTTTGAGACACAAATTGGCCAATTGTGCCGTTGGGGGGACTTAACGCTCGATTGAGTGTTGTATGTACTTGTCGGAGGCCCAAAACCATGTAAAAAAATCACCAAAGTAGGGGTATCACGACATCAGGGAATTGGAATTGCTATACCCCAATCAGTCCTAGGATTAAGGCATGACAATAAGACCCCCCCATTTCAATATTGACGACAATATCGTGATATCCAACCCTTGGTATCATGATATCACTATTGCCAGGGGATAAAAAATGACACCAGGGGCAATGTTTGTCCAACCAAAGCACCAATCAGGAGAGGTTCGGTCAAGGGCATGTTGGTCACGATTTTGGGTCAAAAATTATTGCTAAATCAACCAAAATTGGTTGAGGAGAGAAGAGGCTACACTTAAGAGTTTTTTTATTTAGTTTTCTTAAGTTCTCTATTATTTTCTAGAGTTTCATATTTTCTATCTTCTTCCTTAATTGTAGATTTAAATTTTCTGCAATTTTCTTCTTGTTTTAGTTGTTATTCTTGTTAGTTAAGTTAGTTCTTACTGTAACTAAAGTTTATTTACATGTTTAGTCTAATTTTGACCATGTTCACTCTTGGTCTCATCCTTTCCTTTTTTCTTACTATTCGTTTCCTTGATTCTTGCATTCATCTTTTTTGACCGGTGACACTTGGCTACTACCCGAATAATTTCCATATCTGGGATCTTTACTAGAATACGACGTCCTAACTACTTTGGTGTACCGGTGCCCATTCACACAGCATGTCACACCTCAAAATTGGGCCTAGAAGTTTTGAGGGTAATTTAAGAATTTTAGCTCAAATGTCTTTGGAACTTTGTAGTGTGGTAAATCGAAAATGTTTCCATCTATGAATTTTACAAAATTAAATCAATTTTTTGAAAAAGATGTTCAAAGGACCTTAATTTTGAAAAGTGGACTGATTTGTAAAAGGGTTTAAATTTTGAGTGTTTATAAGGAAATTAAACCAAAGTTTTGAAATTACCCTATTATTCCCCATTCATCTTCACAAACTCACAATAACTTCCCCATTGGTTTGTTTTTGCTGTCCCTTACTCTCTCTAGCCTCTCCCATTCAATTTTATTTTTCAAAGCTTAATTCCTTTGATTTCTATCATCACCCAATAAATAAGCCTTCATAGAACTTCAAGAAAAACACAAAAAACACCATAGATTTCTTTATCGTTTAACTTTTGGTGTTTTTGAATTTTCAATCAAACGATCGATTCTTCCTCAACTAAGGTAACGATTCGATTCCTTATTAGTTTTTGCTGTTATCTAGCCTTTAAAATAGAGCTTTTACCTATTAAATCACTGATCGCACTATGAACATCACAGTAATTTATGCAAGCGTATACTGTTGATGCAAGTATAGTAGATAGGTTTAAAACTATCAGATATCGATCCCACAGAGATGACCACTAATGTTTATAATTGTCGATGCAAAGGAAGTTAAAACAAAAGAGATTGTGATGAATAATGTCGGAGCAAATTAATAAGAAAATGCAGTAAAGGTTTGAGAATAATTTGTCGAAACAATTTAAGAAAATTTAAGAAGTAAAAATAGTGATAATGAGATGGGGTTCCCTGACTTGAAAAGTTGGCAAACAACTAAATGTGATCACAAGGTAAATGATAGATAAATTATCGCCGCAATTAAGCTCAATGAAATCTTACCAACCTCGACTTCCCTGTTTAATAAAGACTCAAATACTCACACTAACCACACCTTCCAGTGCTGGCAATGCAAAATATTCAAGAACAAGTGGACAAAATTCCTTCGATCCTCAAGCCACTTTCGTTGACTTGCTTGTTAACTTAATTTGTTGCTGCACTTTCCAGTGACAGTGATTGTAATTACACTTTTGTGGTCAAGCAATTAATCCAAAGATAAACAATGAAGGAAAGATTGAGTAGATATCATACTTGATCTGAAATTAAATTATACTTCCATACAAATTTAAATAATCAAAATTCATCAACGTTTAAAGAGAGAATAATAGAATAAATTGAAGCATCCTATTCCTAGTCTACCAGAACCATTCCTTTACACTCCTCTTGTGTCGCATTTAGGAATGCTCCTCGTCTGGAGCAGATTTGCCTTCTCGTCAAAATCAAGTTGCCCTCAAGGAAGTTAAGCTGCCATGAAAGCAAGCTTAAGAAAAATGTTGAAGAAAAAGTTTTAATGCGTCAAAAATTTGGAAGATGAAGCTTCAAGAAGATCCTCTCTTATCAGTATTTATCAACCACTGCCTAGTACAGGTGTCCTCCCTTTCAGATCCAACTTCCTCTAGCTGTACAAGTTGGTTATATCAGCTGTACACTCACACAGATCTAGCATGTTTATCAGACAATTGTCGGTTGTAGAGACATTTTTGGGCGCAAATTTGGATTCTATTTTACGGCGAAAACCCTGGATACCTTCATGCGTTGATCTTTCAGGACAAGATTACTGCACTAGCATCTTTGGATGCAATAATGAACAACTAATTGTGGCGACATTAGTTGCAAGAACAGGATAAAATTAAAGGAAATGAAACCGAGCATCACTGAGTTAGAAAATGCAGTCACTAAGTTAAAAATGCTAAAAATGCATGCTAAAAATTGATAAAATGGGAAGAAATTATACCATAAGTAAGGAGAAATCAATGGTCTTTTCTAATGCTATCACACCCCCAAACTTGAATTTTTACTTGTCCTCAAGTAAACAAAAGCTAGCCGAGTCATAGCAAAAAGTTTGGTCAAAGCAATAGCCATTCTAGCAACTTGAATCTTCTAAATCCTAATGTATGAATTACACTCACATGATAGAATATTGTGCTAACAATTTATAGGTATGAATAATCAGAACTGCAACTTCATCTATGCTAATATCATGCTTTAAATCTTAAATTCTTTCTACTAACACAACATTTATTATATACATTTTTTATTATTTTTCTTGTTTTATTCTTTTTTCTTTTTATGTGACTAAGGGATATCGTTGCATTACCCTACCCTTGTTCCTGGGAAGTAACGATGGGGTGCAACAAACCCCTAAGGAGTATGTAATTGCATCGATACACACTTTTGCAGTGACAACCTTTGGCTAGGTTACCTTTTCTAACACTAGCATTGGAGTGTTCCCCTTGACAGTTCACAATACACCTACACTGGAGTGTCTTTTATTTATAACTATATTTATATACAAATAGCTGTAAATGAAAAATTTATTCAAGATTCAAATAATGATACTATTCATTCATTACTAATGCAATCTTAACCATTCATCCAAAAATAGAAGATACAACATTCAGTCACATTTATCCAACTCATTCATTAGCATCTCACATGATTCAAGAATTAAGCATCGAATGAAAAAAATTGCAATCACATTTCCCATAATATTGCATGCTTTCATTGAATTCAAAAGGACAAAATATTTTCAAATGTGGATGCAATTGCATGTCTAATCCATATACATTCCCCTAAACTTAAAGTCTGCATTGTCCCCAATGCACTGACATTAATGTAGAAATATATATGGAAATGCAATGAAAAATGCAGATGCAATGTCAATAAAAATGCAGGGATAAAAGAAATGCAATGACAATGATATTACAAATACATGATATGTATGAAATCTAAACTAAGTGCTGAAAAATAAAAACTAACTCAGTGTGTTGTAGTTAAGGATGTAGCTGCATGGGTTTTCTTCTTCTTCTTCTTGCGTTCCTCCTTACGTTTCTTTTTATCCTTGGCGTGCTTTCATTTCCTTTCTTTTGGCTTAGCCAGATCCTCGGATTGATCCTCCAAATCAGGGTGTGCCCCAGCTTCATCGACCGTGACGTCAGAAGGGTGTATCTCAGCAAGTGGTGCCACATAAGGCACTATGTCCAGAGGATTGGAATCCTCATTGCTGATCATCATGGCCTCCACCTGACTCACATCAGGTGGTGCCAAGTCTTTAACATTTACACCCACAACTTCGGGTACGGTGACAGATTCCTCATATGAATCTGTTGCGACAGTAGGTTCTTCCTTTCTTCCTTTTTTCCTTCCTCCTCTCGTTCTTTTTTTTTCTTCTTCTTTCCCTCATTAGTCTCCACAGCCACAAAAGGCGTGTTTTCTCCCTCAACATTAGCCTCCTTCTTAACCATATTAGCCCCTAAGCTGGTAGAAAAATTATCCTCAAACAGGCTGGCAAAATTTCGGAAGCAGTCTACAACATCCTTCGAGTTCACCTCGCGTTGATCATCAAAGATGTGGACCATTTGTGGAGAAGCAACTGATAGTCCCTTTCCTCAGAGGCAGACCTCTCAGTTAAAGGTGTAGCTTTCTTGATAATTGGAGGGAACACCGGAAACTTTGGTAGAGGTGTTTTGTTGAGATTGCGCAATGTTGTTACAATAGCACTATTCCATGCCTTTGTGTAGGCATAGAACAGGTTTTACAATCGCTCCTTATCTTTAATTATGCTGACAATTTTGATATGTCGAACATTGATTTTATCGGTAATCTATTCCACCTCTGTAACCTTACGCTATAACTAAGGGTCTATGGCGACATGAGTTTGCTTTTCCTCCTTCTTTGCTTTGCTTTTCCTTTTCCCTTTCTTGGTTGCAGCTTCCTTCAAACAGGAGTATCCTCCCCCTGGTCATGCGCTCAACAGATACATCATTAATTGGCCCTTTGTTGTCCAACAACTCTTCTCCTTTACGAGGCACCATGCCTCGTTATTGATACAGTTGCATGATGAGTGAAGGGAATGTCAAGATGCCTGTTTACCTTGCTGTACAGTCTGCAATCTATTAGAGCAGAATTACACCGATATCAATATGTCTCCCTTTAATTATTAAATGGATTAAACACATTCGATCCAAGGTAACTGTGGCATTATGGGTAGAAGGCATTGCACAATAGTTAATGAAATGGAACCAAACCTTACTCTGTACAGTGAGGAAGCGACAATGCATGGTATAGTTGTTTGGATTATTACCTGTCCAAAATGCTCCATCAATACATAGGTCCTACATCAGGATGTCTATGCCTTCTTCAGTTGCTCGAGGAAGGCAATGTGCTTGTCTTCTTAGACATCGATGTTGTACAGAGCGTTGGTATGAGAAGCACCCCAGGACACTAGCCCTTCTCGAATGAAGATAAATTCTTGGTCCTTGTTAGTCAAATTGGCATAAAATTCCCTCACGAGAGACTGTGAATACACCTCAAGATGAGTACAGAAGGTTTCCAATATCATTCACGCAATGGTCTTGTGAACTTGCTTCCCCAGGTTTAGGTGTGGCGATAGTTGGAAGCCCTGTTTCGGTTGGCAGTTATGCTTTAACATGTTGTCATGGAAGCGGTGTTTTGTAGCTTTAGTCAAAAACAGCACTGGCTCTTTCGACGGTGGCTGCTTTGTATCGCGTACCACTATAGCAAAAGATTCTATAGGAGATTTGGAAGGAGTTTTGGCACATCGTGTTCTGGCCATGGCTTTGGGATACAAAGAGATAAAAGATAATAGGAAAATGAGAGCTTGAGGAGAAAAATTTGCAGTAACATTGGAGGTTTTGTTTGTGAGGAACACCGTCATCACAATAAGGTTCTTTATAGGGAATGAAACATGAAGGTGAAGAGGCGTGTTCCTTTACCACTGCAGAGATAGGACACTGAGTCTGCATCCAATAAATGTAATGACTTGGATTGTATTTTTTCACAACTATCTGACGGTTGAGGAGAAAGTGAATAAAGCGCTGTGATTTCTTTCCTAAAACGTTTCACCGTATGATTAGTCAGTAGAAAATTACGTCGACAAGGAGATTTTCATGCGTCGATAAAAGTAAGAACTTTATTCCTGCAAAAGGCTAATAAATAGAACTGAAACATAAATAAAAGAAATAAAAGTAAATGACACAAATGTAAAGAAAGTTAGAAAAATGTGACCAGGTTAATGGTCTCTTTTTGATTGTGATCATCTGGGCTAAGGTAGTGCATCAACCATTGCCCATTCACCTTGAAATGGTGCCCATCATTGAGGTCTTTAATTGTGACCGCACCATGAGGAATTGCTTCGACAACCTCGAATGGACCAGACCATATTGAGTGCAATTTACCTGGATGCAGTTTTAGTCACGAATTTAATAAAAGCACAAGTTGACTTGTAGTAAATTGTTGCTGCAAGATAATATTGTCATGCCATCTCTCGGTTTTTTCCTTGTATATTGTATCATTCTCATATGCATTACGTCAAATCTCCTCTAACTCAGTAATGTCCAACAACCTCTTTTGTCCAGCAGTATCATAGTCCATGTTCACTTGCTTGATTGCCCACATGGCTTTATGTTCAAGTTCCACGGGCAAGTGACATGATTTACCAAACGCAAGTTGATACGATGACATTCCCAATGTCATTTTATATGCTGTGCGAAGTGCCCATAATGCCTCATTAAGCCTTGAAAACCAATCCCTCTTCATTGGGTTCACCACTTTTCAAGGATATTCTTAATTTGGCTATTGGAAACTTTAGTTTGGCCGTTTGTTTATGGATGATATGTAGTTTCCATTCAATGGTTAACACCATAACGCTTCAATGCAACCGTAACTTGATTGCAATGGAAGTGAGTGCCTTAATCACTAATTAATGCTTTAGGTGTACCGGAACGAAGTGAGTATGTATGTGTGGAAAAATTTCAACACTATCCTAGCATCATCTTTTGGAATAGCAATTGCTTCCACCCACTTAGACACATAATCTACAGCGACTAGGATGTAAGCATTTCCAAAAGAACTTGGAAATGGGCCCATGAAATCCTTACCCCAGACATCAAAGAGCTCAACCTCCATAATAAGCTGCTGCAGCATCTCATTACGTCGAGATATCGATCTAGTGCACTAACATTTGTCACATTGTTGCACAAAATTGTGGGCATCTCTAAACAATGAAGGCCAATAGAATCCTGATTGAAGGACCTTTGCAACAGTCCTTACACAACCAAAATGACCTCCATAGGGAGCATCATGGCAATGCTTCAGGATAGGAAGCATTTCTTCTTCTAGAACGTAGCGTCGAATAATATTGTCGTTCCATACCTTGAATAGGTATGGCTCATTCTAGTAGTATTTTGTGATGTCAAGAAATCGTTCCTTTTTGTGGCCTGTTGCATTCAATGGTAATCTTCCGCACACCAAGTAGTTTACGACATCTGCATACCATGAGGATGCGTTGAAAGCAAAAAGTTTCTCATCCTAAAATGCGTTGACAATTTGTGATGTATTTCGATTTTTACTTCCTACCTCTAGACGAGATAAATGATATGCTACTTGGTTCTTTGATCATTTGCGATCCTTAATCTTAATGTCAAATTCTTTTAATAACAAGATTTAGTGAATCAATCTTTGTTTAACATCTTTTTCAGCAAAGAGGTACCTCAATGCAGAATGATCTGTATAAACTGTAAATTTTGCACCGACAAGATATGCATGAAATTTGTCGAAAGCAAAAACTACTGCCAACAGCTTCTTTTTTGTGGTTGTATAATTGATCTGCGCTTCGGTAAGAGTTTTACTAGCACAATATATTGCATGAAATACCTTTTCTTTGCGTTGACCTAGCACGACACCCACTAAATAATTACTCACATCACACATAACCTTAAATGGTTCTAACCAGTTCGGTGCAACTATAATAGGTGCCTTCACTAGTTGTTGCTTAATTTGCATAAATGCATCCAAACATGCAGAATGAAACATAAGTTTTTTATTTTGCCCCAACAAGGAGCATAGAGGTTTTGCAATCTTAGAGAAATCTTAGTTGAATTATCGATAGAAGCCCGCATGGCTGAGAGAACTCCTAATTCCTTTTACATTGGTGGGCGGGGGTAACTTCTCAATGATTTCAACTTTTGATTTGTCCAATTCAATGCCTTGACAGGAGAAACGATGACCAAGGACAATGCCTTCTATTGCCATGAAGTGACATTTCTCCCAATTCAGCACTAGATTTGTGTCCTCACATCGCTTTAGAACTCTTGCTAAATTGTTAGCGCATTCATCAAAAGGATTACCATAGATAGAAAAATCATCCATAAATACCTCCAATGAGTCTTCAATCATATTTAAGAAAATTGTTATCATGCATCTTTGAAATGTGGCCGATGCATTGCATAGACCAAATGACATTCGGCGGAAGGCAAAGGTACCAAAAGGACAAGTGAAAGTGATCTTTGCTTGGTCCTCCGACGCAATTGTTATCTGGTTGTAGCTAGAATAGCCATCGAGAAAACAATAATAGGCTTTACCAACAAGCCTGTCCAGCATTTGATCAATGAAGGGAAGTGGAAACTGATCCTTCTTTGTGGCTGCATTCAAACGATGATAGTCCATGCATACTCTAGCCTGTAGGAATGCGAGTAGGGATTAATTCATCTTTTTCGTTACTTACAACCATGATACCACTCTTCTTTGGGACATATTGGACTGGGCTCACCCATGTACTATTAGAAATTGAGTAGATGATGCCCGCATCCAACCACTTAATGATCTCCTTTTTAACAACCTTATTTATTTTTTCACTTACTCTTCTTTGTTGTTTAATGGACTACTTTCCCTCGTCTTCTAACCGGATCTTGTGCATGCAGAAAGAGGGACTGATGCCTCTAATATCCATAATACTCCAGGCAATAGCACGCTTGTGTTGCTTTAGTATTTGGATTACTTTTTCTTCCTAACTTGTGTTGAGAGTTGCAAAGACAATTACTGGCAGGGTGTCATTCTCACCAAGGAAAACATACTTCAAATGGGTAGGCAACGATTTCAATTCAAAGGTAAGAGCTTCTTCGATAGATGGCTTAAATACAAGAGCCGTTCTTTTGGTCAAATCTAGAGATTCCATCTGGCATCCGCACCTAAGCTCAACATTATTTGCCTCAACCTTGTAATCATAGTCACTTAGAAAATCTTCTTCAATTGTCACCAAAAATTCTTCTAGGACTGCTGTGCTACGCTCATTAAATTCCTCCTCTATTAATTCGTCCAACACATTGATGTGGTGACATTCCTCTTTATTTTTGCAGGGAATTACTTCGAAAACACTGAAGGTGATATGTTTGTCGTTATGTCGTATTATTAATTCACTTTTGAACACGTCGATATAGTTCACCAGTCACAAGAAATGGGCATCCAAGATTATGGGCACTCTTTATCAGCTTCACAATCAAGGATAATAAAATTTGCTGGGAACACAAACTTATCTACTTGAACTAGAACGTCTTTAATTTTCCCTTCAGGTTGCGCTAATGATCTATCCTCCAACTGCAATGTCACTGCAGTGGGCTTCATGTGACCAATCTCCAATTTTTGAAATGTTGATAATGGCATGAGGTTGATACTTGCCCCTAAATCACAGAGAGCTTTTCCCAAGTAATGATTTCCATTGGAACATGAATTGTAAAACTGCCAAGATCCTTCGTCTTTGGTGGCAATTAATTTGTCAAGATTGCGTTGCATCCTTCTATGAGCGCAATTGTCTCAATATCGGTTAGCTTCTTCTTCTTGGATAGGAGCTCATTCATGAATTTCCCATAGTTAGGAATTTGTATGAGAGCATCCATAAGAGGTATGTTGACATGCAATTGTTTCAATGTGGCCACAAACTTTTGATATTCTCTATCATTCTCCTTCTCCTTAAATCTTTATGGAAATGGAAAAGGTATTGTAACATCAGGTTGTCGTGACAAAATCGGTTGCGTCGACATTGATAGTTGCGTCAACAATTTTGTTGGTCTAATGGTAGGCATGGGAGTAATAACTAGTGGCTCCTCTTTATTTGGTTCGTCTATTTATTCTTCAGATATAACTTTTTCTTCTTGATCTGCGTCACCTGTGTCGATAGGTGCTGTATTAGAGTTGCTAATTGGCTCAATAATTTGCTTCTCACCCCTAAGAGTAATAGC